>CM029612.1:13876432-15076432 GCA_017311315.1 Dendrocalamus latiflorus
CTTGACTTCGCATCGCAGGACCTCACATCAGGATCACCACGCGCAAGAGTGTGCGGCACCCTAGCACACAATCGACATTGACCTGGGAGGCATTAGTAGATGGCACAGTTGCTCTCATACCCTAACCTCCAGCTACAGTCACTCCCGTTCCTGCTATTCGGGCAATAGCTCCACATACGGTGACCAGCACCCCATGGAGGAGTGTTCAGGTTTTAGGTTCAGGGTAGTTAGCAAGTGCTTGCTAGGGTAGTCTTTTGGTTGCAAGCACTTTTCTCCCTTTAGTATTATTTGAGTAGACATTGTAGCATTTATCCTAGTTTCATGGCTGAGCATAGCCTATATGCTGTGTATGTAAAATTTATCCTCCCCTTTAATGTAATGACTATGGCCACTCTAGCCCTTGTATCGTATTTCCTCATTTATCTTACTTGCTTGGTTTTCCAAATGTGAGCTTAGAGGGGCTAGTAACCCTCATATATATTTAGGTATTAGTGCTAAGCCTAGTTCTTTTCTCAAATGTCCCCTAAGAGAGTCGTTGCCCGTGGTCGTGGAGTCACCAATCGTCAAGTAGCAAATCTAGCAAGATGAGGAAGAAACTGTGGCCGAAGACCCAACCTCCCACCTCAGCCTCTAGTGCACCCTATGATAGCTCAAGTCATGGTTCAACAGACTTAGATTCTGCATGCAATGCTCACCAGTCATCAAGTGGGGACAACACTTCGCAATTCAAAGCTTGCTGACTTTCTACTCACCTGTCCCTTAACCTTCTCAAGTGCTAATGAGCCCCTGGAAGCGAAAGATTAGCCTCACAACACTGAAAAAAGAAGCTCCGACTCACCTACTGTGCAGAGGAGGATAAAGTAGATTTCGCTACCCACCAGCTTAAGGGTTCTATGACCGCTTAGTGGGAAACTACCTAGTAGCCAGAAGAGGAGAAAGTTCAATGGTAGAACAATCTAAGGAGGAAGAAGCTGAGGGGCAAGCAGCGTTTGTAAATGAAGAGAATGTAGAACAACAAAAAAAGAGGAAGAAACAGCTAACCCATCCGGTCAAGTGATTCCTTGGGCTGAGTTCCAAGCAGCATTTAGGACCAACTTCATTCCAGCAAGCATCATGACGATGAAGAAGAATGAATTCAGAGCCCTCAAGCAAGGGAATATGTTAGCCAATGACTATTTTACTAAGTTAAACTAACTAGCTCACTATGCTCTAAAGGACTTAGCAAATGAGGCAAAGAAGATAGATTGCTTCCTAAAAGGCTTACATGAAGAGCTAAGGTTTTAGTTAATCATCAAGGATTTTCCTAGCTTCCACCACCTCATCAACAAGGCTCTTATCCTAGAGAATGAGAGGAGGGCCATAGAGGCCAATTGCAAGCGCAAGATGGCTGTCCAGAGACTGCAAAGCAGTTTCACCCAGAGACCGGTATTCCATGGAGATCCTTCCATCAAGTGGCAGTCGCACCACCTAAGACTCCAGTTCTAGCACCCCGTTCGAGTGGCAGCATTATCCGTGCCCCTTGCCCTGCAAGCCAACTTGCAGCAACCAACTCGGCAACCCACCTTCACTACTTCAGCTGTGGAGAGAAAGGGAACTTCACCAATCGTTGCCCATATCGCTAGGTGATGCCAGTGAAGTTCAACCTAGGAGCTACTCCAACACGTGGCCATACCTCAACGCTCAACAAGGGGTATCAGACACTCTAGGCACCAAGAGCAACCTCAACGCTGACCCAGGGCCATGTGAATCATGTCACAGCAGAAGAAGCTCAGGACTTCTGTTGGGTACATTTTCTGTTAAATTAGTACCAGGGCATGTTCTATTTGATTCTGGGCTTCTCATTCTTTCATAGCGGGAAGTTTGTTGAAAGATTTAAGTTGCCAACACATAAGTTGAAGAAATCTATAGTACTTAGTTCACCCAGGGGACCATTAACTTCCATGTTAATAAATCCTGGGGTGGAAATCACCATAGAGGATTTTGGATTCCTAGGAAACATCATGGTACTGTCATCCCAGACATTGGACATCATCTTAGGGATGAACTGGTTGGCAAAATACCAAGGAATGATAGATTGTGCCATAGAAGGGTAGTACATACCAAGTGTCCTAGATTAACAGTAAAGGTTAATGTGAACTAGCCCTATTGCTTGGGATGCACAATCCACCACCTACATGCCATGCCCTTAGAAGCAACACTAGTAGTCCAAGAATACCCTGAGGTGTTTTTGAAAGAACTGCCTAGTATACCACCAGATCGAGACATAGAATTTGTCATTAACCTAAAATTAGGGACCGTCCTAATTGCCAAGAGGCCACATAGAATGGCTGCTGATGAACTCGAAGAGCTAAAGAAGCAGATTGAGGAGTTGCAGGAGAAAGAATATATTAGACCAAGTTCATCACCCTATGGTGTACCAGCCCTTTTATGAGGAAAAAGGACGGCACCGCTAGAATATGTGTGGATTATATGGCCCTACATGATGTGACCATAAAAACAAGTACCCTCTACCCCACATCGATGACTTGTTCGACCAACTCTCAGGAGCCACCATATTCTCCAAGATAGACCTAAGGTCAGGGTACCATCAACTCAAGATCAAGCCTAAGGATATCCCTAAAATAGCCTTCATCACCCAATATGGTTTGTACAAGTTTACAGTCATATCTTTTAGCTTGACCAATGCACCAGCCTACTTTATGAACCTCATGAGTAAAATCTTGATGAGTACTTGGACAAATTTGTGGTGGTATTCATAGACGACATCCTGATTTAATCTAGGAATGCTGAAGAGCATGCTGAACACCTGCGATTAGTCCTAGAAAAGCTTAAGAAGCACCATTTGTACACTAAGTTCAACATGTACGAATTCTGGCTGCACGAGATCAGTTTCCTCGGGCACATCATGTCCACTAGGGGAGTCGCAGTTGACCCAGCCAAAGTAGAAGCTGTCCTAGGATGGAAGTAGCCCACCTCTGTGACTGAAGTGCATAGTTTCCTTAGATTAGCCAGATACTACAGAAGGTTCGTTGAAGGTTTTTTGAAGCTTGCTAGACCCTTAACCTACCTACTCAAGAAGGAGAAAAAGTATGAATGGACCAAGGCCTCCGAAGAGAGCTTCCAAGAGCTAAAGAAGAGGCTGATGTCTGCTCCTGTGTTAGTTTTGCTAGACATTCATAATATTGTAATGCTTCGCAACAAAGGTATTGGTTGCGTCCTTATGCAAGGACAAAAAGTCATGGCTTACGAGTCAAGATAATTCTGACACCATGATAACTACTCAACTCATAACCTAGAATTAGCATTACTAGTGCATGTACTAAAAAATTGATGACATTACTTGATTGAAAACCACTATAATATCTACACGGATCACAAGAATCTCAAATACATCTTCACTCAGTCAGACCTTGACCTTCAACAGAGAAGATGGCTAGAGCTAATTAAGGACTATGACCTGGATATCCAATACCATCCTGAGAAGGCTAACATAGTGGCTGATGCATTAAGCCACAAGTGCTATTACAGTAATGTCATGATCTAGGAATTACAACCTGAGCTCTACAAGGAAGTGAGAGCACTCAACCTAGAGGTAATACAACAAGGCACCATAGCCTCCATAGAAGTGCACCCGACATTGGAAAAGCATATCAAAGCCGCTCAAGAAGGACATCCTGGTTTCTAGATATTCAAGCACCTTATGGCTAGGGGGAAAGCCCCTAAAATGGTTGAAGATCAGTAAGACATCCTCTGGTATAGGAAGTGTCCTCTTTGTCCCTCACCAGGAAAGAAACTCAAGGATCTGATACTCAAAGAAGACCACAACTCAGCATATTCCCTGCATCCAGGAAGTATCAAAATATATCAAGATATGAAGACCCTATATTGGTGCCCCCGCATGAAGAGAGGACATCGCTGAGTTCGTAGCCTGTTGTGATGTGTGGCAACGGATCAAAGCCAAGAACCAGAGGACTTACAGTACTATTTCAGCCCCTATAGATTCCCCAGTGGAAGTGGGAACAAGTTGGAATGGATTTATTACTCGCCTACCATGGACCAAGCCTGGATATGATTCTATGTTGAGAATCAGATCACTCAAAAGAAGCAAGTGTAGGACAGAGGATAAGTAGCTCTCTCACATCTAAAACTATGGCTATCATAAGCTAACAAAAGTTCATTTGTTACAAGAAAGGATTAGAAGTTCTTTTATAGGGTGAACGAACCAACTCTAGCTAGTAGTAACACAGCCATAAACAACTCTGCCAACTAGAAATTCCATGCAAGCTCTTAAGAACTGACAACTCATTAAGCACATGTGTACAACTCATGCTAAGAGGCCTTGATACATCTAGAATTTGCTCAATGCCACATACATGCAAACATGTCAATATGTGAAGATTTTTTTACACTGCATGTCGCTTGAAGTGGTCATGTGTTCACACAGGACCACGTTGCTACTTGAAGGCTCCAGATCCTTGTGTATATTGGCTGATACATCTAGTGTTCACACCTGCATGGTGATATATATTTTTTGAAGCTTTAACACACGTATGCATTGCTTATTTTTAACACTCCCCCCTCAATGTATACTTGTTTTTAAAGTTGTCTTGCAAACCATTTTGAGAGCCTCTCAAAATTTCTCGAACTTGCTTTATTGAGACTCTTTGTAAGAATATCTGCAACTTGTTTATCTGTATTTGTCGGCACCATCTCGATATCTCCTCTGAGAACTTTTTCTCTTATGTAATGATAGTGCACTTCTATATATTTTGTCCTCGCATGAAAAATTGGATTCTCTGCCAAACGTATAGATGATAAATTATCACAGAGAAGCCTTACTTGATAATCTGTTGGTTGGTAGAGATCCTTCATCAGTTGCTTAAGCCAAGTGCTTTCTTGCGACGCTATTGCTGCTGATCGATATTCTGCTTCAGTGCTTGATAATGCCATTGTTGTGGCTACAGACCAAACAGAGAGAGAGATGGTAGTGGAGAGTAATGAAGTTGAGTGTAATGGCCTTGGCCCCTCCCCATGGCTTACTCGCATATATATATACTCATGAGGAGTGCTTTTACAGTTATACCCTTACATCCGGTCATCCCCTCTAGGGGCAGTTATGTCATTACACAAGGCCTATTCTGGGCCTTATAATCTTCTACCGGGCCTGCTGGGTTTAGGTGGGGGGCCACCCCTACGACAGGAGCCTCTCATGGTGAAGGGCTTCACAAGGCCGAAGCCATGTCGTCGAGTCCTTTGGCCCCCTCCGTCCCCTGCGGCCTGTGAATTGCTCCAAGCTTGTGGTTGAGGAGCCTAAAGCTTGCGTCCTGAAGTAGACGCGCGCGCTCCGTCCCCTACCCTTCGAACGGGTGGCGGCGAAGCCGGCGCCTAGTCGAAGTAGACGCGCGCGCTCCGTCCCCTACCCCTCGAACGGGTGGCGGCGAAGCCGGCGCCTAGTCGAAGTAGACCGCGCGCGCTCCGTCCCCTACCCCTCGAACGGGTGGCGGCGAAGCCGGCGCCTAGTCGTAGTAGACGCGCGGGCGCTCCGTCCCCTAACCCTTCGAACGGGTGGCGGCGAAGCCGGCGCCTGGTCGAAGTAAGACGCGCGCGCTCCGTCCCCCTACCCTTCGAACGGGTGGCGGCGAAGCCGGCGCCTGTCGAAGTAGAACGCCCGCGCTCCGTCCCCTACCCTTCGAACGGGTGGCGGCGAAAGCCGGCGCCTGGTCGAAGTAGACGCGCGCGCTCCGTCCCCTAACCCTTCGAACGGGTGGCGGCGAAGCCGGCGCCTGGTCGAAGTAGACGCGCGCGCTCCGTCCCCTACCCCTTCGAACGGGTGGCGGCGAAGCCGGCGCCTGGTCGAAGTAGACGCGCGCGCGCTCCGTCCCCTACCCTTCGAACGGGTGGCGGCGAAGCCGGCGCCTGGTCGAAGTAGACGCGCTGCGCTCCGTCCCCTACCCTTCGAACGGGTGGCGGCGAAGCCGGCGCCTAGTCGAAGTAGACGCGCGCGGCGCTCCGTCCCCTACCCTTCGAACGGGTGGCGGCGAAGCCGGCGCCTAGTCGAAGTAGACGCGCGCGCGCTCCGTCCCCTACCCTTCGAACGGGTGGCGGCGAAGCCGGCGCCTAGTCGAAGTAGACGCGCGCGCTCCGGGGCTGTTGTGACCTCGTAGCCTTGTAGTGCGCTTTTAATGGCGGCTGGAATTGCGCCGACGCCTGGCCTGGCAGAAGTCAGGCTGTCGCGTCGTGCAGTCTACCATGCTGCGGGTGGGGCACGTGGTGACTCGCGACTGGTGCGTCGTGGGATGTGAGCGGTTGCGTGACCGCGGCCGTTCGCCTCGTCCCCCCGAGAAGTTGGACGCGTGTTGAAGAGGTAGGGGCATTGTGCGCTGCCTGGCCACCTACCAGGTGCGGCCTTCTAGGTCCGGGCGGTTCTTCTTTCCAAATCCTGGACAGCCGAATCGCCGGGAATTTGATCCGTCTGCACATTGAGCCCCAGGGCAGGCGAGCGGTCTTTATAAGGTGCTAGTGTTGAGGTGGAGGCGCCCTTCCTCGCTTTGCTTTTTGATCTGCCGCTTCGCTTGCGCCCGTGCTAATTGTCACGCCCATTGCTCCCTTGCCTTCTTCTTCTCCTTCCCCATGTCGTGAAGAGCAATGGCTAGCCACGACGATGGCAGCTACCACCCCCCGCAGCGGTTCCTTGCCTAGCCGGGGCGAGGGGACCCATCCTTCCTCCGGGTACAAACTGGTGCCGCGGGGGAGCTCGCGCGGCAACAAATTGTGGAAAGCGATGGAGCATTCGGGAGGCTCCTGCTCCCGTGTGCTGGGGAAGAGCCGCATGACGGAGGGGACGCTGCAACGGCTCGTGGACGAGGGGAAGATCGTGTATCGCGACGGGGCTCGCTTACCCCGCCGGGACGAGACGGAGCCGAAGCCCGGGCCCCTAGAGGCAATTGTTTTTGTCGCTTTCTTCGATGCCGGCCTTCGGATGCCCTGTACGTTGTTTGTGGGCGAAGTCCTGCGGGCCTACCAGTTGGAGCTAGCCCAGCTGACGCCCCACGCGATACTCTGCCTAGCTGTCTTCACGTGGGCGATGCGGACCGAGGGGTGGCGCCCTAGTGCGAGCCTATTTGCCACCCTGCACGATGCACACTGTCGACCCAGGAAGGTTGGCGAGGTGGCGTCCAACTTCGGCGGTGTGGACTTCGTGCTCCGGGCGTCCTGCGTGACGTTGTTCCCTGTGCTAGCCTCGTCGGGGCAGTGGGCGTCCGGCTGGACGCGGTGGTGGTTCTACTACACCGTAACCGACAAGAGCGGGCTGCAGTGCCGAGGTGGGCCAATCTCGTTCAACAGCACGCCGAGTCTGAAGGCGGAGATTGACGACACGCGAAAGCTACAGAGCCTCGTCGGTGTCGCCCGTCGAATGAGCGTGCGCGACCTGGTCGAGGAGTTCACGATGCATGGGGCGGCGCCACTGTCCTCCCGGGGGAAATATGTCGTGCCAAATGGCCCCCGCGGGGACGGGTTCGATCCACCTGTGTCTCGGCTGCTTCCGCCCTCCGCACCTTGTAAGCCGCCCAGCGCGCCATTGCATCTGCTTGGGTTCCGCCTATCTGACGTGATTTCCTGTGCAGTGGCTCGGCTAGAAGATGCGGAGCGCGCAGCTGCGGCGCTCCTCGGCCCGTACACGCTTAAGGAGCACCGGGCTCGCGAGGCCGCGGTCCAGGCGGCCAAACAGGGGCGGATAAACCGCACCTGCGAGGCTGTAGGCATTGCTGTGCCCGAGCGCGTGGTGCCGGAAGAGCTTCCCGTCGGGATTCCAGGCGCTCAGGACGGCGATAGCCCTACGGGGGGGCTGTCTTCGCGATGCCGGGCGCGTTCCCCGGCTGCCGTCTGCAACCCGGCATCACCCCCGGCGGCTAGCCCAGCTGAGACGGGGCGTGTGACCGGCGGTGGGCCTGGTCATACTGCTTCGGGGGGGGGGCGCACCACCGCTGATCCCCCGGCGCCTTCTGCCGACGCCCACGAGCCCGTGCTCGGACCCGCGGCCATCGTTGAGCTGGAACCCGTCCACCCGGGGGGTGGCGTCGTTCCTGGCGAGCAGACCGCTGGGGATGGTGCGTTGTCGACCGCCGCGGCCGACGAGGGCGTGCCCCCTACCGAGGAAACCGTGGGGGCGACGGTGGCCGTAGCTGGTTCTGCCGCAGGAGAATCGCCTGTGCCACCGCCGGCGAAACGCCCTCGGACGCAGTCCCCGCCACCGACGAGGGGTCGATACGCTGTTGCGGGGTCTTGCCGCGGGATTACGGCGACTGGCGCGGCCGAGAAGACCCTCTCCTCGACCGCCGAAGCGCCTGCCTCCCCCTGGGCGGCCGACCCGGCGCCACCTCCTACCGTGACAAGGGGCGCCGGAGGTAGGTGTGAGTCCCTCTCCTCTCCTGACTTCGCGAGACTCTCTCCGATCTGCTCGCTCATTCTGCCGACATCAGGCGAGACGACGTCTCCCGTACGTGGCGAAGGATCGAGCAGCGGAGGTGTGCGCGAGGTCGGGAGCCTCGTCCAGGATGCTCCGCAGGTGTCCACTGCTGCTGACGTGGCCGTGGCCGCGATGAATCCTGACGTGTCGGGGCCGGGGCTCGCTCGCTCGGACTTCCTCCCTCGCCCGGAGATATTTTGCGACCTCACCGCTGCCGCCGAGCGTGCCGACAATGGCCTCAATCGAGAGGTGCTGTCGTCATGCGCGAGGGACCTCCTGGCGCTCGCGTTGCAGGCCTCCGAGATGAGGGTAAGTACATGCGCTTCAGCTTGTACGGTACTGTTAGACGCTTGCTGATTTGTTGTTCCTGTCAGACGCTTGCCCTCAGCCGGTCTTTTGACGAGGCCCGCGTTCGGGAGCAGAGGGCTCTGGAAGCCAACCTCCGCGAAGCAAACACTGCTATCGCCGCGAAGGATGAAGAACTTCGCGCGCTGGAGGACGCCCTGGTGGCCACACAAGTTGCAGCCACTGAAGCACGGGACGCCGCGGCTGGGGAACGCGCCGCCTTCGTGCAGCAGATCTCCGCCCTAGAAGGGGAGAACGCCCAGCTGGCGGAGGCTGCTGCCGAGAACCGCCTCGCCTTGGAAAATGCGTCTGCGTCGGCGTGGCGGGCCATGGAGTCTCTGAATCAGGCCCTTCGGGATCTGTGCGTCCGAGTGCCGGATACTACGCACAGGCCGGAGGCCCTGTCGGAGACGCTTGGGCTGATCGAGGAGGGGGCCGGCGTTGCTCTTTGCGGCGCCAGGACCTTTGGCGAGCACTGCAGCTATGTTGGTGCGTGCTTCGCCCTCGCCCTGCTTCATACTCGTGGGTGTAGGCATACCCATGAGCTAGCTAATCCTCAACTGGATCTGCTCGACCGACCAGAGGTTATGTCGGACGCCATCCGCTCCATTGGGGCTAGCCTGCAGAACTTCCACCAACGGATCTGGGGCCGCTTCGGGGAAGGTGCAGCAAGAGTCGCCGTGCAGCAGACGTTGCATGGTGAGGGGGACCTCCTCCAGTGGCTTGAAGGGGTCCTTCAGCGCCGCGGCGACGACGGCGCGGGCTCGTCCGCACCGCGCCAAGGCTGAGCGGTTGGCCGGGTGGTGCGGGGGGGATAATGTATCGATTCTTACGCATGTGACCATGTAACCCCTTCGCTTTTGCAATGGAACCAAGTAGTACTTTATGCTTGGCGTTACCTGCCGCCGGACGCGGAGGACAGGTGTGCGCGTCTCGCCTATGCTCCGTGAAGTGGCGCGTGCGGAGGCAAAACTCGACGCTACGATTTCCTTTATAGTCCGGAGACTCGCGCGTGCGGAGGTGGACCTCGACGCTGCGTCTTATTTAGAGTCCGCGGACTATTGCGTGCGGAGCTAGGCTCGACGCTACGTCTTCTTTATAGTCCGGAGACTCGCGCGTGCGGAGCTAGGCTCGACGCTACGTCTTATTTAGAGTCCGTGGACTATTGCGTGCGGAGCTAGGCTCGACGCTACGTCTTCTTTATAGTCCGGAGACTCGCGCGTGCGGAGCTAGGCTCGACGCTACGTCTTATTTAGAGTCCGTGGACTATTGCGTGCGGAGCTAGGCTCGACGCTACGTCTTCTTTATACTCCGTAGAGTGCGCGCGAAGGCGTCCCCCCGCTGCGTCTTATTTATACTCCGTAGAGTGCGTGCGGAGCTAGGCTCGACGCTATGTCTTCTTTATAGTCCGGAGACTCGCGCGTGCGGAGCTAGGCTCGACGCTACGTCTTATTTAGAGTCCGTGGACTATTGCGTGCGGAGCTAGGCTCGACGCTACGTCTTCTTTATAGTCCAGAGACTCTCGCGTGCGGAGCTAGGCTCGACGCTACGTCTTATTTAGAGTCCGTGGACTATTGCGTGCGGAGCTAGGCTCGACGCTACGTCTTATTTATAGTCCGGAGACTCTCGCGTGCGGAGCTAGGCTCGACGCTACGTCTTATTTAGAGTCCGTGGACTATTGCGTGCGGAGCTAGGCTCGACGCTACGTCTTCTTTATAGTCCGGAGACTCTGTGCTGCTTAGCGCGGACAGGGGATGCTCTTGGAACAGCAACCTTTATTGAACTCCCGTTTGCGCGGGCGAGCATCGCCTAATCAACAGGCCGGTGGCCCTACGCCTACTGTGCTGCTTCTAGGCGTAGTATCGCCGCAACCTGTCCGCGTTCCATGTGTGCCGGAAGGCTTGTCCTTCAAGCGTGGCGAGGCGGTACGCCCCCTTTGGCAATGCCTCCGTTACGATGTACGGGCCTTCCCACTTGGATTCCAGCTTGCCGACGGTTTCTGCCTGAAGCGCCACTCTGAGGATGAGGTCCCCAGGCTTGAACCCCCGCGGGCATATAGAGCGGTCCCGAGTACGCATTGTCTGCCGCGCGTACTTCTCGACGTGGTGGGCTGCGTCTGCCCGTATCCCGTCGAGGAGGTCCAAGGACACACGGCGCTCCTCTTCGGGTGCTTGGACGAGGACCCTTCGCGAGCCGGCCTTAATTTCCTCGGGCGTCATTGCTTCGTCGCCGAAGAGGAGCTTGAACGGCGTGAATCCCGTTGGGCGCGTTACCGTTGTGCGAAGCGACCACAAAACGCTGTGAAGCTCGTCTGGCCACTTGCCCTTCGGCAATCCCACCAGGCGCTTTTTGATGGCGGCAGAGATGGCGCCATTCGCCCGTTCGACCGCCCCGTTGGACTGGGGATGCCCTACCGAGGCGAATCGGAGGGTGATGCCCATGCTGTCACAATAATCTTTGAAGAGGGCGGCGTCGAACTGCAGGCCATTGTCGACCGTGAGCTCCCGAGGTACCCCGAAGCGACATATGATGTTTTGCCATAGGAAGCGCTGTATGGCCGCAGAAGTTACTTTGGCCAGAGCGATCGCCTCCGGCCACCTGGAGAAATACTCCAGCGCGACCACCACGAACCGGAGGTCCCCTGGAGCTCGGGCAAGTGGTCCTACTATGTCGAGACCCCAGCGCGCCAGTGGCCAGACCGGGGGGATTGGGTTGAGGCTTGTCGGGGGCCTGCGGATCATGCGCGCCATCCATTGGCACCCTTGGCACCGGCGGACGAGGTCCTGGGCGTCGGTGATGGCAGTCGGCCAGTAGAAGCCTTGTCTGAACGCCTTGCCGACTAATGACCTCGGCGCCAGGTGGGATCCGCATACGCCCGCGTGGATTTCCGCCAAGAGTTCCTTTCCTTCCTCCGTCGAGAGGCAGCGCATGAGCGGCGCGCAAACCCCCTTCTTGTAAAGCGTCCCTTCAAACACCTGGAAGGACCGTGCGCGGTGCTGCAATCGTCGCAGCTCGGCAGGGTCCTCCGGCTCGGCGAGGCCTTGTAAAAATTTGAAAATGGGCTCCCGCCAATCTCCTGGCCGATCAATGCGGTGGACAAGTGCCGCGTCCCGGTTGTCCTGCGCGATGGCCGCCTTTGCTAACACCTCGTAGAATGCCCCCTCCGGGGGGGGCAGTTGTTGGCTGGCCGCCTTGGCGAGGGCATCCGCTTGCTCATTCTCCGCTCGAGGGATGGCCTTGACGGTGACACCCAAAAAGTGCCTTTCCCTCGCCCGTACCGCCGCGAGGTACTTGGCCAACTCAGGGTCCTTGGCTTGATATGACTTGTCCACATGGCCGGCCACCAAGCGCGAGTCGGTGCGGACCAACACCCGTCTCGCGCCGGCTGCCTTGAGCTTCGCCAGGCCAAAGAGCAGTGCCTCGTATTCGGCCGTGTTGTTGGTGGCGGGGAAGGCAAGGCACGCCGAGTACAGCAAACGCTGTCCCTCAGGCGTGACGATCACCGCCCCTACGCCCGCACCGGCGACGCTGTAAGCTCCGTCGATTGTAAGCGTCCAGACGGGGTCATCGTGCGCCCGGCCGGGTTGGGCCGGCGGGGTCCATTCGGCGAGGAAATCCGCCAGGACTTGGGATTTAATTGCCGTTCGCGAAGCATACGTCAAGGAGAAGGGAGCGAGCTCGGCGGCCCATTTACCGATACGCCCTGTGGACTCCTTGTTGTGTAGCATCTCGGCCAGGGGGAATGAGGAAGGCACGGTGATCGGGTGAGCCAGAAAATAATGCCGAAGCTTCCGGGAGGCCATGACCAGCGCGTAGGCGAGCTTCTCCAGCTCCGTGTATCTTGTCTTGGCGCCTTGAAGGGCTTCGGAGACAAAGTAGACAGGCCGCTGCATGGCGCCTTCCTCTAAGACAAGGACGGCACTGACCGCGGTGACTGACGCAGCCAGATAGAGCAGGAGGGGAGCCTCTGGTGCTGGGGCGACCAGAGTGGGGAGGCTTGCCAGGTGCTGCTTGAGCTCGTTGAAGGCCTTTGCGCAGTCTCCGTCCCAACGAAACCCCTCGCACCCGCGGAGTGTCTTGAAAAACGGCAGGCCCCGCTCCGCCGCCCTGGATAGAAAGCGGCTTAATGCTGCCATGCGGCCCGCCAGCCTCTGGACCTCCCTCGTTGTCTTGGGCGGCTCCATACCCAGAATAGCATCTATTTTGTCGGGGTTCGCCTGGATGCCCCGCCCGGACACGAGGAAACCGAGGAGTTTGCCCGCCTGTACCCCGAAGACACATTTGTCGGGGTTGAGCTTGATGCCCGCCTTCCGGAGGTTGTCGAAGGTCTCCTGGAGGTCCCGCCCGTGTAGAGCAAGTTGCCGAGTTTTGACCACCACGTCATCGACATATGCTTCGACGTTCCTCCCGAGCTGGGCGGCCAGGGCAATGGCGACGAGGTGGGTGAAGGTAGCGCCTGCGTTCTTCAAGCCAAAGGGCGTTCTGACAAAGCAGAACGTCCCAAGTGGTGTGATGAAACTGGTCTTCTCCTCGTCATCTTCGGCCATGTATACCTGGTGGTAGCCAGAATAGGCGTCCAGGAAACTCATGAGTTCGCACCCAGCAGTGGCGTCAACCAGCTGATCGATGCGCGGCAAGGGGTAGTTGTCCTTCGGGCACGCCTTGTTGAGTGCCGTGAAGTCGATGCACATGCGCCAGGCCCCGCTGGCCTTTTTGACTAGCACCGGGTTAGCGAGCCATTCTGGATGGTGGACCTCGCGGATGACCCCGGCGCGAAGAAGCTTCGCCACCTCCGCTTTGGCCGCCTGCTGCCGATCCATCGACATACGCCGGAGCCTTTGCTTGACCGGCTTGGCGTCGGGGCGGACCGCCAAACGATGCTGGATTACCGCGCGATCCACGCCCTTGATGTCCTCCGGGGACCATGCGAAGACGTCCACGTTGTTCTGAAGCACCCGGAGCAGCTCCCGTTCGACCCCCGGTGGGAGCCCCTCGCCAATGGAGACAAACTGCCCCTCCGCCTGGAGCGGCACCTTCTTGACGCCGCCTTCGGGCCGAGGCTTGGGCGTCCACCCGGGGGCGGAGGGCCCAGCACCGGGCGCGCCGGAGAGGGCATGCACTGGGCGATGCGAGACGCGGCTGCCGCCTTCGGCACGTCTTGCCAGGTCCTGGTCGCCGAAGATGGTGATGACACCCTCCTTGCCCGGGAGCTTTACACACAAGAAGGCGTGGTGCGGGATTGCCTCGAAAGAGTTGATGGCGGGTCGCCCCAGTATGGCGTTGTAGGGGTGCTGGATATCTACGACGTCAAAGGTGACATGCTCAGTCCGGATGTTACCTTTGTTGCCCTCCTGACGGAAGGTGACAGGAAGGGAAACGTGCCCCAGGGCCAGCAGCGGTTGACCCCCGAAGCCTTGAAGTGGAGCTCCCGGCTGCTCCAGCTGGCTTCGGGGGATTTCCATGCGGTCGAGGGCGTCTGCGAATAAGATGTTCGCGGAACTTCCCCCGTCGACAAGGACGCGCTTGACTTCGCAGCATGCTATGTGGGCCTGGATGACTAGAGGGTCTTGGTGGGGGTACTCCACGCCCCTAGCGTCGTTCAAATCGAAGGTGATGTTGCGGGGCGGCATCCACATCTGCGGCTGCTCCCCAGGGGTTTTTGAGGAAGAGCCTCCGGTGATGACGTTGACGGTGTGATGCTGCGCGCCCTCCGCTGCGGCGGCCCGTGTGGGGCTATCCCTTGGGTGCCCCACATGGGCTTCGGCGGGGGGCCGAGAAGGCGGAGACCGAGATCCGGCCGTCACCCTCCGCAGCTCCATCACCGCGATGCATGCCCTTGTGTAATGATCGCCGTAGCCGTGTACCTCGCACCATTTACCATAGCGCAGAAGCTCCTGCTCTGCGCGGGGTTGGCTGGGGTAGTCAAATCCACCCTCCGATCCCCGGACTCCCCTCCGCGAGGCGGGGTCGGGTCCTTGGCGGGTGCTCTCGGTGGCGATGACGTGATGGGCCGTCTGCGACCGGCGCTGGCGGCGCCGAGGTTTGGGCCTACACCGTGCCGAGCCTTCCTGTACTCCGTCCTCACCGCCTCGGGGAGGGCTGCCTCGGGGCTCTCGGCTACGGCCCGGCTTCGAGGAGAGGCCACCCGCCCCGACCTCGCGCGGGGGCCGCTCCTCGCGGGCGAGGCCGAGAGCGGTGATGCTGCGTCTTCGCGCATCCTCCTCCGCCCGCGCGTACTCGTCCATTTTGTCGAAGAGCTTGGCCACTGTCGTAATTGGCCTCCGCGCGTTGTATTCGGCCATCGGGCCCGGGCGAAGGCCCTGTATGGCTGCATTAACAACTGTGATTTCATTAACATCATGTACCTGGCTTCGAATTTTGGCGAAGCGCTTGAAGTAGTCCCGGAGCGTCTCCGAGGGTCCTTGCTTCACAGCGAAGAGTTGGTCCGCATCGATTCGCTCGAGATGATACCCTTGAAAGTTGGAACGAAGCCGGTCGCGAAGCTGCTCCCACGCATAGATGGAGCCGGGCTCTATGGTAAAAAACCAAGAGAGCGCCGCTCCGTGCAGTGCGAGGGGGAGTCCCTTCGCCTTCGTGGTGTCGTCTCTGCCCGCGGCCTCGATCGCGGTTTCGTACACGCGCACGAACTCGCGAGGATCCGTGTCGCCTTTATACGAGTCGATGGCGCTAGGGAACTTGAAGTCTTCGGGCCATGCCGCCTGCTGTAGCCCCGCCGAGAGCGGGGACTCCGGATCCACGCGTCGCAGCGGCACGCGGCTGGACGCGGGGGCTTCGCGACTGTCCGCCCTTTCCGGCGCGGGCTCGGACGCGGTTACTGGCGCAGCCAGCTGACTCCGAGCCTCTTGTATATCTCTGACGGCTCCGCGAAGGGCCCCCAGCTCCCGCTGGAACGCGTTGAGGGCCGCCAGCAGGGCGCTTTCCATCCCCGGTGTGGTGGCGGCGACGGGGTCGGCTGTCGTTGCGTCGGCGGGGTCGGTTGTCGCCGCACCCGTGTCGACGTCTTGGACCGCGGGGTCCGTCCTCGTAACGCCAGCGGTGGGGTTGATCGTCGCGGTGCTGGTGACGAGGTTGGTCGCCGCCACGCGAACGTCGACGTCTTCGGCCGCCGCGACTGCATCGCCACCCGCGTCCGCCGCTGTCGACAGCGAAACCCTGGTACTCCTACGGCGCTCCGGCCCGGCCGCCTTCTTTCCCCTCGCCGCGGCTGAGGAAGCTTTTTTCGGTGCCATCTTTTTCTTCGGTCTTCAGGCTTGTCTTCGTCCTCCCCACGGACGGCGCCAACTGTTGTGGCTACAGACCAAACAGAGAGAGAGAGATGGTAGTGGAGAGTAATGAAGTTGAGTGTAATGGCCTTGGCCCCTCCCCATGGCTTACTCGCATATATATATACTCATGAGGAGTGCTTTTACAGTTATACCCTTACATCCGGTCATCCCCTCTGGGGGCAGTTATGTCATTACACAAGGCCTATTCTGGGCCTTATAATCTTCTACCGGGCCTGCTGGGTTTAGGTGGGGACCACCCCTACGACAGCCATAGTAGGCTGCCTCTTACTGCACCAAGATACAGCTCCTGATCCAAGATTGAAGAAATATTCAGTTGTTGATCGACGTGTGTCGCAATCTCCGGCATAATCAGCGTCACAGTATCCAGTCACTTGGCATCCTTTTATTTTATTGTATAAAATTCCATAATTAATGGTGCCTTTGACATACCTAAGAATGTGTCTAATTGCACTGAGGTGAGGCTTCTTTGGCTTGGTCATATACCGACTGACTATTCCAATAGCATAGAAAATATTTAGTCGACTAAGTGTGAGATAAATAAGGCTCCCAACTAGTTGCCAATACATGGTCACATCCTCTAGATCCTTTCCTTGTTCTTGAAGCTTCGTATTAGGATCCATAGGAGTAGAAATAGGCTTGCAATCAAGCATCCCATACCTTTGAAGAAGGTCCCTTGCATATTTTTGTTGACCTAAAAATAACCATTCCTTTGTATGCTCGACCTCAAGTCCAAGAAAGTGCTTCAACTCTCCAAGCTCTTTCATTTGAAATCTAACCAAGAGATTTTCTTTTATGCTTTGTATCTCCTCATAATTATCTCCTGTGATGATTAAATCATCAACGTGGACTAAAACTATTGCTAGTCTACCTTCTTTGGCCTTCACAAACAAACTAGAATCTGATGGAGCAACTTTAAATCCACTTTGTACCAAGAAACTCACCAATTTTCCCATACCAAGCTCTTGGAGTGTGCTTCAAGCCATAGAGCGCCTTCTTCAATTTGCAGACATACTCTGGTTGAGTTTTACTCTCAAAATATTTTGGTTGTTCCATATAAATATCCTTGTCAAGCTCTCCATGTAGGAAGGCGTACTTGACATCCATCTGCCACAATTTCCAAGGCTTGCTAGCAGCCAAAGCAAGCAAGACTCGAACAATTGTGATCTTCACCACTAGACTAAATGTTTCTTCGTAGTCCAGCCCATATTGTTGAGAGAATCCCCGAGCAATAAGTCGAGCTTTATATCTTTCTATTGATCCATCTTGACAAGTCTTGATTTTATAAACCCATTTACAGGATATTGGCTTCACATCCTTTAGTATTGGCACTAAGTCCCATGTTTGATTTTCTTTTAGTGCCTTAACTTCTTCCTCCATAGCATTTCGTCACTCAGGGCATTGTGCTGCTTCCTCATAAAAACATGGCTCAATAGGTATAGCTTCATCAATAAGAGCATCATTAGCATACCTAGGATTGGGATTCCGCTTTCTTATAGATCTTCGCAGTTCGTGTACAGGATCTTCAACTTCCACTTGATTTGGATGATGTTTCTCGAGTACAAGCTAATGTTTGCCAGTCTTCCATGGACTCTTGACCTTACTGGGTGAGCTTCCTTCAACTTCACTTGGAGTTGATGCTTGCTCCTCAACTTCTGGCTTAACTTCTTCTAGAATCTCATCCAAATCTGGGGATTCAGAAATCTCGATCTTCTTGGGAGTCCACCATGAAGAGGCTTCATCAAACACAACATTTCTTAAAGTGTGACACTTGCCTGTGATCGGATCACAACACCTCCAACCTTTTCGAGCATCATCATAGCCAACAAAGATGCACTATATTGCCTTCTTGTCAAACTTGCTCCTCAAGTGATCTGGCACAAAGACATAACATACACAGCCAAATACTTTGAAGTGGCTGACAACTGGCTTTATCTTCCACAACTTCTCATGTGGTGATTTAAATCCCAGCCTTATTTTTGGTAGCCTATTAATCACATAGGCTGCAGTCCTCACCTACTCGGCCCAGAATCTTCCTGGTACATTCTTAGCATGTAGCATACTCTGACAAGTTTCTGCAAGGTGACGATTCTTGTGCTCCGCTACTCCATTTTGTTGTGGAGTATTGGGGCAAGTTAATTGTCTTTTTATCTTATGTTCCTTGGGACAGATAGTGAACTCATTGGATAAATATTCTCTCCCATTGTCAATACATAAGCATTGAATCTTTTTTTCAAGTTCACTCTCTATTTTCTTCTTAAATTCCTTGAACTTCATAAAAGTTTCAAATTTCTCTTTCATAAAGTAAACCCAAACATACCTTGAGAAGTCATCGATAAATGTCACCATATACCTCATGCCTCCAAGTGATGTTTGCTTAACTGGGCCAAACACATCTGAGTGTACAAGCTCCAAGGTATTTTGGACCGATATTCTGACTCCTTGCATGGCTATTGGTGAGCTTTGCCATACTGACAGCCAGCACAGACTACGTCTGTCCAGATGTCCAAATGAGGAAGTCCTCTCAACACTTGCTTCTCTATCATTCCCTTCAACTTGATGTAGCTAACATGTCCAAGTCGTGCATGCCAGAGATCAGATGTTTCATTCTTTCGAATCTTATCCACGTATGCTGACTCTGCAGAGAGCACATAAACAGACTGTTTTCTTCTTCCTTCCATGATAGGTGTGGAGATCACCTTTACTTTTCTAAAAACAGCAACTTCTTCGGGGCCGAAGAGTACATAGTTTCCTTCTGTTGTCAATTGAGACACTGACAGTAGATTCTTTTTTCAAGCTTGGGACATGATAGACCTTCTCAAGATGGAGCTATTGAGGATCGTACCTTGGAACAATTATGTTCCCAATATGAGAGATGGGTAACTTGGAGTTATTGGTTGTCAGCACCACTCTCCTTCCCTCATACTCAGTCATATTTTGCAGCTTCTTGTCATCAGTAGTCATGTGATTGGAGCAACCAGAATCGACAATCCAATTTTCCTTATAATTTATCTCTGGATCTGTCGTTGCTACAAAAGCTGGTGCTTCCATGTTCTCTTCAAGCTCCTATTTTTTCAAATTCTTGAGAAAATCCAACTTCAGCGACCCACTCTTCTTCATTTACAGATGCTTCTAACATGACATCCTCCTTCACCTTTGTGGTGGTCAAGTTTCCTTCAAATCGCCTTCTCGGGTATCGATAATCTCGAGCAAAGTGACCCTTCTTACCACAGTTGAAGCGTCCACCATATTGTTTTCTCTCATTCTTCTCTTGTTGTTGATCTTGTCTTCCTCGTTGAGCTCCCCCTGAAGAATTGCTTCTCTCTTTTGGATGTTGTTTGCCACCTTCTGTCCACCTTGTTTTGGGCCTCCATGGTCCCTGAGGTGGACCCTTCTTCTTGTTAGTAAAAAGTGCCTCCTCTTCTTCCTTTACAGTAATACCCCCTATCTGCTTGGCTAACTCTTCTTGATTAGCTAATAAATTCTCTAACTCCACCAATGATGGCTGCGATGGCCATCCTCTTACTGCGGCCATAAACCTGTTGTACTCAGGTCTTAGGCTATGGATGATGATCCTCTTCATCCTTGCCTCACTAATTTTCTCCTCGGGCTCAAGCTAAGATATCTCACGACAAATGTTTTTCACCTTTGTATACTGACTAATACTTAGAGTACCTTGTGAGATACAGCTCATTTTCAAGGAGCTGAAGACGCACCTCATTCTTCTTCGAGAACAATTTTGCCAAAGTCTCCCAAGCCAACTGTGGCATCTTTCTCATCATGACTGTGCTCCAGTAGGTCCTTCTCAATTGTTGTCTTCAGCACAAACAAAGCCTTGCCAGTCTTGATGCACCACTTCCACAAGGCTTCTACATTCTCCTTTGGTGGAGGAGTTGTCTCGGTGCCCGCAATGACCTCCCATAGATCCTGACCTTGTAGGTAGGACTCCATGTAGGTCTGTCAATAGCCATAGTTATGGCTATTGAGCTTCTTGATCCCACTGCTTGCGTCAACAAGATTCACCATGGTGACTAACACCCGGCGTCAAGTAAGCCTCGGTCCCAGACCAATGAGTTTCACAGTCCCAGACTGTACACCGGCAGAATCTCCCCTTAGCACCTCAAAGACTCCTCTCGATCCTGATGGTCCCGAACCGCCTGCTCTGATACCACTTGTTGAGAATCAGATCACTCAAAAGAAGCAAGTGTAGGACGAGGATAACTAGCTCTCATACATCTGAAACTATGGCTATCATAAGCTAACAAAATTTCATTTGTTATAAGAAGGATTACAAGTTCTTTTTATAGGGCGAATGAACCTACTCTAGCTAGTAGTAACACAATCAGAAACAACTCTGCTAACTAGAAGTTTCATGCAAGGTCTTAAGAACTGACAACTCATTAGCACATGTGTACAACTCATGCCAAGAGGCCTTGATACATCTAGAATTTGCTCAATACCACAGACATGCAAACATGTCGTATGTGAAGATTTTTTACACTGCATGTCGGCTTGAAGTAGTCATGTGTTCACACAGGACCACGTTGCTACTTGAAGGCTCCAGATCCTTATGTATATTGGCTGATACATCTAGTGTTCACACATGCATGGTGATTTTTTTTTGAAGCTTTAACACAAGTATGCATTACTTATTTTTAACATTTTATATGGGTCATAATTGACAGATTAATAAAAGTCGCCCATTTTATCGCTGTAAAGACCACTTACAAGGGAGTTAGATTGGCCGAGCTATACAAGGCCCACATTATGTGTTTACACAGAGTACCCAAGAGGATAGTCTTAAATCAAGGTTCTCAATTCACCTCATATTTCTGGGCTAGTTTGCATGAAGCCCTTGGAACCCATTTGGATTTTAGCACAACATATTACCCATAAATTGATGAACAAACAGAGAGGATGAACCAAATCCTTAAAGACATGCTCCGAGCCTATGCCTTGGAATTCACCGTTGATTAGGAGAAATACCTACCCTACGTGGAATTCTCCTATAGCAACAGTTATCAGTCTAGCCTGAAGATGTCCCCCATTGGAAGTGCTTTATGGTAGAAAATAGAGAACTCCTCTGCACTGGCCAGAAATGGAAGAAGATTATATCTTTAGACCAGATACCCTAAAACAGGCAGAAGGGAAGGTTTGACTAATCAGGGACCGCCTACAAGCTGCCCAGTCTAGGCAGAAGAGTTATGCCGACAATCATCGCAGGGAGCTAACCTTCAAAGTTAGAGACCATGTTTACCTTAAGGTATCACCTCTTCAAGGAATTCGAAGCTCTAAAGTGAAAGGCAAGCTTGCCGCAAGATATATAGGCCCGTTCCTAATCACCGCCAAGCGAGAAGTACCCTATCAACTAGAATTACCTGCAAGTTTGGCAGACATCCACAATGTGTTCCACATCTTGCAACTCAAGAAATATCTTAGAATACCTGAAGAACAAACTCCGATGGAGATCACCAAGCTCCAAAAAGACCTGGCATATCCAGAGCACCCGGCCAAGATCCTCGGTGTCATGGAGTAATCACTCTGAGAGAGAAGTCACCTGGGAATTAATAGTATGTAACATCTCATTTTGGGAATTTGGATTTTTCTTGAAAGACATTTTCAAATCAAGTTTGAATTCACAAAAGCAACTCAAATCCATTCGAATTTCAACCAAATTTCAAATTTTTTTAAAGCCCATCTCATGTTTTGGACCGAGCTCAGCCCAACACATCTCCCTTAGCACTTTTGGCCCCTTGCCCTAGCCTGGAACTGCCCAAGCCGGCTCACGCCGCCTCGGCATCATCGTGTGCGTATCGGACCACACGCGCCTAGTCGTTGTGTCACTAGCGTTCCATGCGTGTTCCTAGATTTTTGGCTCTGCATTGCATCGCATTCACCGGAGCTTTTCTTCCTCTCCTGCGATCCAGTGCTCAGCCATCCTTCCCCTTTTTCCCGCTATGATGCTAAGTCGTCCCATCGTGTCCACGCTACTAGCTCCTTGAGTCATGTGCTCGAGTACTCACTCGTTTAGACATTGCATCAACACCCATTCGTCCCTACCACAGTTCTCTGCCGGCGTTGCCGCCTCAGCCACAGCAAGCCATCATTGCCGCCCAATGGCTCCTCCCCTCCTCTTGGCTATTTAGCCACGCTATGGCTCTCTCGAACGTCTGCACACTCTCTAGTAGCCTCCTCTTTACTTGCCTTAGCCGCGCATAGCTTTCCCAAGCTCCATCATCTTCGTTGAGCATCCCTCGGTCGCCGCCATCGCCAGCACTCCTCGATGAGCCTCAAGTCCCACCGAACTATCCCCTGAGCTCACCTAGCTCCCCTTTTTCTCCCACCCTACCTAATCGACTTCTCTCCCTTCGTAGCTTGCCGGAGTGGTCTTCTTCCCCAACTCCAGTGACTCCACCACCCGTCGACTCCGAGCCTCTCCATCCAATTGCTTCTACCTGGAGCACCATTGAGGCACCATAAGGTCATTACCACCACCAATTCAGTTCACCACCACTCGTAGCTCACCGGTGTCATGCTTCCACCTCCGCCTCTCCGGTCTGCTAACGACCTCCGAGAAGTTCAAATAATGGGTTGTACCATATGGCTTGGTCGGTCCAAGTGAGATGTGAGCCAACAGAACTAGATAGGAGAGACTGATATGTGGCAAACCAGTAGTGAACCTACACGTGGTAAGCATAGTGATTGCTTGCAAGGAAGATGAAGACCTGGTCAAGGAAGAGTATTTTGGTAAGTTGGCTAAAATACCAGAAACTATCTTGGATTAAAACCATGGTGCTTGAGCAGCCCTTGGGAAACCAGTTTAGGTCAAGGAGGAGCTAAGAAAATCAAGTTGGATCAAAGGCTAAGGACTAACCGAATTCAGGTTCACGTGCTTTAAAAAGCGTGCATGAGTGTAGTGTGTTAGTAAAACACGTGTTGCATGGATTAATGGTTTTCCCCCATATCTGCTATTGGATAGTAGCCATTAGGCTTAAATGTGGGTTGGTTGCCTCATCTATTTAATGGATTGGGATGGAGACTTCTATTTAACCATCCAACCTTTCCTTATGGAAGCCAAGTGTTATAGGATTAGGGTTTGAGAAGTGTGAGTGTTGTGGTATACTCTTTGTCCTCTAGGTGGAGTAGATATAGAACTTTTATCCTCAAATAGCAATACATCAATTTTGTTCATCCCTCATAAATCCCTTTTCTTTTGGTTTGATTTGCTCTTGATCTTGTTGGTTTTGATCTTCTCTCTCTTTTTCTTAGTCTTGTTGGATGCAAAGGACGAGTAAGTGATGGAAACGTCTTATGAAAATCAATCCCTATCTATCTAGGCATCAGGTTAGACAAGTACTTGAAGTTGCCCAGTTTTGCTTCAATCAAACATTCTCAGGAGATTTCTTGATCCTAGAATTTTTGCTTTAGTTTTCTATAATTTCTAGCTTGTTGTGGTATGTGAGAATATATCTAGAGCTATCTTGGCAATCTTCCACCCATGAGCAAGTCGTATTATGAGTTTTCAGTTTTTGTCTGATTTTGATGCAACCTTACTTATTCTTGAGCAAGGTCTAAACTTTGGCGAGGATTCATGCGATCCTTATATGAAATAGGTTCTTAAGATCTCAAGCAAGATGTATGCAAAATCTCATCTCGTTAGGACTTGGATTTTTGGAGTTACACCAAAAGTTATATTGACTCGGGCTGTTTTTTAGTTCTGGAACAAGGGAGTGGTCAGACCCCCCCTCCTCCGGTCAAACCGCCAAAGGCTGGTCAGACCGACGTGTAGCCGACAGTTAGACAGCCAAGTACCTGTCAGACCGCCCCCTGGTAGCTGGTCCGGTCGCCTATGCCTTGAGTTTTTTTGGCTTTTGGTTTCTTGAGTTATTTGATTTGGTTTTGATTTTCAATCCTGACCTTGATAGCTCAGTAGCTACTGGAGTGAATGATTCATAGCTTAGTAGTTATTGGAGTAAAGGATTGATAAATAATTAAAAAAAATTTTGAAGACACCATTCATCCCACTCTCCTTTATTGTCATACCAGTTCTACAGATTTAGTAAACACATCAACATTCAACACAATACAAATATCCACCTTCATATAACAAGGAAAATTCCAAGCAACATTGGTACACTGTCAAACTATAGTTGCATAACAACTAGTTCATTTTCAAAAGCATGGCCTTCATAGAATGCATCTTTTATTCAAAAGAAAGCAAATCACAGTCAACCACACTCCTGAGTCTTCATCTACTAGGCTGTAGCAGTTCGCTGGAATGTTGTTCACCATTGGTCACATCTTCAGGCAATCTGGAAGTTAAACTGTGTAAGTGAAAAATGATTTGAATTTGGCGGATCAAATGAAGCACGGGTGAAAAAATAGGGAATATCTTACCCCAAATTTCTCCTTTATGTGATCAAGCAAAAATTGTGGGTCCTGTTTGGTCCGTGTATATGCGTCGATCTTGTTCACTTCCTGTAACGTATCAATTAGGAGTTAAGACTTCGGCTCACGAAAAAGTTGCCAAGAAAAATAGTTTTCATTAGAGTATTCACTATACAACCTTGGCAGAACAAGTCTTCCAAACAATGTGAATAAGCGTAATATTTGCATATGGTGTAATCTCATCTAGAACCATTCTGAATTACCTCAATGAATTTCTGAAGGTTGGGTCTACCCTTGGTGATATCATAGTTCTTAATATCAGAAAAGAATATCTGAAACCTTTCGACAAATGGCACATATGCAATGTCCACCTGGAAGGCAATTACGAATCGCAACAAAACCACATTTTAACCACAATTCTTTTGAGAATTCTTTCTCAAAGGCAAATTTAAACCAAAGTTAGGGACAAGGATTCCCAGAGTGGTGTGACATACCAAACTGAACTGGTCAAGGAAGAACGGACCATCATCAAACTTTCCCAGGGCAGCTTCTATTTTGTCCAGAGCAGCAACTGATATGAAAGATATTGCATGGGAAATTTAGAATATACATACAAACTACATCCTTATATAGAACTTTTCAAATAGTTAAACAAGTATACGAGTGTTCATTTACCAGCTTCCTCGGGCACATCTTCCTTGGAAACTAAGGATGAGAAAAGTGCTTTGTTAAACGCATCAGTATACGCGAGCAGCTCCTCAGCGAACTGCTGCTTCGCAGAATCCTGCCAATTTACAAATCCAAACGCAAACACGTCTGAGAAAATACTACATTTTTTTGCAAGTATTACACTGATGATGATTGTATATATCCGCCTTACGTCAGGAAGCAATGCTGGGCCTTCGAAATTGCTATCAATGTACTTCACCAGATCCAAGCTCTCTCCTTTCACCTGGTTGTTGTGCTCCAGGGAAGGAACCTGTCGAGAAATAAAGGTAAGTGCACATGAAGAGAAAAAAATGGACAGCCCTGTATCCAGATAGCTTGTGAAAGATTCCATATGGGAGTAAAGAGGGGAGAACAGATTAACCATACCTTGTTCTCCGGGTAAACCTTCTCCTTGTACCAAGCTGGCCTGTCTGCCAGATCAATCGCAACTATCTTGATCTTGTCCTGCAAGCCCTGGACAAAAGAACGTAAACAAAAAAGATTTAACTTTTATCAGCACAACACCATTAAATATAAGAACTGCGTCGGCAAATCATATAATAGTAGTACCTTGTAGTCCCTGGCAACCCAAGCGCGCTGCGCGTACGGGCAGTGATAGGCAACATACAACCTTCACGAGACAAAAATATCAATCTACTCCCCTGATGTGTGCAGAAGTGAAAAATCACCCGACACCTGCAATTTCATTTCATGTCTGGTTGAATTTTACCTGGTCGTACCGTCGTAGAGGGGAGGGGGCTCGGAGGTGGAGGTCAGGGGATGGGGGAGCACTTCTTTCACAAAGCTGCGAAGGTTAACACGGATAAATAGAAACAAGCACACCATTAAAAAATAGAACGGCCAGAGTGCCAGACTAGGTTAGGAGATCTGTTCCGCGACTTTGGCCAACTCACCTAGCCGGTGCAGCGGCGGCCATGGCGACGATTCGGGAGGGATTCTTACCGGCGAGGAGGTTGTGGTGAGTGGCTCGTCGCGAGCGGCGAATACTTAAACGCGCCGATGGGACGGGAGGGGAGATGAGGCAGACGTCAGTGGTGACGAGCAGCGAGGGACAATGAGTACATGAGGGACCAACGAGTACATGAGGGACGACGACACCCCAGCTCGGGCGTTCAGTGCATGGGGTCGCTTAACTTGGACGCGAACGTGGCGCAGGTTCACGATCTGCGCGTGGCTGGCCGTCCTTCCGGCCTCCCGGGATTTTCTAGAAGGATACCGGCGGTTTGTATCCTTTTTCCTACAACCTACAAAAGGGTAACCCATACTATACGTGCGATTATTCTCTTCATATACTAGCTAAATACTTGTATATTGTTATAGATAAAAAATTATATTATCCTAATAGATCGAGTCGGTACTGTCATAATTGGCCTGCGCGGTTCACCTGCTGGCTCAACATAGAACATTTGTGTTTAATATAGCAAGGATATAGCGTGCAAACTAATTCATTTAATCTCGCATGGAAAGTTGGAAATGCAACCCGACGTGCCAAGTTACACAAGTAAAATACAGATATAAGACTGAAAGTCACCGTAGACGACAATCAGTTTTATATTTCAAACCAAGTTGTACTTAACAGATAGCATCTATTTAAAAAAAATTATCAAACTTGAAAAAAGCATAAATCAACACAGCTAATCATAGACAAAAGTGACTCAAAACCATAATTTTATGTCATAAGGTAGCACACACAAATCTGAAAAATATAAGATAACAAACTAAATGGGAGAAAATGTTCAAAGATGATATATAAGATAAGGTGTGTTTCATTTGTAAATATCCTGCTTTTTAATGTAATATTGTTAAGAGAATATGAGACTATACGCAATGTGAACCTTGTTGAAGGCTTTTAGTGAGTGAACAAAATTGAAAGCTCAAATGATAGAGCAGTTTAGATGCCTCGATCAAGCATAGACTAAGCATACAACAAGTAGTTCAGATGATTACCAGAAAATATCAGATCCTTGGTAGCCAGGATGGACTTGCGAGTACTTCATTAAAAAGGCGGTATAGAAGCACTGTAACATACAGTGGCGGAGGACGGGAAAAAAATGAGGTAGGGCGGATCGAAAGCAATACTATTCAAGCTATAATACTAATCAAACCCATCAACAATAATCTAAGTACAAAGATGTTTAATAATGCAAGACATTGAAAAGTACCTCCAAAAATTGAAGGATCACAATAATATATCACCAATTTAACATATAACCTTGTAGAGCATAGCAATGGAAATAATCTGCCAAAGAAAGAGCAAACATAGTTAATATTGTTATGTATAGTGTAGACAACACAAAAGTGACAAGTGGAATCAAATGAGAAATACCAATATTAATCTTGTTAATTGCGTCTAGGAGACTTAGGCAATTGCATCTGCCTATCTTTCTTTTTCTGAAACATCTTTTTAATTTTTTCAAGATGAAGTCCTTTAAATATCTCCCTTTCAATGTAGCACACCATCAAATCATTAAGCCATCCATCGGACATCTTGTTGCGCAATTCAGTCTTGATAATCTTCATTGCTGAGAAAGCTCTTTCAACCGATGCCGTCGCCACCGGTAGCAGCAATGCCAACTCAATGAGGCGATAAACAAGTGGAAATACAATATGCCTCTCAAGTTCAACTAGTTTTTTGGATAGACTTGCAAGATCGTGACAAACTTTAAACTCATCAAGCCTTCTTACATGAATTCAGTTATCATCCATTCGATCATGTCTAAAAAGATAACAATAGAAGCAAAAGGCCCTATCCTTCTCCAAACTATACTCCAACCAATTATATTGCTTAAACCAATTTTTTTGAAAGAACCTTTTATCCTTTGAGGGGGGAAATTATGACCGGTTGGTTGAGTCGGGCCCTTAGCTATGAAAGCCCTCCTAACTTCATCTCTAATATTAGGAGCAAATCTATCAATTGGAATACGAAGCCCCGGATCAGAAACAATATAATCTGGGTTGAATTCAGTTATAAGATCACCTTGCACTGTCTCTTCTTCAATTACCTCTTCCACTTGTACAGAGCCTAATTGAAGTTGTTCTTGCCGCTCTTCCACTTGCCCAGCACCAACAGACTCTCCCACCTCCACTTCAACATTTCCACTTTCACGAGTGCTTGGGTTTGTGGCACTTGAACCCCGATTAAAATAGCTCTTCAAATCTAAACACATAAAAGCAAATAGACAAATAAATTAACCTATAAATTTGCAAAATGTAAATTGGCAAATGTAAACTACATATCAATTATCAAAAATCAATGACACTCCTAATATATGCCTCACCTCTCTGTGATTTTTCCTTTCCCCTTTTATCCATTGCTCAAGCCTCAAAATCTCAAATAAAAATAAATTCAGCCGCTCGGCCGCTCCCCAGTCCCCAGACCCCCACCGCACAGCAAAGAGCCGAGCGCCTCCTCGGCTCCTCCTCCTCACGAGTTCCGCCCGCCTGCCGGCCGCCTCCCGCCCGCCCGCCGGAGCGCTGCTCCCCACCGCCGCTCACTTTCTCAGCATCTCAGGAGCAGGAGCACAGCAGACAGGGAACATTGTTTCTAGGGTTTACATTATTGGGCTTGGATAGAGGGGTATATGGGGGTCTATTGCAAAAATTTGAGGTATGGCCCAAGCCATACCTTGCCCTATCGGGCCCTCCGCCCCTGGTAACATACGGTAAAGACATTGTTTTGCACTTTAGCAAAGGTCCCTAGCAACAGGTAAACACTCGCCTTGAAATCCACCGGTTGAGAAGAGGGAAAGATAAGGATACATGGCAGTAAGGGGGTGATCATCAGCCAAAGCTAACATGAGACACATGTGCCAAGGATACATTTAGGCCCGTTCAATCCGGCTTTTTTAACGACGTATGTCTTCTGGTTGTTGGATTTTAGCTAAAATTATACTGTAGCAGTTATTAGCTTTTTCTGAGTAATTTAATTAAAGAAAAATATAAAAATATAAAAAACACTGTTATATCTTCGTGGTCCTTGGACAATGCAAAAGAAAACAAAAAACAAAAAAATAAGAAGCCAAAATTAAAAAACTAACATATTCATTCCGGCAGAAGTTAGAAGGCGAAGCCGCAATAAACGACCCCTTAATAGTCTAATACAATACAAATTCATATATAAATAAGAGAAAAACAAAATAAAAATAGCAAATATAATAAATGTAGTACCTCCCTAATGATGGCGTGTCCCATTTGCAAATTGCGACTTGCCCTCTGCCCTTGCCTCTGGGGCCACATATGGTCAGTGATGACATACCTCATTGCCTCATGGGTCATCGTCGTCCAGTCTCATCTTCGACAGTGGAGTGTTCTGTTCATTGACAATTCTGGCTTTAGGGTCCCTTTGGTTGGGCTTCCTGGAGGAGCTTTTGCTTCTAAAAAGCTAAAGCCCAACCAAAGAGCTGATTTTGAAAAGCTACTTTTGGAGAAAGCTGCTTTTGGTACTGTTGATTTTTCACAGCTGTTGCCCCCTGCTTCCACCGGCTTTTGCCTCCGCGCGACGCGTTTTCCCCCTTTTCCCCATCCGCGCGTGCGCGTGAGGCGGCACTAGGGTTCCTGCGGCGGCAGGCGCGTGAGGGCGGGCGCGAGGGTTCCCGGCGGCGGCAGGCGCGTGAGGGCGGGCGCGAGGGTTCTCGGCGGCGGCGCCTCTCCAGCCGCTCCGCTCCGCTCCCTCCGCTCCATCCGCTCCGCGCCATCCGCTCCGCTCTCTCGGCTCGGCAGGCGCGAGGGTTCCCGGCGGCGGCGCTTCTCCGGCCAGCTCCCCTCTGCTCCGGTCCGCTCCGCTCCCTCCGCTCCGCGCCCTCTGCTCCGCTCTCTCGGCTCGGCAGGCGCGAGGGTTCCCGGCGGCGGCGCTTCTCCGGCCAGCTCCGCTCTGCTCCGGTCCGCTCCATCCGCTCCGCTCTCTCGGCTCGGCGGGTTTGTGCCCGGCGGCGGCGCTGCTCCGGCCGCTCCGCTCCCTCTGCTCCGCTCCGCTCCCCCGACAGCTCCCCCGACAGGTAACTGCTGATGTTTTTTCTGTGATGTGCATGAGACAATATGCAAATCCTTGTGCTGGTAGAGACAATATGCATGAGTATAATTTGTGCTGGTATAAAACTTGTGCATGAGTGAATGCCGACAGATTGAAATTTGTAGTTGCTAAATGAAATTTGTGCTATGTGATTGGCTCAAGATCTAAATGACATTGTGCTGGTAGAGTATAATTTAGGGATGCCTATTTCTCTCGGTGAGCAAGCAAGCATATGAAGCTAAATGACATTGAAATTTGTAATATGCAAACCAGCTTGCTAAATAAATTTTTTGTTTGATTCAAGAATGGGTGATAAGGCAGATTGGGGTGATGCCTTTGTGAGGCATTTGATTGATGTCTGCAAAGGAGAGATAGAAGCTGGGAATAGGCCGATGGGAATTTTTACTAAGACTGGTTGGAAAAATGTGGTATCTAAGTTTGAAGAAAAAACGGGTCAGAAACGAACAAGGAAACAATTGAAGAACAAGTTAGACAATATGAAAAAGGAATATACATGGTTCATGGAGTTCAAGAATTATGCCACTGGGCTTGGATGGGATGAGGCAAAGCAAACTGTTGACTGCTCTAAGGAATGGTGGGATGAACACCTTGCGGTAAGATATGGTGGCATTGTTCATTATTCTTTTTCCATGCTTTGATATGATGTGCCTTGCTAACTTTTCCCATTTAATTTAAGAGATGCAATAATCCCGACAAAGGAATCAAATGCAACCATGTGAGGTTTAGAAAACAAGGGCCGAAGCAACTTGATGATCTGCATATATTATTTGACAAGGTACATGTTACTGGGGCTAGTGCATCCTGTCCTGGAGATATATCCTCTAATGAATCAAGTGATGAGGATGTGGCTGAGGTACAAAAAACTCCAGATAATGATGATATAAAGTTGGCTGCTTTGAAGAAATCGAAACTAGAAAAAAAGAAACGCAAGGGCTCCTGTACTGCTACTGAAGAGAAGGATGAGAAGAGCCCATTCTTTCGTCTGTACAAGAACACATGTTTGAAGATAGAAACTGCAGCAGAGAAGATCTCCTCAAGTGTTGAAGCATCATCAGCTCCTCCAACCAACCTAGTCCCTACCATTGCAGAGGCCATGAAGATGGTGAAAGATTGTGGGGTGCAAGAAAGAACTGCTCTAATGCACACAGCCACCTTCCTAATAATCAAGCCTGAATTTAGGGAGGTCTTTAGCTCTCTGGAAACAAATGAAGGAAGGCTCGATTTGATTGAGAGGGAGCATGAAAAGGAGATGATGAAGCGCCTGTGAACATTTTTAGTTATTTATTTCTATTGTTGTGTTGTGAACCAATATTTACTTCTCTATGTTGGGATTATTTGATTGTGTCATCTGTGAACCTTTGTAGTTATTTATTTCTATTGTTGTGTTGTGAACCAATATTTACGTCTCTATGTCCATATATTGTTGTGCTTCTTTCAAAAAATATTGTCTCCTTGCTGTCCATATATTGTTGTGCTTTTTTGTAGATGGATGATAACTTGGAAGATTTGGCCAAAGAAGGGCAAAAGGGACTACTCCTGCTAGCTGAACTTTCCCAGCATGCTGCTGTTATTGGTCAAATGGGCAAACTGTACACTGAGCGGTATTTGCACAAAGGTGAATACAGGGAAACACCAGAAACTGGAATTCAATGGGTGATGAGGTGCATGGGTCGTCCGAGGTACTTTTATAAGATGTTTCGGATGAGCACCGAGGTTTTCATGGCACTTCATGAGTTGCTAGTCTCGACCTACGGTTTGACCTCAACTAATAATGTTTCATCCATTGAGTCATTGGCGATGTTCTTGTGGATCGTCGGAGGACCCCAATCATTTTCACAAGCTGAAAATCGTTTTACACGGTCACTCTGGACAGTTCACATCAAGTTTCACGAAGTATTGAAGTGTTTGCGCAAGTTAGCTAAGGACAATATTAAGCCAAGAGATCCTACTTTCTGTACGGAGCATGAAAGGGTCAAAGAGGACCGTTTCTGGCCTTACTTCAAAGGCACTATTGGAGCAATAGACGGTTCACATGTTCCAGTGGCAGTGCCAGCAGAGGAAGTGGTTAACCACACATGCCGACATGGATATACATCTCAGAATGTGCTAGCTGTTTGTGACTTTGACATGAGGTTTATCTTTGCGGTTGCTGGTTGGCCGGGTTCTGCACATGACACACGGATCCTCAATCATGCATTAGCAAATTTTCCTTCATTTCCCGTGCCTCCTAAAGGTATCCATGGTTCCTTACTAAGTTAGCAATACTTGTATTATTATTTGCCTTTGCTGATTTGGTTTTATAGGAAAGTATTATCTCGTGGACTCTGGTTATCCAAACCGAATAGGGTATCTTGCCCCTTTCAAAGGAAGCACATACCATATACCAGAATTTCGGCATCGTTCTGGGCATCCTCAAGGGAAGTACGAGGTGTTCAATTTCTTGCATTCATCCCTTCGAAATGTCATTGAGCGGGCTTTCGGAGTCTTAAAGCAGAAGTGGCGTATTTTGAAGGGCATCCCAAGTTTCCCAACTCGTACTCAGAAGCATATCATTCTTGCTTGTCTGGCGTTGCATAATTTTATTCGTGACAGCAATTTGCATGATACGGAGTTCGATAGATGTGATGCTGATGAGGAGTACTTGATACAACAGACAAGTGCCACGGCACAAACACAAGGAGATGAGAGTCCAGATGTGGAGAATGAGGATACCATGAATACCATTCGCACTAGGATAGCTGATGCTTTGGTTAGTGCAAGAAGGGGATAATTATGTTGACGGAGGACATCATTATATGAGCTCTATATCTTTTGTAAAACGCTATCGTTCTATTTATGTGGACCATATGTTAATGCTGGATGCAAAACTTACAAAATTTAATTTTCCCTTTCTAAAATGGTCATTTACATGCGAATCAGTGAACAACATAGTGTTTAAGGATCAATTTGCATATAAACAGTCTCTCAGGCCTACAGGGGCATTACAGGTATTTCTTACCAAACCTACAGTCACAGCTGTTTCAACCAAACGGCTTTCAGCTTTTCTCACAGCTCTCAGCTCACAGCAGCTTTCTCACAGCTCACAGCCCACAGCAGCTTTTTCAGAAGCCACAGCCCAACCAAACACACCCTTAATTGCCCCTGACTAGTTGGGCTTTGCTACTAGGTTCAGCAGTGGTGTTCCCTTGTCCTACTGGAGCGCGGACTGGGTTTCCCGCGCCGCCGTTTTGGGCCGCACCTTAGGGCCGGTTTGGGTGAGCTCGGTTGGGCCCTCCGAGGTCATTCATCTAATCCTCTGGGGCATTTGTCCTGGACCTTATCTGGCCCATTGGGTGCCAGTATTCAAGGTTGATTAAGGTTTCTTTCGGCTCAAATATATAAGCTCACCAGGCAACAGTTAACAAGCCAAGAGAAGACAGTATACTGAACAGCTCAAAGGAACACACCATCGTTCACAGTTCGAAAAATACATATACCATCGTTCCAGGGGCGGATCCAGCGGGGGGCTCGAGCCCCCCTACCGCTACCGGACCCTTGGAGCCCCCCTGGAGCCCCCCCTAAATTTTTAGCCATGGATGTATAATGTAGCAGGGGCTGAGGTCGAGCTGAAGGTACTTCAACCCCTCCAAAAAATTTTCCTGGATCCGCCACTGCATCGTTCACCTTCATGTAACAAGGAATATTTTACAACACCATTGAGACAACTCCAAAGTCCAAACTAGAACTGCAGAAGAACTACATTAGTTTTATCAAAAGCATAACCCTTGCAACGTGGCCGGAAACAAAGCATGTACGGTGGTACTATACTACTAGCAAGCAAGAGCACACGAGTCCCGAGTCTTTCGTTTACTGTGCTGCCGTTATTCCTGGCAACTAGTTCATCCTTGTCAACATCTTCAGGCAGTCTGAAAATTGCATTGTGCAAGTGTTATTTAACGGTTGTTAACTGATATAAATAGGCAGTTCACAATGATAGAAACTGAGCATTTGAGAAATGTCTTTACGTTGAGATGCTTCTTCGCAAGATCAAACAAGTATAGCGGCTCATTCTTGGTCTGTGTGTACGCTTCGATCTTGTTCATTTCCTCAATGAATTTCTCAAGGTTGGGCCTGCCTTTGGTGATCTCGTAGTTCCTTAAATGAGAATAGTATATCTGAATCCTTTCCAAAATTGTCACGTACGCAATGTCCGCCTTGAAAGGGAATTGAAATATTGAATCAAGTACAGCAACATTTGGGGAAAATTAAACAGAGTAAAGGAAATTGGACCGCATTTCAGCTTCTATCTTGACATACCAAGCTAGATTGGCCAAGGAAGAATGGGCCGTCACTGAACTTGGACAGGGAAGCTTCTATCTTGTCCAGAGCAGCAATTGATAAAGAAAGATATAGCTTGAGCAAAGTAGCATGTGAATGAACCCAAAGTGCTGTTCTTTTGATCTACAAATACTAGTTGTATAGTCGCACCGATTATAGCTAGCTCTTTACGTAGTCACGCGTCCGCGTTGAGCCTAAAGCCCTAAGCCTAAACCAAGACCTCAGCATGAACCACTACTCCATTCGGGTGAGGTGCAGTGCAGGAGGGGGGCAAAGAAACAGACAGGCTGCACGCGGCAGCATTGGCCGACATTGCATTGCATGATTGGGTTCTCTTCTGCTCCCAATGACGCCTCTCACTCGCCTTTGTCGTCAAATCATTGAATCATCGAGTGAAAAAAAATCGTTGAGCTTGCTTGCTTAACCGCACGCACACCTGATGAATCGACGCTGCACCAACCAACCAAAATATATATAAACTCTCCCCCGGCCTGTTTGCTTACTGTATTTCTATGGCTACAACGAAAAACGACCTGTCGGAGACTCTGGAGCAGTGATGCTACGTACGTACGTGCACGCGATCAGCTGCCCGATTCGACCGACGGGCACGTGCCGGGCGATCAGGGACTAGTTAGCAACAGATCGATCTATCAGGTGATCATGACATGCTTGTAATTAATTTACTGGCCAGGCCTGGGGTGGCGCAACACAAACAGAGAGCGCTCTACCCCCAGAAAACCATCCTCTGATGAGATCTGGGGTTTAACTTACAGCCAGCTGGATACATCGATCATCAGAAATTCAGAACTGTACGTACGTACTGTGTGGAGCGAGTACTCTTATCACCCAAGGGGAGTTCTCTCTTCCACTACTATTCCTCCCGACGTAAGTAAGTAATCACCCAAGGAGAGAGGTAAAGTACTTCCGTACAACCTGGTTTAATTTACGTACTGTGAAAACCTAGCTAGTTTGTAAATAGATGACAAAATAATTTCCCCGTCAAGGCATGAGGTCGAGATCGAATGAACCGGTTGCTAGCGGTGGCAATGAGGCCGGGGGTCCTGCCCGGATACCCGCTAGCCCGGCCCGTTTGGCTAACCGGAGGACTGTCCTCGGTCCCTGCAGGGACCTAACCTTACAGTTACAGGAATCTATGTAAGAATTAAAAATAAGATGAAACGCTTTAAAAAATAATAATATAACTTTATTTATTAATTTATAGTTATTTAGATATATGTTTTTAAAAATATATAGCTTCAAAATATATATTCTAATTTTTTTATTTTTAGCAGTTCCCTACTGGGGAGAGCGACCACTTACCCACCCCGTTGGCATAGCTGGGCCCGCCCCTGTTCCCCTAGGGGGAGATCGGCCCTCACCCCCATCTCGATGGGGAAACTCTCCGCGAGGCCCGTCCTCATAGGGAAATTGCCACCCCCTAGGCTATGGGCCGAATTGCTTTGTGCCGGTTCTTTTTAGCCTTGACTAGTTTATGATAGCTTCCTTCAAACAAATAAATATAACTGTTTTTTCATCGTTTTCGAAACGACTTATCGGGATACTCTTTTTGAAGCAGTTCGCACAAGTGCTCACATTGGATTCAAAAGACATCAGCTACATCAAAAAAATAGATCCTTTGTCAAACCAAGATCCCAAATTTTTGTCAAACCAAGATCCCAAATTCTGAACATTGTTCATGTATATTAGTGGTGATCTGCACTTAGAACTAATTTTTTTAGACGAGACGAGCTCGGTAGCACCAGGCGAGTCTACACCTTGGCCGACCCCAACGTAGCCCTCGGAACAGACTAGGTGCGCATGCCAACGTAAGGCTTATGATATATTGTGGATTGACCATCAAGAGCATCTTGTCGTGCTCTGCAATGGAGAATTGGAGATTAGCAAGGGGGCTGAGCACACCATTAGTTCAAATGTTCAATATATATGGTGTCAACTGGTATAGCGACCTCAGTCTCGTTGATTGTGCGCAGTACCAATACCAACAGGGGCGGAACTAGTCTAAGCCTAAGCCCCAGGCTAGACCAGCTGCTTTTGGGCCAATTCTTGGGTTAACTCTGTTTTTTTTATGATTTTTCATGAATTTTCCATTGGTTTTGGTTGTCAGGCCTCGGGTTATAACTCAGGTAGCCCGAGGCCTGATTCCACCACTAAATACCAATTTGTACGATTCTGGTCTCTAGGCACCTTGCCAGAATGAATCGGTAACTACACATCTCCTATACTCTATGGGCTATAGGCTGAGTTGATTTTGGTTTAGCCTTATCAATATATATGTAGATTTTGTCTAAAAAACGTATCATTTACAAGCTAGTTATTCTAATAAAAATTAATAAATTAAAATAATAGTTTAAAAAAACCCCACCTCGATGGACGGCGCTTGTGCCACTCACACACGAGCAACGAGCCAGGCAGCGTGGTGAGAGAGGACGGGAGCTAGCATGTATATTTGCATGGGGTGGGTGTCGAGTGCTTTGCAGGTGCAACCCGTATGTGTAACCCGAACCAGCCTTGCGAAAAAGAAAACCACGTCTCCGATCTCCTCTCCTCGAGGTCGCAATCCAATGGTAGGCGCCGCTTCCTTCTAGGGCTTCTTCGTGGGGTAGCATAACAAGTGGCGGCTCGGCTTGACGGAGGGCAAGCACTCATCAGTCCTTGCGTTGGCAAAACTGAAATGGCAGGAAAAAAAGTCGAAAGCATCGTCCTACTTTATGGTCATTATGATAGATCTCCACGCTATATGGTCATCGTCTACATAGAATAAATGTCTTGTCCATCAGTAATATATCATTATCTATGGTTTTTGGGACGTCCACAATCGGCACTTTCAGTTTTCTCTTGCGGCACTGGATTAATTTTTTTGCCAAAAACAGAGAGATGTAAGTATGCAATCATGCACTCATGCTATATTAGTCCATAATTCCAGACTGCAATGTTATAAATCAGTGGGGAATTTATCTGTTTATTATAATGTAGGGACACAAGCTAAGATAAGTTTTGTTCTGATGCAATGAAGACATAATTTGACATGCCTCCTCATGTATAGCATTAGTTCCAGCATGAGTACCATTTCCACCTAGTACAAAGAGCATGTCAAGCCTCCTGGCCTGAATGGGGTTTGCAGAAATCAAGTTGATAAAGTTTCATGTACCAACTTATTGCAAACATATTTTGCAGAGTACTAGAATGACATATACATAGCTGGATGCTGTTGACAAGGTCTGAAATGTTTGCCCCACCACGAGAAACTCCTAAGAAGCTGCAACCAGAAAGATTGATATTTTGGACGACATGTCTATTGAGCTGAATGAAGGAAAAGAGCCCATCAAGTTACCATCAATATGATTATGAGTGTTTCCAGATAATTGATGAAGTACAAAAAGCTCTTAGTGGCACATTCGATAAATGATCTAAAAAATCCACGGAAACCATGCTGTATCCCAACAATGTTTTTCACTCCATATTTTTCAAGTGTAAGCACAATCTAAAAGAGTACACGCACAATAAAGTTAAAAATTGGGATGGTGTTTTCTAGAAGAGAATTTTCAGAATCTATAATCATAAGATAGCCTAATCAATTCCTATTTTTCTGTACAGAGAGTGAGACATCAGCTTGTCCATTTCTATTCTACCTGCCTAATAACGTCATTGAGATCAGGGCAAAGTCCACCAAAGGTGACAATTCCAGCCTTTACATATTGAGGCTCAAAATATATTTGTTTACGTGGGCCAGCACGGTGTACCTGGGAAAAGATAAGAACTTCTGGTTAGGGAAAGAAATGATTTTCCACAATTCAACATTTGAATTTGTGCACAATGTCATTACATTGTTCAACCCAGTTGCAATCAGGGGTCAATGCAGTCAGTTCCAGCAAATGTTGGCGAGGCAAACTTAATAACCTGAAGAGGCAACAAGTCTATAATGAGAACTTTTACTTCATCTACAGAAATTTACCTTAACTACAAGAGGGGCGGACTGGAGGAGGGCAAAGCCGCAGAGGGCGGAGTTGGACTGTGCTATCGGACGATGGAGGCCGGGACCTAGAGGCCGAAGCTAGTGGTCAGGACCCGGAGGCCAGTGAGGACGGAGCCGGAGATCCAGAGGGCACTAGAGGGATGAGGCAGCTGGCGGTGACGGAATTGGCCGACCCGCCGAGCTAGGATAGGGACTTAGGAGTTGGAACGAACTAAGGAAGGAACCTAGAGGGAGGAGGCGCGCGGGACGGGAGTGAATTGTTGATGCGTCGGCTGAAGGGGCTACAGAAGGGGAGGCGAAGCTAATGGGCCTAGCGATAGTATTGAGGCCCTTTGAAGTTAATGGGTTAGGACCGGGGCTATAGCCCGAGCCCTAGGCCCATCCCTGCCAAGGACCGAGGTGCCATGTTTTTTTTGAAGAAAGACAATAAGACAAAGCTGGTCCTACTGTATAAGGTTCCATGTTTGACTGACATTTAGGCCTTATTCAATCTTTTGGCTTTTAAATGATTACGAGAGATTGAGGGTGTAAGGAATGCTCGCGTTGAGAAATTATTCTGTTTAAAGTGGCTCATATAGTAACTTCTACAAATATTTTATAGAAACTACCTTAGAAAATTATTTTGTTCAAATGTCGACTTCTAAAAGTCAAAAACAGAAACCGTTGGAAAAATACCCTTCATTTAGTTCCCAAGACCAAGAGCAGATGAAGCAGCTAGGTATCAGGAGTACGTCACTACTAGCGAGCTCGTGGCTACTGATTTTACCACACAACCGGATCGAGGCCGGAGCCAGGTGAGGCAAGCTAGCCGGCGCGTCACGTGGGGGCGCGCACCGTCCAGATCGAAGTATGGCCGTTGCCCATGGGCTCGGCGGTGCTGACACTGGCAGCTAGCCACGACCACGAGGTCGCGGGGCAAGCGCGCACCTGCTCTTCTGCTAGCTTCGGCTGTTCGTTGGTTGAGCGACTATTCTCTGTCTTGGCCTCTGATCGATCTAATCTCCATTGCTGTTGAGTTTGGTTACTCGTACATAGTTTTTAGAATTTTGAAGTATATACTATAAAATTTCTAAATGGATTATACTATAATTAGGACTTATATTCTTATTTAAATTAGAATTCTTATTCCAAATTAGAGAAGGGGTAGAAGGAACAATATAAGCAGAGAGTGACCATGAAGCAGTATCAAGCCTAGAACAAGCAATCAAAGCAATCAAGCCTGATCATCCAGAGGGTGCCCAAGAGGATTAGATGTTAGGATATTTTTTAGCACTAAGTTCTTATATAGGCATAGATACTCTTTAGCATTAGATTCTCTCTCATCGTGGTTGCTTCAACTTCATTATTTTGGTTCTTTCTACAAGTTTCATCTTTTTCATTCTTGATACAGTGCATGCTCGTGTCGTATATCATATTCTGATCCGATCCAGGGGCTGCTATGCAAAGAATGGATATCACATGTTAGGAATGGCCCCACATTAGTTGTGGTAAGGAAAAAGACACAACTTATAAGTATAGAAAAAAAACACAACTTATAAGTATGAGTAAGACATCACAACTAGTCTTTTTGAAGAAGAAGACTCAATAGCATTTATAAGTTTGTTGCTTTAAGGCTTGATGCGGCAGCTCGTAGGCTTAGTTGTTTTCAACCCGTTTGAACTTGGGGTCAGGGAGTAAACCCGGTTGGACCTAAGCATGCGGCTAAGATCCAATCTAACAATGTTATCAAAACCCAGGTGCCTAACATCTCCTTGCAAGTGCCTCATCTGACACTTCTCCTTTGGAGAGTAAGGGTGAGTACAGTGCTTTGGTAAACGCAATCAGCTCATCGGCAAACTGCCACTTCGCAGGATCCTGGCAATTAACAAATTCAAAGTTTAGCACTTAACATTTCTGAGAAAAAACTGCATTTTCCCCCAAGTGTTACACTTGTGGTGAGTGAATGTATATATCAGCCTTACTTCAGGAAGCAGTGCCGGGGCTTCGAAATTGCTGTCGATGTACTTGATCAAATCCAAGCTTTCTCCCATGATCTTGCTGTCGTGCTCGAGGGAAAGCACCTGTCGAGAAAGACAATGTATGTGCTCTATTGTTTATGGACAGAAACTCTACATGGAGAGGCTGATGGCACGCGAGAATAAGAAGGAAGAACCAACGAAGTGATGAACTGTACCGTGCCCTGTGGGTAAACCTTCTCCTTGTACCATGCTGGTTTGTCTTTCAGATCAATGGCGACTAGCTTGATCTTGTCCTGCAAACCCTGGACAAAACATTTCACTTTTTTTTTACGTTTTTAGCAACATAGAAGAAGTAAAAGAAGAACGGATTCGGCAAAGTGGAGATCACCTTGCAGTTCCGGGTGACCCAAGCGCGCTGAGCGAACGGGCAGAAGTAGAAAATATACAGCCTTCACGTCACACAAAAAAATTAACTAGTGGTTACTTAGCTCCTAAATCCCGATCAATGCAAAGTAAAAATTACTATTAAGTAGTATTAATTAGACGGTTAGGTTTAGTTACCTGCTGGTGCCATCGAAGAGGGGAGGGGGCTCGGAGGCGGCGCCCAGGGCAGGCGGGAGCACTTCTTTCGCGGTACTGCATGCATAGCACTTCTCTCTCTCTCTCTCTCTCTCTCTCTAACAAACATCTGATTACGAAATTCCTGTATTTTTCATGTGACGCATCCAAACAACTCGAGGGAGCAATTCCTACCTTTTTTCCCTGTAGGATTTCACTGTACATAACATTGAATTCCCGCATTTCAAAGAGGTCACAATATGGGTCTATTCTTTTTAGCTTCAGTTTATAGTTTTTGGGCTGTTCGTAATAGAGTACATAGTAACAAAAACCCACGTACGGTTTTAGCTAATATAAATAAAGTCGTTATAGTGTATTATAATCAAATTGTAGACCTTATCTTAAAAAACACTCCGTTTAATGTTTAAAAAGTAATTACTGAACAATAACCGAAAGCACTTTTTATATAACTGAAAAGAAGAGAAGGTCCCCTACGAACCATTTCAAAATAGTACAGAGATTTTATTTAACAAATATCAAATATGTGCATATGTTTTTTTAGAACGAAAATACGTATATAGGCTCCAAAGCATGCCAAAAAATAACAAATTGTGTTGATGTGAAAACAACTACAATTATTTGATGATGACTTTAAAATTCAAAGTAAACATTAATTAAAAAAGTTTCAGGTTTCTATGTCTCCTTATATATATAAATAAGAACTAGTCGAAAGCTCATGTGTTTGCTACGGATAAAAAAACATATATTATCCTAACATGTTGAGTTGACATTGTTGGGATCAGCTTGCTCGCCCCACACGCTCGGCCAAGTCGTGTCTCTGCGCCCTCGGCTTTATCGCGCACTTGGTAGAGCTTTGTTTATTTTTTGTTGTTGAAGAATTTTTAGGGTGGTGGAATTTATTTTTTTAGTACATTGCTTTTTGTTTTTTTATTAGAGAGTTTTTAAGGAGGTGCAAGTGGGAGTTGGGAGGGGAACATGAACGGTCACCGCCAACTCACTCTTTTAATCAGTAGATATAATTTTTTAAAAAAGAAATAAAAGAGAATAAAAAGGCTTAACTCCAGAGCTGTTGTGCGTTTCCATGGGCCGGTCTCTTAGCTCTCGTGGATATAAAAGAATTAGGTTGCCTTTAGCTCTTGCAGCCCGCAACGTCTGGCCCATCTCAGGGACGTAACACCCGCGAACGTCCGGCCTATTCGTGAAGTACAGAGGCGAAGAGGCGAACCCGAATCTCTCGCCGCACTCTGCGACCGCTGTCTCCGATGGCATCTCAGAACCCCGAGCCCGCGCAAGCCCTAGCTGCCACCGCGCCTTCACCGGCGGCCGCCGCCACCGCAGGCGAGGCGCCGCCGAACCCCACTTCCTCAACGCCAGCCCAAAACCCTACCGCGGCCGCGGGGGCGGGAAGCGGGGCCACGGATCTGGAGAAGAAGATGCGCCGCGCGGAGCGGTTCGGGACGCCGGTGGTGATGTCCGAGGAGGAGAAGCGCAGCAGCCGCGCCGAGAGGTGGTTGTGCTATCGAATCCCTTTTCCTAGGGTTTAGGGATTTATTTTTCTTTACAAATCCGAAAGATTTTTAGTTATCTCTATGGCGGGCATGGAATAGTTAGTCGTGTGGGAAATGTTGATTTACTTGTCAAATTTCGGTAATTTTTTCAGTGTTGGCTACAGAATGGGACTAAGGACATAATTATGCACCGACTATTGCAGTTTTCGGTAAAGAAGTCGTTTTCATTATGCATGGATTTAAGGGGATTTACGCCGCGGGGGGGGGGGGGGGGGGGGGGGATTCAGGAGTTTGTTTACCAAGAAACAAGTGACTCCTCAGGTCCTAAGACAAGGGTGTTGCTACATCAAGTATTGTACCTTTTGAACCCCTTTAGTGTAGCTCTCCATGTTCTGCTTAATACTACTGCAGTACAGTGATGATTCTAGTTTTTGCTCTCCAGTCTTGGCTTCCAAGGTTTATTGCATTGACCGTGCCGTTCTGTTAGGACTTTAGAACCCTGACACTGCCACATCTCATCAAATATTGGCAACATAATTATTTTATCCATGTTAAATCTTCAAGAAGACAAATAAAATTGGTAGACAAACCTGCTGATCAATGGAACATTAAACATGCATGTTTGGAATAAGGCAAGCATGCTTTGAAACATGGTTGTCATGGCAGAGTCGGCGACCACGGCGAGTGAGGGGCGCCTAGACGCCTAGGCAACGCCATGGCAAGCGCCATAACCTGCAGTGTCTCGGACTCTCGGTCACATACATACGGTCACATAGACACATACATACTGTCTAAAAGTCCCGACCTCCGTCTCTCCCGACTTCTCCGCCTCTCCCGTCTCTCTTTTCCGTCTCTCCGCCTCTCCCGACCTCTCCGCCTCTCCTCACCGCCGCCTCCCTCGTCCGCCTTCTCTCCCCACCGCCTCCAGCTCCCCGCGTCCGATCTCCCAACCCTAGCCGCCGCCAGCCAATCCGCCTGACTGCTCTTTGGCTCCTACTCTCTCCCCCCATCTCTCTCTCCCCGCCGCCTCCGCTCCCCTCCGCCTCCCTTCCCCGCGCCCGATCTCTCCCCGCCGTCTCCCCTCCCCGCGCCGCTGGAGATCGACGCCGGCGGCGGGAGTAGGCCAAATCAGCGTCAACGGCGGAGCAGGCGAGGCGACCAGCCTCGGTGTCGCCCTCCGGCCGCCAGGACGACTTGGCGTCGCCTAGGCGACGCCATGACAACCATGCTTTGAAAACAAATGTTTGATATATTCTAGATGTACTAGTTTTGTGGAAATATGCTCCAGTTCAAATATTGCAGGCTTACAGCAAGGAAAAATAAGGCAAAATAATAATAATAATAACTAGTTGCATCATGGTTTAACCTTATAAGAAAAGTGCAAGTTTTTATAGGAAGCTTCCTTTGTGTATTGACTAGCTTGCGGAATTATAATTGTTTACCTTTTGAGTCAATAATGTTGTAACATCTGTAACAGTTTGCTTTGTTGTTTAACTAGGTAAGAATAAGATCCATGCAATGAAATGGTGTATTATTATCATTGAACATTTCTCAATCGTGTATGTTTCTGAAGGCATATGCATGCGATGCAAGGAAATTTTATGATGAAAACTGTGCTTATGTTATGCATACGGCTTGTGTAGTGTTGTTATAATGCTGAATTGTTAAAATTGATTGACAGTACATGATGAAAATGAGCATTACTTTATGTGATGTCTGATATGTGTGATGAACTATTAGCTTTCATGCTGTTGTTCAACCCTGCCAACAGATTTCTGTAACCATGAGATGATTGCTATAATACCTTTTGCTTTCAGAAGGAGAAGATTTTGGTTGCACTCGGCAAAACTGCTATTTTCTCTGCCCACCTCTTTTTTAATGTATCCTATGGCTGGGAATAGTTGCATATTTATTTCTGTGGGGGTGATACTAGAGAGTAGAGACTGGAGGGTGCATTAATCAAATTGTTTTGTATGGATGGATGCTGCGTGCCGTTGTGACATCCATACTTGAAATTAAATACTGTGGTTGAATATGCACCATTTTTGAAAAGTCTCATTCAATTTCCTCGAATGGATGGTGTTATTTGTTTTTCGGGTTTGTACTGAAACCAGTAAAAGACAGTTAACTACACCCTGTTCGTTTATGATTGTATTTCTTGTTCTTTTTAACTTAAGGATTAGCGACTGGAACTCTGGAAGACAAAAGGTAAGGCTATCATTGTTTCCTGTCTCTAAAATCAAACCAATTTACTGCTTATCTATGATTCATTAAGTTCATGAGGGAAACCAGTTACCTTAGGAGTTCAGACAATGTGTTTTTCCCCTTGGGTAATATTAGAGCTCATCATGAGCAACATTTAAATTATTCAATCTTTGTGTAATAGTGCTGCTTAAAATGAACAGGCCTCACGCTTCAATCTAGTTGGGGCAAAACCTGCTTACCGATAATATCACTAGTTCGTGATTTGAATTTGATCAAAGCTGAACGAAGTGTTTCCTTGCTTAAGTCGTTCTCTGCCTTCTCTATCACTTTTTGTCATTTCTATTTGGCTGATCTTTTGTCCAAGTGATATATTTCAAATACTAAGAAATGTGCCTTTCAATTCGCTTGTCTACAAGGTTTGGGGCTGGAGCTGCAAATGAAAAGATGGAGGAACAGAAGAGGAAGTCCAGGGCTGAGAGGTGCGTAATACCACTATTTATACTGTTGGAATGAAAACTTGTATTGCAAAGAGGCCCAAAGCCTATACAAATGTGTACAGGTAAATATGCAAATAACCCCTAGAGACTACTTACATGTCTAACACCCCCCTCAAACTCATGGTGGATCAACAACATTGAGTTTAGGGAGGTAGAAGCTAATGCCGAGTTCTAGTCTTTGGCTTGCTGAAGAAATCTGCTAACCGAAGCTCAGAAGGTACAAACTGAAGAGCAATAACTTGGTCCTGCACTTGCAATCGCATGTATGAAGCATCCACCCCAATATGCTTAGTGAGCTCATACTTCACGGAATCTCGAGCAATGCTGATTGCGCCAGTACCGTCTGAGAAGAGAGGAGTCGGTGCAATAGCGGAAACACCGAAATCCTCAAGTAGCCACCAAAGTCAGGTGATCTCAGCTGTCAATGACGCCATGGCTCTCAATTTAGCCTCAGCACTTGAACGGGAAACGACAGTCTACCTTTTGGTTTTCCAGGCAATCAAGGAGGAACTAAGGAAAACACAATAGGCAGAAAGAGACCGACGATCAGAATGATCGCTAACCCAGATTGCATCAGAGTACGCCTGAAGCTGCAAAGAACTGGAGCAAGGAAAGAAAAGGCGACGACTGATGGTCCTGCGAAGATATCGTAGAACACGAAGAAGGTGATTGTAGTGGAGCCGAGTAGAAACAGAGATAAACTGACTCAGGATGTGAACTGGGTGGGAGATGTCAAGGCGAGTGATGCCAAGACAAACAAGATTCCCAACAAGATGATGGTAGCGAGTAGGATCTTCAAGAGGCTCACCATCGGTAGGCCGAAGGTGAGCACCAAGCTGCATAGGAACATCCACCATACAATGATCAGTGAGACAAGCGCAAGTAAGGATATCTTGAATGTAATGCTTCTGGGAGAGATAGTAGCTCTCGGGCGTAGAAATGATCTCAATTCCAAGGAAGTAACGAAGAGGACCTAAATCAGATATCAAGAACTACTCACTGAGACGCCCTTCACAAAGGCAATATACTGAGTCATCGTCGGTAATGATCATGTTATCCACATAGAGGAGCGTCCGACCCTGAGAAGAGGTGTGGACAAAGAGGGTAGGATCGTGATCACAGGCGAAGAAGCTGACAGCGGCAACAACAAAAAAGAAGCGGTCAAACCAAGCACGAGGGGCTTATTTGAGCCCATAGAGAAAGCGACGAAGACGACAAACTACCCTGAGGGACAGAATACCCAGGAGGCAGCTGAATGTAGACCTCACGCAGCTCACCATTGAGAAAGGCATTCTTAATGTCCAACTGAGAGATGGGCCACTGTCGAACAGAGGCCACAACAAGTAGAGTGCGAATTGTGCTCATGTGAGCAACAGGAGCGAAAGTCTCATCGTAGTCATGACCATACTCCTGCTGAAAACCATGCGCTACAAGATGAGCTTTATAGCGCTTAAGAGAACCATCCGAGCGGGTCTTGATTTTGTACACCCACTGCACGTGATGGGGGTGACACGTGCAGGTAGGGGCACAAGATCCCAAGTTACAGTACGCTCTAAGACAGCAATCTCCTCAGACATCGCGAGCTGCCACTCAAGCAGCAACCTCGTGGTAGGTCATAGGCTCAGAAGAGGCAGCGGTTGCAAAACCGAAGTGCTCAGGTGGCCTGACAGTGTGGCGATCACGAAGATTGTATTTGGGAGGAGATGGTAGAGCAAAACCCAGCAGGGGTGGAGAAGAACTGGGAATGGGACCCAGCAAAGACGAAGCTCAACTGGAGGAGTAGGTTGAAGACGACGAGAGTAGTGCAAAGGAAAAGGTGGAATCTCAACAACAGAACGGGAAGTAGACTCCGGCGGACGTGGAAGAGGTGCAGTCGGAGGAGAGGGAGGCGAAGGTGGAGGCGAAACAGGAGTGGAAGGTAGTGTTAGGAAAAGTCAGAGAAGAGATTGACTCAGCAAGAGACTCTGACTTGACTGCGGGGGAACGAGGGTAGTCATGTCGGGGCTCGTCAAAGGTGACATCACAAGAAATCCTCATCCTGCGAGTAACAAGGTCATAGTAACGATAACCCTTATGATCAAGACTGTAGTTAAGAAAAACACACTCAATTGATTGAGTAATCAGCTTGGTGCACTCATGAGGTGGAAGAAGGACGAAACAAACACAGCTCAAACTACGAAGGTGACTGTACTCTGGGGCTTGACCATAGAGACGCTTGACAGGAGTGGAACCCTGAAGGGCAATGGAAGGCTGCATGTTGATGAGAAAAATAGCAGTGGAAACAGTCTCAGTCCAGAAGTGAGGGGGAACAGAGGAGGCAAGCATGAGAGCACGAGCGGTCTTAAGTAATTGACGATGCTTACGCTCAGAGACACCATTCTAGGCGTGAGCACGAGGACGAGTACTGGGGAAGAGTACCCTTCTCAGCGAGAAAACGACGCAAAGTAGCAGAAAGATACTCCTAGTAGAGTCGGCATGAAAGACACGAATGGGCAAATCGAACTGAGTGCGAGTCATAGTGGCGAACATCTGATAAATAGAGAGAACCTGACTGTGAGAGGACATAAAGTAGATCCAAGTATGGCGAGAATAATCATTAATAAATATCACATAATATCGATGACTCACTTTCGAAATGAAGGTAGCCGGACCCCAAACATCAGAGTGTACGAGATCAAAAGGGCGAGTAGAAACAGAATCACTAGAGGGATAGGGGAGCTGCAGTTGTTTGCCAAGCTTGCAACCCATACAATGTAAAGACGTGTCCCCAGAAACAGATCCAAGAACACCACGACCAACTAGTGATGATAGACGCGATCCGTAGAGATGACCAAGATGATGGTGCCAGCGAGCGAAGGAGGTAGTGGAGGATGTGGCTAGGGCAGAGGTAGCGGCAGGGGTTGACTGGCTAGTGGAGACAATGGAAGGCAGATGGAGCCAGTTGAGCTCCCAAAGACGCTGTGAGTCATGGAGTCGAGAACCAGTACCAAGCAGAGTCCCGTGTGGCAGTCCTGAACAGAACAAGAGTCAGACTTAAGAACAACACGACAGTCATGATAAGTGATCTGACCAGCCAACATAAGCTGCATAGTAAGTTGAGGAACATGTGAGACTGCAGGAAGTGGAAAGGGTGCATCGAGCTACAACAGGAAGAGAGGTACCATCTGCAGTCTGAACAGTGGAAGAGAAAACTGTGGGATGCAAGGATGTGAGGTGGGTGGAATCTGGTGCCATGAGAAAGGAAGCACCAGAGTCCAAGATCCACGGAGATAAAATACCTGACGAGGGAGGAGGTGGAGACGTGGAAGACTACTGAGAAGCAAGAGTCAGACGAGCTGATCCTGAGAAGTCTTGAGGACGAGCCGGCACCAAGGCGTTGGAGGAGTGAGAGGAGCTGCTTTGCGGCATCACCGGAGGAGTCCTGGCGAGAGGCGCTAGCTCCTGAGTGGGAGGTGTCTGTGGCCATCACGCTGGCAGTAGGTACAGTGGAGATCAGCAGTAGAAGCAGTAGCTACTGGTGCGCTGGGAGCTGGAGGAGAGATCACGACCGGTGCTGAAGAAACAGGCAGAGTGGCAGGTGCTGAAGCAAACAAGATAGCCTGCAGCTAAACTGTGCCACGGTAACGAGCCTCCTCAGCACACAGCTGTGAGAGCCTCCACTAAGCTCGGGCGTGGGTGGTGAGTCAAGAGTTGAGCCAGAACAGTCTCGAACTCTAGTTGGAGATGCGTCAGGAACTCGTTGAGACGGTGCGTCTTTTGGTGAGCGCGAAGCCAAACACAGCAGGCATAGGTGCGACATTCGGCCCTAGAGAGTCAAGCTAACGCCACACTGTAGACATCTGCTGGTAGAAGTCATCGATAGTGGCATCAAGCTACTGAAGAGAGTGCACCTGCACAACTGAAAGGTACATAGCATCACTCGTCGGTTGGTAGTGAGCTCGGAGGCGCTCCCACATAAGCTGTGTCGTTGGCAGCTCCGCCACATCCATGGAGATGGCCATGGTTATGCTACCCACCAAGATGGCAGTAGCACGGGCCTCGGCCTCCTACCAGCGCTCATAGGCGTGCAGCTCAGACTGGTAGAGCTCTAGGGCCTCCTCCAGTGTAGCGGTGGCCTCCTTTTGAGCTGCCTAATCCGCACCAGCAGGAAGAGCGGGTGTAACAGGCGGCTTCGGTCGAGGCGGACAACGATTCTCACCAGTGAGGTGATCCCATAGACGCTGGCTGTTGAGGTGAATCCTCAGGTGCATAGCCCACTCCTGGAAGTTCGTTCCGTCAAAATGAACCTGGGGAAGCGGGATGGTGAGGGAGCCACCAGCGGAAGCCATTTGGAGATCAGGCCGAAGGCGGGACCGAGACTGCCGGAGAGATGTGTCCGCTGGGTCGACGGGTTGCAGAGGGGCAGTTGGAGCTGGACGGCATGGCCAAGCTCAAGGAGGACGACGTTGGGTCGGGCGTTGGAGCTCGGGCGCGGAGCGCCTCTTGAGTGGTGCTGCGGCGCCGACCACTGGGAGCAGGGGAAGCTCGGGTGTGGGGCACCGCCGGAAGGGTGGCTGCGGCGCCGGCTGGGGTGGCTGCGTAGGTGGCGCGGCTGGCGGACCAGGGCGACAGTGGAATAGGCCGAGGTGGCGTCAGCAGGGGCGGAATGGGACGGCTGCTTCGTCGATCTGGCGGCGGATCTGGCTATGGGCGGCAGATCCGGCGGTAGGGTGGGAGCAAAACTGGGCCCACGCGGAGAGAAAACGCAGACAGGCGCGCGCGTGGGGAGAGAGGAGGTAAGGGGGAAGAGCATACAAGCGGGGCGGTGGCAGCAGAAGCCGAAGCCTAGCCCAAGCCTGGTCTGATGCCATGTTGGAATGAAAACTAGTATTGCAAAGAGGCCCAAAGACCATACAAATGTGTACAGATAAATATGAAAATAACCCCCTTGACTCTAGACTATTTACATGTCTAACATATACTCTTAGAAAATTAGCCATGATGTTGTTCTAGGTTTTTCATATTGCCCCGAATAGTGAGCTGATGCATAGTTAAATAAATTTTCAGGTTTGGTATTCCCTCATCCTCTTCTGCTGATGAAGAGGCTAAGAAAAAAGCTCGGTTAGAACGATTTGGTCAGAGTACAAACGTTGACAAGGCGGAAGAAGAGAAAAGAAAGGCACGAGCCCTCAGGTAGATGAATGTGGCAGTGCTATGTCATTCTTGTCGATGGAACCTTAACCTAACAATCCGCCATAGCTGACATCTCTCCACTCCTTTGCCAGGTTTGCAGAAACGCCTAGTGGGTCATCTGAAGGAAATGCCAAGGACAACTCCAAGCTGGTATGTTCTCCACGGTTTTGTGTAGAACTTTTGCCTCATGAGTCATGATTGTGGTTCTAATGCGTTGTTCTTGGCCTCTGTTTGTGCATGTTTAACGCAGGATGCAGCCACTGTGGCAGGCACGGCGTGATGGATGCACCCCCTACATTCTGTAAGGTTATATATGATGCCGTTCTCATCCTATAATAAATTTTCCTTGCTATGGTCTTGCCGCTGTAGTTTCTCTTAACACGGAAAGAATTAACTTCGTTTCTTGCAGGTCTCAGTTATACCCCTAGAGACTTTGGTGAAGCCATAGTTTGTGCAACACTAACGACATCAATGGCATCATGTTCTCCGGGCCATCTTGAGTGCTGTTTACTGTGTAGCACTTGATGGCTTGCTTACTGTACTTGCCGGGCAGTGTAGCTTGATTTGCTGCTTGGTTTGGGGATAGTTCTGGACTTCTGTTTCCCCCTCTAGTGACGACGATTTCTTAGCTATGATGTACTTCTGTCGGCCTAGTTTTATGCCTGCATTCTACGTTTCTGATGCTACATGCTACTAAACGACATGTGCAAAGGCCATGTCTGGAAGCGCGGTATCTGAATATCAGATAACGCATGAAAGTGCGATGCACGTCCAGTGCATAGATGGTCCATTACAGGGACGGTGTAGATCCAGGAAATCGCCATGGGCTAGTAAAATAAATCCATGTATGCTTTCCTTTGGAGTTTGGAAACGTATGGCGTAATATGCACAAATGATAAACTGATAGCAGACAACAAAGGGAATTCACTCGCGTGTAAATATGATGACTCCCACGTATCGCAGATTCACGATACGGGCTCACGAGTTATCTTATTCCATTTCCTACAAATACTCACGCTATAAATACATCACTGGCAAGTGCAAGCAAGAGAAGCTCAGCGAAAGGGAGTAATACAACCATTGACAGAAGCTGCTCAAAACTGATATTTCGATACGCGAGAGAAGCACGGTTGAGGTGAAGCGCCTCAAATCAATGGCCGTAGAGCTCCTGGTGGGCGACGAGATCCGACCTCCTCTCGATGGTGTACCGCAGCTGCTCCTTGACCTGCCGCAGCGCGAGGAGAACGGACTGCACGTCGTTGCTGCGCGTCGTTGGCTCGTCTGCCTTCGCGCCGGGTTGGGGTTGGGGGTCGACGAGAACAATCGCGAGCTTGTTCTCACCTTCCTCTTCTTCCTCCTCGTTGTTCTCGGCTTCGGCGTGGAGCTTTGCTTCCTGCGTATCGTCTCCCGTTCTCCTCTCGCCTGCTTCTGCGTTGTGATGGGGCTCTACCAGCACCAGCGCTAGCCTGTCGTCGTCCGCGTCGCCGTAGTTTTCTTCGGATTTCGACGAGCCGTTGGATGCAACAAGTAGTTGTTCCCTGGTACAGAGAAACATTCCATGAGTTACACATTACATTATTAGAAAGAGAGCATTTTTTTATATAAAAAAAAAGGAGATGAGCTTACCAGGAATCAAGATAGCTGTGCAAGTACAACTGTTCTACAATTATTATTTAACAAGGAAAACAATTTCGTTACCGGAGACGATTGTAGTTTTGAGTAAAACACTTGGCACCTTCTGCAGTTCTGCTTCCTGCCTGAAGGTAGTATATGCAATTGCATGCTCATTTTTCATAAGGTTATAATGCTATGTTAACCAATGTGAAAAATTCTCAGGTGGGTCTGCTCCAATTTCTGTGGTGTACAACACCGACAATCCGTCCATCTACTTTCCTATGGTAGACGCAATCATTCTGTTCGTTGAGGGCTTGAGGCCAAGGGAAGCAGTACCAATTGTTTCCTCCATACCTAACAAGGTGAAAGGTATGGAGCTAGCCGCCAGGAACAAAAAATGGGTGACACAAAGAGGATGAAATTTCTGTCCTAATTCTGGTCAGAGAAAAGTAAAATCCTAAAAAACTAAAATCTGGAAATATCTATGCAAAAAAGGTTACTAATCCCTAAAGCAATTAAGCAATTGTTTTATCTTTTATTAACCAACAAGGCACTCGTTGTTGTTAGTCTGCGTGCATACCTCTCTGAATCATGATCACCAGCACCCTCCCCTGAACTGCAATTCTTGGTGTCCTCAGGATCCATGCGACTCTCCTCCTTGCAAGGCCCAGACCGGGATTGCTCAGACAGAACCGAGCACCAGCTCCCGTCCTGGGAGGAGTTCAGCTGGGTGCAGGAACCGGCCGAGGAGCCCCTCGCGCTGTCGCCGTCGCCGTCCCATCCCTTGGCCTCGCCGCGAGGGCCGGACCGCACAGAATCGACGCTGCTCAACGAGCCAGGATTGTTCCTCTCCTCCATCTCCGGCGCCGGGTGGCCGGAGCAGCCATTGGAGGACAGTGACCCAATGGAGCTGTCCGAGAGTTCCACGTCCAGAATCTTGAGGGACTCCAGCTTCTTTATGGCCCTTCTGAGCCTCCTCTCCGCCTTGTTCCTGATCTTGATCTCGTCGGAGAGCTTCTTCTCCAGCTCGTCCAACTGTGACCAGCCATCAAATCAAGAGCACAGAGGTTCAAGAAAGGTGTAAACCGATAGCAATTGAAGGAGTTGGAGCAGTTCGGAATGTGTATAAGAGAAGGGTACCCTCTTGGCAAGTTGGTCGGCCTCCTCCTTGGCTGCCTTGGATGCCACCCTCTCTGCAAGCAGCCTCCCTCTCAGGCACTCCACTGTCCTCATGCCACCGCCCTCGCCGCCCCCATTTACCCTGCAATTAATGCGACGCAACACAAATGCAGAAACAGTTCAGAAAACTATCCTAGGATCCCATTAGCCATCAACAAGCAGTTCAAGAACTGATCCTAGCTGTAATAAACCAAGAAGGCATCCAAGAAACATTTCGTGAACCGATCATAGAAACCAAGAAAGCATCCGAGAAGGCAAGAAGCAATCCTAGCGACCTGCATTGCATGGTTGGATCAGCCATTCCTCCTCGTTATCCTTGTCGACGATCTCGTATCCAAGCTTGGCAATGGCAGGGACGGGGTATGTAATGTATATATCGGCTTGTGATTGAGCTTTGGCTAGCTACTAATCCGGCGCTTCTGCTGCATGCACTCCGCTTAGCTCGGCAGGGCGCAGCGGTTAATGAATTGGAGGAGGCTTGAAGCGGAAGGTGAATGTTTGGGGGGCGTGAGGTCGCCTCAGGGGACGCGTAGGACGCTATGGCTAGAGCCTGGAAGGAAGCATAGATTTGATGACCACAGTAACCGGCTCTGTCCGTGACCGCCACGGCGCCACCCGTGAGGTGCATTACCGGCATCACTAGAAACCTCATTTTTCACTTTACTGTAGCAGTACATTTTTCACAATGACTACATTTCTTTTTTTCCCCTTCAATGTCGTGCAAATGTAAAAGCATAGATTTCACGGACACATTTTCCCCTGCAAAGAAGAGAAAAACATAAAGCTCTGAAATCTGAATGCACTGTAACACAGGTCACATGAGAGTTCGTGTTGAGATCAAAGTGGTGATTATTTGGGTTTATTTTTTGTGGCTTATGGCTGAAAAGCACTGTAGCTGACAGAAGCTTATTTAGCATAATTAAATTTTAAAAAATTAAAAAATATAAAAAAATATGTTAACCCATTACATATAATACAAACAAATACGGGAAAAAGAACCGGCAAAAAAGCTAAATAAAAAGCCAAAAATTCAGAAAAAGACGAAATTTATAAATAGTGAAAAATAAATCAGAAGCTAAAAGCTGAAACCCAACCGATCACCCAAAATATTTTGGCATCTGCCAAGTGCCAAGCCAACTCAACTCAATTAGTCAACTGTATGCACAAGCTCAAACCTAACAAACCTACACAGTACATGTAAGCATGCTAATGAGACAACTAATAAAACTGGATTAATAAAGAGATGGTCACAGGGGACACGTGGGGTCCATACCTTGGGCCTTGCAATCTGCACTGCAATAGGGGCGCGAAGCGGAGGGAGGGAATGAGGTGAGGGCAGAAAGGAGGCCACGTGAAGGGCAGCTCTGCTTGCGTTCATTTAACCCGCTTGTTGTTTGGCCCCATCGCCCAGGCCCTCGTGACGTGTCCTCTTGTTGCATTTTCTTTTCCTCGTGGTTTTTAGCAGCGCCTGAATTCTCAGAAGCCATTCAAGCCACCGACTTCTCTGGTTTTTTTTTTTTTGAAGAAAAAAATCAGGACGACGCACGTGCGTGCCAAGAAAAATAAAACGCTTCGAGCGTCCTCGTCGCGCTGCCTCACGAGCTGCCTGTGCTTCTTCTGCATTTGAACTGTATTGAATCGGGCTTCCCGTTAGATTACCGACAAGACGGTAGTATTAACAATGACATTCGAGCTGTCCTCCCATGTGGCTCTAAGAAAAAAAAATAGTGCTAAGAATAGGCATGAGTGGAGCATGCAGAGTTTGGTGGAATAATGAGCATAAACTAGGGTGTTGAAATATTATCTAGATGTTTTCTTTCTAACTATCATCCAGATTTGTGACCATTAGATTAGAAACCCAACGGCTATAAATTCTCTCCCACCCTCTTCAAAAAAAAATCTCCCCCTACAAAAAAGGGCCGTTGAATCTCTAATCCAACGGTCTCAAAACTGGATGACAGTTAGAAAGAAAACATCTGAGTGATGCCTATACACCCATAAACTAAACCGAAACGAACTGAACTGACCTGCTATGTTAAATGTCAAGAGGAGTTCGCTGGTGCTGATGAGGTTGGCACCACCCCAACAACTTGTGAGTTGTGAGGCATGAGTGATTTGTGAATGTACTTTTGATTCTCCTCCTGCTACTCTTGGTACAACAATTCCTTGCCCACGAGCTTAACAGTCATGAATACACACGAATAATGTGCAGAAGGCAGACAGAGAGCTGCGACATTTTCATGGCAGGCTCCGTACAGTGTACTGTATAGGGCCTTTGGACTTTGGAGTGCTGTTGATGCAGCCTGCAGGATTTCGACACCATGGTTAGACTAGAGCTTTGGGCAGTCAAAAATCATGCTTTGAAAAGCAAGCAGTTAAAGTATAAAGAGATCAAAGTAGAACAATAAAGATCACAACATGGAGACTGTACCTGTTCCAAGAATTCATCCAGATTCCAATGGAAATGGTAACTGCCACGTACTTTAGTATTCTTCTACGGCTGGTCCACGTCTTTTTTCCCGGCATGACCACGGCGGCCCTACTGCATAACGGTGATCATCATTCCTGATCTGGGAGTGGAGCTTTTGTGCCGAGGCTGATGAACGATGATGATGCTTCTTCGGCAAGTGAATGTAGGCACGCATAGCCCATGCCATGCTCGGCGCACAGCCAATGCACAAAGGACACAAACCTCTCACCGCTGGTCATTACCGTGACCTGGGTGGTGCATCACGTGCACAAGATATAAGTATGCATAATGCCACCAAAACTTTTCAAAACAACTTTCCAAAACATTTTGAATCTCTAGATAGATCAAGATATAGGAATGGACAATTGGACATAGATTAACCCATGGCCATTGGCCAAATTTCGATCTCGACGTTTTCTAGAAATATACAAACAGTGAAGACAATGCCAAAGGGAAATGAAGTGATAAAAGTTTGACCTGGTTTGTCTTGCTGCTTGTTGTGTGGTAATTTGTCATGGTCTTATGCCTAGGCACGCTATGATCCCAATTATGAAATGATCCACCTCTCATGCATCGCCTTTCTGTATATGTTCAGATGGAAGTGCATAGCTGTACACTATGATTAAAGAGATGTGGTGACTATACTCACTTAGCTTCACTTGAACTCCAAGGCTCCAGGGTGAGCTGGACCACACATTAGTGCTGTAAGTTGTGCATAGCTGATGGTTTGATGCTTACCTCATCAAAGTCACCACCAGTAACATTATCCCCTTGCCTCATTTGGTCAGTCAATGCATGTGGAGATCACTGCAACCTTCAGCCTGTGAAGTTTTAGCATAGGCCAGAACAAGTTGGGTACAAACCAGAGAACTGCTTGCGTGCTTTTCACTTTTGGAGTTCATGAGCTGGGAAGTAAAGAAGTAGAATGATACAAGCATAAGAACCATGATCCACAAGCACGAGGGCACTAAAAGACAGATCTTGTTGTGCTAGCTCTGTGCAGTTGTAATTCTGTTTCCAGGATAGGATAGGGCACATGCATGCAAAGCAGGTCCCAATGTCCCATGCATTTGATTTAGGACGGAGAAACAAATGTTGAGGAAAACATGATGGATTTTAGAATAATCCAGTGGCGACTTTGATGAGATGAACTAAGATTGCAGGTTAATATAGCTATGGTATGTCAAATTGTCAATAGTGTAAATACTAAATACAGTAGGTTGGCATCACAAGGTTGAAATACTAAATACAGTAGGTTGACACCACAAGGTTGAACCTTTCTTCATTGGATCCACAGCATTAAAGCAACTTCTTTTGATGAACTGAACAATCTTCCGCAAGTTGCTCTTTTGGTATTTTACCCAGAACTGAGGCTCCACTGATGGCTGCACATCCTGAAACTTCAAATTAGACAGCTACTGCCTCCAGAATTTTTATAATCACAAGGAATTACCTGTTGTTTTGGTAACTGTTGTCCTTGTAAAAAAAAGTTTAAGGCCAGCTTTTAGTTCAAAAGGTTCAGCTAAGAATATCGTGGTAGCAATGCTCTCATTGGTTCCAATTGTCATGTTCATTTGTCCTCCCAGAGTTTGTTAATCAATCAAATCAATATGATCGACCACACAATTGGGTGTGATATACAATGGTCCAAATAACTCCAAAAAGCCAGTATGCTCTCAGGCATGATAATCACATCTCAACTATTAGATTTATTGAATTTCATCAATATAACTTGTCTTCATCCAACTCATAGGTTGATGTTGATGCCAAGCTTTTTTCTGTCATTCAATCCAATTACATCAACCAACCAAGTTTCTGTGGCCCACTGGTTTAACGTATCCACAGCAACAAAAAGCTTGCAAACCATTGATCCCCTCAATTCCAACTACACCCAGGAACCTTCTCCAATCCATCTCCACACAGCATGCTCCATATGATTTCAGCTTCTTCCCATTTGCCAGCATTTGAGTACAAATTAGCCATCACAATGTAGTTACCTGTGTTCATAAACAGTCGATCAAACACATATATCGACTGAGCTAAACATCACCAACTACTGCTGCTCCATTAAGTAACACACCCCAGACCTTGGCATTTGGCTAAAATGGCATCTTGTTGACAAGCTCAACTGCATCCTTAAGCATCCCCGAACGGCTGAGTGCAGAAACCATGCAAATGTACTGCTCCATCACAGGAGCGATACCAAACACAACCTGCATTGAGTCAAAAACCTTACGAGCTTCTGCTACCTTGACAGCATGAGCACATGCAGTAAGGATAGCAGTGAAAGTTACAGTATCCAGCCTAGTGCCAGCATTGATCATCTCATTAAACAGGTTCAATGCCTCTGCAGCTTCTCCATGAGCTGCGACGGCTGATATGATTGATGTTGGCCAAACGTCCGCTAGCACCGCCCTGGTCTATCTGTTTTCTGCAAGCAACAGTACGCACACATGTACGTGCAAACAAAGAAAGACACAGAATTTGATCACAGAACACAAGAGCACAAATGATGTTTTGGTGGTGCTGAACGTCACACCTTTTCTGGTTTATTTCCTCCCATTATATAGCCAATATACAAGAGAAACTGCACTAGTAAATACTACAAAACTGAAAAACTAATTGCCAAGAAAAAACTGACCTCCACTAAACTGTTTAAAGTAGAAAACTGACCTCCATGCCACTAAACTGTTTAAAGATGCAATAAGGACAGCAGTCATGCAGACTAGTAACTGAGATGCAAAATTAACTAGATTATCTAATATTACTCCCCCTAATCTAGTTGTGGTTGATGTCAACGACGCCGAGCTTCGAGCGCAGGTGTAGAAAACGCACCCGGCCAAGTGATTTGGTCAATATGTCCGCCAGCTGATCGTCGGTGTGGATTTTGCGGATGGCGACTTGGCCACCCTCGACGCACTCCCGGATGAAGTGAAAGCGCGTCTCAATGTGCTTGCTCCGGCCATGGAAGACCGGATTTTTGCACAATTGAATCGCCGACTGATTGTCGATGTAGATTGTCGCGGCGCCGACGTCTCGCCCGTAGAAGTTGTCGATCAGCCGCCTGAGCCAGATTCCCTGGCATGCCGCCGCTGAGGCCGCAATGTACTCGGCCTCGCACGACGATAGCGCCACCACCGGCTGCTTTTGTGATTGCCACGACACAGGCGCGTTGCCGAGGCAGAACAAAATGCCGGAGGTGCTCTTGCGATCATCCACGTCGCCGGCCATGTCCGCGTCGCTGTACCCCTTGAGTTCGATGTCGTTGTGCCCCTTGGTGTAGCAAAGGCCAAAGTGGAGCGTACCAGCGACATAACGAAGTAGATGCTTGACGGCGCTCAGGTGTTCCGTCGTTGGGTTCGCCATGAACCTGCTCACATACCCGACCGCGAAGCTGATATCCGGTCGGGTGTGGACCAAGTACCGGAGGCTGCCAACCACACTACGGTAGAACGTAGGATCAACAGGTGGATTGGAGCTCTCCTTACTCAGTTTAAGACGTGCCTCCATGGGCACTTGCACGGCATTGCAGCCGGCCATGCCGGCCTTGTCCAGGAGCTTTGCCGCATACGCAGCTTGGCTCATGGTGATCTTCCCGGGCAGCTGCTTGACATCAATACCGAGATAGTAGCTCAACTGCCCGAGGTCGCTCATCTTGAATGAGCGCTTCATTTCCTCCTTGAACGATTCGATCTCAGCTTGGTCGGCGCCAGTGAGGATCAAATCGTCAACATACACGCCCAGGAGCACACGTCCTCGCCCCTTGCCGCGTGTGTACACCCCGTGTTCTTCCTCGCAACGCGTGAACCCGAGCGCCACCAGCGTGCGGTCGAGCTTGGCGTTCCACGCCCGAGGAGCTTGTCGTAGGCCGTAGAGTGCTTTGCGCAGTCGCAGTACTTGCCGCTCACGCCCGGCGATCGCGAATCCCGGTGGTTGAGCGACGTAAACCTCCTCCATGAGGTCGCCGTTCAGAAACGCAGACTTGACGTCGAGATGGTGGAGTGCCCAGCCCTCGTGCGCTGCCACCGCTACCAGTGCGCGTACAGAGTCGAGCCGCACCACAGGTGCAAAAACCTCATCGAAGTCCACGCCAGCGCGTTGTACGTACCCCTTGGCCACCAGCCGCGCCTTGTGCCGAACCACCGCCCCCTGCGCATCCTTCTTGAGCTTGAACACCCATTTGAGGCCAATCGGGCGGTGTCCGGCCGGGAGGTCCACTGCCTCCCACGTGCCATTGTCCTCAATGGCCGCCATCTCTTCTTCCATCGCGGCGCGCCACGCCGGATCGGTGGCTGCCTCGTCATAGGAGGTGGGCTCCTCGATCGCAACGAGGAGCCACTCGTCGGGGTCCAGTACGCGTGGCTCGGCAGTGTTGATGCAATTGTCCACCGTGCGGAAACGCCGCGGCGCGCCATTGTCACTATGGTCGAGCCCCGACGGGATGTGCGACGGTGGAGTGCAGTGCTCGACTTGAGCACCACCGATGTCGTGAGTGACGTTCATGGGCGTTCGGGGTGATGCCACAGCTTCCTCACCTTCCTCCAGGGACGGGACCGCAGGGGATACAGGAGTGCTCAGCTCACCGCCGCCCAAGACGCCGCTGACCGTGTACTCCACGGTGAACGTCTCAGGGCTGGCGTCGCCGTTCGCCTCCCAATTCCACCCTTTGGTCTCGTCGAACACCACGTCGCGGGTCACATGGAGTCGGCCGCCCACCGGATCGTACACCCGGTAGCCTTTGGAGCCCGGCTCGTACCCGACGAAAACCATCTTCACGCTTCGGTCGTCAAGCTTCGCGGCGTGCGGGCGTGTAACCTTGACGTGAGCGAGGCAACCGAACGTGCGCATAAAATGCACAGCCGGTTTCTTGCCATGCCAAGCTTCATAAGGCGTCATCCCAGTGACGCTCTTTGTTGGAGACCTGTTCAAAATGAACACAGCCGTGCTCACTGCCTCCCCCCAGAATGTACTGGGCACCTTCTTTGCCTTGAGCAGGCATCGCGCCATAGCCATCACTGTTTGATTCCGGCGCTCCACGACCCCGTTTTGTTGCGGCGAGTACGGTGTCGTGAGCTGCCGGTGAATGCCCTTCTCCGCGCAATATTCGCCAAAGGTTACCGCCGTGAACTCGCCTCCTCGGTCCGTGCGTAGCGCACGGAGTTTCCTGCCTGTCTCCACCTCGACGCCAGCTTGGAACTTCTTGATCGCACCGGCCGCCTCGTCCTTGCTTGACAATAGCACCAACCACATATAGCGGCTAGCATCGTCAACGAGGAGGAGGAAGTAGCGCTTGCCGCCGTGCGTCGCTGGCGTGACAGGCCCGCATAGATCTCCATGTACGAGATCAAGCCGGCCCTTCGCGCGGTACTTGGCCTCCAGAGGGAACGGCGAGCGCCGTTGCTTGCCGACAAGGCACGCGTCACACAGCTGGTCGACATGATCCAGCAGTGGAAGCCCACGCACCATGTCGCCACGCCCAAGTTTCTTCAACCCCTCGAAACTCAGGTGGCCGAACCGCTCATGCCAGCGCCACGCATCGTCGTTGGCGTGCGCCAGGAGCGAGATCGGTCGAGCGAGCGTGAGGGGGATCTTGTACAGTCGATTCGCAGATCGCCGTACCTTGGTGAGAAGCTCCCTCCTCGGATCGCGCACTCGCAGTACGCCATCCTCGATCAACACTTGGCACCCGACCTCGTCGAGTTGTCCCAAGCTGATGATGTTGCTGCGCAGACGTGGGATGAAGTACACGTCCGACAACATACGATGGCGTCCACCCCGAGCCGCGAACATGATCGTGCCGCGCCCGAGGATGTCCACCATTGATCCATCGCCGAACTTTACCGTGCCCGTGATGTCGCGGTTCATCTCGGAGAAGGCCGCGTCGTTTCCCGTCATATGGTTCGACGCGCCCGTGTCGAGGTACCACACGCCGTCATCCTGGCCGCCGGTGTGATTGTTGGTGTCACCCAACTGCACCGTCGCGCGTTCTTCGTTGAGGAAGACCCGACCACCGACGTGCACAGGTGTGGCGCGCTCTGGGAGGCACGCGGGCACCGGTGAAAGAGAGGCCACCTGGGCCATCAACAGGGATGGCTCGTCGTCGCCGCCCTCCTCCACCAGCAGCGCTGCGGCCGCCGCCTCGTCTCTTTTCTTCTTGCGGCACTCCCGGGCCCAATGCCCAGTTTTCCCGCAGTACTTGCACGTATCCTTGTCGATGACCTTGCCGCCACCCTTGCGTGCGTCGTCGATGCCGCGCTTGGGTGGCTGCGCGCCGCGCCGTGGCAAAACCGAGCCGCCGCTCGTACCACTTCCGCTGGCGCCAGCGCTGCCGAAGCGCGCACCCTCCTTGTCGCGCTTGCGTAGGCGACGTATGAGGTCCTCCTCCTTTGACGAGAGAAGCAGCTGGGAGCCCAGTTCTGCAGCCGCTGCCCGCGCGTCGAGCCGCTGCTCCACGGACCGAAGACGGCCCGTGACCTCCTCGATGGACAAGTCGTTGATGTTGAGCAGCGTCTCGATGGAGATTGCGACCTGCATGAACTTATCAGGGACCACCTGCAGCATCTTGCGCACGACCTCGCCTTCGGTGATGTGGTCGCCGAGAAGCCGCAGATTATTGGCGAGGCCCGTGATGCGCATCGAGAAGTCGTCGATGGCCTCCCCTTCCTTGAATGCTATATTGTTGAAGTCGCGTCGGAGTTTCTGCGCGTTCGCCTCACGTACGCGCTCGACGCCCATCCGCATGATCTTGACAGCATCCCATGCCTCCTGCGCGGAGTCCTTATTGCCGATCGAGGCCAGCATCTCCGGCGGGACAGCTCGTGCAATCGCTGCTAATGCCAGCCGATCCACGCTGTACTCTGCGCCGCCGGGTTCGATGGCTCCCCACAAGCCTTGTGCCTGCAGGTTGATGCGCATGAGCATCGCCCACTCCGGGTAGTTGGTCTTGGTCAGCATCGGATATTGTACCGACGCCGACACTTCCTTGACCACGCGCTCGATGACGACCTCGCGCTCCCGACCATGCTGTTGTCGCGGACGGCGAGGACCACGTGATGGCGACCGAAGGCGATCCCGCCGCGGAGGAGTGATCGACCCTCGTCCCACCGGAGCTGACATGGCCACCAGGATCCTGAACGGAGCTCTGATACCAAATGTTGGCCAAACGTCCGCTAGCACCGCCCTGGTCTTTCTGTTTTCTGCAAGCAACAGTACGCACACATGTACGTGCAAACAAAGAAAGACACAGAACTTGATCACAGAACACAAGAGCACAAATGATGTTTTGGTGGTGCTGAACGTCACACCTTTTCTGGTTTATTTCCTCCCATTATATAGCCAATATACAAGAGAAACTGCACTAGTAAATACTACAAAACTGAAAAACTAATTGCCAAGAAAAAACTGACCTCCACTAAACTGTTTAAAGTAGAAAACTGACCTCCATGCCACTAAACTGTTTAAAGATGCAATAAGGACAGCAGTCATGCAGACTAGTAACTGAGATGCAAAATTAACTAGATTATCTAATAATTGATGTCCAGACAATCGTGCTTCTATTCCCAGTCAATGCAAACACCTTCCTAGCCCCATCAAGAAATCCAGCTTATGAGTAAACATCGATCAATGCACTCACAACATTGATGCTCTGATCATAGTCGTTTCTGATAGCATAACCATGAGCTTGCTTTGCTCCCAGTAGGGTTGAGAAAAAAGGAACTGAAGGCATGATGATTGAGTGCGTGGCTGAATTGGGTAGTATGCTAGAACCAATCATCTCATGCAGTAATCCAAGAACTTTGGACTGGTGCCCATTTTGAACCAATCCAGCAACCACTGCATTCCACATGCTGAAGCCTCGGGCATCTGCTCGCCAGAAAAGCTCCATTCCCTCTTCGACATGCCCATTGTTCATGTACCCAGTAATCATTGCACTGTAACTGATTGCATCTTTCTTAGGCATCCCTCCGAACAACTCTTGTGCATACTGCAAGTGCCCACATTTGGCGTAAAACCCTACTATCGAGTTCCAAACCGCGACGTCCATATCAAGCGCGCTCTCCTCCGCAATCCTGTGCACACCAGCCCCAAAACCAACAGCGTTGAGCTGCGCACTAGCATGCAGCACACTTGTCACTGTGACGCTGCTCGGCCCAATAGTGCTGTCCAAATGGCACGGCACGGAGGCGTAACGGACCGCCGGACCGGGCGTGCCTAGGCCGAGGGTGCAGCACGGCCAACAGTCCTAAACGGGCCATGCCGGTCTGCACGTCCGGCCCGGCTAAATATAGCTGTTTTTTGACGTTGAGAATAAAAAATTCGAAAAAAATAATAAAAAAACCGAAAAAAAATCTGAAATTTTTTCTATAAATAGGGGGGCATCCGGCCTCCATTTTCCACACCTCAAACGTCACTCTCATCTCTCGGTTTAGCTGTGAAAAATCCGAAAGTATTTACGCAAATTTGGTAAAAATTCAGGCAAAATTCCGAAAATTCAAAAATCTTCAAAGATTTTTGTGAGAGCTGCAAAGGAGGTAATAGTACTGTCTTATTTTAATTTTTTGCTATTATTTATTGGTTTAATAGTAAGTTAATCGTTCTTTACTATTTCAATTTGCAGTTGATTTAATGGAGAACTATGATTTTAACTCTCCGAATTCGGCCTCTCGGCGGAGGATATACAATCATTTCAACAAGTATATCCATCCGCGGAAGGTCCACATGTACAACAAACTGGAGAGGCCGAAGAAACGACGGCCCCGGTGGCGTAGGGTCCCATCGATCCATCTTCTGTTGGCTCAACAAGTTCATCCACAACCCAAAGCACAGGTGCAAAAAGAACAAGAGCTAGTACATCAAGAGTTTGGAATGATTTCGACAAGAAGTTCAAGACCGACGATGATGGGAATTCAGTGAGGTATGCTGTTTGTAAAATTTGTGGTAATGAATTGACTGTAAAATCTTCAGATGGGACAGGTCACCTATAACGACATGCTGTAAGCTGCAAAAGAAGGCAAGGAATACAAATGCACCAGACACAGCTGCAATATAACCCCGACGGCTCAGTACGTACGTGGGAGTACAACTCAGAGGTAGCTCGGAAATCTCTTTGTAGATTAATTGCTTCTCAAGATTTATCTTTAAATTTTGGTGAGTCTGATACTTTTCAAAAATATATTAGGACTGCTCATAACCCTCGATTTAGTGTTGTATCTAGGTAAACAACAACTAGAGATTTAATTAAATATTATAACAATTGTCGTGATAAATTGAAAGAAATGTTTCATATCTGTACATTTTCTATTGCTTTGACATCCGACATATGGAGTGGTAGGACTAGAGAGTATTATATTAGTGTTGTTGCTCATTTATGTTAATGATGACTACATAATGGAAAAAAGAATTATAGGATTTAAATTAATTAATGTTTCACATAGTACTGAAAATATTGCAGAAAGTATTATTAAAGTTGTAGAAGATTTTGGCCTCATGGATAAGATTTTTTCTATAACTTTAGATAACTCTAGTGGGACGGCAGCAGCCGAAGGGGTCGCAGGGTGCTGGCGCAGTTCAAGCGACGGCAGGTCTGGTCGAGGGCGGGGATGATGTCGGGATGGTCCAGGCGTGCCTCCATGAAAAGGAATTGAACTCTGGTGGCGGCAATCGACGGTCAGCTCCTTGGCCGGGTTGGGGAAGAAGAGACTACCGACAGGTTGTGGTGCTCGGGAGGCTAATTCCTTGAAGTGGAAGACTCGGTGGAGTGGTGTGGTGTGATCGAGAGCCCGGGAGAGACTTTATAGCCAGGAAAAGCAGTGGCGATATGGGGGAGGGCAGTTAAGCGGTCGAAGCGAGGGCATGGCGTCAAGTGGCTACAGCACCAGGGATTCGACCTCGGGCCAGAGAGTAGGCAACGCAGGGCATGGGAATGGAGAGGGGTGGCAGAGTCGTGCGGGTAGGCACGGAGTCGGCAGGCGCAATCGCACGGCTACCGGGCGGTCGACGCCGAGTTAATGCTGGCACAGGCGCAGTGACGCCCGGAACAGGGGAACCGACAGGAGCAGGAGTGCACTGCAGCTGACAGAGGCGGCCGGGGAGCTGGTGGCGGTGAATTCGGTGCCTAACCGGTGAGACTGCACAGTCAAAAAGGTCGCTCTCCGTGGCAGGCCGATACGACGGGGTGAGACTGCCGGGTAGTTGGCGAGGACGCGCGCGGTCATCGGGAGTAGGAAGGTCGGTCCCTGTGACACGAGCGCTAGGCATGTCTCCGATCGCAGGTCCGAAAGGGTGCGTTCGAATAAGCGGGCTACTGCGGCAAAGTGGGCTACGGCTTCCATTGGGCGAGGCCGAGAACAGCTTCAGCCGTGGTCGAAGAGGGAGAGGGGAAAAAGGGCCTGGCCGAGAACTGGCCCTGGGCTCTTTTATCATTTTTATTTGTTTCATTTTTCATATTAAATTTTTAGTTTGTTGGAACCTCAATCACAAAACCAAGGAAAATGATGAAATCTCCAAATATCGACAAAATATATTTCAAAACAATTCAAAGGCTACATATTTCCCAAGTTCAGATTTTTAGGATGTTACAGGCGGTTTCCACCGTCCAGATCTGACAGCTGCACGGCTCCCATCGCCACACTGCGGTGGCCAACAATGTCGACGCCGAGCGCCAGCTCCCCGACCTCGGTCCGACGGTACAGGCGATGACTACTGCAACGACACCTCCCTCTCCAGGCATGGGCGACGATGCTGATGCGTGTTCGTGCAAGTATTTTACTCCCTTGGCAACGGTACCCTATTTGTTATCGATACCCCATACTAGATTTTGCGTATGGTGCCGGTATCAAGCCTTCTCTCTGCCCTTAGCACCGGCAGAAAACCCGCATTGGAGATGCTCTTAGGGACTTGTAGCGGCCAATCATCTAGCCTGCACGTGATCTAAACCGTTGAGATCAGATCAAGTGGCCACGAGAGCCAGTGACGAGTAACAAACTAACAACTGCCACTGAACTAGTCAGTGATTCAAGAACTGGAGCTAGTACCTTCTTCAGTGACATTCTTTTTGGAAAATAACGTAACATCATTCAAACCCAAGTACAATATATGCAAGACAAATAGGCAAGCAACCAAACTTTTTTTCGAGGAAGACAGGCAATCAAACCGATCGAGATGACGGCTTGCGAGCAGATAGGGAGTAAAACACATGGAAAGAATAGTTTCGTGCTCCCTGGCATATGATATGGGTAAATTACAATGGTAGAAACTCCACACACACACACACACAAACCCCTGGTTTGTGTTTGCTGTATACGGTTACAATCTTGTGCATCGTCCAGTCTTGCAGCTCATTACACCCAGTGTCCAACACTCAAGCTGTGATGACTCCGAAATAGCTTTCGAAGAAGTAATCACCTCGGCAACATGCTACTTGTTATATTGTGTTTCTAAAAGAGATCCTCGCATGCTCAGCAAATTTAGCAGCTAATCCGCCAAACACAAATGGCACATAAGTTACTGAGGATCTTAACGAGCTCTAGGCCATCGATCAACTCAACAATCTTCCAAAAAAAATTGTATGATCTTGAATGGAATATAATCGCCTTGCTCCTGTTTCTTCTATTACACTATGTCCTAACGCTATTTTAGAAGTATCCGCCATATCTTTCTCATGTACACCACTAGGGACCATATGGCAAGTCCAGCGGATACATACAGCAATGCGACACCAAGAGTAACTACAGCACCTTGCGCAGGTAGACTGCAAAGCAAAAGCACGAAAAACAAACCGCATCATCATACAAATAAAAAGACCACACAATACCAAAGCTTTATGCGCCCCCCCCCCCCCCCCCGGGGAAAAAATGTAAGTACCTTGGGTCTCTGCTGGCAAGGAGGAGAGTTAATGCTGTCATCTGTGTCGCTGTTTTCCACTTACCTAAATTATTAACTGCCACAGCCTGTTGTAGCAAGTAGAAATTCAGTGGTTGAACTTTTAAATAAGACAATAGAATTGAAGAATAACAGAGAAGAGGAGGAACCTCAAGAACTTTGCTATTCTGAGAAGCAGCCCATTCTCTCACAGCTGACATTGTGATCTACAGAAACACAAATATATGCTATTAGCTCGTGGCAAGCATAGCACACTCCCATACCACATTGAAGCAGATACATTTGTTAATTGTTATTCTTGGAATGGCATATGGATATATATATATATATATATATATTTATTTATTTATTTATTTATTTTTGCCAAACTAGAAAGTAGAACTTAAGTTGCTTGAGGTACCACACATATCCACATAGAATTGGAAGGTTGACAGACAAATCTGGTAATTTCTAATAACTTTAGGGCAACTTATATATTCTTAGCTTCTCAATGCAGGCTCCAGTTCTGTTTAAACAAAGCCACATGGTGGGGCCACTCAATCTAACTGAAGAGGTAAGATGCGCTGGAGGTAGAGGTTGGCAAAAGAGCATCTTCTCATTTTATACCATCAGACATATACAGCCATACTAGCTACGTGCCCGTGCGTTGCTACGAATAAAAAACAACAAATGTTCTTAAAGTGAAAAGATAAAAACAATATTGCATCTTGCAGTAAACATGGTTATTGAGGCGTTGAGATATCGGCAATATCTCGTCGCCATATCACCGTGGCGGACCGAAGGTCCATGCCGTCCCGACGGCATGGAGGCGTGTCGTATTCCGTCCACCACGGCGGCGATATGGCGGTATGGCATCTTCGTGGGGGCGTTACGGCGGTAAGCCGTCGCTCGGCGAACGCCATAAGGGTGGGGGTGAGTACTACTCGAGTTCGAGTCAAGAGACATACCGTGGCCACGCCGTAGGGGTTGGGATTTTGGGTAGTATATGTGGCCGGGTGAAAAAGCAAGGAGAGAGTCACCGCCGCCGCCAGATCCGCTGCAAGATCCGTCGCAATCGAGGGATCTGTCGTCGCCGCCAGCTTTGGTCTGCAATCCACCGTTGCCTCCTGCTTCGCCACCGCTGGCTCCAGCCTCCAATCCACCGCCGCCTTCGCCGTCGCCGGATCCAGTCTCCACCAAATCGGGCCTCTGCTTCGCCGGGGGGCGAGTTCTCCGCCTCCTCCTCCGGTCCGTCACCGCCGCCTCCTGCTTCGCCGGCCGGTTCTCCGCTGCCTCCTCTGGTCTGCCCGCTAGTGCCGCCTCTGCGCTTCGCCAGTCGCCACTCGCCAGTGAGTCGCTGCCCTCTGCCCGCTGCTTCCTCTGGTTTTTCCACTTCACTCATAAAGTCATACAGTACTCGATGACTGCTTCTGTTTTGCTATGTGGTTCACTCAATGTGCTACTGCTATGTACTTCTCTGCTAGACTGCTAGTGCTCATATCTCATACAATTATAGTCATATGCTAATGCTAGTTTGCAAACATGCAGAAGCACGATATATCACAAATGGCAGCTGAAAGCACAGGGAGCTCTAACGTCGCCTCATATGATCCAATGACTGATCCTAAACGGAGGGCAAAGTCAAATGGCCCGGGTTGGAAGTATGGGTTTTGGCCAATAATTTGGCAACTGAGACTCGGTGTAATGTTCGCTTTGTGGCAAAATTGTACATGGACGAATAACGAGGCTCAAGGAGCATCTTGTGGGTGGGTTTGGAGATGTTCAAAAGTGTGTCAACACAACCACAACAATCACACGAGAGATGCATGATGCTTTAATGAAAAAGGAGAGGTCACTCTTCCTAGATGATGATGGAGAACAAGACGGAGAGCATGTGACAGGAGTCCCAAGATGCTGTTAGGAGTGTTGTGCAGCTAAGTTCAGGGACAGCTGCCAAAAGAAAGCAATCTGCTTTGAAGTTCAAGGGTCCAGCACCAAAGATGGCAAAGGAAACCAAGAAGTCTATTGACGCAATGCTTCGACGTACACCCACAGAGGTTGTAGAGCAAAGATATGCTAAAGGGGCTTCTCAAAGTAGCATTCAGTCCAACATGAGGACCAAAAAAAGGCATGTCGTCAACATGGAGATAGTCAAGTTCTTTTATGAGTGCGGCATACCATTTAATGCCGCAAATTCAAGACAATTCGATATTGCTATGGAGGCCGTTGCACAGTATTGTTTTGCATACAAACCTCCCAGCTACTATGAGCTAAAGGAGCCATTGCTTAAGGAAGTGGTTAAGGAGATAAATAATTCAAGGGTGAAGCATGAAGAGATGTGGAAGCAATATGATTGCACACTCATGTCGGATGATTGAACAGATAGGAGGGGGTAACATTTGATTAACTTTCTTGTCAACAGTCCAGAGGGGACTTTTTTCTTGGAGTCTGTTGATGCATCAAGTGAAACGCATGATGCAACGATGTTAGCTGATTTGCTAGAGAAGCGGATCATGAACATTGAAAAAGATAAAGTTGTTCAAGTTGTCACCAATAATGGTGCTAATTATAAGGTAGCGGGCAAACTTCTCATAGAGAGGATTCCTACACTTTTTTGGACCCCATGTGCTGCACATTGCTTAAACTTTATGTTGAAAGACATAGGTAAGTTGAAGGAATTTAAGAAGCCCATTGCACGTGCCCAGCATGTCACCACTTTTATTTATGGGCATGGGAGACTTCTTAGTGCAATGAGGAAGAAGACATGTGGGATGGATCTTGTGAGACCCGCGGCTACTCGATTTGCCACGGCATTCCTTACTTTGCGAAGTTTGCACAAGCACAAAGACGCTTTGAGATATCTATTTGCTGGTAATGAGTGGACTATTGACCAAATTGGCAAAGACAGAAGCTGAAAAAAGCGTATGCCATTGTACTTTCTAGAGTGTTTTGGAATTCAGTTGAGGATTGCCTTAGAGCTACATAGCTACTTATTGTATTGAGGATGGTTGATGGTAATGAGAAGTCTACCATGCCAGAGGTTGTGGCATTCATGGCTTAAGCAAAAGAAAAGATCAATGCAGCCTTCCCTACCCAAAACAAGAAAAGTTTACTCAAGAGCATCATGAAAATTATAGAAGAGCGTTGGGAGAAGCAAATGGACACCCCACTGTATGGGGTTGCCCTCTATTTGAACCCGGAGAAATTCTTTACCATCTAGAAAAAGGGTGATAATGCACATGTTGGGGAGTTAAAGAGTTGCTTCACTGATGTGCTTGCAAGAATGATAGAAGATGAGGATCTTATAAACAAGATCGATCAACAAGGCATTCTCTATGAGGACCAACGCGGAAATGTCTTTTCAAATAAAATGGCAATCCAAAACATCAAGTCAAGGAGCCCTCATAAGTGTTTTAAGTTTTAACTATTAAATTTCAACATGTATGTTATTTTTAGTCTTAAGTCATAAGTCATAATATTGATGCATACATGTATTTTGTCATTTTAGTTTATTAGTGGTGTTCATATGGAGGTAGAGCCATTAAGCTACAAAGATTTACAAAGCGTATCGTTAGTCTTTGTGCTTCATCATCCAGTTGTGAGTGAAATTAGAGTGCATTTGAATTTGTAAGTTAAGTTGATTAATTTTGGTAGCAAAATTTCATCTAACCTATTATTAATTTTTGCTTGCTTAGATCTTTTGTAGATCCATACCAAGAAAAGGAACCGGTTAGAGCACAAGAAATTTAATAATTTGGTCTATGTTGCATACAACCGAAAGATGACAAGTAGATTTCAAAAGCGACGTGAGGAAGGTGGCAAAAGTTGACCCTTTGGTCATAGAAGAGTTTGATTGGGGCAATGAATGGGTTGACCCGTTGACCCAATGGTTGAACCACCTCAAGGTGCACGTGCGTAGGGACCATGTTGATGAAGCCATTAGTGCATCACGCGAGCTTCAAAGTAGTAATCTTCCTAGGAGGGCTCGTGGTGAGCCGTTGACCTACACTCGGCGTGTTAGATGTACATCAAGGATGGTTGAAAAAGATGAACCACACTTGGACAATGAAGAAGAAAAGGAAGAAGAGATTATGCTTGATGACGATGATGTGGATGATTATGGTGAAGATCCAATCGATGCTATCCAACATGGTGATAAGAACAACATTGTAGCATCTACCAATTTAGATGAGTTCGAGGTGGATGACTTTTGAGAGATGAGTTTGACTTAGATAACTCTTGTGAGATGAGAGCTGGATTTATATTATTGTTGTGGACTTATGACTCTGTGCTTGTGGAGTGCAGACTTATGTTGGTTATGTTATGCTTGTCATGTTGCTCATTGTTCATGTAATTGCATATTTTAATTCTTAGTTATTCACTTCATATTAACCCATTTTTGTGTAGTTTGTGGGTTACGAGAAGATATGATATATTATCAAGTATGAACAAGGTATGTCATTCAATCCATATTTACTCAATTAAATATAATATCAAATACGCATTACTGTAATATATTGTAACAAACTATATGTTGCAACTTGCAAGTTACAAGGGGATAGGTACTACATGAAAAAAGGTACATTGGTAAATGATGGTGCTACATGGGCTCAAGAATAGATAAAATCAAAGTATGTATATTCTACTACATTGTCGATTTAATTTGCTACAAAACTAGGTTAAGATATGTGTATGGTGTCGCCACGCTGCACATCATATGGCACCACCATGCTGCGCGCCATAAGCGATATTGTTGTGTGAAGGTGGTGAGTCGCCGCGCCTCACCGCACCGCACCGCCTTAATAACCATGGTGGTAAATATCTTATCAATGAAGGACTATCCATCCAATGTGTGACTGTTTTCTCTATACAGATCAGTCGAATTTTCAGCCTTCAGATTGAGATCCAATGGTAAGAGAATTAAAGCTATTAATCACACTCCCATATGTAGTATAACTACTTTCTTGCAAGAGTATTTGTTGTGAAACAAACCATGAAATAGGGCAATACTTGTATTTCACACCCTCCCATCCTACCAATCTGAACAAATCTCCCAATAAAAAACCTAGCTAAATCTTCCAGAAGGGAGTTCCGCAGAGTTATGAGCTTTACATATATGCAAACACTTGATCAGTTGATTAATTTTTAGTAAATTTCAATAAAACCGAATTATATATCCAGTAGAGAAATTTGAAGGCCCACTTAGTTTAAAGTGAGGGGAACCTGCCTTAGCCTGAACAAAGCATGAGATGTTTTCTTTAACTGCAACCATTTTGTTGTAGGGTTCACTCGTTTAGTTGGTTACTTCCCTTTCTTTGCCAAGTTGCTGCTAATGCTGTTTGGACTCCAAATGATGAGACCATGTAAATGTAAGATCTGACTAAAATAGTCAAACAGCCCACAAAAGACCTAATGGGCCTAATCAGCTTAAAGGTAATGTTATTGTGATACTGTCCCAGTTTAGCATTAGAGTGCTTATAAAAAATCAAAGATGAAAAGTATCTATTGAAATCAAGGTATTGAAATCCTACAATTATGTGAAACCCTTAGCTAGTCAATGCAGAGAACCTATGTCAAACCTAGTAATTACATTTGATGGTGTGTGTGTAACCAACCATAGACCTCCATAATTGCAGGGGAAGCACAATTAAATCATTTTCCTTGTGTTTTATGTGTAGATCAAGGTTAGTGGATCTGTGAATGTATTATTCAGACGAGAGATTATGGGGGACAGTCAGAAGCTGAGAGGCTGACAACATAGATATTACCTTCAGAGTTTCAGACGCTCAGTTGCAGCCCGCGCGCGCGCCGGGGGTGGGGGGGGGGGGCAGACCGGTGTACTGAGTGACTGGCAGACCACCTTACACTTGCACTGAGGCGGAGGGCGAAGCCGCAGAGACCCGAGCAGGTGGCGCCGTGGCGTAGGACGTGTGGCCAGAGCTAGCGGCCAGGCGGCCTGGTTGGGGGCGCCACGGCACATCGGCTCCAGAGGCGGAATTGGCTACTGGCTAAGGTTGAGGAAATGAGGAGGGAGTCTACGCGTATGTGACTGTGCGCCGGGGGGCTATTGGGCTGTTTGGGCTATATGAACAGTAAAATAGCATTAATTCAGTTGGGCCGGGACCCCGGCTAAAGCCCCCTATCTTGGGCCCTAGGTCCACCCCTGAGAGGAAGTGGAGAGGCAGATGAACCACCAGGAGTGGTGGTAGATTACATCTGTGCACTAGCTAGATCCTATATTACAACAACCAAGTTAATGGCTAGGCTGATAATTGGCAGTTGTCAACTTATCATGTAGGCTTGAGGTTTAGAGATAAAGATCGGCTAACCAACTTATCATGTAGGCTTGAGGTTTAGAGATAAAGATCGGCTAACCAGGCCTAATGCATGAATGTCCCATAAGAAGGCAAGATGTCATACTTGAAACAGAGCAAAACGTATATATTATATCAGCATGAGCCACAATTGTTTAACAGAACTCGCAACCACCATCCTCAGTTATCCAAATTTATGACTGCCTACCAGCACATTTACTAGAAACCAATTCTTTCACTACAAATTTGGGAAATGACAGTACATATTGGCTAAGTAACTACCTCTCTCCCAATGATGGCGATGGAAGGAACTGTTAGAAGCCATGGCCCATCCCTGAGCAGTGAAGTTTCCAAAGGTTTGGTACACAGCAACACTAGCGTCGCGGCTACCATAAGCTGCAGTAGAGAATGGCAGTAACTAAGTTAATTGCCGAGAGTTGCTCACCCTTTGAAAACTAACAGTCTAACAGACCACCACCATTCAATTAAGAAAAAAGAAAGATAAAGAGCGAAGACAATGGTAGGAAGAGTGACTTAAGAATCAGAGACTGAGAGCAGCAGAAAGAGAGCAACCTTGTCAGCCACAGGATCGAGAAATGCACCAAAAGGTGTTCCTAACTGCATCTGTAAAGTAAACTATGTCAGGAAACAAATAGAGTCGACAATACTGGTATAGTAACCCTATCTAGCATATTATTCAGACAATATTTATGACACAAGCATATTATTCAGACAATATTTATGACACACCTTTCTAGCAATGTAACCATCTAGCCAATCAGTGACTGCAGCAGCAAGGAAGATGCCAGTTGTGGCAGTTGCTGCCCAAGGCCCCTCCATGTAGAAAGCTGGTGGTAATACAAATAATAAGCCCTTAGTCACAAAAAAAATCAACACCAAAGGATACTTCTATAAATTAGCATCATTATGTCAAACATAAGTACAAATCCAAATGAGTGCCAAATGCATATCAACTAATAGTAACCAGCAGAAACCAATAGAAATATATTGTTTCTGAAGCAACAGTGCATGTTGCCTAAAGCCTGCTTAGTCAGACAACATTCAAATAGACGAAAATGCAGTGTTGCCCAAGTAGGTAAAGGTAATTTGATCAAGTCCAACTGCATGGAGTTAAGATGTTGGTTCTTGTGAGGAAACACACTGTTTGACCTCCAGTAAACAAACAAGCACTGTTTCTAACTTTCTATAGATGGCAAATTCATGCCAATCCATTTAAGCATTGCAGAAACTCTATGAATCATTGACAACCAAAAAGGATGTTACTAGTCATCATATAATAAAGCTATGGGCTGTGAAGTAGCAAGTTTAATCTAAAGTAAATAAACACAAAAGCTCTCGTGTTTGTTAAAAAAAATATGTATCTCGGAGCTTTGAGTTTTAAACCTTTTAGATATAAAAAGATCTGCTTTGCATACAATTTGCTTAAATGACTAAATAATGCAATGCTGGTGGATCATAACTCATAGTTTATGATAGTGATAGGACACATTAGGTTGCAGATTGTTTCAGTTCCCGGGTGATGAAAACATTATGTAGCACATCTTTTCATTTGCAGTTCAATAAAATGGGGCTGGGATAGTTTTAACTTGCCCTGTGGTTCTAGAAAATATTATGTAGTTTTGAGACACGCTTTTGGTCTAAAAAGAAAATATAGAAGGCAGGATTTTTAAGGAGCAATAAAGGATCATGTTCTTTGCAGATGACAGATTTCCAAGAGAATCACTCAGTTTCACCAATTGATGGGAAGAGAAATGTGGACACTATGCGGTGTGGATCACATGGAGAGGATGCTAGGGCATTTCAGGCATTTCACAGGATGCAGTGAGAAACTGAGGATACAAGAGGACTTTGAGAACGTTTGGAGGGAAGAGAATAAGCTGACTATGCACATCACTGCATGGCATAGGAGGTTCAGCTCCCAAGTCTAGTAACTGGAATAGTAGTAAGTTTTGACTAGCTTAGGTCAAACCGGAAAAGGGGGAAACAAAAGAGACAGTTAAGGATATGTGCATACATAGCCCTACAGGGGCGATCCTAACGTAGTTCATGAGTGTTTAGTCGAACACACAAAATTTTTTAGGAAATACTCTGTATTTAGTAGGTACATAGTCATATATACTAATAAATTAGTCCAAATACCTCATATTTATACATCTAATAGATTCCAGCCCACTCCCACACCTTCCTCCCCAATGTCTCAAAAACTGCAACCCAGCTGAAGGTTCAAGGAGGTCGAGCTGGTTATTGAGCTTAACAAGCTATTATCAAGCTTCGTTCGAAATTAACATAGTTCGACTTCAAAACATTTTATCTATCTTTTAAGTTGTTGTTTTAAATTTGAGCTAATGAGCCATTATCGAGTTGAGCCTTGTTAACTTTTTTCGCTTGAAATTGACTCATTTCAATTTTGAACTCATTAACTACTGTAATCGCAGCAATTTTGATTCAAACCCAAACGAACATTTTTGCCAGGGGATGAATAGATTAAATTTTTTGACCAAAACTGAGTTTTATGCAAAAAAAAATTTAAATGCAAGATAACAAACGAGTGGTAGCGAGCACCACGCAGGGCCTAGCTAGACCACCTAGGAGCCAGGGTCCCGAGAGGGAGCACACGGCGGCGACAGCTGGGCCACCAAGGACACAAAGCAAGTAGCACGCGTCAACAACAAGACAAGTGGCTCTACAGTGGGGGCCTCCCCTGCTGTATTTATGATTCAAAAAAACAACAAGACAAGTGCATCCCAATTTCCAAGTCCCAAATCCTATATTCCCGATTCAACAATTTTTCTTAATTGTTTTATAATTTCTCTAAATTATTTGAGATGTTGCCTCTAGTACAACTGTACAAGCAATTTATACTTTGATTTTTGCTACTATAGATCGACTTCTACTTTCTTCATTAAAACAATATTTTATTAACTCCGAACACCCATCCTAAAAATCCATAGTCCGCCACTGTAGCCCTATATGTCAAATACTGCGACCATGGCCCCAGTTTTGAATTATGGAATTGTGGATGCTATATACATTGCAGAATCAGAAAGTTTAAAACAATAAGGCTTAAAGAAAAGAGTATTTGTTGATCATTTGGACTAATCAACTCCGGTCATGGTTATCAATGCGTCGCCTAGGCGACGCCAAGGCGTCTAGGCGGCCGAAGGGAGACGCTAGAGACGGTCGCCTAGTGCGTGAAGACTTAGATAGTGCTGGGCAACGCCTAGGCGTCATTAGGTTGTTGTGGCGATGGCCGCTGTCTCGATGGCCGTCTCGTAGATGCGCAGGAACTCGCAGGGGTCCGTGTCGCCTTAGTAGGGCTCTATCATAGGTAGGCATCTTGAAGTCTTCCTTCCAGGTACTTAGCTGCAAGCCTGTGCAGAGGGGGGACTCGGGTTCCGCCCTTCGAGAGGCATTGCGGGCCCTAGCGTTGGCCTCCCGGATTTCCGTCCCTTTTTCAGCTGCCTTTGCCACTATCGTGGCGGGCATCAGCTGACTCCTACTCTCTTACATCTCGTGCATAGCTTTGCGTAAGTCCACCAATTCTCACTGCAACGTTCCAAGGATTGCTTCAAGGGGGCTCCCGCCTGCACTTGGCGCTGGAGGGGAACAGCCCCCGCTCCCTGCGTGGTGATGGCGATGGTGTCGATGCCAGCGGAGACCACTACTTGAGCGGTGCAATGGCCCCCGGGGAAGAGGTGGGGCCGCTCCCCCAACATTTCGCACACTATTCCTCCCACATTGGTCGCTGGAAAAAAATAAATTCAATAAATTTTTTCCAGCATCTTACTCACAACGAACAGAATACCTACAATTCCCTAGAGTTTTCAACAGCTATCTTTCTCCTACTTGCCAATGTTTGAATGATATCCTTGATGATCCGAACGGATTTCCCACATTGCTACCGCTATCACACACGAAAGAAAAGCACCAAGAAATATCAACCTTCCATCAATCTTCCGCACCATATTATAATTCGAACAGAATCAACTTTAAGAAAAAGCAAGCTTCGCTCGCGCTTACTGCTTATCAGGAGCGGCACGGCGGCCACGCGGCCAATGGTGAGCACGGTGGGCAGCGTGAGCAGCCTGGGCGGCGCCGGCTGTGGCGCCCCCTCCTTGGACACCCCGTTCACCGCTGACGCCACCCGCCTCCTCCTCCCGGCCCCGTCAGATCCCATCCCCTCACCCCCACCCCTAACGCCAGAATGCGGCGAGGAGCACAGCCCCCTCGCGTACGCGGCTGGCGGCCACCGGAACCAGAGGCAGGCGGCGGCGCTGGTCGCCGTCGCCGTCGTCGTGGTAGTCGGCAGGCGGCGGCTGGCGACCGGCGCGGGGGGCGGAGGGACCCGGGCCGCGCAGGGGGAGAAGAAGGGCTTGGGGTGGAGGTGGGCGGGCGAGGCGGCGGCTTTGAGGAGGAGGAATGCGTGGGTGGCGATGGATGGGGGCATGGGTTGGGGATGGATTCCTCTTGTTGGGTTGGGGAAAGGTTGTGGGGAGGCGTACACAAGACAGCCGTAGAGCGGGAGGGGCAGGGGATGTGGTGTAGTGGAGGTGCACGTACGTCAGGACTAAATTTGGGAAGCCGTGACGAGGGCGGGTCGCATTTAGTTGTTGGGCTGGCCGATGGCTGGCTGGATCCTAGTGGTCGGCTTGGGGCACCGGCACTGATCGTGTACCCGGATCGTGGGGCCGGAATGGGGCCTCTAGGGATCTGGATCTGGACTCCCGAGAGAAGTACCTTGTGGGCCAGCATGACTGGCCATATACGCTAGGCTATATGTGTCGATCTGAAGTATGATATTATTAGTTTGATTCAAATATAATACAAGTAGTAAGGCTTAGTCCGATCAGGCATGTCGTATTTAAGTTGATACCTTGGCACGGTAGACCAGCTCGCATGGCACGCAGCCACGCACAATACCACTATACGACATTTACCCCTCAACTCTCTCAGAAGAACATGGCTACTCAGAAGAATGCGGTAACTCTTCTATGATATTGCAGTAAAATTACTTACAGATATTAGTAAAATTACTTGTGTTGGGGTTACTGCACTCTTCTGAGCGCGGACGAGTGACTTAGCAATAAAATTATTTACAGTTGGCAATAAAATTACTTATGACTGGTAGTAAAATTACTTACGACTGACAGTAAAATTACTTATTGCCTATTGGGCTAACGTGCTCGGGCCGACCTGACAAGGTCCGACCCCTCTTTGTGCCATGCTTGGGTCAGAGGGCAAGCACGTGGGCTAGTACAGCACAATATGTTAACTTATTCGGGCCAACCGTGCTGGGCCTAATTAGGTTGTATCCTATCCAGGCCCGTGTTGCGTAGTGTCAGGCGGCCCATTTGGTTACGTTTGTGAGTAGGGTGTGTAGTCGGGCATGGACGACCGTGGAAAATGGATATGGAATATCGATGCGAATACATATGGATTTTTCCATCCAAACAATACCCACTTGCTGTTGCTATTATATTCAAATTTGATGTGCAAATAAGGATGTCAATAAGCTTCAGATTCCCCATTGAAATGCTCCATTTTCTGTACATCAATTTGCATATTATTAGTTTGAGTATGCCAAAACAATTAAAAACTTTTTTCAATGCAGCATCTGTTTTAAGGTTAGTTAATAGCATCGCATTGATTTGTTGTGTTGCATGTGAGAATGTAAGTCCGAATTCAACCAAATTAGAAAGACATCCAATCTGAATTCGTATACAATCTCTATCCAGAATCACATCTGAATACGAGAATACTTGAATATAAACATGAATGTAGACATGGTAGAACAAATATTCCATCTGCATTGATATTTAACTTAAAAACTAGTTCAATGCCCGTGCTTTGCTATGGATTCCATAGACCATATTACATGTTTTCAATATCCCAAAAATAAACTAAAGTGGCTTCCTCAGTATAGATAGACAATGTAAAATTAAAGTACAATATAACACATGCTTTAGACCAACCATGATGACAATGAGCTAATTCATGTTGGTAACAAATTGAACATTCCACTTAACATATAATTGAATTAGAAGTCTTACGACCAGAGTTCATAGAGAGTGAAAAAGATAACATCAAAAAGCATGTACATAGCTTACCACAAGACCAAGCAATCTTACAAAGATAACCCAATAGAAAAGAGATACTATAGCCAACAAAAAACACTCAGACTTCATAAGGACATCATTCTAGCAACAGAATGTTAATGCCATTACTCTTTGATGCCACATTTCCATCTGCCACATTTGCTTGAAGTCGCACTACCCCCAACTACCATGCTTTTCTGAATTTCATTGTTTCCATGAATCACATGATATATGGAAAATTCAATGATATATACTTGAATGAACACTAAACGTCAAATTGTCAAATGTATCTAGCATTTGGTACCTAAATAAAACAAATCTTTGTTTTAGGAAAATGCAGAATAACCGAGCCTTGTCCAATTCAACTTGGAAAACATTGGAAAATCCTCTCAACTGATACTACTGCTTTAGGAAGCCAGGAACGAAAAAAAGAACAACACCACCAAGGATCTAGAGAGCACACAAAATCGTTCTTGGTTGTTTCATTGTACTGCCAATCATCATCGAGGGGTTGCATTCACAATCAAAATTCAGGTCTCAACCTCACTACATTCCCTAGGAAAGAACTTGCCCATGCACAATATAATCCAACAAACGCGTGAGGACCTACACCTTTAATTTCTGCCAAAACTAGCATCAAGAATAACCCAATTTTCCATTAAAAATATTTGAGAAATTGGTGAGAAAATATCATTGTTATACAAGCACAAATCCAACTTACTCGACCCATCTCCTCCCAACCGAGGAGGAGACTTCCTTTCCCCCGCCTTGCTATTGTCGTCACCTAGGCTTGGAGAAGCAATCCCTCTTCTCAACCCATAGGTCGTGTCTTGGCACCGCAATGGAATCTACTGCAACCATATTTAGTGATGACAAATTATATTGATTTTACAATGCTTCATGCTTCTTAATAATGACGATATACCCATCAACAGTAAGCTCTCCCTGCAATATTGAAATTGAAGATTTAAAATTACTCATGTTCAAGTAAAGCCTAGAAAAGAAGCATTGGCAAGTCAACAGCGCCCCCTGCTATTGTTTTCACTTTTGTTTTCTTTTTTCCTCATACTATTCTTTACTCTTGTTGTTACTATCTTGAAGGGTGATGTTACTGCACAAAAGCTTGAGGAGGACCTCTATAAGATGAATCCTAGATGAGAATGGGTCACTGAAAATAATGGTAAAATAAGTTTCTTGTTGAGTTTCCTTCAGCTGAAATGTTGAATTCTATAAGGGTCATAAGTATCTCCCATTGCATTATCAAGGGCCCTAGGGTACTTATCAACATCAAGAAACTAGAAGTGCATTCTGGAGCTAAAAGCAAATTGGTGATGTGTGGATCAAGTTGCAAGCCATGCCTCTCATGCTAGTGTGCTATCCTGTGATGTGGAGTTAGTTCTATTCTAGGATTGCCACTAGAGATTGACATGTCGGAGCAAGAAAATCCATGAATTAGTAAGAATCAAGGTGGGTGTTAGGAATATTGTGGCCAAAAACTAGCAACATTGGTAGTTAATATTAGGGTTTTCTTCTGTGAGCTTGAGTTTGAAAATGAACAGTGTTAACAAGAAATGGTTGTTGCATCTAACATAAGGGAAATGGTTGATTGTAAGAATGGTCAACCTAAAAGGCCAAAGGGTCCTGGAGAATTAGAGAATGGTCCATTTCAGAAAACCAACTAAACTTCCAAACCAATATGCACAAATGATGGGCTTGTTGACCCGGCATTTGCTCATGTCTCTTCTTCCCCTAATTTCCATTCAACTTCATCAATCATTCAAGGATTTGGGATTCCTACCCAACAGCACCAGGAAGTAGCATGTGCTCACAAAAAGTACTCTATTTCAGGTCTCACATTCCAACCCAATATGCAAAAATGAGCACTAACTACAATCCATAGGGAAAAAGAATGGTGACAGCACAACACTGTTCTACACATGTTTCAAGCAACGTGTCCACATGGGGGCCTGGGTCGACGGTCGCGTCGACGCGAGTGCTGGGGTCGACAGCTGTGCCGACGCGGGCGCCTGGGTCGACGGTTACGCCACCGCCGGTGCCCAGGTGGGCGGTCACACCCGCACGGGTTGCGTCGTGGTCGACGGTCCTGGTCACACTGGCACCCAAGTCGCCCGTGCCCCGTTCACCCCTACAATGGCTGAAAGCTGCTGCCATGAAGGAAACAGGCCCTCGCTCACAGCCCCCGCACTAATGCCCTTCTCTTCCGCTTGGTTGTCGCCGTCGCTTTCTTAGGAGCCATGGTCATCTTGAACTCGTAGTTTTCTCATCGTTCCCACGGACGGCACCAACTATTGTGCCTATAGACCAAACAGTATATCAGGTGACTAGCTAGAGAGAGCCAGTAAGTAAGAATGAGTGGATATGCCCTCCTCATGCCACTCTTGGGTTTATATACACGAGTGGGGTAGGATAGAAAATTCTCATCCTACCCCTTAATAATCACAAAAGGTAGGGCATATTAATACATTCCTCTATACCATTAGGTCTATTACATATTAGGCCAGTTGCAAGGCTCAGTCACGGGACATTAAGCCACCCCTACAACGGTGACAGCGCAACACTGTTCTACACATGTTCTATTAGTAGCACAAACTAAAAGGAAGACCCACTAACAGCTTAATCTGAACTCTTCCTACATGAGCATTGAGTTGGAAAATAAGCATCATTCTCATCGTATTTAAGGGAAGCAAAAAATGCGATTTGCTAATAATAGATGGAACAAAAGGATAATAAGGAGAGCAATAAATTTGTACATCCCCCAAAAAACAAAAAGTAGATGTAATTACCTTATCCACATTCCTGGTGGTGGGGCTCAGGGTGACCACGGGTTGGGCAGCGAGGAAGGACAACTGTGATTGGATCCACCAGCGGCGGTGACACATGAGGTACATCAACGATCAGATCTTGCTCCAGCATCGTAGTCGGTGTGTGCAGCCTGCCAGCAGCAGGATTTGACTCCAACAATGGCAGCCAAATTGTTGCAGTCTACGACAGTAATGCCCTCACATGGTCAGCAACTGTGGTGACTCGTGGGTTGACCATGCAGTCGTCAACAGTGGGGATGGTAGGTGAGATGATTGGGTAGTGGGGACGGTGAACATGGTGGCTAGTGAGGTTGGTGGCGGGCGCTTGGGTACGGTGTGGCACGAGCAGTTGGAGTGAAGAGAGGGTTCAAGGAGGAGCGATTATGTGACTCGCGAGGACAAGGGATCGGGGGAGGACACAGGAATTCCAAGCCCACAAGTCGGTGCTGAACTTATATGAGAGGAGAGTGGGAGGCAAATGAACCACCAACTCTCTTTTAAGTAGTACGGTTGTCGATAGTGGGGGTAGTAGGCGAGATGATTGGGCAGTGGTGACGGCGAGCACGGTAGGCAGCAAGGTTGGCGGTGGGCACTTGGGTGTGGTACGACATGGACAGTTGGGATGAGGATAGGATTTGGGGAGAAGCAATGTGACTCACGAGTGCAAGGGATTGGGGAGGACGTTGGGATTCCAAGCCCATAAGTCAGCACCAAACTTATGTGAGGGGGGAGTGGGAGACAGATGAACCACCACCACTAACTTCAACTTTTAAGTAGTAGAGATATGGATTATGGTACGACCGATATTCCGTTCACATTCAAGCCGTTTTCACCCTTGGACAAGATTTTGATAATAGATGACTAGATGTATATCTAGTTATTTCACGAGCGATGTCAAGTTTTAGCTTTGCCTCATAACCAGAGTTTAAGCATACAATTAAGTGGCTGGAAAGGTTTATAAGTTAGTCCGTTAGGTTACTTAATCACTTTCATGCTAAAACTTAAGCTGAACCTAAATAACATGTGATATTAGTATTTTTGTAAAACTAGTATCGTTAAGCGATCCAATAGCCAAGCAACACGACTAAAAAAATAAGAATAATCACATAATCAAGCAATGGAAAAGTATATGAACAATTGACACAAGATATCAGAGAGATAGAGAGAGTAGTTAGTGATCTTCTTTATTAATCTTAATCAATGTGTTTACAATAAAAGCCTCTTCTTTATATTTATAGTTTAAAGTTCTTTTTGTATATGCCCATATCTCTAACTTAGAATTTAACAAACCATGTAGGACCTATGGCCTAACCGCACGCCCTTAGAGATAGGTTTCGTAACACTCCTATTGCATGGATACTGTGATATAGAAATATCTCATTAAAAACTCATTTTAAAAATCTAATATAAAAGGAATACAGGAATAAATACATCACATACGTTTGTCTGAGTACACAGCTTGCTTCAATTAGCCACGTTTGTCCAAGTCGTGCGGTCGTACTGTAGACATGCAGGTCGTGCAGTCGAGGACCGCATGACTTGGACAAACGTGGCTAATTTGGACTGCATAAAATTCCCCAAAAAACTACATAATAACTATTACTACATTGGGAGGCTTCACATAAAATTTCGTAATTTTTGGAGCTCGTTTGCTATATGTAAAAACTCGTAAAAATATCAAAATTGTATGAATTTTTGAGTGAGATTCGCCATGGATAAAATTTCCCAAACATTACACCGCGAGGAACATTGTGTTGGGAGGCTGTACATAAATTTTCGTAATTTTTTGAGCTCATTTGATATATTTAAAAATTCAAACAAACACTAAACGAGAAAAAGTATGAATGAACAGTGGTCGTGCGGTCCCCGACCGCACGACTAGTACATGAAGAGTGGTCGTGCAGTTGGGGACCGCACGATTTCACTGTTATGGGGCCACAGATGGAATTACTGCTGTTAGGAGGCTAGATCTGGTATTCTGGTGATCCACAGTGTCAATTTTGCCCAAAATTCGTTTGGGATGGGCTCAATTCTGACGAAGCCCATTCGGTGGCTACATAAAATGATAAAGGAGTATTTTCAATTCATTTAGATGGTATATTAGATATAGGAGTAACTATATCTAGGAGTAGATTGTATTTTTCTTATATGTGTGTGTATAGGACGCTGAAATGGGACACCATGGTGCCCGGGCACCAAGCCTCCCTGCCTTTGGATTGCTTTTAGATGCGTGCAAGTGCAATGATATGTAATATCAGGATGGAAAGTCTCAATCATGGATGGAAAGTCTTAATCATGGATGAAAAATCTCAACCATGGAGCTTGGGCACCATGGTGCCCCTATTATTTGTTATATATATATATATATATATATATATATATATATATATATATATATATATATATATATATATATATATATATATATATATATATGATTGATGTTCTTGCAGATGTCGCAAGCATTTGTCGGTGTTGGTGCTCAGAAAATTACTGGGTACTACAACAAATTGCTGGATGAAGGGACCGAGGAATTGGATGAAAAGGACCTTGAGGACCAAGCGCTCAATGGACAGACAAGTGCACCAAAAAAGTTTCCACGGCCTGAAAAGTGGAAGGGACAGATAGAAAAGTGGAAAAGTTGTACCCAACTCGTATCACAATATTTGGTATCAGAGCCAACTATTGCTCCGCCATCAATGGCAAGCAGCAGGGGGTTCGATTCTATAAAGGCCTGAGCTTCACAATTCCACTACCTACAGCTTCCGACCTTTGACTGCAAGGAAGATCCATAGTCTTGGTTGAATCGTTTTGAGCAATTCTTCCAGGAGCAGCGGATGATAGAGGAAGAGAAGGAGTGGTTGACATCGCACCACCTGACGAGGAATGCCGTCCTATGGTACCGGCAGATGGAAAATACGTTGGGAGTGTAAACTTGGCCATGTTTTGTTAAACACGTCAAACTCTATTTCGCCACCACCATCGAGTTGTCTCCACCCACACATCAAGCCTCTACCGAGCCAACTACCACAACTTCCGATGCCGAGTTATCCTCCGCCGAGATCTGCACCAACTCGATGACCTTGATGAAAGAGTTCATAGCCAAGATAGAGAAGAAGATGTAGCATGTTGCTGCGGTTTGTGAGTCGTCATCGCCGTTGGTTGCGACCATGTCGAAGATGAAGGAGCAGCAAGAGGCTTCTCCCTCTTCTCTGGCCTCTTCCCTCGGCTGGTAGGAGACTCGGTTGGAGGGAGCATGGGAAAAGGAGGAAGAAGCAAGGGGATGGGTGCCCAGGCCGTTCGACCGATTGGAGAAAAAGGAGAGAGAGGAGGAACAAAAAGGGGTGGTAGAGATGAGGATGCTAGAATCCACTGCTTTGGCTTTGAGTCCTTTTCGTTCTACATCTTCCGTTGCGTCGATCCAAGTCCGTAGCATCGATTGTTTTAGTTTGTTAAAGCCATGCAAGTCTATGAATTTCTTGTCAATCAACTGACTACTTTGCTAGCCACGGTCCATCCTCTTGGATGAGCATAGTCATCTCCTTCCTTTCGCATAGTCGCAGCGGTCGTTCTTCTCTTTGAGCCGCTGTAGATTGTAGAAGTATTTATGATATCGCCGCTTCTCTTTGAGCCACCGCCCCGAGCTTCTAAGGCCACCGCGCTTCTTTTGCACCGTGCCTCCATTGCGCTTCTTGTGTTCTGTGCCACCGCCATCTCAGGCTTTGATCTGTGCCGCTATGTTTCTATCTCCCTCTTTAACTTGATTTGACAGCTCTATCAACCTGTGTCACCTTCCACATCCTTTTCGTCGTGTTACCACGGTCAACTTTGCTCCTGCTTACCTCTACCTTCTTGGCCTCTGCACATTGTGCTTTATGGATTGCTGCACGATTTCAGATGGGAGGTGATCTTTCCGACAATTTTCCAATAACTGCACGCTATGACGTCTTCAAGTTATGGATTTTGGATTTTCCCTGTGTTAGTGTCAACCATTCTAAATGCAATACTATTGCATATGCTTTGCATTTGAGGAGGTGTTAAGAGTATTAGTGTCTTTTTCCATTGTATAGAGTTTAGGGTTGTATATGTTGAGTATGTACTATATAAGCCCCTTTGGATTGTGCAATACACAAGCAAGCATTCCCATTGTAAGTTGGAATGCTTGCTTGTGTATTGCACAGCTCAAAAGGGCTTATATAGTACAAACTCAACATACACAACTCTAGACAATGGGAAAAGACACTAATACCCTTAACATCATGACCCTCTCAAGTCCTTTGTGCCATCTTCTTGGCTACAAAAATACACACATTTACTTGCCTGTACATATTTTGTTAAGAATGGAGCAGGAACAAAAAGTGACAGTCGATGCCCGCATAGCTGCTGAGCGAGATGCTGCTGAACAAAAATATGCTGCTCACTTGCTCCAGGTTAGTCTTGGAGCCACTTTTTCAAGCTGTTTTCTGAAAGTGCTACTTTTTTACTTGTACAATTTGTAATGTCTAAGAAGAGCAGATGCATAACCTTTTCATACCTTGTATATGCGGGAGAAGTATGAAGCAGCGATGACAGGACTTTCACAAATGGAGAAAAGAGCTGTAATGGCAGAAACTATGTTGGAGGCTACAAAGCAGTACCAGGCTGGGCAGGTTAAAGCCAACCAACATTTCACTCCAAGGTATGTTTTGTTTACTACATTGAACTTCTACCCTCCTAGTATATTCTAGTATCACTGACGAGCTCTGATCTCAAAATTTAATCATTTGTCACTCTTATGAGTCCAGTGGCAACAGATTTGCCACCCTGGCCCATTGTCAGTGACTCAGGTGACCCCACATGTAAGTGACAGAGTGAATTGGTCAATCTTAAGAGTGGCAAAAAAATTGAATCTCCCACTGGCTAGTGCTCTAGTTGGTTTCTTTTGTTTTCTAGCATTGCCTAGCAGATATTGTTTTTAGCTACCAATCATATATTGCTGATATTTCTCATTGGTTTTTAACATTCAACCCTGCAAGACGATGTTCACATGGTAATACTTCATTTATTGGGTACATTATAGTTCACCGCATGCAGACCTTGGGAAGACAAATCAGGACCCCAATCAAGATGCACCTAACAGGAGATTGGGCTTGCTTTCTAGGGGGCTTGGATGGCTAGAGAAGAGCAAGGTACCTTTAAAAAATGTTTGATACTTTGATGTTTAGGATACAACGTAGTTTGTGTATCTCTACAGAAGGAACATCCTCTTTATGTTATCTTTGAAAAAAAAAGAAAAAAGAAAAAGAAAAGTTGGCATAATATATTCACCTAGCATATTGAAATCATGATGAGCCCAAAGGCTCTAGAAAGATGATAGAAAGTTAAGGTGCTGTTGGTTCATTAATTTTGAATTGCTTTTATCAGGGAAGGTCGAATTCCACTGGAACAGCTGAAGGCTAAACTCCTGTGGAATCAGGTAGAAAATCGTGGGTTCCAACAAGGATCTTGATGGCCATTAAGGATTTGATTGCCTGATCTTCACAACGTGTTCAAACAAGCTGATGTTTTGTCCCAGGAAGACTCAACTGGCGTTTTCCATGAATTTTTGCTGAAAGTGTACTCTGTATCATATTGTCTGATGAAATTGTCTTGGTAGGTCCGAATTGCAGTAAGGCATCCATGTAAATGTTCTTCTCCGATTAGTTTCATTAAGATTGTCCCTTCACCGATCCCGTCGACGAAGTCATCTCCGGCACAGGGTTCTCCAGTGCGGGGAGATTCAAACTTCGGGGGAATCTCATCGCATCGTAAGGTAAAATCAGTTTCGGTTTCTTCGTGTGTTTTTGGTTCTGGTTTCGATCCGGCTTACAGGGCGGCGAACGGAGATCGCGGCATCGCCGGTTCTTTGGTTCCTGCACCTGATCCGGTTAGCTGTGAGGTTAACGGAACCCGTGGCGGCGCTAGTTCCGCGTATGTGGATCAACAGCTCGCTGCCACCATTGCCGTCCCTCTAAAGCCTTCCATCAGATCAAAATGTTTCGTTCCTGGTCGTGGATGCCGAATTCGACCATGGAAAGGGCCATTGCCGAAGAGGAAGCCATCGGAGATCACGCTCGCGGCATTTTTGCCATCGACGCTTGTGAACCGAAGTGCAACCTCGGAGGAGGACGTAACAGCTGCAAAACTAGACTCTCAGATTGGGAGTGGGCCATCGGCTAACTACAGCCGAGCTGAGTTAATTGCACGGGCTCGAGTTTATGGAGCGTCCAGGAACTTTACGCCAAGGCTGGGCCCTAGACTACATCAGCTGCTGATTGAACCCAGGGTGCTAGACGGCGGCGCACAACAACTCAAACCTAGCTACGCAGCCATGGCTTCACGGCCGCCTGCTCCAGTTCGCCAACCGTCAAACCACCGCCCACCACCACAATTCCACGCGCGTCCGCCCATGCAAAAGCATGTTCCGCCACCGGCGAGACAGCGGCCACCATTCAATCGTCAGCCGCCTTCACGGCCGCCGACAGGACGAGGTTACGGTCCTGGACGGGGATTCGGCAGGGAAGGGATCGGTCCACCATGGAGGAATCTGCCGCATGGTCGGGGTTGCTTCGAAGACCAGATGATCGGCCAGGGGGCAACTAGACCGCCGGCGGAGATTCAGCAGAGGCAAGACGTTGCTCCATCTGTCGAGACAGCAAAAGCAAAAAAGCCTCGTCTGCCGCACTGTTTTAGATGCAAAACCAATGGTCATCTCGCGGACGGGTGCAAGGCAAACCTTGATTGTATCATCTGTAACAAGAAGAATTCTCACCTCGCTGTTAAGTGCCCGATTCTCAAAATGTCGAGGCCGGGGGCGTCAATGTTTGGGTTTGGCAAGGCAGGTCTGTGTTTTTATCGCCTACCGGATTTTGATTTCAAGTTGGAAGAACCTGAACCAGCTCCAACTGCATTAGTTAAAATTTCGGGTGGTACTTTACCTGCTGCAGTGGTTCAGGAAGAGTTAGCGAGGTTGTCACGGTTAGACTGGAATTGGGAGGCGCTGCCACATGGTGATGATTCTTTTTTGGTTGCTTTCCCCTCTGAAGAGGAGCTACTCCGAATGGCTGATGTGGAATTTCGTTTGAAAAATCATGGGATCACCTTGCTCATCTCGCAATGGCGTGCTGATGGGGATGTTGTTCCAGCATATCACCTGGATGAGGTCTGGGTCCATGTCTCTGGCGTACCACATGCGTTGAGACATTTTCTTGGGTTTTGGGGTCTCGGCGCGGCCATTGGGGCGACACTTGAAGTGGACATGTTGACATATCGGAGAAAGGGAGTTATTCGGATTTTGGTTGGGATGTTGGACAAATCACTTCTCCCTTTAAAACTAGACATTGTTTTCGGGAAGGTTGGATATGATATCACCTTTAATTTGGAGAGTGAAGATTTTGAGCCAGCAGTCCCAGAACCAGAGGACTTTGATCCCATGGACCGTAATGAAGATGGTGTTGGGGATCAATATGCAGGAAGACAAGGAAGAAATCAATTTGCAAAAAACAAAAGAAAATTGATGAGTCGGCCAGTTCTTCGGGTGCGGCAATGGATGGAGGCCCGGCCCCTATGCAATTGTGTGGACAAAAAATAGCAGTCACACCGCTTGGGCCTCGACCTATTCCCAGGAAACAAATATCTTCGATTGCTCTAAGTACCGAGTTGGCACCTGTTGCTGTTGGGGATCAACATACAGGAGGCCAAGGAGGAAATCAGTTTGAAAAAAAACAAAAGGAAATTGATGAGTTGGCCAGTTCTTTGGGTGCGGCAATGGATGGAGGCCTAACTCCTATGCAATTGTGTGGACAAAAAATAGCAGTCACACCGCTTGGTCCTCGACCTGTTCCTGGGAAACAAATGTCTTCGATTGATCTCAGTTCTGCGTTGGCACCTGTTGCTGTTAATACTTCAGATAGTTCTCATGGCCTGGCCTTGACAACACAGGTGCCGATCTTGGTTTTTGATTCAGGCTCAGATGGAACTATGGTTGGTATGGATGATTTCACGCCAGGACAAGATCTTCATGTTGGTCGGCTGACAACGGATGCTGATTTGAACGGAGCGCTGCAGGATGAAGCTTGTCTGACTGTTACCCCTGATGCCTCGGCACTATGCAGTGAAGCACATGCGCCCTACTTACCTGTGACGAACTCGTCAACAAGTGATATGCAGGGTGACAAGTGCGACGCCACAAACAACCAAGAGACAAACCGGGAACCAGGTAACAAAACTCCATCATACTTAAATTTGGGGGCCGTTGAAAATTATCATTCTGTGGACGGTTTTCGTCGCAGTTTGCGTACTAATTCCTCTTCTAATGATGGGGTAACAGTGGCAGATGAAGATATTATGACCAAGGCAATGAAAAGGGCTGCAGTACGGAGCTTGGAAAAGGTGAACAAGTTGGGCAACAAGACGATGGCTACCAATAACGGTCTGCCACATTCGCCTGCACCCCTGGCTTCTTCGGTGAATGGTAACCCTATACCACCACCTCCCATCTCTTTTGTTTTGTTACCTGACGAGATTTGTGCCTCCAACTTAAATAACATAGGTCTTAAGTTAGGAGACAATGGTGATGAAAGTATTAATTTGTCTATCAATGCCTTAAAAAATTGAGATTGATAGGATGGGGGTCCAAACAGCCATAAAAACAAAGGCCGGTAATAAGGAGAGTACGTTACCTAGCGAGTGCTTTCTTTTAGAGGAAAGTGATGACGAGGTACAAACACGTGATTGTGACCTACTCGCACACTTGATACAAGATGTTGCTGAAGTGGATCTTGATGATGGGGACTTGGACACAAGGATTTGTGATCTAAAAGCCTCCTGTCGGAAAGCTAAGTTGGCTTCCAAAAAACGGAACACTCGATTTGGGGGGAAAGATAAAAAATCAAGAATAACAAAGAAAGAGGTTGCCCAATGAAAGGTTTTTACTGGAATAGCAGAGGTCTGTCTGACTTGGCTAAATATCGATACATAGCAGACGCTGTTAAAGAACATAAACTTGATTTTATTGCAATCATGGAAACAGGCAAAAAGGATTTGTCAAAATCAAATCTGACACAACTATCGGGAGGTTCGGATTTTGTTTGGCATTGTCTACCTCCGAGGGGTAGATCAGGGGGTATCCTCCTTGGGATTAATACTTCCTCGCTTGATCTGTCTTTAATTTGTGAAGGTGAATTTTATATAAAATTCCACCTAACTAATAAATCAGATAAGTTCAAGTGGATTCTTATGGCAGTGTATGGCCCTGCTCAGGACGATTTCAAATCACCATTCCTAGCAGAGTTGGTTCGCGCTTGCCAGGAGAGTCCTTTGCCAATCCTAATAGGAGGGGATTTCAATATTTTGAGAAGAAGTACAGAGAAAAACAGTGATAGATTTAATGATTGATGGCCTTTCCTGTTTAATGCTGTCATAGATAGCTTTGACTTAACGGAAATAGAGTTAACTGGTCGACAATTTACGTGGGCTAACTCTTTGCCTAATCCGACGTATGAAAAACTGGATAGGGTTCTCATGTCAACTGAGTGGGAATGTAAATATCCGCTTGTGTCGGTACAGGCTTTGGATAGAGGGGTTTCGGACCACACCCCGTTACTCTTAGACACGGGGGAACCAACTTACAAAGGCCTTCTAAAACCCTTTAGATTTGAACTTAGCTGGTTTACTCATGACGATTTCCATGATAGAGTTGTTAATATTTGGAATAAATCGGTGAAAGGGCAAAACTCAGTCCAACGCTGGAATAATAAACTGAGTGCATTGCGAAGGCACTTACGGGGTTGGTCTGCCCATTCGAATAGTGTCTACAAACAAAAAAATCGGCATTACAATCTACTGTTAAGCTTTTAGATACCACAGCCGAGGTTCGGGTTTTGACTGATTTTGAGCGTGATCTTTTAGCTCAATCTAGGGATCACCTAACCACTCTTCTTAGGGAAGAGGAGATCAAATGGGCGCAGCGTGCTAAAGTAAAGGATGTGTTACTAGGGGATAATAACACTCGTTACTTTCATATGATTGCTAACGGTAAGCACAGGAAAAAACAGATTCTCTCCCTTGACCATGACAATGGCAAAATCGAGGGGCAAGAGAATTTAAAATCTTACATTACTAACTTCTACAAGGAACTTTTTGGCGAGCCTGAGGAAAATTCCTTTAGTCTGATGGAGGATCGGATTATGGATATTCCTCAGGTAACGCAAGAGGAGAACAACGTCTTAATATCCCCTTACACTGAGGAAGAAATAAAATGTGCTATTTTTAGTATGGATCATAACAAAGCCCCTGGCCCAGACGGCTTCCCAGCAGAGTTCTATCAGAAATTCTGGGAAGTTTTAAAAGGTGACTTAATGACAATGTTTCATGATTTTTATTTGGGGAATTTGCCGTTGTTTAGTTTAAATTTTGGAGTGATCACTTTAGTGCCTAAAGTGGAAGAGGCTAATATTATTCAGAAATATAGACCTATTTGCCTCCTTAATGTGAGTTTCAAAATTTTTACTAAGGTCGCAACAACAAGGATGAATTCTGTGGCAGATCGTGTCATAAGTCCTACTCAGACAGCTTTTATGCGTGGACGGAATATCTTGGAAGGTGTCGTCATACTGCATGAAATCATACACGAGCTACATAGGAAGAATATAAGTGGGGTGATTCTTAAAATAGACTTTGAAAAGGCATATGACAAGGTTAGATGGCCTTTCCTGATGCAAGCTCTACGGATGAAAGGATTTGCACCAAAGTGGATCACTTGGGTTAAGTCTTTCATTTCGGGAGGAAGTGTTGCGGTTAATGTTAATAATGATGTCGGGCGTTTCTTTCAAACGAAGAAAGGACTTCGACAGGGGGATCCCCTCTCCCCTTTGCTTTTTAACATTGTCGCCGATATGCTCACAATCTTGATTCGAAGAGCCAAAGAGGATGGACAGTTTAGTGGAGTAGCTCCTCAACTAGTGGATGAGGGCCTCTCTATCCTCCAGTATGCGGATGATACTATCCTCTTTTTGGATCACGATCTAGATAAGGCAACAAACTTGAAGCTTCTCCTATGTGCCTTTGAACAACTGTCTGGTCTCAAAATAAATTTCCATAAGAGTGAAATTTTTTGCTTCGGGGAAGCACAGTCGGAAATCGGACGATATGTTGATCTATTTGGTTGTAAAGCTGGTGGTCTTCCATTAAGATATCTTGGAATTCCCATTCACTACAAAAAGCTAAAAAAAACTCGGATTGGAGGTTAATTGAGGAGCGGTTCGAGAAAAGACTTCGTAGTTGGAAGAGCAAACACCTTTCGATAGGGGGTAGATTGACACTTATTAACTCAGTCTTGAGTAGCCTTCCAATGTATATGATGTCCTTTTTCGCTGTCCCTAAGGGGGTGTTAAAAAAACTAAATTACTACCGATCTAGGTTTTATTGGCAAAGTGATGAACAAAAGAGGAAATGTCGTCTTGTTAAATGGAATATCCTATGCCAGCCCAAAGACCAAGGTGGTCTTGGGATTCAGGATTTGCATTTGAAAAATATCGCCCTTTTAGGTAAATGACTTTTTAAGCTTCTCACGACTGACGGTACCTGGCAACAAATCTTGCGGAACAAATACCTAGGCACTAAACCACTTGTTCAAGTTGAAAGAAAACCAGGGGACTCCCAATTCTGGTCCAGTCTTATGAAGATTAAACAAGATTTCTTCCGTTTTGGGTTTTCCATTATTAAGGGCGGGTCACAAGTGCGGTTCTAGGAGGACAAGTGGTTAGGTAACTCTCCCCTAAAAGATCAGTACCCTGGTCTTTATAATATTGCACGACCAAAATTCATAACTATTTCGGAAGTGCTCAACTCCGATCCTCCAAATTTATCATGGCGACGTGACCTTATTGGTCCAAAGTTAGCAGCGTGGAATAATCTTCTTCCTCGTTTGACTACTATACAGTTGTCCCAAGGTCAGGATGTGTTTCGCTGGTCCTTACACCCAAATGGGCAGTTCTCGGTGAAATCATTCTATCAAGCCATGATTCGTACAGATGTCCCTAATTTGAATAAGAGACTATGGAAACTGAAGGCACCAGTGAAACTGAAGGTTTTTCTGTGGTATCTCCGGAGAGGGGTTGTGTTGACTAAAGATAATCTAGCTAAGCGTAACTGGCAAGGAAGCAAAACTTGTTGCTTTTGTCACGAAGACGAGACAATTAGACACTTGTTCTTTGATTGTTGTTTTGCTAGAGCGGTCTGGAGTATCCCCCAAATATCCTTCAATATAACTAAACCCCAAAAAGTATCACATATGTTTGGAAGTTGGCTAAATGGTGTAACTAAAAACTTGAAACCGCTAGTTCTGCTTGGGGCAGCAGCTATATGTTGGTCAATTTGGTTACACAGAAATGACATTATTTTTGAAAAGAAACACTCTTTCTCTCCCTTGCAGGTTATTTTTGCGGCTTCTCATCGACTTCGTTCTTGGGCTATTCTTCACAGAACGGATTTGCAGGGTTTAGTTGTGGAGGCCTCACAACATTTGGACTGTGTGGCCAAGGATATTTACTCCCGGGCATATGGGTGGCGATCTAGTCTACGGATTGATAGTCATTAGATTTTGCTTGTTTTTGATTGAGATAGCTGTGTGTCTCCGAGCGAGGCAGAGGCTGGAAGTTTTATTCCAAGGCTTTGTATCAACTTGATGTACTGTTCTTGGTTTATTAATAAAGACTTCCGTAATAAAAAAAAAGATAGTGCCCCGGATAGGGAGAAAGAAAAGTACACTACTTCCCATACACATGAAAAAAAAACCGTGTGTTACTTGGTTAGTTTGCGACATTGTCGTAGGGTTGTACAGGAGAAGAGCATGTTTTATTTCTCTTCGGGAAGAGTTGTGCAGAACACTGTAAAGAAATGATCTTTCAGTGTCTTCTTTGTTCTTTTGATACCGGCGGCTCGCAACATATTCTTGACAAATGTTACTTGAGTATACAAGACATTGATTATTGCCAGAAATGTTTATTCATAATTTGGTAAAATATGACATTTTCTCCCCCTGAATCCATATGCTCGTTTACACGTGTAATCTGTCAGGACCATAACATTATAGTAGGACCTTGCAAAAAAATATATATAGTAGGACGAACCATACACTAGTTTGCACATCGCATCTCATGCCTTGGCAACTAGGCAACAGTTGCAACTTGCAATACCTGCAACTGCCTAGCACGATGGCTGACATAACAGGAGTAAACATTGCATAGGGGAAAATGCATGGAATTGTCACACTCTAGAGGTAGGTTCTGAAAAGAAAAAAGAGAGATCGAATAAATCAAGATATTGTAGGTACAACCTGAACAAAATCATCAACCCTTTTAGGTACAGACTACAACAGATTGAAGAAGACATGTACAGCAGCAACATCTAAAGAAGAAAGGGAAACAAAACCATCTCAACTGGTATCTGCATAGATTTCGTCATGTAAAATATCTGGAAATACTACGGAGCTCTATGTTGCAGACGACAAATGATAAGCCTCAGACCATCAGGTTTCAGCCATGGACACAAGAAGAGTAACACCGACCAGCTATGAACGAAAGTGCCCTACATGTCCTCTCCAGACTCCAGCACTTCAACCACATTCGAACGACAAAAGACAGGGCCTGCCAGAGACACCATTCCCTTTTGCCTTGCACTGGGCTGCCTAGCTGCTTTCTCCCTGATCCTCGGCTTGGTTCACATCTTCTCTCCACGTTCGAATTGGTGTACTGGAAGCTGACGATTGAAGGCGGGCTGACCGCCGTGCATTTCTGGACTGCGACTCTGAGATTTGAGTGAGAGCGTTAACTACTTCTGTAATCTGTGGTCTCTGGCTGGCTGTTTTGTTGACACACAATTTAGCAACAACAAGGGCCCGGTACAACAAACCCATACTGTACTGACCGCGGAGCGCTGGGTCTGCCAATTTGGGATAATCCTTTTTGTTGACCAGGGGGGTGGCCTGAGATTATACAACAAAGGTCAACAATTAATCACCAAAAGAGAAACTCTACCTCTGCCAAGCATGTAAGAACTTTAGTGAAAGCAGTTAATTAGTTGTTTTCTTTTTTGTCAGAGAAGAGTACTTGAGATCACTACTACAGAATAAGTTATATTAAACACCTCATTACAAACGATTCTCTAGGAGTGACCGTTTACCGTCTGTAATATATGTATTGTCCATACATTGATTGCGATAATATGAAGATACCTACCAACGCAACGCAGATCGAAGTTCGCCTGATTCGAAGGGGTTTCAAAAAGGGGTATACATATTGGACCATTGGACCAGTCACGGTGAGAAGAAGATTATACAGGAAGGTGTCGAGAGAGACAATGATATGCCGGTTGTGGACTGTGCTTTCGAAGAGAATAGATCGTATAATGACAATCTGGATCAGACGCTACATGATGCAAAAGAAAACTACAGTAAGAGTTTGGTAAATTCGAGAGTTTGATGGAGGACCTGGAGAAACATTTGTTCCTAGGCTGCAAGCCGCAATACACAAGATTGTCATCTGTTCTTAAACTGCTGAAATTGAAGGCAAGTAATGGTTGATCCGACAAAAATTTCACGGTGTTGTTAGGTCTCCTAGCGAACATCTTTCCAGAGGGAAATATGTTGCCGAGAACCACCTACCAAGCCAAGAAGATTCTTTGTCCATTGGGAATGAAAGTAGAAAGAATACATGTATGTCCGAATAATTGTATTCTCTACCGTAAAGAGTATGCAAAATTACATTTTTTTAAAAAAAAATGTCTGTGTTGTAATTATTACAGACGGTTTGAGAGCCATCTATGATAGCCACCTATTATTACGGATACATAAATTTAGACGGTTTGATATGTCTGTGATGGTCCTTTCTGTCGTAATGGATGTGTCAATCTTGTGCAACGTTCAAAGGGCAACAAAGAACATATTTTTTGGCCAAGAATATACGTTCAAGCGACCACTGATTCCATATGAGCATGGGCGGAGCCACAACATGGGGCCCGGTGTCACAGGACACCGGGTCCAAAAATCTTTTCTATAGGTATTAATATCTCTATTCCATGCGTGAACTCTCTAACCTAAACTCGGTGCACCCGGTATCTTCTTTGAAGCCAAACGAAGGGAATACTAGCAGCCTAAATTTTCAGTAACTAGCAGTAATCCACGAGGAATCTCCACTGTCCCTCAGCACACGAGGTCGCTGCAGCACCTGGCCCAAGAGGGAGGACCGCAACAGGTCATGTTGTCTATTTGATCGATCCTGAAGCGTGTCACTTCGCACAGCCCTCTACGCATGTTCATCACGCAAGGTCGTGCAGAAGATGCGCATCACGCCCGCTACAGCCACACCCAGCCAAGCAGCAAATATTCACAAGAAAACAAGAGAAATCGATGCCATCAGTGGCTCTCGTTTGCCATCTGGCTACAGTGCCGCATGGTCCCTATTACCTCGTGCTCTCGTCGGTCGAAGGAATTTATACCTACCTAGTGAGTATGTATTTTGCTCTAAATTTTTGTCAATTATTCCAATTTATTTTAAGAATAGGGGCTACATTTGTGAGCTGGGGTTTCAATGTGATGATTGTTGATTGTTTTTGTCAAATTATAAGTTTAAGACTTAGTGTTTCAATTTTGATTTGTGCAATATTGTCCTGGCTCATTGCAAATTAGATGAAAATGTAGAATTTGATCACAGTTAAGTAAGTAAACCACTTAACGTATTTTCTATTATATTATTCTTGAATTGTTGAACATACAAATATCTAATTGACCTTTTCCAATTTTTTGATGATGTTTCGATGAATGATAGACTTATTTATTTGTTATGTAGAGAAATAAGAATTATAAAAAATTATCAATGATATTGTAGTTCATTGCTTTATGAATTTGAAAGAACACAAATATTAAAAAGTAATGCTTTTATTTATATTTGATCATTCTATTTTTTAGTTAAAAACTTTAAGAAATTTTATTTTTATAGGCCAATGAGATCGGATGATGTATTTTACTAATGCCGAACAACTTTTTTGTCTAAGATTTCACACTTAGTTACTTTAGTTTGTTGCAACTAACCAATATTATTATCGGGTTTATTTATTTTGGTAAGTATTTTGATCATTACTTCTTTATTATCATATACGGGTATCGGTCGTATTGAAGTATTGATGCTAAAAATTACCGGACATATTACTATTAGGCACAAAATTGATTGAAAATTATATATGTTGTTATATATATGATGAAGTGGTGAACCCCGGTTATTTTTTGTCTAGTTCCGCCCCTGCATATGAGGAATTGTGGAAACGTACCAATAAGTATCTTCTTGTCTCCACAATGATGAGACCAAAGGCAAGAAAAGAAGCAGATATCAAGTCTACGATGATCAAACGGTTAATTTTTTTGAATAAAATAAGTAAAAGTTAACATTATCTTGTCATCAAAGGTTTAAGCACACCGACTAAGCTTATGAGGCTTCTGAGCTACGTGGCATACTTCTGGTAAGTAACTAAGTTTTCCACAATACAGAAGCAAATGATAATCAACACTAACCCTCCATTTCCAAAAAAATAAAAAATAAAAATCAACACTAACCCAGGAGATACCAGGTAGCACGATGCGCTCCTCCATAATCAGACTTATGCATTGAAGAGAAGCAAGTAACAGAAAAAAAAGTGATAAAGCAATGGCTTACCCATTCAGCAAGATTTCTCTCGGCTTTACCTCGATCATCATCTATAGCCTTTCTTCCTGTGATTACCTCCAACATAACTACACCAAAGCTATAAATATCTGACTTTAGAGTCAATTGACCACTCACAAGATACTCCGGCGCACAATATCCAGGTGTACCCATCACTCTAGTTGAAACATGAGTATCGTCACCAGTTGGACCTAGCTTTGCCAATCCAAAGTCAGACAGCTTTGGATGATATCCCCTTCCAAGCAAAATGTTTTCACATTTTACGTCACGGTTTATGACAGGAGGGTCAACCTTGACATGCAAATGCTGCAGGCCTTTAGCTGCCCCAGCAAGTATCTTCATCCTTGTATTCCAGTCAAGAGTCTTCTTATCAGGGGAAGGATCTGGATAAACCGAGACCCAATTGTGATTACACAAGAATCTAATTATTTAGCCACAATGTGATGAAGAAGAGAGCTATATATGGTAGTTTGGTAGCATACCATGGAGATGACTTTTCAGGGAACCCAAAGGCATGTATTCATAAACTAAAAGCCTCTGATATCCATCAGCACAATAGCCAACAAGCTTGACAAGATTTGGGTGATGCAGCGTGCTCAACATCAGAACTTCGGTGAGGAACTCCCTGTTTCCTTGCTTTCCTTGGAGATTAAGAATCTTTATAGCCACCTCCGGTCCAGGGCACTGTTCGAGAAATTAGAGCAACATACAAGCGAATCAAACCCTACAACACATCTCACAAGCATCAATTTTCATGACAAATTAGCCATAGCACCACCGAACATCATTCAGATATACACAAAGGAAAACACTACATCAACCCTTTCTTGCACTCACCGGTTCAGTTCTACTTGAGATCACTGTAGTACATGCAAGTAACGCATCAGCAACAAAATACCGTCTGATTTTAGTGCATAGAACATAACTGCAACTACAGAATTGCGCAGAAGCACATGGACCCACCTGGTTGGTGCCATCCAGCACGCCCATATACACCTTGCCGAACCCGCCCTCTCCCAGGAAGCGATCTGCTCTGAAGCCCTCTGTCGCCGCATACAGCTCCTCGTAGGTGAATACCTGGCAGTGCATACGCTTCTCCGGGCTATGGATTGAGATGAACTCAGTGTGCGCAGCCTCCTTACTGGCCTCTGATTTTGCCATCTCTGTAGAAGCAACAAAAATAGATGCAGCATCAGGCACATAATGCAGGTGTTGCCAGCTATCAAAGGGAAAAAAGGAAGCTTGCGTGGTTTCATTGTCCAGAACCACGCTATTTATCTGGAAAACCAGACTGTCCTGAGTATGCAACAACACAAACGGTTCCTTGCAAACAGAAAGTAAAAAATACGACAAAATAACACGATTTACAGTACATGCAATGACTCTTTTTTTGTGTGCGAGGAATGACTTCTTTTTAAGAAAAAGGAACACATGAGCATTTCGTGGTATCAACCCCACCATTTCAAGAACAGCGCAGACAAAAACTGAGAGGAAACATCTGTAAGCCAAAAACCTTTACTCAAGACAAAATCATGTGCGGTTGCAATGCCCTGAACCACCGTATCTTCACGAAATTAATCACTCGATTGGCAAGAAATGAAGTAAAGTGTCCCCATTCCCATCAATGTAACGATTTCTTGATGTTAACATCAACACACTTCAAAGAACAGCACAAGCAAAGATTAAGGAAAGAAACACCAAGAATCATGCGCGGTTGCAATGCCCTGAACCACCGTATCTTCACGAAATTAATTACTCGATCGGCAAGAAATGAAGTAAAAAAATCCCAATTCCCAACAACGCGACGACTCGAACGACTGCGTGAAAAACAGCAAAGATTACGATAAAACATTAAATGGCATCCCAACTTCTGAAAACGAAGAAGAAGAGGTACGCCCGTGTCTTGATGATGCTAATCTCAACACATTTCAAGAACAGAACAATCAAATATTAAGAGAAGAAGCACCAAGAACCACGTGATCGCGCGAGAGCCAAGAAACCTGCCCCAAAGGCCAAAGTCGCAAACCGGCAGGATTCGATCAACCGCACAGAACCAAGAAACTACTCCGAGCGGCGGGCGGGATCAAGCTTGCAAACCACCGTCGTGGCAAAGCCCTAGGCGAAGAAATCAGTGGCCAAGAACCGGTGCCACATAAGCGGGAGCAGGAGCGAGAAGAAGAGAGAAAGGCTTGCGCGTCACCTGAGGCGGCCGGCGCGATCTGAGACTTCTCCGCGGGCTCCTTCCTCCCGCTGCCACCCTCCGACGAGTAGCAGCACCCCATGGCGGTCGCCTCCTGAGGTGGGGCGCACGCTCCAGCGCGCGCGTCGTGCTCGGGGAATGCAGGGGAGAACGAACTGACAGAAGAAACTGGGATTTGTTTATAGGAAGGAACAAATGTCCTCCCCCCTCTCTCTCTAGAAGACCACAGGGCGCAGGACCGCAGGTATAGCAGGTGCTGTCAAGCCTGTCATGTGTCTGTTGCTTCCGAAGACTCGTGCAGTCGTGTTCTCCGTACGGACAGGCCACAAGTACGCCTTCAAAGTTAAGTTGCGTATTTCTTCGGATACGCGTTTCGTTGGACTCGGGCTCTGTGATTTTGTGAATTCGTTCGGGAAGGCGCTTTGCCTGCGGCTTCTCAGACCCCTTAGCCTCCGCCGCCGCCGCCGCCAGTTACGCTCTCCGGCGAAGAGGGGTTGGACGAGGCAGATGGAGGAGTACGGTGGGGGAGACCTCCTGAGCGAGGCGATGGGCTCCGGGGCGCGCGTCGTGGTGGTGGAGGACTGCGTGGAGGCGCCCGCGGCCTTCGTCCTCCACCTCCTCCTCAAGCGCGCGCTGGCCGGCGTCGGGGGCGGGGGCGGCGCGGCCCTCCTCGCGCTCGCGCAGCCCTTCTCTTACTACGACCGCGTCCTCCGCAAGATGGTACGCGCCCCAACAGCTCACCCGCATTTCGTCGAACACGTCCTGTGCTTACCCTACCCCCAACAACCAAGGTTTCGCCTATTAATCACATTTCAACACTCGCTCACACAGTTAGAATCACACACTTGTGATTGTGAGTATTGCGGAACTGTAAATTTTGCTTAAGTATGAAAATGTGCACCTACTTACGTCGATTGATTAAGTGGAAAGGGCCCATATTTGTAGGATTAGAGTGGATTTGGCTGTAAAGAAATGGGTGATAGTTCGTCGGATAATATGAGAAGGTGTAACTGGGTGTAGAATCTAGTCGATATGCTCTTGGTCTAATCTAACGTTAGTAATGTAGAATCAAGCGTCTCACAACAAACACTCCCACTTCAAAAGTTTAAATCGTTACAATGTGATATCCTTAGATTTACTTGTAATCCTCAACGTCGAAATGTCTGTCATAATTGTGAGAATGTTAGAATTTTGTTATTAACAGTACAGTCTAAATTTCTCGATCTTAACTGTGCACAGTGGTGTTCAGAAAACCAGTACATGATGAAATAGGGTTGCCAGTATCTATTCTGTTCATTTGCTGGCAGCAATAGCTCATGTACTGGCTGAGACACTATTTAGTATTTAGGTAACCAGCTCAGCTGGGAACTGGACGGTCTGCCGTTTGCAAAACTCAAATAAAATACACCATTGGTTTAACTTTGGCTGGCACACTAGTGGCCGCAAGGCATTAATTTCTGATTACTACCGTTATTATGAGACTTGATTTGGACACCCTGACACAAAATGCATGCTGGATGCCTGTGCTACTTGAAATTTAAGTATGTAACACCGAATGATTTCTTCTGAATTTTGCTAGGGCTGTAACCTCTCCCTACATGGGAAGAAGGAGAGGTTTCATTTCTTTGACTTGCAGGCATTCCCAGGTAAGCAACCATTTGTACACCTTTGTGTTGTTTCCAAATGATGCTGCATAATTAGTGAGTCACTGATTTGCTTACTTCTTTACTCAAGGTGGAACAAGGGGAGGTGCCATTGCTGATAGCTTTGTTGGACTGTACAGCAACATTCAGAGAGTGGTGGAGGCAAACAGGACAGGAGAAAATGCAGGCCAGTTCATGATCATGATAGACGATGTTTCACTGTTGGAAGTTGCCACCCATGGTTCTGTAGACGATGTATTGGACTTCTTGCATTATTGTGTCACACTTACATCTGAGATGGTAAAAGTTAGATCAACCAAATATTGTCAATACCCTTTATTTACCTAATATTCATGTTCTTTATGCTTTGTTTATTTCTTAGCAGAATTGCTCGCTGGTGGTCCTTATTCACGAGGATATTTATTCAAGCGAGGAGGGTGTGGGACTTCTTTTACATCTGCGCTATCTTGCGGATCTTGTGATTAAATCTGCACCTTTGAGCACTGGTTTGGCTGCTGATGTTCATGGACAGGTTAGGTTCTTATTGTGATAAATTTTCTCCAGCCAACCTTGTCTTATTCTGATGGCTGGCATCTCCCATTTTATTTTACCCTTGATATACATCTTTTGAAGTGGTCGAAATGTTTCCAACAGCTGTCGGTGGTGAACAAGGGGATGTTCAGCGAGCAAAGGCCGAAAGGGCAGAAAGTTTGGAACTTCCATTTTAAGGTGAAGGAAAACGGTGCAGACTTTTTCTACCCAGGGAGCAGCCACTAAGATTGAGGGCACGGTAGTGCTTGCAAACTGCAGAGTTCACTTTGGTGTGGTCTCGGATGTTGTGTGGGAGTTACATTTTATGTGGCGTCTGTGAACTCACCCCGTGTTTCAGAAAAAATGTTGTCGAAATTTTTTAGCGGATTTGGTTCAGTTCAGGACCTAGCAACTAGCATCTCTTCGTGCTAACAAAGGCCTGTGATATGAAGCATTATAGGGCCTGTTTGGTTGGTTGTATGTACGTTGGCTCGCATCAACTCATGCAATAGATATGCGTTTGGTTGCCTGGTTGACTCTTAAGAGCCAGGCCCATCTCATGCAAATTCCGATCGCGAGCCAGGCCCGAGGGAAACGAAGACAACGTCCTTCGCTCCTCAGCCTGGCCCGTCGGATGCAAACCCCGCGTGCAGCTGCGAACGACCCCGCGTGCGAACAGCTGCGAACGACCCGGCGTGCGAACGAGACCATGACCCCGCGTGCGGAGGGAACGAAGCCAGGCGCTAGGGTTTCCCTTGTCAGGAGATTCCGTCGGCGGCGGCGGTCTCCTCCCGATCGGCGGCGGCGGTCTCCTCCCGCTCGGCGGCGGCCTCCTCCCGCTCAGTTGCTGCTCCACCGCTCGGTGCCGGCTTCCTCCCGCTCAGCGGCGGCGACGCTCTCCTCCCCCTCGGTGGCGGCGGCGGCGACGCTCTCCTCCCCCTCGGTGGCGGCGGCGGTCTCCTCCCCGACGCTCTCCTCCCGCTCGGTTGCTGCTCCACCGGTCGGTGCCGGCTTCCTCCCGCTCGGTGCCGGCTTCCTTCCGCACGGCGGCTGCTGTCTTCACCACCGCTCGGCTGCGCCACCGCTCGGCTCCGCTTCCGCTCCTCCCTCTGGTCTTCACCACCTCCTCTCGCTCGGAGGCGCCGCCAACAGTCGTCACCGCCTCTGCTCTTCACCGGATCTGGTGCCTCCGGTCGTCACCGCCTCTGCTCTTCACCGGATCTGGTACCTACAATGTGAGTACTGAGTAGTGCTTTTCTCCTGATTGTAGGGATGCTCATATTTATTCCAGTTTTCTATTAGTGAATGTTAGCCATGAACATACAACTGCCTGCTAGTGCTGTTTTGTTGAAAAAACTAGTGACTTACAGAAGTATTTGATGCAATATTTCAAAGTTTTTTCCTATTCGCATGAGTTAAGTTATAGTGTAATACTTTGATAACTTTGTTATATGCTGTTTTATTAATAGATGGATGAACTGCGACGTAGGCGACGGGACCTAATTGCTAAGGCAGCAGCTTTAGTTTCTGTCATGTATGCTTACCTTGTTTTTGTTGTAAGAAGTGCTAGACAACGTGGCCCTAGGATAAGCTATGGCCCAATGTTAGAAAGGGACATAGCTAGACAGTCTAATTTGTGTTTCATCTACCATTCAGATGATACACACTGCTTGGACCAACTTAGAATGAAGAGGGCCCCATTTTTTCAGTTGTGTAACTTGTTTCGTGAGAGAGAACTATTGCGAGAGTATACATAGCTCAGTTGAGGAACAAGTTGCCATGTTCCTTCTTATTGTAGGCCATAACCATAGATTTAGGGCCTTACAACCTACTTTTAGGCGGTCCATTGAAACCATCAGTAGGTATTTTAGAGAGGTCTTGTATGCGGTTGGTGAGCTGCGTAATGAGATGATCACTCCCCCGTCAACAGACATCCACCCTAAAATTGTTGGAAACAGGAGATTCAACCCCTACTTTAAGGTAAATACCTAGTGTCCAATCTGTTCAATAGCTTCATTTTTCATCTTGGAAATATGTCATAACCTTATTTTACCATACTAGGACTGCATTGGTGCAATAGATGGAACCCATATCCTTGCTAGAGTTCCAAGTACTTGGGCTCCGGCTTTTAGGGGGAGGAAGGGTGTAACTACCCAGAACGTTATGGCTGCAGTGGACTTCGATCTGAAGTTTACGTATGTACTTGCTGGGTGGGAAGGGTCTGCACATGATGCCCTAATACTTGCGGATGCCTTGGAGAGGGATGATGGTCTTGGAACACCGGCTGACATAGCTGACAGCCACGTGAATAATGGTGAAAATGGGGGGGGGGGTTAGTGTTGAAGAAATTGATGTGGCTGTTGGGGGTGGTAATGGTGCTAGAGCTAGTGGTGTTGGTCCTTCTCCTCCAGAAATGAACCCATCAAATGACGTCAGTGGTGGATCTGGCTCACTTAAGAGAAAAAGGGCCCCTGTTATGTCTGAGGAAGAAGTTACCCTCTTCACAAACATGACCGCTGCTGTGAATAACGTGGCTGTAGCCATAACTTCTACAGTTCATGCTGAGGTGCATCCTGACCTGTACAATGCAGTGGTAGATCTCCCTGGCTATAGTATGGAGGCACTGCTGCATGCTCTAACTCATTTGACTAACAACAAGGCAGAAAGCCTAGTCTTTCTGCAAATGACCCTGGTGCATCGTGTGCTTTGGGTTAGGAATTTCCCAACCCAGCGTTTCCCTCATTTGGTACCAGCTGACTAGTTATCTAACTATTTGGAGAGGTGGTTACACACCTTGCTATGTATCTATAAGCGCTAACACACTGGTGGCTATGGTGGTAGTGGGACACCATATATTTTGTATAAACCTAGGCCTACTTTTGTGGTGGTAGTGGGACAACATATCTTTTGTTATGATCAAACTACTGCTTTTAGTACTATTGGTGATAATGAAACTACTGGTTGTGTATGTACACATTGATGCAGTGCTGTTCAGAATCCCTTATTCTTCAGCTGTTCAGAATATGATTTGGGTCCATGGTTCTATTTGTAAATTGCGGGATGGCTGTATCGATCTTTAATGTTTTCAAATGATTCAAGAGATAGGGTCCAAAGTAACTTTCAAAGGAAAAAATTGCCATAGAAGTTTGCAATTGACGCTGTTTTTGCTGGAAAATAGAAATGCACGTTGTCTTGTTGAACACATTGATGCAATCTGTAGTTCCTTTGGTTTAGCTCATTACTTTGATGCTTTCTTATCTGTCTTGGAAGTGTTATCATGATGGTATGCTATTGCATTGTGGATGAGTTCTTAACTATGATATCTGGTTATTCTTGATACAAATGAATGTAACCACTCAGCTGTGATATGATATGCATGATTGTTGTCATGTAGTAGCATATCTTTTGCATTTGAAAATGTTTTCGTTGTAGATAAAACCTTTATGTGAATGTTATTGAAAATCTGACCGATAATTGTTTAGTTAGCTGTGTCATTACTTCTCAAGTTTTGACTTTCTTTGCTGTTGCTCACCAGCATTCTAACAAATGGATCACTATTTTACTTTTCTTACTGTACCGCTGAAGTCATCTGTGCTTCCTGCCGTAATGAGAACGGAGAACCTCATCTGGGGTGAAGAAATGGATCGTTTAATAGAATGCTTAATTTCAATTCCAGTAATTTAGCTATTTGCTCAGTACTCTGCTAGTAAACTGTAGTTTATGATTTTGATGGGAACTGAATGATATGGGTGATGAACATGAGTTAATCAAAAACAGTACTTCATCAGGCCAGGATGTTACAGATGGTCAATTGTGCAGAAATATATACTTTGTTGTCTTGAATCTGCTTTATCTAGTTCCTACTTAGTGCACTTTGTTCGATTTTTAACAGCTAAATAGGCTTGTGCCAGGATTATCGTTTCAGATTCCCCCTTATTTGATGTACAATACTTTCATGGTCCACAAATATAAGTCATAGTTTTGTCAAGTTTTGATATTAATATATGTTAAAATATATAGATTGACTACATGAAAATAATATAATTAAATTTGTCTTGCAAAATTCTTTCAAAATATATATTTATTATTATTTTTGTTAGCGTATTATGATAATAAATCATAGTCTAAATTTCAGAGAATCTCTTTTTAAGCCAAAGCCGAATCTTTACTGTAACATGTTTCAGATGCAGCCAACCATACAGATGCAGCCAACCATACAGATGCAGCCAACCAAACACAATCTCTTGCATGCAATAGTCTCAGCAATCCACTTGTTCAGGCAACCAAACACCATCTTTACTCATACAGCTTCAATGGATACAGGCAACCAAACACCATCTTTACTCATTTGCATGTGCCTAGCCAGGCTCAGACTAGCCAGGATGAGCCATACGAGCTGGGTTGAGAAGATGCGGGCAACCAAACAGGCCCATAGATACACACACTATGCAGGATTGTTTCAAATAGCTTTTTAACATGGCTTTCTCTAATTTTTCTTTTTTTCTTTCTTTTGTATTGTTTGTGGAGGTATAACGGTGTTTTTTATTTTTTATTTTCCTTAATTTTTCTTTATTTTTTTAATTAAATATCTAAAAAAAGCCACGAAAAAAAGCAAATTAAACAGTAGTAGTTAGTTTCGAACAGACACTACAGTGAACTGCAAGGCCAAAATATAAGTGGAAGAGACGTAAATACGTGACCTGAAAACACCTTGTGATGAACTGCCGAATCATTGAATTAATATGCCAGCTCAAGTACAGATTTAACACGCGTGATCCCAATAGCAATGTCGCTGCTGGTTTGCTCCTTCTTAAGACTCTTGACTACGTAAATCTCTGCAAGGGAACTAAAGATCGCAAACCATAACGACGTCTAACATAGTGCTGCGACCGGTGGAAACACTGAATATGTGGTTCACTCCATAGTACAAATGTTCATCTGGAGTTAGCCACAGGCAATAATCATAGGAGTTTTTATTTATTGAGCACTCTAATATGGGAATCAACGAGCTGCTATCAGCAATGGATTGACGTGCGTGATTTCTCCCTGTGTCCAAGCAGATGCCACGTTGGATTATAAGGGTCCTGTCATCTATCTGCTGCTTAGTATTCCTGATCTTCTTGCCCAGATTGGCGCACGAATTGCCCACGGGCCCGCGGCCGCTGCTCAGCTAGCCTCTTCCTGCTTTCGTAGCGCACCTCAAAATAGGCGAACAAAGCCTTCAGAAAGATACCAGTCCCAACACACTTATTCGGGCACAGCAGTCAGGAAAGAGTTTGACTTTTTGAAAAATTAAACAGTAACTTCAAAACTTAGTAAAAATTTGCAACTAAAATCTACCGAAGGACAAGCAGTCCCTGCTCCACTTTTTCATAAAATGAAACTAAGGTAACAGATTATGCTCAGCGGTAGTTTTAGTGGCCTGTCCATATTAGCTTTGGTTTCTATTTTTGTTTCCAAAAGTCAAAGCATATACGAATGGTTGGTTTTCATAAGCAGCTTGTGGAAGCCGTGCCTGAGACCGCATAGACGTGAGGCCCCAGTATGGATTGCTGCATTATTTGATATTATAGAACTTAATCTTTCGAAGGATCCTGGTGCACTAAAGATTTTGGCTTATATATTTATCTTCTTAGTTCTTACCTATGATGTGTGTTGATGGAGGTTGTTGCAAGCGAACTATTTGAAACTTCTGCTCGTACTTCTGATAAACTTCAGACAATTGCGAATGAACAGCTGTAAAATAGTTAGAATAATCTATTTCTATAGACTCATCTATAATTGAAAGAACATTAGTTAATTCTGCAATTTAAGCTCTTGAATTTAGAATAAATGCAAATGTGTATAAGTACAGAATCTCATTATAATATTCTAAATATTTAGTTTATGTAGCGTACACAACCTCTCGTAATACTGCATCATTTTCATTACTTTAAAGTGAACAGCAATCACAAAAAATATGCACAATTACAGGGGATGTTGGATAGTATACTTTGGATAAAGTAACAGTGGATTCATAAAAGAGTTTCAGAAATGCTGGTATCTCAGCAACATTCTAGTACTGCTCAGTCAATAGTGTGTTGCCGGTATGGTTGTGATAGTGCGTATGGATAAAACAAAAAATATGGCCTTATAGGATAAAATATTTTGTAGCATGAGATAAGTTGAGTTCTACCTTACCGGTATATCCACAGCGAACTTTCGTTGGCATACACCTATCGTAATGTAGTAGGTCTTATATGTTGCAATTCGTTGGTTGGAATTATTTACAAAAGAAATTGCATCACAAAAAAACTTGAAAATATGAATCTAACCTCTTCAAACCATATTTAACTATATGAATAATAATATGGCATACACATCACTGATATAACAAGAAGGATTCAACGTATATATTAAATAAAGAGTGTGAGACTATCCATTGCCTTGGAGTTTACTACAGCATTGTCTAGAGTAATTGCAAAAAATTTATTTGTAAGACCAAAATCTTTCATGACTTTGATAATACGTTATGCTATATTCTCATCCATATGTGCTATGTCAATTAGTTTGAAACATATTATTCTCTTTTCCAATTCCTAGTCATCATTTATATAATAAGCGACCACACTAAGATAATCATCTTTAGACCGGCCACTCCATATGCCTGAGTTCAAGGCCACCGAAAATGTACAAGTTCTAAAGAGTTCTTTAATTTTATCATGACCATTATTGTAGTATTTAACTAAATGTCTAGTCGTTGTCTGTCTAGAAACATAAGTAAATATAGGATTATAAACAGTTCTAATGTACTTTTTGAATGCATCTGACGCACCAAAATTAAAAAAAGATCTTGTGAGGTAATTAAACGAGTTAAAGATTCTTAAGCTACTTCAGGATTATAATCCCAGTTAAGTATCGTATCATCAGGGTTGTACCGCAGTTGCATCTGCCTCATATCTATGCCTTGTTTTTCTTTAAATCTTTATACATGTCTGTGCAAATGCCCAGTTCCACCTGAAGACTTACCTGATCTCCGAACATGTCTCACTTCGTTAACTTGTCGAAATCCATCCACACGTCCCACGTGCTATGTTTGGACCTCTTTACTCTAGTGCTTGCTAACGTAGAGGCACCGGTAGAGCATGGCGATGGTACAGTCAGGGTCTATTCTACCATTTGAGGCGGAGGCGGAGACGTTTCATTCCCAAAGGATGAAAGTTTTTCCGGATCAATTCTGTATTGACTCGTAGGAAAATGTCAAAATTTTCTATGGACAAATGTGGAAAACTGCAAATTTTAAATAGTAAATTACACTATTACCTATTTTATATCACAATAAAGAAAAATAAGAACAATATAAGTATATAAAAATTAGTATTGTTACCTCTTTTCTTGACTGTAGGTTGGATTTTGAATTTTTGATTTTTTTGGCAAAATTATTTTGAATTTTCAAATTATCACAAAGTTTATCAAAAAAATTCACAAGTGAATTAGGAGAAGAGATTGTTCGTTTGAGTGTGGTTGAATGAGGGGTATGCTGCCCATTTATAGAAAAAATTGAGACTTTTTTGAATTTTTTTTTTTCGTATTTTCAAACTTACGAACGGTCATAAAACGGCTATAAATTTAAAAAAAATCAATTGTTACTTGTGCTAAACAGGACAAACAAACGACCCATGCCCACCATGCCGTGCCCAAGCTAAACGTGCTTTACGGTCATATTTCCGTGCCAAATGGGCCATGCCTATAGGCTGAACGGGCCGCCGTGCTACACGAGTCGTACCCGTGTCATGCCCAGCCCGACACTATGTGCGCCATGCTGACACGTTAAGCCAGGGCAATGACCCAGGCGTGGCCCACCCCATCGTGCCGTCCTGGCCCAACTTAACACGCCACACACCGTGCCATGCCATGGGCTGTACCTACAATGACGGGCTGTGGGCCAGGGCGACGACCCATGCACACCCTACCCCCTCGTGCTGCGCTGGCCCAGCTTAACACGTCACATAGTGTGCCATGCCATGAGCTGTACGGGCTATGGGCCAGCCCGCTCGCCACGGTCTATTTGGACACTAGGGAAGTTGACTCAGGTCGTTTTGCTCCGGCCTCCAGCGCCAGCAAGTTCCGCCTCAGCTGTAGTGCTTGCACAGGTAGACAGAAAAACCTCCTATCGGAATTGACCTCACTTGAGGTCGGGTTCATAGCCGTCCAATTGTGACCCGTGGAGCGATTGGATGATTATGGGTTCTATCCTCACGGGAGGACAAATCTCATAAAAATTCGACAAACTTGGTATACTCTTTCCCAGTTAGACCATCATGCGTTGACCAAGTATGAAGAGCTCTTTCCCAGTTAGACCACTGTGTGCTGATCAAGCATGAAAATACAGAGATTGATAAAGGAAAATTCAAGAGACGAAGCAACTTGATATTATATTATTATTTTCCTTGCATGTAGCCCATAAGAATTGGATGTGAGGATGAAACAGAACAAGAAACATCCTCAGGATGTGAGGATGGAACAGCTGAGGTGATCTTCAGCTAAGTGGAAGCAACAGCTGAAGCTACTCTGGTGCTGTAAGTTTGATGATGTTAAGGTCCAAAGCAACAATTTGGGTCCACAGCCCATTTCAAACTCAGAATTCTAATAGCAACTTCGTAGAAACCCGAACATCCGATGAAAGTAGATGTTTCCTTTTCTCTAACATTCGTGTAACCTTCTTGCACTACAAACACAGCCTCGACATAGTGAATGTATTATTTTGATATTGGAAGGGTATAGGTTCATATAAGATCACTATTGACAACAAGTAACATCGAGTACGAGATACGAAAATACTGCAGGGAAAACAAGAACGTCTGGTACAGTGTGTGATTCAGTTTCATCTCTACTGCTCTGATGTTTCTACAGATAAAACTAGCCTATCTACTGTATCTCCCAGCCAAAAAAATGTAGTGCATCAGCATATGTTCTGATGTGTCTAGAGCATATTTGTTTAGTAGAATGAATCAGAGGTGGAACTCAAGCCAACAGTGGTTCCAAATTTGCTAGACAAACAATGGCAACACATGTTGTCAAGAATGTCAAATAACAATGAAGAGACATACTCAGGCGCCCTCACAATAATGTCACCGTATACATTCCTTCTCCAAAATACAGTTGATGGCATCCTCAACAGTATCAACAACCTGCAAGGCATAAACAAGTGTAATTAAAACAGCAAGCAAATAAATAACCAGTGTCAATGCTTCTGCTTTCCCCCTAGATGTTCCGGAGAAGTTTTTGGTCAATAATTTTCAATTCAGCCGGCAACTTACCATCACCTGTATGTGGCAAGGATTACAATCCAAGACCCACAATTATAATACCCATGAAAGCACACAATCGAGATTAAATAAACAAGAGTTGCTTTTGAAACATGAATACACCGTATTTTGTTGGTAACAACATTGTGGTTCATCTTTTAAAAATTCAGCAACAACGTGATTTGATAGGACTAGCACATACATTCATCAAGCATTAGTGCATCACTCAAACAAAGAGACATTTTGCCAGTTGTTATTATTTGATATCCGGTCCCATGGAGATCCAAACTCCAAAGTGACTCCCTGTAAGCTGGTCTACTATGGTCTATGGAGAATGGCAAAGTAGGTAATAGAAGTATAGAACTGTAAAAAGACATGAAGGTCCAGGGTACGATGAGCAATTTGTTTTATGGATATTCAGATCTAAGACTAAATTGCTGAAACTAATTATCATGTTATACACTGTCATGGTCGTGGGCTAGGCCCATCAGGTGGCACACAAGAGCTGGCCAAGCAGCATGGCAACCCTCGTCCAAGCCGTGAGGATAAGTGTGCACGTTAGTGCACTAGCAACTACAGCCAGCAGCAGGCAGCAGCAAGGTCCACCGCGTCCATGAGGCAGGCGCAGCAGCAACATCCTAGCTGCGTGTCCAGCGGTAGTCTAGATGGATAAGTTAGTTGCACTGTTAGTTTGAATGGTTATTTAGCCGAATCAATTAGTTGCATTAGATTAGTCATTAGCATATTTGGTTAGCCACATGGTTCAGTTATGTTAGATCAAGTGCATGCCTATTTATATCTCATTGTATCGTGGTTTTATGGCAAGCAAGGAATATATCAGTCCTAGTCCCTCCCTCTTCTCCCTGCCCTTGTGGTGCGGCCACCAGTCATCGGAGCGGTCACACTGCTTGAGTTCAGGGTCATCTAATCCTAGCATGTGACATACACACATTCTCTTGACAAAAACTTGTGTTATCAGATGATTTAACAAGTTAACATTACCAGATCAGCAGGAAACTGTGGATCATTATCCTTTCCCCTAAAAACGCCAGTCCTTGTAAGAACGGACGACCAAGGGGGGCCAGCCTGCAAAGTGTTATTAGCACAATGTTATAATCTTTTGCCAGGAAGCAAGGTAATGCTGTCATTCGACAAGGTAATGCCGTATTCACGAGTATCAGGTCGCACATTCTTTTGTAGGATTACATACTAACTGTTCAACTCTTGAAACATATATGTTATTTGAAGGCCATGTTGAAAACCGCACAACTTTCTCACACCATCAACTGCTCCATGCAGTGATGTTCTTTTTTCTTCAAATAGGAATCAGAGGTATCAGAGGCTAACCTTCAAAGCTCCATTGATATCAACTTTAGGATTATCACCAATCATGTAGATAGTAGAAAACTGATGCTCTTTTACTTCCTTTGTTGGCTGTGTATTTGGATACATACTCATAACAAGTTTTTCCAGTATGCTCGCTGCATTCTTGAACACAAATGGATTAGGCTTCCCATAAGATGTATACTTCAGCCGATGATCATTAACTCTGCAAATTTAAGTTAACAGAAGATAAATAAGTATTCAACATATCTATGCTTAGAAGTACAAAATATATAATGGCTTACTGATTGAAGATGCTTTCCAGTGCTATCCTGAAGGCACCCATCCCAAGCCGCTCAGAAGGAAATGCAGCCTGCCATAGGAGGTCAAAATAAGTTAATTTTTGCTGACACTGATCTTAGATATGCATGCATTGAACCTGGATGCCATTAAGAGGAATTGTTGCCTGCAAGGAGTTCATAGTATTCCTCATTCTTGATAAATTAATTTACCTGGTATTCAAGATCATCAGATGCAAAATACAAAGGAGGCTGATCTCCTTTTCCGTTTCCAGGAAGTCCACCCGTTGACAAGATGTCACAAAGTACCTTTCATATACAGTTAAAAAGCCTCAAACTGTAAACTTATGTATGCCAATCACTTCAACTAAAAAAACCATAAGCTTAACATGTTTGTGCACAGACATGTTTACAGAAGAGCATGTCTATAACTCATGCATTTACCATTTTCTAGGAAAATTGAAACAAATATGGCCCACAAAGATTTTACAACAATGAAACTTGGACAAGACTACCTGTAGGTCTCTTCCCCAGTCAACAGGATCGCTAACAACAAACACTCCTTTAACTCTCTCCGTATAAACATCATATGATGGGTGCACTTTCTCAGACATAAAGTTTTTACTGTCTGCTTGTCCCACTTTCCATTTCTTGAAAGGAGCCAGGGGGTCTATGTCTCTAAAATATGATGAATATTCATCTATAGATAGAACTTTTCTGCACATACATGAGAACTCATGAGATATACACGCAATATATTTGACCTACGGTCGTAATAGCAACATCAAGGATTACCTAAATCCATAGTCGGCCATCACCGCTGCAGGCTCTCCTTTTCCAACAGCAACAATAAGATCATCTTCAAAACTGCAGTAACAGGAAAAAGGTGTGTTCCATTCAGGTGCTGACAGGTCTAGGAAGAAATTAGAAATTATTGACAGAAGATCACAAAGATTATCTACAGGACAGAACTTAAATACTACTTTTGTACTTTAATGGTATACCAATTCACCAGCTCTCTGTAAGGAGAATGGCCATGCACAACCTGCACCATCACCAAATTTCAGAGACAGAAATTTAATATAGCTGCAGGTTCTAACATATAAAGAAAAGAGATGGTATCTTTTTTCCATGATCTTTAATGGTTTAGTTCTTAGTTTGAAGTTCCACTGCCGCACGTGACTGTACATAAGCAATGACTCATGAGGATAGTAGAAGTACCTGTGCTGGAGATATGTTAACTCCTAAAAGCTCGCTTAGCTCCAGAGCTCTCTTGTGCTCTGGAACACCACCTCCTGCCAATAAATTGACAAGTATTAATAATTCCGATAAAAAAACTAGTAACATAATTGAAAAGTGGCAAGCACCACAGTGCCTAAATGTACAAACCCTTAATTATGGTGACCATGCGATAGGTACGAAAACACTAACAGCTCAATAGAGTGTTGAGATGAAAATTATCTAAAAGACCAAAGCCATTCTTTCAACACCAAGATTGCCTCTTAACTATTCAGATAGGTTAACATTATTCAAGTATAACCAAACTGCACAAGTCTGCCAAATGCAACAGTACTTTGGCATTCTAATTAAGAATAGGGTCCTCATCTGAGCTAATCCCATTGGACAATACATATCGAACAATAAATGCATTAACTGCAACCAATTTGCTAGCAGTACAATAAGAAATTAAGTTGTAAACAATAGTCAAGCCAAGATCATGCTCATGCTAGCACAACAAGCCTTATATTGATCTAAATAGTGGAAGCAATCCATCACTTTGTGTGGGAATTAGTATGCAACATCAAAGCAAAACAGGATGTGACACAGTAAACTGCTCACCGTTGGTTAAGAACAGAAATGGAATCTTCAGGGTACCTGAAAAAAGGGGCAAAGAATGATGATCCATAAGCTTTAACAACCAGACGCTAGTCCTAAGTCCTAACTTCGCAAACTTAACAGCATGAATTCATCTTACGAGTATATCACTTGTTTAAAATACAAACACAGTGATGCAGCGTACGAGTATAACACACGTTGAAAGCACGGTACATCCCGCATGAACATCATGCCCAAAACAAGTCTAATGCCCACGACCCGTTCGACGAAATGCTCCAAAGACACGAGTACAGCGAGCATGCCAACTAACATTCATCGCCACTCCGCCGGTACAGGTACGACGAAATACTCCCCATCTAACGCCTACAAGCTAGTTCAACGAAATGCAAGAGAGCCTGAGAAGCACGGGATTACCATCGTCAGAGTAGAGGCGGCGGATGGCCTGCGGAGAGCCCCCGATAGGGCTGCGGCCGCGCAGGATAACCCCGTCGATGTCGAAGGCGATGCCGAAGGAAGGCCTCACCGGCGCCGCAGCGGAGTGGGACAGGCGGCGGGCGAGATCCGGCGGGCGGCGGCGCTGCGCGGCCTGGAGCTCCGCCCGCGACCGCGCCGCCGCGCGTGCCAGCCCAAAGCGGAAGCCCCTCATGCCGTCGACTCGTGGCACGTGCTACTCTACTGCTCTGCGGCCCTCGGTTTCAGCGAACGCGAGGCCCTGTGTCCAAGCGAGTGCGTGCGTGGCGCGTTCTACTCTCTTTTCCACAGTAGTTACTATAATAATTTTATTTATATCAATTAAAATTTTACATAAATCTCTCTCTGTATTTTATTATAAACAATTAAAATTTATAAACCGTACCCAAGAATCATAAATCAAACATGAAGGAAAGAAGCGGCAGGGCTAGCAAAAAACACGAGCCGCACTCTCTTCTTCCAGAGAAATTTCGATATTTGACACTGAATACGTGCGCCTCTCAACTTTTAACTCTCAATTCGCACGCTTTTAGAAATTTAACTCTGTCACTGCGAATTCTTTTGATTTAAGGGATTCTCTTCATTTTCGCAGTGACAAGTGTCAAAATATAAAAGGAGAGAAAATGAGGAGAATCCCTTGAATCAAAAGAATTCGCAGTGACAAGGTTAAATTTTCAAAGACGTGCGAATTGAGAGTTAAAAGTTGAGAAGCGCACGTATTTAGTGTCAAATATCGAAATTTCTCCTTCTTCAGCATCCAAGGCTCCACCTCTCGGCGCGGCGACAGCCGCATAACCGCGCACTGGTCATCGAAACCCCACGTCGTTACCACTTTAACTCCCAAAGTCACCACCATGACCGCGCGCGCGCCGCTCGCCGTGCCGCACGCCAGCCCGCGACCGGATGCGCTGCCTCTCGCCCGGCCCGGGCTGTCCGCGCCATGCCTCCTCCGCGCGAGGGGCGCGCGCGGCTTCCTCGTCAACCAGCAGCAGCCCACGCGCCGGCTGCGCCTCCTCCTCCCTGCCGCCGCTACAGGCAAGCCCGAAGCCATCGGTCTCTCACCCCCTCCGTCTCACCGCGCGCTTCGATGTTGCTCGGCTCTGTAAAAGCCGCCACGCCCACGCGCGTGCGCATAATATGTTCGGTGCGATTCGCAGGGAGCGCCGCGGAGGCCGCTGCGGCGCCGGTGGAGAGGCTCGCGAGGTCGCTGCAGGGGGTGGAGGTGTTCGACCTGAGCGGGAAGGCGGTGCCCGTCGTTGATCTGTGGAAGGACAGGAAGGCCGTGGTTGCGTTCGCCCGCCATTTCGGGTGGATTCGCCGTTTCTGTCCGAATTGTTTGTCGATCTTGGGTGGTTGGTGTGGCTGAGATGGTTGATGCTGGTTGTTTGCAGGTGCGTGCTGTGCCGGAAGAGGGCCGACCTTCTTGCGGCTAAACAGGTTAATTTGATGGCTGATTCCTCACTGTTAATTTCCATTGAAAGGGGAACATAGGAAATAAGGTCAAAATCAAATGCTCAAAGTGATGCGTTCTGCTGCTTGCCATTTGCCAAAGCCCATTAAACAGAGAATTCTGACGAGTACAGGGCATTCTGCTACTTCCCATTTTAAATGCCATGAATAATACCTGCTCAGTCTGTGTTGACTGTCGAGACGTTTCCGTCTCTCCATGTAATCCATGTAGCTGTACCTAAATGCGAAATCCTAGTGGACACAGCACATGGCATCCCTAAATGCGAAATTGAACACACTGCGTTCCAATTCATTAGTTTCTGTAGCTTGTGAATTTCCAGTATGTTGTGAGCTGGTTTTATGATGAACTCTTCTTCTTCGTCCATCCGATCTTAAGTTTTGGCTTACCACTCATGTCCAGGATGTAATGGAAGCTGCAGGAGTTGCTCTTGTTTTAATCGGACCAGGTACCGTTGAACAGGTGCGTTCTACCGTGCAAGCATCTCATCGTTTTGTTCTGGTGTTTGATCTAAAACTTGGTGGTCGTGAAATATAAAAGCTAACCTGGAGGGTAAGGATAATATGTGCTGATGTGGTACAGCACCTTTTTCCTGAAGTAACCATGATTATGCCATTGTCCTTCATGCATGTATTGTTTGATTCATGGGGATATGCAATTATGCTTAATACATGACTACATGTGTTGTTTGATTCATGGGCACGTTAATATGCAGTTGTCTATATGGGTCTGTTTCTTTTATATGTCTTGATTGTGATTACAGTAACCAGTGATCCTGTAGTTTCTATGAAGTTGATTTACTCCTGTATAAGGCAAACTAAGGCATTCCTTGATAAGTAGCAGAACTTTCGAAGAAAAGTTACATCCTTATGTAGAATTCTGATAATTGATGATTGTCTATATGGGTCTGTTTCTTTTATTTGTCTTGATTGTGGTTACAGTGACCAGTGATCCTGTTGTTTCTGTGACGTTGATTTACTTCTGTATAAGGCAAACTAAGGCATTCCTTGAGATGTACTAGAACTTTCGAAGAAATGTTACATCCTTACGTAGAATTCTGATTATTGATGATTGGGTTAGTTATTTGATGGATTCCATTTCCATTATAGATAATCTAGCATGTCGGTGATTGATGAAATTATATTGCTTATTTCTTGATCCAGGCAAAGGCATTTTCTGATCAAACCAAATTCAAAGGAGGTAATATTCTTGAATCATCTCTACACCAGTCCTTGTGACCTTTATGCCTATAACAAATTAACAATGAAAACATGCAAGTATATACATGGAATAAAATATCTAAATAAACTGTGTATGCCTTTAATATATTACACGTGAAGTTATCATCAGATACTTGCTTGCGACTGGTATAAAAAAATACGAATTTCGCATCATTGAAACATATTCAACATAGACCTTGTTTTATTAAGCTCGTAATTTCGAGCATAATAGTGCAAATGGATCGTATATCGGACTTTCTGTGAAAAAGTTATTGTATTTTTTAGCTTGTAAACAAGATAAAAAAACCCATGTTAGTTGTACTTATTCTCCTCTCTCCTGCTGCACGCATGCATGTTTCTCTCTCCTGCTGTGCGTGAGAGCTGTAAGTAACTTTATAAATTACAGGTGATAAATTGATGTGCATACGATAGTAACTTCTAATACACGTGATAACTATAGGTAACTTCATGAATTACAGGTGATAACTTGATGTGCATATGATAGTAACTTCTAATGTGCGTGAGAACAATAAGTAGCTTCATGAATTACCAGTGATAACTTAATGTGCATACGATAGTAACTTTACCATACTTAAACAAACACTTCCGCTTTGCTGTTAAATGTTCGTGTGGGGGGTGGTGGGGCAATTGACTGATTTCGTATCGCGTCACTTGGAGGGTAGCGCACTTATTATGCGCGTAGCCATTGATTAGTAAATATGTATGTGTGTGTGTGTCTTAAAAGCATGTTCCACTTAAATCCTGAAAGTACATAGAACTTTTTTTGTGCAATTTTATTTTAGCCTTCAGAATCATCCATATCACACGGAAACCTATGCACAGACCGATTATGGAACTTTTACCATGATCCACTGCGTACTTAGCTCCTGAAATAGTGGTATGAATGGCTGACCTGAAGCTCAAATTTTATATGTCGCCAATCCCTACGAAGCAGGAGCAGGTCATAAGTCTTTTTGGGAAAAGAAACAAGATATTGATGTAACATTTTGGTTTCTTAATGGTTGTTCAGATCCGGTTTCCGTATTGTTTTTTGAAATGTAAACTGTCTGTTTTCCTCGGTTTCCTGAAAGGCATTTGTCTCTGTAAATCTGTAATGATGCGGATTCTGATGGACATTTTGTGGCAACACTGCAACTATTCTACTTCATATAACAAATCTGGCACTATACAATGCAGAAGTATATGCAGATCCAAATTACAGATCGTATGGTGCTCTTGAATTTGCACGTGGGTTTTTCTCAACATTTACTCCATCGGTAACTCCTAGTGGACAAATTTCCCATTCTGTTGTTTCTGTTCCTCAACTAACATATAGACCGGTGTTTCCATCATGTCACAGGCCGGTCTGAAGATTATACAGTTGTACAGGGAAGGATACAGGCAAGACTGGGAACTGTCATTCGAAAAGAACACCAGGACAAAAGGTGGATGGTATGTTTGCATCCTTGCTTTTGGTTGTTAGAGCATTTGTAATTGCCTTCTGAGCATTCGTCTGTCGTGGGTCAGTTTGAGGAATAATTCTCTCTCTTTTTCAGGTATCAGGGGGGACTGCTTGTTGCAGGCCCAGGCATTGACAACATCTCGTACATCCACAAGGTCAATGTGCAAGCCTAGTATCCCGCAATCTTCATATATACCATTTTCCATTCGATCATCAGCTGGGTAGTGAATTACTAATTGTAACTTTGTTGTTGTGTTATCCTTTAACAGGACAAAGAAGCCGGAGATGACCCTGACATGGAGGATGTTTTGAGAGCTTGCTGTTCGTAGATCTTTAGTACCCCTCTGGTCTAGAAAAAAGTATCCCCACTCTCACATCACATGCTATTATAGTAGTGAAGTACATAAATGATCAGTCAGGTTCTAGTAACCCCCAAAGCCTCAACAACACCTGTGCAGTATGCATGTACAAAATTTTGCCCGGTGAAAGCAAGTTATGTACATACCTACGACACGAATGTATGACAGCTAGCCAGATGTGTGTATACTCGGTATGCTTTCCCGTGCATTGGTATTTCATACTTGAAACAAAAAGCAAGGTAATGCAACGGCAGGAGAATGTGTTCTTGTCGGCCCGTTCTACATGCTCCTGACGTCTCCGAGATGATGTTTTCCCTGCTCTCGCGCTTGTCTGAGCTCGGCGGCACACAGCACCAGGGAGATCCAGGGCACGACGGAGTTGATATGCCAACCCGGCTGTGTGCCGACTGATGATGCGTTGTCGGATGAAATGAGAGGGCCTTCTCAGCCCTGCAGGCTGCAGCTTTTCGGTCCACCATCCCACCCCCATCTTAAGACCTAACTAAATAGATCGCGCAGATCTAAGGTATAAAATTGTTGGCCCAATTTAAATATGACATGATATAAACAATAAATAAGTTGTGTCGGTCTAGGCAGATTATACTTAGATCAGCTCCTGAACATAACACGTCATTTACCACCAACCCTTTTATGAGGCTAGGTCTGTTCAAAAGAGTGTAGTAACTCTCTCCTAAAAGTACAGTAAAATTATTTGCGGATGGCAGTAAAATTATTTATGTTAGGGTTATTACACTCTTCTAAACATGAGTGAGTGACTTAGTAGTAAAAATATTTATAATTAGTAATAAAATTACTTACAACTACAATAAAATTACCATGCGAAGACGTCTATGTTGGCCTGGAGGACTCGGAGCAAGTCTTGCTCTACCTCCGGAGGGAGGTCTTCGCCTATGGATACGAACTGCCCCTTCGCTTGGAGCGGCACCCTCTTCACCCCGCCCTCCGGGTGGGGCTTAGGGGTCCAACCCGGAGCGGATGGCGTATCCGCTTGGTATTTGTCGATGAGGGCGTGCACCTTGCGGTGCAAGCGTCCAGCTTCGGTTTCGATGCTCCGAGCCATATCCTGATCGCCGAAGATGGTGATAACGCCCCGCTGTCTTGGGAGCTTCATGCATAGGAATGCGTAGTGTGGGACGGCTTCGAAGGAGTTGATGGCGGGCCGGCCCAGTATGGCATTGTACGGATATGAGACGTCCACGACGTCGAAGACGACATCTTCGGTCCTGGCGTTGTCGGCCTGGCGCAGGGAGACTTGGAGGCGAACCTGACCCAGAGCCTTCAGAGGCTGCCCTCCGAGGCCCTGAAGGGGGGCTTCCGAAGCTTTTAATAGACTCCGAGGTATTCCCATACGATCGAGGGCATCCGCGAACAAAATGTTGGCGGAGCTCCCTCCGTCAATGAGGATGTGCCTGACGTCGCAACCTGCAATTTCGGCCTGGATGACCAAGGGATCTTGATGGGGGAATTCTACACCCTGGGCATCAGCTGATGTGAAGGTGATGCTGCAAGGGGACGCCCGCCGAGGTAGTTGTGCCGAGGAAGTGCTCGACGAAGAGCCTCCATCGATGACATTAATGACACGGCATTGGGTCTCTCTGGGGGACCCAGCACGGGAGGGACCGCCTTGCCTATGCTGTACGCGGGCTGTTACAGGGGTCAATGTCTTCGAAGCCCGTACATGGGCCACCGCCTGTCGTAACGCCGCAACTTCGGTGCATGCCCGCATGAAATGGCCCCCGTAGCTAGGGATGGCAATCGGGTGCGGCGGGTACGGGTAGTGCTCGCCCATACCCGTACCCGCGACCCCATTTTTCGCCCACGGGCATACCCGTACCCGCCCACGGGTAAAAAACCCCGCCCATACCCGTCGCCCGCGGGTACCCGTCGCCCGCGGGCGTACCCGTTTACCCGCTAACTGAATACATCACATATTCACATTCAAACATTAGCCACAAACTAAAATGAGAGCTCACAAACAACTCTCTTACATACAAACTAAATGTTGATACAAAGAAACTTTTCCTCTATTCTGTAATCTGTTCTAGAAATAAGGCTTCCTGCTTGCTTGTTAACCCAAGATCACTAAATGATAGATCACCCTCACCAGTGATTAGGGATGGCAATTGTACCCGTTTACCCGTGTGCCCGTGGGTAAATACCCTAATGGAGCCGGGTATGGGATGTATTCTTTACCCACGGGTATGTAAATGGGGAAAAAAATTTACCCATCGGGTAAACGGGTACGGGTATGGGTTAGCTCTACCCGTACCCGTCTCGCCCGTTTACCCGCGAAACAAACTGACAGGTGGGGCCGTCTCAAAATAATGAACCCTAACTTCCCCCACCGCCCGCCCAGATTCCCACTCCCCCGCCGCCGCCCCCTCTCGCGTCCCCCCTCTCGCTGTCTCGCATCTCCGCCCCCCGCGCACATCTCCGCCTCCTCCTCCTCTTCCTCCTCCTCCGCCGCATCTCTGCCCCCTCGCATCTCCGCCTCCTCCTCCGCCGCATCTCCGCCCCCCTCTCGCTATCTCGCATCTCCGCCTCCTCCTCTTCCTCCGCCCCCTACCCGGTCGCCGGCCTCCTCGTCCGCCCCCCACCTGGCCGCTGGCCTCCTCCTCCGCCCTCCCACCCGGCCGTCGGCCTCCTCCTCCGCCCCCAGATCCGCCGCCGCCTCCTCCTCCTCCGCCGCCCCCCACCCGGCCGTCGGCCTCCTCACGACCACCCGTTCTCCTCTCGGTCAGCCATCTCCCACATCCTCCTCCCCGCTGGCTGCCGCCACCCCGCCCCACCTCCAGATCCAGATCTGGCTTGTCCTTCTCGCGGCCGCCCACCACCCCCGACCTCCTCGAGCTCTCCCGCTGGGAAGACCTCTCATCCGACCTCTTCGCTCTGCTCCCTACTCCCCTGGCAGCTCCTCCCCGAGCCCCTCCCGCTCCCCTCCTTCCCGTCGCAGAAGGCGTCAGTAGTAAGTGTTCCATGGTGTTCATTTTAGATTACTGCCCCTGATTTTGTCTGATACAAGTCGGTTGTTGCATAAAATTGCAGATCCTCTGGTAGAGCCCCTTTGCTGTATTCTTTGGCAATGCAGACCTCCTTCTGGGAGGCCGACGAGATCCAATATCCTCAAGGTTTGGATCCATATCGGCAAGTTCCTCCTAAGCTCCAAGCACTCTCCATTCAGAATCGGCTGCCACCGGTCAAGGAAGAACAAAAGCGGGAGCAGCATTAGCGTCTATATTCAAACTTTATGTGAATACGGCTGATGAATGTGAATGTGATCCAAGAAGATGCCACTAAGATCCAGAGTGTCGCCCTGCCCCATGTGCTTTACAATCGCAGCGCCATTGATGGACCCAAGACCAGCTCCTGCAAGACCCTCGCCTTCATTGTCCCGGTAATCTCATATTGCTGTGCTCTGAAATGTTAGCAGCGAGTTATACATGAACGTTAATTGAAATAGCCTGTGGAGTTAGCTGTTATAAGTTCTAATGCTACACATTTCATAGTCGTGAAATAGTATGAACATATTTATCTTTGCCTATGGCACGAACTCTGGGAGGTGGTCACTACTGAGCAGTGTATTCAATAAAATATAGAAAAGCAGAGTTACCATACGCAAGGGGTTGAGCTTTGTTTCTTTCTTTTCAATGCAAGTGCTACTGTGACATTATCTAGACTAACTATATGTGGATTACAAATTCCATCTGCAGTGCCCATTAGAATCTGTTCCATTAGGTATTTGAATGAAATGTGATACACTCAGTTCGCGGGTAAACGGGTATGCCCGCGGGCGACGGGTACCCGCGGGCGACGGGTATGGGCGAGGTTTTTTACCCGTGGTCCTTCGCGGGTATGCCCGCGGGCGTAAATCGGGGTCGCGGGTACGGGTATGGGCGAGCACTACCCGTACCCGCCGCGCCCGATTGCCATCCCTACCAGTGATAGATCACCCTTACCTGTATGATACAGAATAAAAAAACTAAATGAAACAACTACCTGTTTTGACATAGTACCGAACTACTAAAAACACGCCCATAAAAACAACTAAATGAAAGAAGTTTGACTTAGTATTATTACTCCTGCAACATACATTTTCAAGATGAATGGCGGGCTGGATGAATGATTGTTCAGATGGTGATTGTTTAGAACAAGAATTTGTTTCAGATCTATTAGACTAGTACTAAAACTGAGCTTTAACATCTGAAAGAAAGAATTCAAGAATAGATATAGATATCATGAATGGAGCTTACATGGTAACATAATGCGGTACAGTAATTGACAAATCACAAGAACAAACCAATCAAATAGAACAAACCAATCATAGACTATGAATCTTGATTCTTGAAGTTATTAATCTATGCGCCATTCATCCAGCCCGCCATTCACAATGAAGTGAGAAAATGAAGTATGAAATATTATCAAAATATCAGTGGAGAATTACCAGTCTGTAGGTCCCTGGCTTCCAAGTCCTGCCAATGTCTAAGAAATCAAAAAGGAACTGCAAGCAAACCAGCAAGTCAGAAGCAAGTCTTAATGGCAAGAGGCAAGCGTAATGAAAGCTTTTATTCTGGAATCTGGCAGCTCAAAAGCAGTTTACCTGGAGTTTATCAGATTTCAGAAAGCGACGCCCCTGTGGATCCAATGCAATTAGCTGAATAATGGTACAAAACAGATTAATCTTCATGACAAAAAAGGAGGGAGGACCGGAGGAGGCTCACCTGAGTTTTGCTGACGGCGGAGAGGGGTAGCAGTCGCGGCGGAGAGGGGCGACAGGCGATGAGGCGGCCGGATCTGGTCGGTGGAGAAAGAGGAGGCCGGATCTGGTCGGTGGAGGAGCGGCGGAACGAGGGGCGGCGAGGGGCGGCGAGGAGCGGCGAGGGGCGGCGGAACGAGGGGCGGAACGAGGGGCGGCGAGGAGGGAGATTTGGTGTGTCGGCACTCGGCAAGGAGGAGAGGCGGCGGCTGGGAGGAGATTTCGGTGGAGGCCCGAGATTTGGAGCCTTGGAGGCGTGGGCGTGGTGGATTGGTCACTGGTGATGTTAGGGATTGGTTTTAGGAGGGCCCACTTGTCAGTCCATTTCGTGGGTAAACGGGCGACATGGGTACGGGTAGAGTTAACCCGTACCCGTACCCGTTTACCCGATGGGCAGAGATTTCCCCCCATTTTCTTACCCGTGGGTAAAAAATCCATCCCATACCCGACTCCATTAGGGTATTTACCCACGGGTACACGGGTAAACGGGCACAATTGCCATCCCTACCCGTAGCCGTGTACCTCGCACCATCTACCGTATTCTAGGATTTCCTGCTCCGCGCGCGGCTTGGCATCGTCGCCTCCTTCGCGTCCCCCTGCAACGCGCGAGGTTGACACGGCCCCCCGGGGAATGCCCTACGCAGCCAAGATATGGCGGGCCTTTTGGGGTCTCCGCTGGTTACGCCGGGGCTTACGCCTGTCGCCTGGTGAGGTTTGGTGCACCCCATCGTCGACGGGCTCACGAGTGTCACCTGCAGACACTTGCTTGTGGTCCATCCTCAGGTTGTTTCTTGCGCTGCTTCTTTGTGACAAGCCCTCCGCTTGCCCGGCGTCGAAGCCGTTGCCGCTGCGCCTCCGGACGTCCTCTTCGGCTCGGGCGTACGCTTCCACTTTGTCGAAGAGCTCTGCCTCCGACTTGAGTGGCTTCCGCGCGTTATATTCAGCGAGTGGTCCCGGGCGGAGACCTTGTGTTGCTGCGTTGATGACGGTTGTTTCGTTGACGTCCTTGACCTGGCAGCGCACTTTCGCGAAGCGCTTGAAGTAATCCCGGAGCCTTTCGTCGGGTTTTTGCTTGACTGCGAAGAGCTGGTCCGCATCGACACGCTCGACGTAGTTTCCCTGGAAGTTGCTGCAGAGTTGGCCGCGGATCTGTGCCCACGCGTGGATGGACTGTGGTGCAATGGAGAAGAACCAGGACAGCGCCACGCCTTGTAACGCGAGAGGGAGTCCCCTTGCCTTCGTGGTGTCGTCTCCGCCAGCGCCTTCGATAGCGGTCTCGTACATGCACACGAAGCCTCGCGGGTTGGAGTCGCCCTTGTGGGCCTCGATGACGCTCGGGAACTTGAAGCCCCCGGGCCAAGCCGCCTGCTGCAGGCTCGCGGAGAGCGGGGACTCTGGATCTATTCGCCGCGATGGGACGCGACTAGACGTAGGGGGTTCGGACGCCACCGCCGGGGAGGGGGGTTGGCTCCGAGCCTCTTGCATGTCCCGCACAGCTCCGCGGAGGTCTGCTAACTCCCGCTGGAACGTGCTAAGGGCCGCCAGCAGGGCGGCCTCCACCGCAGGCGTGGCTGGGGCCATCGGTGCGCTTGGTGACGCGACCGGTACGGCGGTGGTCACGGCCTGCGCACCCAGGTTGCCCGCCGCGTTGTCACCTCCGGGGTTGGTCGTCCGGGTGGTGCTGGTGGGGTCGGTCGTCGCGTCGGTGGTGGGGTCGAGCGTTGCATCGGTGGCGGGGTTCGCTGTCGCACCTGCGCCACCGCTCGTACCTGCGGCTGCTAGAGCCGAAGCCCTAGTGCTGACGCGAGACCTCGCCGCTTCCGCCTTCTTCTTCGCCGCCGACGGTGAAGCCTTCCTTGGTGCCATCCTCCTTCAGATCTGGAGGCTTGTTCCTGTCCTCCCCACGGACGGCGCCAACTGTTGTGGTTACAGACCAAACAGAGAGAGAGTGTAGTAGTGGAGAGTTGAGTAAATGAATGGCTTCTCCCCCTCTCCTCGTGGCCTATGCCACATATATATATTCACATGGGGAGTGCTTGTACAGTTGTACCCTTACACATGAGTATTCCCCTCGTGGGCTCTTATGTCATTACACATGTCCTATTTCGGGCCTAATAGGCCTACTGGGCCTAGGTGGGGGCCACCCCTACAACACCGACAATAGCCTGACCAACAATAGAGAAATACAGCTTGAACTGAGACACCACAGAAAAAGGCGATCGACGGCCCGATCAAGACCACATGTAACTTTTGATCTTTAGTTCTAACAACCACAAAACTCAAACCACAGCAAGATAACAACCACTATATGAGAACCTACTGGACTAAAGAAAACTTGTTGCTGTGGTCGAAGAGAAACACATGGTCGAAAGTGAAACAGAGGAAGTGAGCAGAGTTCGACCGCAAGATCCAGATTCCGAGTAACTTTTGACTCACAGATCTTTTGGTCTCAAAACTTTAAACACTGCAAGAGCTCAGCCTCTGGAAGAGAAATTACCAAGAGAACACAAACTCTAAGCTGTGGTTGAACGAGAAGGCATGGTCGAAGGTAAAATAGAGGAACTTGAGGCGCACGACCACTTGCCACAGAACCCGATCGAAACCTCTGCTCTCCGGAAGAAACTGAACAAATGGTTTTGAGTATGAATCCCAGTTCGGAGCAGAAGAAACCAAGGCAGCTCGAGCAAAGAACTCTACTCAAAACAAGAAGGTCAGAGCACAAATGAGAACCAGCTGAAAACGAGAGCAAAACACCGAAAGATACAAGCAATCAGAGCATCTCAGACACAAGACTTCTCAAATAGATTCAGAGAGATGAATGATTACATGGGAGGTTTCTACAGCCACTCCATACAAACTCTTTACCACAGAGCAACGCACACAAAATAGAGAATAAATCCCAAAGCGACTCGGCGAAAAACCTCAACCAGTACTCGAGCTCTACCCCTCTATTTATAGCCTACTCATACCAGGGGGGATCCCGTTAACCCCAACTAACACCGGGTTTTACCACTCACTTTACCCATTAACTTCAGTGCTTTGCCTGCTAACTCCAACAGACTCCGCATTTTACCCATTAGCGCCAACAGAATCCGCTTCCCTTTGCAGGCCTTCCGCATTTCACCGAAATGCCATCCCCGCACCTTCCTGGAAGCTTCCTTCTGTCTTGCCGACCACGCCTCGCTTTCAACCGACTGTACCTCAACTCCTCCTGAGCCTAGTCCTGGTCCGTTCCTCTGCACATGACCGCACCCGGCACCTGACCATCTGGACCTCAACTCCTCCCTAAGCCTAGTCCTGGTCCACCTCGCCGCTGCCCGTTGTGTCCACCTTCGGTAGCCCTAACTCCGGTTCCTCGTCTCCCGGCTTGCAACCACCTCACCAGCCTCGATTATCTTCGGCGTCTCCTAACCGTCTGGACCTCAGCACCTCCTGTGCCTAGTCCCGGTTCTCCCACGCCTCACCATGACCTAGCTCCAAAGTCCTGCAACCACACAGACAAGCAAACCGTCGCATAGCACCGCACAAAACAAGGGCAACATCCAATTACATCAGAAAGGAAAAATCAAGACACATTCCACAAAGTCGTACACCAATTACGACCGGTCGAACACACATGTTATGCAATGCACATAGCCTACGACCGCACTAAATAAGGTTACGACCACCTCAGAGGTCCATACGACCGGTTCCCAGAGGTTACAACTGCTCTAGGAAGCCATACGACCGGTTAGACTCGAGTTACGACCACGGCAAAAGGTTCTAACATGGTCGAAAGGACTTCCGACCACGTCTCACCACGTTATGACTGCCTCCGACCGCTACCCGAGCTCGTCTGACCGCATACGACCGCGTTCGACCACTTCTGAAGGGCATACCACCGATTCCGACCGCAACGTACCGCGTACAGGCCCTTCCAACCACATCCGACCGAGACCCAAGCCAGTCCGACCGCAACCGACCACGCCAGACACACTACGACCATAACCGACCGAGCCAGACGCGCTACGACCATAACCGACCGAGCCAGACGCGCTACAACCACAACCGACCGATATCGACCACTTCCAACCTCGTCCGATAGCTCTACGACCACAACCGACCGAGCCAGACGCGCTACGACCACATCCGACCGCATACCACCAGGTCCGACCGCAGCTGACTAAGCTACGACCACGTTCGACTGCCTCGCGACGTGGTCAAAGTCTGCCGACTTCCCACGTGGTCGTGGTCGAAGTCTGCCAACTATCGACCGCAGCGGTTGAAGCCTCGACCTCCGACTTCTTCTCGCGTTAACGTGGTCGTAAGTCCCCGACTACCCAACGTGGTCGTAGTCATAAACCGCCGACATTCGACCACAACGGTCGTGGCTACGTCTTACGATTACCAATCGCTTCAGCTCTCGACAACGTGGTCATAAGGCGTCGACTCCTCAACGTGGTCATAAATTCCACTGCCGACTTTCGACCTTGCGGTCGTAAACAGTGAACCATCCTTCCGACCACAACCATCGTGGTCGTAGGAGTGTTCCGACCACGGCTAAAGTGGTCGTAGCTACGTTCGACCACGGCCAACGTGGTCGTAGCTGCCTTCGACCACGGCCAGAGAGGTCATAAATGACACTACGTGGTCGTAAACCCTCCTGGTGACCTACGACCATGGCCAAAGTGGTCGTAAATTTCCCGGGTGACCTCCGACCACGGCCAGAGTGGTCGTAAACGCCGCAACGTGGTCGTAAACAGTCCTGGTGACCTCCGACCACGGCCAGAGTGGTCGTAAACGCCACAACGTGATCGTAAACAGTCCTGGTGGCCTTCGACCACGGCCAGAGTGGTCGTAACCCTTTCCAACCACGACCAACATGGTCGTAAACGACCCGACTGGCTTCCGACCAGTGACTATGTGGTCGTAAACGACTCTAGGGACTTTTGACCACGGCCAACAAGGTCGTAGAGATCTTTTGACCACTAAAAAGGGCTACGACTTTGCAGAAAACACCCAAAACAAACTCAATCTTTCCAAAACAATTGTCAATTTACTCATCACAAATATGTGGTCACCTCCACATGGTCTCTCAAGTTTAATGTCCTCTAATAATAAAATGTGTGTTCAATAGAAAGTAGACAACCATGCCATCTGTCATATCATACTATCTAACATCAACAAGCAATAGATATTAATCAAGAAATCAACCCCGAATAATTAGACACTGAGAATTCCGAAAATAATTGGACCTCGAGAAATCTTACTTGCATCAGCAGCATTCAGCACAATCAACTAGAACACCAAATATTTTGGATAAAACCTAACAACAATTTAGAGACCACACTAGTACAGAAAGTAAAGACTGTCCTCGTACAAATGTCAGATGCTGCCAAGTGCCAAATAAGTCATGGGTCGAAATAGGTGATTCCTCTATTCCAGTATGACATAAAGAGCAAGAATAGCCTGTCGAAGTATGGCCCTAGTGTTCAGCCAATCTCTAAATATCCAACAGAACACCTTACGTTTGATAATACAAGCAGACTTCCAAAGCCACTTGGAAAAAAGGGACTTTCCTGAACAATCAGATATTAGTGTAGGTACACCCATGCTTAGCTGGATCTTTACCTTAATTAATCATTTCCCTGTCTTACTTGTCAGGTGACACATCATCCACTGACTGGGACAAGGCTTGGTCTAGGTTTAAGAAGAAAGGGAAGAAGACTCCATTTTCAGAATTCTCACCAAAACAAGTACATGAGCTGGAACCCATGGCGTAGTGAGTATCCATTGTCGGAAGAGGTTGATCCAATCAAAAGAACGGAGAGGTCCAACTTGATGTTGTGGATAAGTCCAACGTTTACCTTAGTAGGGGCGATTATCATCGTCTTGACATTGCTAATCTATACACTGGTTGTCCCAGCCAAGTAACTGCAGAAGTGACAGATAGGAGGTGAGCTGTAAGCAAAGATTCCACTTGGGAGTCTGTATTGTACATTTTGTTTGTACTATACCAACTATAGCATGGCTCTGTGTTGCTTCAATTGCATTCAGTAGATCATAATAGAGCATCCCTTTCTTTTTAGTGGTTTTCTTCGCTTGCGTATCAATTGGGTCCTCTTTATTCTTCGATTATAACCAAGAAATATTGGGATTTGGTAGAATAATACGTTGATCAATATCCATGACTACGCTCCTTATGTGAGTTTTTCGTAGTTCTCAGTAACTGCAAGCGTTATCACGTAATGCTAATCAGTTATGGGTAGTTTGTAGTGTTGGTATTGCTTGAGCAAGTGGACATGGGCAAAGCGTCTACTATAACCTGATGGAGCCATGAGAAGCACGTTTTTCATTACTGCCAATTTCAAGTCAAAATGACAGTTCATTAGCCTGATATAATACTAAGACCTAGATGAGCAGGAATCTTGCTTAGATGTGAAGTAATTTAACTAACCTTATTTCCTATCCCCTAAATAATTAGCCTTTGTCGCTTATGTTGGAGGCATCAGAATGGAGTGTGTCGACGTCTTGTAGTTAAACGCTTAGATGAAATGAATAAACATGATCAGGGCCATCACATGTTGTCTTGAAGACTCGGTCGTTACATCTTTATATTCAGCATCTTGGATCCAGTCAAACAAAGGCTTTTTCACCTTTCCCTCAAAAAAATGCATTTTTCATCCTTTAGACTTGAACAATGCCTTGTGGTAGTGTTGGTCTAGTGAAAATAATAATAATAATTTCTGTGCTTAAAGTCTAAACTGGTAGATTTAGCATCCTTTAAGATAATTAATAGATTGTTCCGGGGTTCTAGAATGGGTTTTGTGTAGCTGTAATGAACTTTCAGAAAAGATTAAGACAGGCCGCTTCCATTTCAACAAAACACAATACATAACATGAGTAAATTATAATTATTACTGTAACCATTATTATTGTCTGCTCCTTTTGTCTATTACTTTTGTTACCCTTGCATTGCCTGTGATTCTAGACACTTCTGAACAGAAAATTTGACCATCTCCAGAGCGAAGACTTATCCCAGTGTGAACAGAATAGATTGGTCACAATCTCAGTGTGGAATTCAAAGTCAACTGCTCCCTGGACGTTCCTTGTGACATCTCTGGTCCATCTGCTGCTGTATTTTAATTCGCTGATTGCCCATTACTCATGTACAGATTCACCTGCAGGTTTGCTTGTTTTATGCCTTTGTGTTTGGGCAATTGCAATATCCATGGCTAACGGAGAAGCAGACCTGCATAATTTTAACACTGATTCTGAAAACTCTGGTTTCGAAGAATCTCTATTTTTCTTCTCCTGTTCGTGTCCAGCTGGAATTCTGAAAACTCTGCATGGATAGATTAATGCTTAGATTATACACTTCCGAAGGCAGACAAGGGCATACTTTTCTATGTAAGTCCAGCTGGAATGTTGAGCCCCAGAACCTGGCCAGTTAGTGCCACAATCCAGCGTTTTTCGAATCGTTTCTGCAACAACCCAACCCAAAACACCAAATTAGATGGTCATTATTTTTTTCCCTCTAAATTACACCTGCTTGCTTGTGACTTGTGAGTAACAACAGTGGTTAATTATGTCAGGTTAGTATGTTTTGATTTTCATTTTGAAGGTAGCGTGTCCAGAAAGCATGTCTTACGATGTTTGCCTACTGTCATGCAATATGAAAGATAAGTGTATATCTCAAGTTTCAGACACAGAAAATGAAGTTGACTCGTCTCTTGTTTGGTCAGTGGGCATGACAGTTTGCACCCCAAGGAAGCTTGCCTCCTTGACAGTTTGGTCAAGGGTTATAAAATCTCTTGTTTGCCCCCAACAAAGCTTGCCTCCCACTCTTCCTCAGTATCCTTCACAGAGCTGCTCATTTGCTGCTTATAAAACGGCAAAGACTGCGTCCCTCCTGTCCCTCACTCTTCTCACATCACACACAAACGCAAACGCATCAGCAGCAGCACACTTGTCCTCAGTTGTCTCCATCCTCCACATTTCTCCTGCCTAGCTTCCTGAGCAAGAAGCCGCCACCGGCAGCAGCCGCACCAATGGAGCGCCAGCACGACGCGAGGCGGCCACTGCCGCGGCGCGGGCAGGTCAAGGCGAGCATATTCGCGTGCCTGTTCCGGTGCCTCGTCCCCAAGGCGGCCGAGCAGAAGGAAGGCAGGCCCAAAGAGCGCGGCAGCGGCCGCCGCGTCGTGCCCGGTGGTTGATCCAGACCGGGGGAAGGGAAGAGGAAGATCTGAAGGATCAAGAGGTGGGATTGTTTGATCCCAGTGGAAGCTGCTGGCTGCTGCAGGTCCGGTTCTTGAACCGGAAGCTGCTCTCTTGGAACGCAAAATGAGCGAGGATGGCCGGGTGGGGGTGTACGCGTGGAATAACCAGATTTTTGCTGATCGTGTGGAGTTCTGTCTGAATTCCGCAACTTTTGGTGAACATATGGAGCCTGTAGATTCAGGCGGCAGCTGGAGTCTCTAGTATTTCTTTAACAGAGTGCTTTAGTGTTAGTGTCATAGTATGGGTACATGTTGAGCATTGCCATTGTGTGGTGAACTGGCGATGATGGATTTCTGGTTTGTAGTGTTGGTTCGTACTCCGGGTTCTTCACTTGAATAAGCTCTCTGCTTCTCGGCTGCAGAGTACCTTTGATTGAACAAGCGCTCTCTGTTTCTTGGCTGTATGGTAGTAATCATACGTTGGATGTGTTTTTTTTTCTCTTCAGTGCATCTGCAAAATTATTGGTCTGTTCTTTTTTTGCTGAAGCTTGTGTCTTTTGACTGTAACTTTTGATTTTTGGATTGTTCGTGCGAGAGATTCTAAAGTAACAGAAAATCACGTGTGATTTTTGCCGATAAAAAAAAGTTGGTACGGTATGTACTACAATTAACTAATAGAATATCTAAAAAGATACTCTATTTAAAAGTTAATTACTATTAAAAATCAAAAAATAATTTTTAAAAAATAAAAAGAATAGGCCAATTGCTGTGTTTCAGCGTTCTTGAAACAGGGCTGCGAGGTTGCTCTTTAGTTGGAGTCATTTTCTAGCCATATTTTTTTATTGGCACTGATTTGCTTGTGGGCGCACAACCAGCCCTGCTTCCCGATAAGGGCATGAGGCAACCACACCTCAGATTGTACAGTGCCAGAGTGCATGCTGCTAAGATGAGGTGGTGCTTCAGAGCGAAGTCTTTTCCTTCTCCTGCAAGCTGTATGTTGTTTGTGCTGCTTGCTCGGGCCCGGCATTGAATCATCGACAAATCCGTTAAGAGCAAGTACAATAGTATAGCCAACTAGTGGCTATAACACTTATCCATTTCATCTATAGTCTTCAAAAAAACAGTTCATACAATAAGATAGCTATTACAATAACTATTTAGCCCCACGTGTAAGAGAGTGAAATGCATATTTTTACGTGCTATAGCTAGCTGTAAGGGCGTCCGCAATGGTAATAGCTAGTACTAGCTATATAGTCAGCTGACGTGGAGGTGAGAGACAAAAGCAAAGACTATTTTATACTGTTGGACCCACATGCTCCTCTCTCATGTTCTTGGACTACGTGAAATAGATCAGCTATTTGCTCGTCGCTAGTGACTACTCTCTCTCCTACTTTTTCCTTGCCACATCAGATCTAGCTAACTAAATAGCCAGCTGTTGGAGACGCCCTAATTTAGTAGCTAGCTTCCTTCTCTCTCTTTTTTCTCTCTCTGCCACGTAAGATTTTGTTGATATTATATTTGCTATAGTCTGCTGATTAAATCTTATTGTACCTGCTCGGGCCCGGCATTGAATCATCGACAAATCCGCTAACACGACCAAGAAAGTGATTACCTTTTTGTTTCGCCACTGGCCGACCCCAACAACCAAATGAACCAATGCGGAAGAAGTGCGTTTCGTGGCGTGCGGCGCTTTTACACTGACCTCACTGTCCACGTTGATCGTTAGCTAGAAGTAGGAGATCATTGCTAAGGCGGCCCTAGAAGGGAAGGGAGATGGTGGGTCTCTTATTTTATTTCTTTTAGTCTTGATTTATAGTTTTTAATTTATTCGTGATAAAAGTATAACGTAATAAAAACTTATGTATAGTTTTGGCCGATATAAATAAATTTGCTATAATATATCCTACAATAAATTTATAGAGCTCGTCTTAAAAAAAATAATTCGTTTAAAAGTTAGGTACTGTAGGAAAGCCGAAAAACAATTTTTAGAGTCAGAAAAGAAGATGGTCGTTAGTTGATTTGAAGCATGACATTGATTCGGCTGCTAATGGGCTTGGATCCTCCTATACTTTTGGATTAGGCCTAAAATTTCATATGGATTGGAACATTTTAGATCTGTAGTAGTTTGGATCAGGCTTGAACCAGGCCTAGGCCTTATGGTTTTGTGCTAAGTGCTCGTATTGATCAAATCGAGAGACTAAAACACTCAACGAAGCTTCTCGTGAGTCACGACACAAAGCCCCACCACCGTTGGTGTCTTCCCTGCCACCTCCACCACTCTCCCTCATTGGCGGCTCTTCCACGCCACCTCCGCTCTCCCTCATCGCAAACCTCTCATCGGTCACCCTCGCTCTCTCTCATCGATAGCCATCCTCGCGCCCCCCTCCTTTACCACCACTGCCATGGCCAGATCAGGTAGGATCCCACTTGACACGAGCTGTGGTTATCTCCTCCTATCCCTGTCCAGTCATATCTGGCCGTTGCGGCATGAGGAGGCGCTGCTCGGCGAAACGGCCGCATAGGCTTCTTAATATGGTGCAGCTACGAGGCGACAATGGTAGTGGAGACATGCTCGAAGACATAGTGGCTACGGGAGGGTCAGAAGCAAGCCTATAACATCCCAAAAATCGAATGTTTGGAAATGTGAAAAATTTAGAACTTTTTTAATGCATCTTGTTGGCATTTGAATTTCTTGTAGAATTCTATTTGGGATTTTCTGAAACTTTGCGCTATGCAAAATAATGCAGGGAGTAATCCTCAAATAAAATAACAATCATATTAATAAAATAAGAAAAAATTTGAAAACCTAGGCTACTTTATTTTAGGCTTGAATTGGATTGGATCAAAGAAACTAATTTTCAGACTTTTGGATAAGGCTTGTGTTGGGTTTGGGCTATTAGCACCCATAAATTGACACACCCCATCATGCGTCATGTTCTAATTTATTTACATTAATCATCCGAGAAACGGTGACGTCGTGTCGAGGGTGCGGGGTGCCCAAATTCATCAGCATCTGAGTTCTTTGCATCTCCTTATGATCTTCTTTTCTCCGTAGCCCATTTCTTGCTTGCGTGTGCGCACAACTGATAGCACATGTGACTTTGCCTAATCTTGCCCCCAGAAACGAAGCAGCCATATTCAGTGGAATCCATCAGGAATTCAGACGGACAATACAATTGTGCAACTAGACCATCCCTATTTTCCATTAACAAAAACGGGAACTAAGTTTTTTTTAATCAAAACGCGAGGAGCCACAAGGCCACAGCCAAATATTGAGGTTTTGATCTCAACACAAGGGATTGGCCTGATCAATATGGCTTCAGCTTATTTTTGCATTATTCATAAATTTCGTCTTTTTCTGAACTTTTGGCTTTTTTGAGTTTTTTTACCGGTTCTTTTTTTCCTCGTATTTGTTTACATTATACGTGATGAGCTAATATGTTTTTTCTATTTTTAAATTTTTTAAAATTTAATTATGGTAAATAAGCCTCTGTCGGCTACAGTGCTTTTTTCAGCTAGCTACAGTGTTTTCAGCCATAAGCCATGAGGCTTTCAGCCGAACCGATCACCACCGAGATTTCTGAATTTTCGTCCTTATTTTCATTTCTCGTTTCCATTCCAAAGATTCGCATGCGACCAGAGGCAAAAGCGAAGAACGGCGTTACGGTCGGATACACTGAGCAGTACCTCCTACGGTGCAACCATCTTCTGGTGCCTCGGGCAGCCAGATTCCAAAGCCGGGCCCACCTCTGCCACTTGGTCCTTTTGTGGGGCCCTGACTCGGCGCCTCCTTCAGAGATAACTAAGGAAGCCTCCTATGCGTGCACAAGCTTCAGAGATTGTCAGTTCAAAAAAAAAAAAAGCTTCAGAGATTGTACAGTGCCAGAGTGCATGCTGCTAAAATCGAGGTGGTGCTTCAGAGCGAACTCTTTCCTTCTCCTGCAAGCTGTATGTTGTTTGTGCTGCTTGCTTGGGCCCGGCATTGAATCATCGACAAATCTGCTAACGCGACCAAGAAAGTGATTACCCTTTCGATTCGCCACTGGCCGACCCCGACAACCAATGCGGAAGCTGTGCGTTTCGTGGCGTGCGGCGCTTTTGCACTGACCTCGCTGTGCAACACCGTTGGTCGTTAGCTAGAAGTAGGAGATCATTGCTAAGGCGGCCCTAGAAGGTTCTTTTCAATTTTGATTTATAGGTTTTAATCTGTTCGTGATAAAAGTACAGAGTAATAGAAACTTATGTATAATTTTGATCGATATAAATAAAGTCGTTGCAATATATCCTACAATAAATTTATAGAGCTCGTCTTAAAAAGATACTTCGTTTGAAAGCTAGGTACTGTAGAAAAACCGAAAAGCGGTTTTTAGAGTCTGAAAAGAAGATGGTCGTTAGCTGATTTGAAGCATGACATTGATTCGGCTGCTAATGGGCTTGGACCAGCCTAGACTTTTGGATTAGGCCTAAAATCTCATATGGATTGGATTATTTTCGATCCGTAGTAGTTTGGATCAGGCTTAAGCCAAGCCTAGGGCTTATGGTTTTGTGCTAAGTGCTCGTATTGATCAAATCGAGAGACTGAAACACACAACGAAGCTCCTCATGAGTTATGACACGAAGCCCCACCACCGCCGGTGTCTTCCTTGCCACCTCCACCGCTCTCCCCCACCGGCAGCTCTTTCACGCCACCTCCGCTCTCCCTCATCGCCGACCTCTTCATCGGCCACCCTCACTCTCTCTCATCGATAGCCATTCTCGCCCCCCACTGCCATGGCCAGATTAGGCAGGATCCCATTTGATACGAGCCATGGTTGTCTCCTCCTATCCCTGTCTAGTTATATCTGGCCGTGGCGGTATGAGGTGACGCTCGGTGGAGCGGCCGCACAGGCTTCCTAATACGGTGCAGCTACGAGGCAACGATGGCAGTGGACTGGTGGAGACATGATCGAAGACATAGCGACTATGGGAGGGTTAGAAGCGAGCCTATAACATCCCGAAAATCGGTTGTTTGAAAATGTGGAAAATTTAGAACTTTTTAATGAATCTTGTTGGTATTCGAATTTCCTGTAGAATTCTATTTGGGATTTTCTGAAATTTTGCGCTGTGCAAAATAATGCAGGGAGTAATCCCCAAATAAAAATAATAATCATACTAATAAAAAGAATGAAAAATTCGAAAACCTAAGCTTCTTTATTTTAGGCTTGAGTTGAATTGGATCAAAGAAACTAATTTTCAGACTTTTGGATAAGGCTTGTGTTGGGTTTGGGCAATCTGCCACTTGGTCCTTTTGTGGGGCCCTGACTCGGCGCCTTCAGAGGTAAGGAAGCCTGCTATGCGTGCACAAGCTTTCGTGAATCCATTGTTTTCTTGACCGGCAAGATCTGCCGACGTGTCAGCCGCTTGGTCCTCTCTGTGCCAAGGACAGGTGCTTTGCCCTTGTTCTATCCTTGCCAGCTTGCTTATGCTGTTAAATGGCCAGTGGATCGTCTCCGTTGCCTGGTCTTGCCAGTTGCCACGCTCATTCACCAACCACCGCATGATTTATTAGCAGTGGTTTTTTCCTCCCCCCCCCCCCACTAAATCCTACTAATCCAAATGCTAGTGTCATCCCTCACTTTCCCATCCAATCGAAGCCCATCGCAGCTGCACTAATCACGTACTTATCCAAACAAATCTCGGGTTATGCAGTTCTTAGCGAAACTACGAAAGACTCCTGCTGAAGTTCACCGCGACAGAAAAGGATTGTACTCGCCAGTTCCATGCGGTCACGGTCGCCGTGGACCTGCTTTAAAAGTACACATCGTTTAACGGTAAATTACTGTATAAATAGAAGTTAAAGTATAAGTATAAACAAAAAAAATTGAACCATATTCCACTCCTCACGAGTCCAAGCTCCAAGAAAGTGTTTCCCCCCCCCCCCCCCCCCCTTAGGCTTGTTTGCAACCAGGGAAAATTATCCCTCGGAACTTCATCCCCTCTTTGGATTGGGTTGATCCCCATCCGTACACCCAATCCCGGTGGGCTTCTTTTTTCAGTTTTTAAAAGCTGTTTTTTGTATTTTCTATAATAACTAACTTTTTAAACAGGGTGTCTTTTCAAAGTAGAGTTTATAAGTTGATTGTAATACACACTATATCGACTTCATTTATATCGGCCAAAACCACACGCGGGTTTCTGTTATGCTATAATCTCTGTCACGAATATTCCAAAAGACAAACCGCAGCCATAAGCCAAAACTAAAAAGAACCCATGCTTTGTTTAGATAGGAACTTAGGGGCAGGGATCATTCATGTTTAAAAAGATCAGAAGCAAAATAAGAGGTTCAAAATCAGTTTAGACAAATCAGAGAAAAATATGAAAAATCAAGGGAAAAACTAAAAATAAGGAAGCATGGGTGGAGGTAGGTGCCCAGAGCGGTGGCACCACCGGCAATGGTGATGAGGCGATGTTGACTTGGACGTCGTAGTGGGGTGGCAGCGTGGCATAGCGAGGTCTCCCATCAGTTCTGCGTGTGATGGAAGAAGCCCAAGCATGAGGAGGAAGCGGCACAAATCACAAATAGAGGAGTCCTCACCTCGACACTTGCTCCTCGAGTGCCCGCTGTCCATGCCCTTAGGATCTCGCACGACATTCTCTCCATCGGCTCCTATATTCTCGTCAGAATCGACGGTGGTGGTGGCGACAACTTGCAACAGCAGTGATGTAGGTGTGTGGCTGTAGAGGATTAGAGCAGAGGCAGTGGCTTGAAGTACGGCTTGTTGGTGAGAAGGTAGAGGGAGAATGCAAGAAGAGGGGGCATGCGACGCATCACCCACGTGAGCTTGGTGACTGGGACGGTGCTACCTGGTCGCCACGATGGCAACATCCGACAGCAAGAGAGGGCTGGCTCCCATTTCCATGCGCATGTAACCCAGGATGACAAAATCCTGGGAGAAGGATGACTGAGGAAGAAGAGGAGAAGGAAGAGGAAGACGATGAAAGGGTAGGGGGAGGAGAAGACTAACCGTAGTGGGAGGAGGGAGTCGCCGAAGTCAAGAAGGAGAAAGGGAGGCGGCGGCACGTTGTTCGCGAGCGAGGGGGATGTGACACGACGAGCGACGAAGCACGGAAAAAGCACATCTCATTGGAGAATATTTTCTCCCCTAGGGAACAGGCTGGATTGTGCTGAGATTTTCCCCATCCCCATCTCACCCAAACGCATGAACAGACCAAATCGAGAGTGTTTCCCCATCCGGATGTTACTCATGGATTGGGCTAGGATCCCAACCTTTCCAACAAAGCCTTGAAGGGTAACACGGACGTGAATGGGTAGCACACCACATGTCTGAGTTCTAGTCAGATATGGCTGGGTTTGGCAGGGCTCATTGCTTTCGGTTTTTGTACCTTACTACAATAATTAATTTTTAAACAGTGCGTCTTTTCAAAATAGGATATACAATTCGATTATAACAGACAATATACTAATTTCAATTATATCGATTAAAATTACATATAAGTATCTTTCTTTATAATCTTTCTTATAAATAGATAAAATTTAAAAGTCATAAACGTAAAGACCAACAAGGAACGAGCTCCTCTCCGCGCCGCGCCGCGCCCTGCATGCGAGTACACCACTACACCACCATGTGCGTGACAGCCCCGCAACAGCAGTAAGCACAACTTTTGTGGATAAAGATCCGGCGCCACATCCCCTCGTCCAGGCCCCCCCCCCCCCCCCCCTCCGAGCGGTACAACATAGTGACAGGACGGCGGACGAAATAGTAGCGAGCAATGATTGGTCGGTAGCGACATAATTCCTGAAAAACTGTCCAAAGCCATGGATCGAATGGACGAGGGGGACCGACCATTATTGCCACTGACACACTCAAACGCATCTCGTTGATTTTGCTCTCCTCTGTTTTGGACCTTTCTTTGAATTAGAACCTAGTTAAACTCGTTGTGTTACTTGTTATGTAGTACTGTGTACTTCATAGTTTCTCGAATCTATGCTTGAAGCCGTTTACATAGTTTTTTCACTTCTTTTACTTTCACCTCATTTTAATTAAAAATAAGCCATAGAATTATAGACGTATTATATATCATAATTCTCTCGTTTCTGTCTTGTAAAAATATCTTTTCATTATTTTTCCTACCGATTGTCTCTTTCATCTAAATATCATTTTCTTTCAATCATTACAATTTATTTTTAATTAAAAATTATCTATCGCAGCTAATATAAACAAGCCGTTAGATGCCTTGATACTCATTGATATCAGTCTCACCACCGGCAGAGTATAAGGTGGTGCTCCACACTTCCAGCCGTACAAAAGTGCTACATGGGGCAGCAGGAGACACTGGTTTGCGACGCAAGCTACCCTACGTCACCGCACATGACGCACGAGCCGACGAAAGGAGAAACGGTTTGAGAGAACTTTATTTTTTTTATCTCTTACGCCATGCTCATTTTAGTTTCTCGCTTGGGCTATTTTTTTTATTTCATCTTGTTTTGGTTTTTGGGCTTTTTAACTTTGTTTGTCTTTTTTTCATATTCCTTTGTATTGTCTGTAATAGGTTAACATATTTTTATTTTTAAAATTTTTAAATTTAATTACGCTAAAAAGATAACGATAGCTACAATACAAATAAATCAACTATAGTGCTAAATAGTAAAAAATAAATTATAAGATAAAAAAACCCAAATAAGCAGCGTTGAAGCGAGCAGCTGACCGAGTCCGAGACAAGATCCACTTCTCTCTGTTTGTCCAGGGATCACACACTGACGCTGAGCCAGCCCGAGCTAGCTCACGTCCAGGTCCAACAACTCGACAGCAACACTTACCCGTAGCCCCCTGCATTGTACTACAATCAAACTAGACCATCCACTTGAAAGCGAGGGGTGCTAGCAAATAACCCCTTGTGCGAAGCTCTCGTCGACTCGCCGGAGTTTTTTGCTATTTTAGTACCCTCGAAAGCGGGCTTCTCTAAAATAGTACTGATACCGTGGGCTTCTCTAAAACGGTACTGTTAACGATCTATCTACTCCATAATAGTACTCCACTTAATTTTCTTTTTCTTTTCTGATTTTTACTCCCTAAACTACCTAAAGTACCCATCCTAATTTGATTTCGATCTAATCAAATCGTTTCAAACGATTTTGTTCCAGGCCTCGGCGGAGATTCCAGCGCCTGTCAATTTCGAGTTAGAATCTGCGCTAACATTTTGCTTTCTCAAGTATATACCTGCACCTACCATGGTCCATGGAGGAGAGCTAGGTCCATGATTTGCTTCTTAATTCGAAACGTCCAGCTCGGGTGAGGTTTGTGCAACAGTACGATCAGGAAATTATACTTGGTAGATGGAGAAAAACAGAGCAGACTGGTAAACAAGTTTTAAGTTCTAAGCCAATAAGCTCTAACTCAAAATTGACATGCGCTGGAATCTCCGCCGAGGGCCGCCCAACCGCCGAGGGCTGGAACAAAATCGTTTGAAACGATTTGATTAGATCGAAATCAAATTAGGAGGGGTACTTTAGGTAGTTTAGGGAGTAAAAATCAGAAAAGAAAAAGAAAATAAAGTGGAGTACTATTATGGAATAGATAGATCATTAACAGTACTATTTTAGAGAAGTTCGCGGTATCGGTACTATTTTAGAGAAGCTCGCTTTCGAGGGTATTAAAATAGCAAAAAAACTCGGCTCGCCGTCGTGCTCGTTGCAAAATATTTTATACTTCCAAGAGCCAATCAAAAGACTACGTAGTACTAACAAAGAAATCCCATCTGCCTCTATAAGGTAGCTGCACGGGCCACTCGGCACACACCACTCTCGGCGCCTCGCCCAGTCGCCCCGCGTCTCTGTGTGCGTGCGCAGTGCGCTTGCGCGTGGTGTGAAGCCATGGATGGGCAGGACGGCAACCAGAGGAAGAAGCCCCATGGGAACTCGAATCCCAGGAGGGGCGACATCTTGAAGGGGATCATCAAAGACTTGACCGGCCGGCCCGCTAATAATAGCCCCACCACCACAAGGCCTGGCGACGGCGGCGGCGGCGGCGACGACGACGACGGCAACGGAGGTGGCGGGGACGCCGGTGGCTCCTACGCTGGGTGATAGTGTGATACGGTTCTTACTGACGCTTGGTACGTAAGTTTGTGCTGGTGTTGTGGGCCGCTTGGTGCTTCTGCTAGCAGGCGGCTAGGCGCTAGGTTGCTGAAGCGTCAGTCAGTTCTGGCAGGTCAGGTGTTTGTGACTGGTTGTGTAACTCAATGTTGTTGTGTTCAGTGTTTCTCGATTACGTACCGGGCATGTAGGAAATGTTTGGATCTACGAGTACTGAATCTAGCCCTCTTTGTTGCACGAATGATCTTTTCGTTTGTTCTTGTTCTTGTTGCTGTTCCTGCGATCTACTTTTCTTTCCACTTCCCTTGTTTAGAATTCGTTGCGAACGACTCTTACGTCCTTATGGTTTAGGCATCGCCAATCACGCATGAATGTATTGGAAAATCGATTGGTGTCATTAGATCGATGCTGCCGTTCCATTTGAAACCTGCATTTCTTTTCTTTTTTGGTTCCATGGTTGTTTCTTCGATCAATGAACGAATACATATAAGTTCTTGAAAAGAAATCTAAATCGACTGTTTATCCACATGGGCATGTAAATAATTGGTACTAGGTGCTGTAAATTCTCTTTAATTTGCTCAGAGAACAGAGAATTAGATTCACGGGCCTATTCTTTACAGCTTCAAGGTGTTTTGGGTCTTTCTACATTAACTAGTTTTTAAATAAAGTATTTTCTAAAATAAAATTTATAAGTTAATTATAGTACATAGTCAAAAACCGATCAAATATAAGTTTTTATTACCTTATATTTTTTTACGAACAGTTTAAAAAGTATAAATCGCAGCCAAATTCTGGGGAAAAAAACCCGAGGTGCTTGCTTTCAGCTAAACCCACTGTTGCTGGCGGCGGTCTTATCCATTTCCCCTTTGTTTTATTACTTGTCTACTACTGATACGTCTGCACTAACGTGCCTGCCCCATACCCCTTATGATGATCCCCAACATCATATATCAAGAAATGAATCGTATTGAAAGGAAGATTGTGCTGTGCCCTATCTTAGGGGGTGTTTGATTGTCAGTCACAGTTTACCACGTTTAAAATTAGGTAAGTTTGACTAACTTTGGGAGCTGTTTAGTTGCAGCCACAGTTGTGGCAAGATTCCCTTCCAGCAAACTAGGTCTCATGCGTCAATAACTCAAAAAAGTGTGGTAAGATTTCCTTAGGCTTGCTAAGATGTTGCAAAGAATTTGAGCACCTCAACTTAGGCAAGTGTGGTAATTTTTGTTGGTAAAGTATGACTAGCAACCAAATAGCCCCTTATTCTTTAGATCCTCGTTCAAACTTCAAGACAAGGTACCAGTAGAATATTCATTATCACCACGCGCATTATGTACTGGGGACAGCTCAGTTTTTGTTCGTTGCGGCTGTCAGGTTTTCCCTTGGCTTGACCCCAAAAGCTCCAAAATGCAAATGCACGCGTGGTTCATCACGATTCAGGAACAGGTCACCGATTCGCGGTAGTCGTTTTCTTACGCTTGACTACCATCGCTAAACTAGTGGGGCATGATTTGGAGAAAATCCTCTGATTTATATTAGAACTCATGAAAAAAAGTGTACTAGTATTAACTTATACATCTCTAGATGAATATGTTGTCCTATCATTGAACTTAATGGATTTCTTTATTTTTATCACTATAGACTCTGCATTTTGCAACAGTGTTATATAATTGCCAATAATCGTTGCAGCTGAAAGTAGATTGTCGATGATCTCTTGATGTGTAGGCCCTACTCCTTAGTAGTGGTGTTGTTCACCGAAAGAAAATTAGCGGCAATTTATTTGCACCCAACTCGACCCGCTGTCAATCTATGTGGTAGGTGTTGTCATCGCCTTTCAGGTGAGTTGGTGTGATAATACCCATCGTGGGTAAGGAAATTCGATGAAGAATTTATCGGAGAAGAACAAAACTAAAAAACCAAAGTCGTACTGCCGTGGTCGAAAGGTCGAAGTCATACTGCCGTGGTCGTAGCATGCTGTGGTCATAAGTTGAACGTGGTCGTAAGCTGAACATTGTTGTAGTTATGTTCAGGCCGTAGTCGTAAGATTGTCTGTGTTCTGATACTGTGGCCGTAAGAGTGTCTAAAGATTATAATCACTCATAACTAAGCAAAAACACTCAAAAGTAAGGACATCAACAGCAAACGACCAAGTCTTTCACAAATGCAAAATCCAAGGCAAACTAAATGCTAATTATTTATCATATCTTAATCTACGACTATTCACATGGTCTAACAAAAACTTAGACTATCGTAAGAGTTCAAAAATGGTCAAATAGACTTATTCTAAATATTAAATTGCTTTTGAAAATCAGCGAGTCGGCGGACTTATTACAAAATATAAAATTAATTCTGGAAATCAGCTAGTCCTTCGCCGACTCGACCCCAGCAAGAACATCACGTAGGGTAGGATAGAGGAACTGGCGGCAGACTGACAAACTTGCGACCGCACGGCTAGGGTTACTACCCGCGGGGCTACGTCAGGAAGATCCGCTTCTCCTATCCGGCTCCGCGAGTTCTCTCTCGTACGCTTCTAGGAACCAACACAATTAGCTGTTGCTCTGGGTCTTGGATTTGTTTTGCTTCATGTACCATACAGTAGTCTAGACCGTTGGGCCTTGTTAGTTGAGGAAAAGGTGAAGCTTACGGCTTTGGCCCAGAATTGCTTCCACCTTTCAGTTTGGACTTTTGTGTCCGGCCTTTGTCTTTTTTTTATTGGACATCCAGGGAGCAAGATGGCCTAGAGCCTATATATAGGGCCCTTATAGAGGAGCTACTGTATCCAGGTGTGCTCTCAAACTCGCAGCGTTTTTGGGCCAATTCGTATAGTTATCCCACGAGGCGTTAGGGGGGGGGGGGACAAAACATATGTAGCTAAATGGGGAGAAATTTCGATATTTGACACTGAATACGTGCACCTCTCAACTTTTAACTCCCAATTCGCACGCCTTTGGAAATTTAACCATGTCACTGCAAATTCTTTTGATTCAAGGGATTCTCCTCATTTTCTCTCCTTTTCTATTTTTTGTGCCACCGGAAATGACCGTAGTGCCCTCTGCCTAATCTCCGCTTCCTGTACAGGGCGTTGATGCCGCCACTGCTGCCGCCCTCGTACGCGCGCACCACACCCGAACGCGCGCGCCGGCCGCCGCCTGGCCTCCCCGCCCGAACGCGCGAGCTCCGGCCGCCGCTGCTCCGATTCACGCGCCCGCATGCATGTGCCGTCCGGCCGCCACTGGTCGCCGCCGCATGCCGCAGCCGGGCCGCACCCCGGCCACTTCCGCTCACTCCGGCCTGCAGCCAGCCCCGCCGTGCGCAGCTCCGGCCCCGCAGCCGCCGGCCTCCTCCGCCCGCGCCGCGCCTACGCCCGGCTGGCCTGCACGCCGCCGCGCTCGCCTGGCTGGCCCGTGCCGCCCGTAGCGGCTGCACCGCCCACGCCTCCGCGCCATGCGCGCGCTGCTGGCTCCGTCTCGGCCTCCGGCTCGCAGCCGTTCCGCCCAGCCTCGACCGACCCGCCCCGCCTTTGCCGCCGGCTAGTAGCCGTGCGCCGCACCCCGCGAGAGGCCACACGCCGCCCCGAATGGCGTCGCTCGTCGCCGGCCGCACGCCGCCTCCCCGCATGGAGCAGCCGTGCTGGCGCCGCACCCAGCTCCGGCCTCCCACCTCGCCTCGTCGGCCAGCAGCCGTGCCCCCGCCCGCACCCGGCTCCGGCCTCTCGCCTCGGCTCGCCGGCCACCAGCCGTGCCCGCGCCTGGCTCCGGCCGCCGCCGTCTCACCGACCTCGCCCGAACCGCCCAGCCCACCGCAAGGGTTGGCGCCGCCGCCACCGTGGAAGCGGGGGTAGGGAAACCCTGCAGTAGTCGCCGTGGGGCGTGGTGCGCGCGTACGGGGGCGGCAGCAGTGGCGGCATCAACGCCCTGTACAGGAAGCGGAGATTAGGCAGAGGGCACTATGGTCATTTCCGGTGGCACAAAAAATAGAAAAGGAGAGAAAATGAGAAGAATCCCTTGAATCAAAAGAATTCGCAGTGACAGGGTTAAATTTCCAAAGGCGTGCGAATTGGGGGTTAAAAGTTGAGAGGCGCATGTATTCAGTGTCAAATATCGAAATTTCTCCTAAATGGGTAAGTCAAAATATCTCATATGGGGTATCCCTATACTATCCTCCGTCCATTTTACCTCGAGATTTTCACACCGTTTGGGGGTATGGGTAGTGTACTATTTCCTTTTTTGCCATCCAAAAAACACTGTTTTTGCCTTTTGTGGTGCCATGTGATATTGTGACGGGACAGTGGGCCGAAGGGTAGGGGAAAAGCTGGCTGCGTTTTGGAGTCAGGAGTGAGGTGGCATTTGTTCTTGTGGGTCAGGGGAACGCACTTTTAAATGACAAATGGGCCCAACAAAAATAAGGCCGCAGCATCTTGTGACAATCATTTCAAAAGGAAGGGACACTTGAATTAAAATGAAGGAGAGCGCAAAATTATTCTGTAACATGAGTCTGTATTTATTTCGTAACATTTTTAGAGCTTTTCGGCCCAATATTAGGAGAAAACTCACAAAATTTTGGAAACAATAGTTGAGGTTCCCTAAAAATAAGCGAAAATGCATTTTCGGCTTCCCTTCTTCACGAAAACACAATAAAAAATCGAAAAAAGAGCCGGCCACGTGGAGCCGCAGCCGGCGATGCAAAAACGGTAACGTGGAGTCGACGCCGTGGAGCGCGGCGGGGCGGTTCGGTGTCGAGCGTAGCTGGAATCAGAAACTGGAGGGTGGCGTGGCGTTGGGGTGATCAGATCTAGCGAGGAGGGCACCATAACAACGTGTTGGTGGTGCAGTGGCGGTGTGGCGTGGGGCAAGGCCAGAGCGTGAGGGGTGGGACTATGTCGAGGGTGGCCACCGACCCGTTCGCTGAAGGCGTGGCATCCTCCGCGCAAAGAGAGGGAGGGAGGGAGACAGTGGAGAGAGAGAAGAGTGGGAGATGACTTGGAGGGAGAGAACATAGCAGACTCCATGCATGCAGTGCTTAGAGCAACTCCAAGAGATGGGCTAAAACATCCCCTAAAATAAATTTTGGTGATTAGTAAAAAAAAAACCTCTCCAAAAGATCCCCAAAACCACCACTAAAAATTTTAGTACCCCCAATATCTCACCCCACCAGAGCCAAAATTGGCCTCACCCCACGCGTCCCCAATCCGTTTGCCGCGCGTGACTAGTGATTCCGCGCCCAATTTTTTTTCCCTTCGCGCCTGCGCCTCCTCGTCGGCCACCTGCGTGTCTCCGCCGGCCGCTGCGCGTCCTCGCCGGCCGCCTGCGCCTCCTCGCCGGCCGCCTGCGCGTCTCCGCCGGCCGCTGCGCCTCCTCGCCGGCCGCTGCGCCTCCTCGCCGGCCGCTGCGCGTCTCCGCCGACCGCTACGCCTCTCCGCCGGCCGCTGCGTCTTATCGCAAATAATGTTTCACTTCTGAACAAAGAGGCAAATGCACCTGTTTATACCCGTGAAGATCTGAAGAGGATGAAAGAAATATCACGGAGAAATGACACATTCGATTTGCTGGGAAATTCACTTGCTCCATCTATATATGGCCATCTATGGATAAAGAAGGCAGTGGTACTATTAATGCTTGGTGGTGTTGAGAAGAATCTGAAAAATGGAACTCACTTGAGAGGGTTAGTGCTACCTCTTCAGATCACTGCTGCTGATCTGCTGATTTCATTGATTGCAATGTGTTTGTGTGTGTGCTTCTTTGGCTATACACGAAGTTATGGAACAGCAAACTGTGACCATTGCCAAGGCAGGAATACATGCCTCGCTAAATGCGAGGTGTAGTGTAATTGCTGCAGCAAATCCAATATATGGAACCGTAAGCTCTTATAGTTTCTTTTATTTGCTGCTTAATGGCATTCTACTGGTGAAGTTGCTGTTTCTGATCATAATTTCTGGCTGCATGACAGTATGATCGTTCATTGACACCAACAAAGAACATCGGGCTTCCAGATTCATTGCTCTCATGTTTTGATTTGCTTTTTATTGTTCTTGATCAAATGGATCCTGAGATTGATCGTCAAATTTCAGAACATGTTTCAAGGATGCATAGATATTGCACTGATGATGGAGGTAATTTTGTGTTTTACAATTCAGAGATTTATTTTCATGCATTTTCAGTCCTTTCCATCTGCTTTGCTAAAAAAACAAATTTGTAAACTGCAGGAGCAAGGTCTCTTGATAAAAGTGGATATGCTGAAGAAGAAGATGGTGATGCTAATGCAGCCATTTTTGTTAAATATGACAGAATGCTCCATGGGCAGGATAGAAGGAGAGGCAAGAAGGCCAAACAGGACAGACTGACTGTCAAATTCCTGAAGAAATATATTCATTATGCGAAAAACCTTATTCAGCCAAAGCTCACAGATGAGGTAACTCTCATAAGAGATATTATTCTTCTAGTCTACCAGCTTCAATGGGACAATACTAATGTTTATAACTAGCGACTAATGAGTATCAAGTTCTGGTTACAACGTGTTGTAGCTGATATACTACTTTTTTCCTTCAAAATGCTTTCTGTATTTTGGTGTTTTGTTGATAGCTTTCTCCATTATACATGAACAATTCTGTCGTGTGTTAAATGGTAGCAAGATCCCCCTTCAGATATAGCATTTAAACTTGTGCGCTTCTGCAGGCTTCTGATCATATCGCAACTTCATATGCTGAGCTTAGGGACGGCAGTGCAAATGCCAAGGTTTGTTCTAAGCAATAGCTCCTTGCTTTCTTGTTAAAGCTATATGTTTATAGTCATTTTCTCATCCTTCTGTTTTAGTCTGGTGGAGGTACACTTCCAATTACAGCGAGGACATTGGAAACAATAATTCGTCTATCCACTGCTCATGCCAAGATGAAATTGAGACACGAGGTACTTTGCTCCATACTACATATGTTTGTTTAATCCAATTGTCCAAGCAAGCTACCTGTAACAAGAACTCACTAGAGTCTAGATGAATGACGTACCTATTACTTTAGTCATTCCTTTTCCTGAAACTTGACCAAGAAATAAGGCATTTCTAATGTTAGTGTTCTATTTTTTTTAAAACAATATATATTCATTATTTTGAAGCATAGCAGATGCGGAAATCCCTCTGGAAAATGTAATCACATTGCCCGTATATTCTGTTGCAGGTTCTAAAATCTGATGTTGAGGCTGCATTGCAAGTTCTGAATTTTGCAATATACCATAAGGAATTGACGGAAATGGAAGAGCGTGAACAGCGAGAGATGGAGATGAAACAACAAGCCGATCCAGATGCAGCTGCAAGTGGTGGCAATGTGGATGTAGTAGATTTAAAATATTTAGGGGACCAATTTTGGGGATAACTGTTGGAGCAAAGGAGTTATATTGATCCCCAACTTTTTGGCATGTCCCCTAAAATGAGATTATAGGGGATCAAATTTAGCCCATCTTTTGGAGCTGCTCTTAGCACACACCTTTGCACACTTCACCTTACTTACGCACGGGCCCTCTATTCATCATCCCCACTTGTCACATAATATGATGCTTTGGTCACAAGATGCTGCATATTTTGCTGGTACACAAAACATATTTTTTTCAAATATTTCTAGCTTTCTTCGTATACATGCGCACATCTGGAGGTGGTCAAGGGACACAATCAACGGTGGGTGCCCTACGAGCTTAAAATCCATGTCCTCTAGTTAATTGGATATTTGGTTTTTTGGTTTTGATTTCTCTAGAAATAGAAATAAACAAGACGACTTTTTTAAACTTCTTGAAACTGTTTTTTAAATAGTTTTTAAACTTAAAATCATATACACTATTCGCATTAACGTCATTATCATTCACTATCGTCTCAAAAAATATAGATTAAAATCATCATCCGTAATAGAAAACCATCGACCGCAGAAATAAAAAGCCCAATGTCAAGGCTGGTAAAATCGAAGTCATCCCGATTCCTGATAGCGATGCTTCTGTTGAGTAGCGTAAACCGCCGTCGCGGTACGTGTGCACAGAAAGCGCACCAAACGTACGTGATAACGCGGTCGATCGAAGTACGTAACCGGGGAAGAAAAATTATTTTCCGCCGGCAGCGTAAACTGCGTCACGCCGCGCGACCGCGAGGGGCCCGGGCGAATGGAATATCTGACATGTCCGCATCAGGTTCACACAATGCACCGCCGCCGCGCGGCCATTACTCGTTGTCTGGTCCGCCCGCGCTTTCGATGCGGTTGGTGCGGATGCTTGCACACCGACTCTTTCGCCGCCCGAGGAGTATACTACTCACGCTTCGCCGGCTCGGATAAGGTGCTGTCGCTCGCCGGAGCCGCGCCTCTCTCTGATACCCTGCTATTTTTTTTTCAGTTTTCGGAACCAAAAAGAAGATGCCATTGCTTTGTGCCACTGTGGCAGATAAGTAACATAGATTGATGCCTCGGTAGTCTGGTTGGTCGAAGGTAAATTGTGTACTGAACAGGTGCTCACTGCAGCTTAGGGAGCTAAGCTTGCACAAGTGCTGATCTGCCTTATCCTCTTTTCAGACTCTCCTGAATAAGGGTCATTCAATCCGGTTTAGAGGGCGGATTTTAGCTTACGGTTTTTAATTAAAATTATACTATAACGACTTATGGCTTAAACTTCTAACTGTGATTTTTTCTATAAAAAAAATCATTACATCGTTACAAACAATGTAAAAAATAAGGGGAAAAAATAAAAAGATAAAAACCCTAAAATTCCAAAATGCTAAAATAAGTTAAAATTTAAAATCAACGTGTTTCAAATAGTTTCTAATTTAAATAAGTTAAAAATCAAAATAAATAAGAAGGTAAAGCTATTTAGAGCGGGGTCTAAAAGGCGGGCGCGTTCATTCCACGGCCAAGCCGTAAGGGCCTGTTTGGAACAGAGGAATTTCACAGGAATTTTGCAGGAATTTTACAGGAAACAGTTCAATTCCCGCAGGAATCGGGAAAAATTCCCGCATTCCAAACAGGGCCTAAATCTGGAAAGCATCTCCAGTACTGTACCTTGTTAGGTCTAATTTCCGGTCAAACGACGAGTTCTTTGAATGACCGGTGCAACGGAACGATCAACATCAAAGCATCGTCCAAGGTTTTCCAAAACTCGTGATGTATAAGCATCATGTTTGGAGTTTTTGGTCTGTAGGCGACTCCCTCAAGAGCTTTGCCATGAAGTGCTACTATCATTTTTCGTATGCATCAGCTAATTATGGAAGCGCATGAGAGAAATCAGACCAGGCTTCCGAATGAGAAAAGGATCGAATGAGCCAATGAGGCACCTGAATGACTGAATGAAGATAAAAAGTTAGACCAAACCTCTGAATGAGAAACGGATCCGTCCCAATGGTCCGGTGTACCCATTGCTAGTCGTTAACGTTCACCAAGGACCACGCTACCACCGAACACATGGATGGTAGTAATAATACCATACACGATTGTTAGTATACAAGTAGGCTATATTAGCGTTGATTAAAATTTTATATCATATAAAACAGAAAATCATGCGAGTAAGAGATTATAGATCATTATAACTAGACGCACAGTATAGTGAAAGTAAAAATGAAGCAGTCGATTCAACGAAAAAAACATCGATGTAGCGGTAGTAGTCGATCATCCTCCGGCCAACTGTCTCCTCACGTTTGCCCCGATCAGTGTCGTAGTTACAACGGCGCCTCTACTGAGGTCCACACGTCTAGAGATGGAACACTGTGCGTCAGCGTGCTAGCACCAGCGTGCACGACAGAGGTTATGAGAGGCAGTGGCGGAACCAGGATTTGGCTACGCCCCGGGCTGAACTCTAACAACCTAAAACTAACGCCAATTTGTACCCATGCTACGATATAATAAAAGTATATCATAATTGACTAATTGCATTACTGATATGAAACTTGAGTTCAATATTAAACAAATATACATAAAGCATAATAAGAAAAACATGGCATGATATCAAAATATAAAAAATGTAACATAATAGAGATACAATTTGAGTACCTAAACTACAAAGATTTGCTCTAGAATACAAGAACTGCTAGGATCATCAATCAATCATCACATTTTAGTATATCAGCTAGAAGCCTAGAATCAATCAAACGTCACATTTCAGTATTTCGGCTACGATGAATCAAGCATCACATTTTACTATTTCAGCTGTGATCAATAAGTGTCACATTTCAATATTTCACATCATTTATCAATTACCATTTTACCTACTGGGAGTCTGGAACTGGAAGTGTCGCCGGCCAGCCGGGTCCCGGGAGGCGAGCGCTGAGCGCCGACGCGTCGTAGACTGCAAGCAGGAGCCGAGCGCGAGCGGGAGGGGGGCGACGCCGGCACTGGCTGCCTGGCCGGGAGGTGGGCCGCGCAGGCCAGGAGGAGCCGAGCCGAGGAGGGGCGCCGCTGCGCCGGGGTGGGCGGGTGCTGGGTGGCGCAATGGCGCTGGCTAGGGTGGGTCGGGAGGCGGGGCGGCACTGGCCGGGAGGCGGGGCGGGCCGGGATCTGAGACGAGGCGGAGGCGACGAGGCGACGCAGATCTGAGATGAGGCGGAGGCGACGAGGCGGCGCAGATCTGCGACGAGGCGGAGGCGAGCGCAGGCGGAGGCGACGAGGCGGCGGAGATCTGAGGCGTGGCGGCGCTGGCGACGAGCTGTTGCGGACTTGCGGTGCGGGCATGCGGGCATGCGGCGTCGCCTTCTTTGGCTGCTGGGTTAGGGTTCTGAGCGAGCGACGCGAGAAGCTGAGGCGCTGAGCGGCGAGCGCGCGGAAGTGGGCCGAGGCGCCGAGCGTGAGTGGGCCGCGCAGCACGCGCGGAAGTGGGCTGCTGGCATAGGGCTGAAATATGTATGGGCTACCTAGGCTGAATACTACCAATAATACCCCGGACTGGGCTAAAAATACCTGGGCTATATACTGTGTATTTTCTCACGCCCCGAGCTAGAGCCTACCTTGCCGGGGGCCCAATTCCGCCCCTGATGAGAGGTGGCAATTAGGGTTTCGACAGGTGTATTTCGGAATGTCTCCCTCAGCCCCTGTACCTCTCCTTATATAGCCTCCAATTGGATCTTTATTCGATACGAGTAGAGATCGTATCCTACTCGGAGACTATCATCCTATAATAGCTCGATCCTTCACTCAAATCTGTAGTGGATAACTCAGTTGTGATTAACTCCTCAACCACATTCGGCATGACCACGCACTTTCTTAATCCAACCACATTGAGGGGTTCAGAGATATCTCTCCTGTTATATAGGAGTGACAAATTTTATCTTGATCGCTTATATTTCTCCGTTTGTTTCATAGTAAACCCGAAAGCTACCTTTATGACCACCCAGTCACAGAGTAGTATTTGGTAACCACTAAGTAAACTATTACATATATAGAAAATAATGATAATATTAGATCTAAGAATCCTATATACATTATGCATGAGACCAACTGATGACACTTAAGAATATAACAATTATTGCGGTGTCTAACATGTGTCCACATTATTGATTTGATATCTCATATCCATGATCCGTGAAACATGATCATCAACCAAAACATGAATAAATAGTTCTACAAATAAGTTACATAATTATTCAGCAATATAAAAAATATTTATTCAAGAAACATAATAACATATCATTCAAAAACTTATAAATATAAAAGTGATATAATCAGTTTTATAAGTACCTCTATGACCATATCACTAGTACTAGAGAAAACTTCACAATTGGTAGCGAAGAGGTAAATGACGAGATGGAAGGACGACGATAATTACACAAGTCAGCACTAGTAGCGCACAGCCAAAGGATGTGGGCACACTGCCCGAGGATAGCGGGCCGGTGTTACTGAGGCAGCAATGATCCGGATTATTTCCAGTCGGACCACCAACCGCCGCATGCCGCATGCCCACATCGTGAAGGCGTGAACCGTCGCCGTTACCTCGCACACTATGCGCGGACCATCCCTCCAAAATGACTAAAATACACAAGCCACCTTCCCTTTTCCAACGTTCCATCCTCGCGCAGGGGCAGACCCGTAACTCCACGCGCCCGTTCCCTATTTCTAGCGTACCTATCACGCGCATCCAAATGTACCGCGTTACCCACCGCAGGATCACGCAGATCGACGGCCAAGAGGCCCCCACTAGAAGCTTCCCTCCTCTACTGTATTAAACACATCCTTCTCGTGGGAAAAATTCTTTGCGCTGGGCCACCTCGCAACTTCGTCCTCGACTCCTCGGCATTGCCTCTGCCACCACCTTCCCGACCCCCGACGACCAAATTTTCACCGGAATGAACCTCGGCGTCATCATCGCCCCTGGAGGCGGCGGCAGCGACCGCCGCTACATGGTCAAGGACATCGTTGGCGGGCTGGCGGCGACTACGCGCACACTCCTCTACTTCTCGTCCGACATCGACGAGCGGATCATGAAGATGGTTCGCAACCCTGTGGGCGTTGGATTTGGGGAAGCAATGACGTGATCTCCCATGGCGGCAAGCTCTGGTGGGTGGATCTTAATGGGGGCTTGTCGTCTGCAACCCTTTTGCGGATGCATCGCAGTTGGCCGCCGTCTCGCTCCCTGATGGAGACCGCCTGCCTGATCCCTCGTGCTACCACTGCGTCGGGAGAGAGCTCGGCAACCGTCGCTTCGTGCAGGTGAGCGATGGCCAGTTCCGGTGCGTAGAAAGGAGCTATGGCCACGATGACGACTCTCCCACAACATTCAGCATGTGGGCGCTGGATGATCCGGAGACGGGGTAGTGGACACTGGAGTACAAAGCGAACTTTCAGGAGATCTGGGTGTAGAACCTTGGGTCTCCTAGGGTTTAGATCTAGAGGGTTCTATACGGGTTCGAGTGATACACGGAGAGAGAGAGAGCAATAGGGTTAGGGGTACCGACCGTCGGATGTAGAGGAGGAGGAGTTGGCCATCGCGGGTTCGCTTGGTGAGGTCTGCGCACGGGCAGCGACGGTCGGGGAAGAAGGAGCGGCGTCTGGCGGCGGCGTCTCCCGGCGAGCGGCGGCCGGTGGCAGAGATGGCGGCGGTGGAACTTCCCGTCGCTGGAGCGCCCCCTTCTTAGATCGGATTAGGGTTTGACGGTGGGGTTTGTGGCGGCACGGTGAACCTCGTCCTCTGTGCCGCCCGGCCCCCACCTCTATTTATGTGGCGCTGGCGACAGGGGCCCACCAGCCTATTGGGCTGGGCGCCCCCGATCAGGGCGCGGTCAAGGGGAGGGTTGATGAGAGCTACAAGGCTGCCAGCCTGCCAGAGAAGAATCCCGTGCTCGCTCTCATCCACCCCAAGAACCCCGACGTGGTCTACTTCTTCCTAGAGAAGCACCTCTTCAGCGTCAAGCCGTCAACCTGCGCTCCGGAAGAGAAGGTGTAAAAAAAAACAAGATTTGTATTTAATTGCTTTGCTTTAAGATTTGTGGCATAACGTGGTATAATCCTAAATGGGCCTCACGTGCTGGGAAAAGAGGCCCAGCCCCAGAGATTTTTTTCTGCCATTCTCACCATATAAAACCACAGGGGAGCGTGGCTTCCATCGGAATCGGATCCTCTAACTTTGCACTGTGAAAAGTTAGAGTGACTTTGCATCTGAACCGCCCGATGCAAAAAGGACGTCCAGATCGATCCTGCTACAGTGTAGCAGGATCGATCTGAACGGTTCTTTTTGCATTGGACGGTTCAGATCACGCCAAAGTCACTCTGACTTTGCACAGTGCAAAGTTAGAGGATCCCATTCCGCTTCCATCTGCCCCCATAAGCCTTGTCCCCTCTCCGCCCCGTCGCATTCTCCGATCCGAAAAGCCTCAGCTCTCAGTCGCAGCAGCCATGGCGAAGAACTACCCGGCCGTGAGCGCGGAGTATCAGGAGGCCGTCGAGAAGGCCAGGCGCAAGCTCCGCACCCTCATCGCCGAGAAGAGCTGCGCCCCATTTATGCTCCGCCTCGCGTAAGCCTCTCCTCCTCCGTCCTATCCGGATCGTTCGAGGAGGTTCCGTGGCCTGATCTGGCATTTCGTTTGGTCGTCGCCCAGGTGGCACTCGGCGGGGACGTTCGACGTGTCGTCGAAGACGGGCGGCCCGTTCGGGACGATGAAGAACCCGGCGGAGCAGGCGCACGGCGCCAACGCGGGGCTGGACATCGCGGTGCGGATGCTCGAGCCCATCAAGGAGGAGATCCCCACCATCTCCTACGCCGATCTCTACCAGGTTCGTCTCGAGCTCGGTTAGATCTGGTTGAACGTCCCGATCTGGTCAAATGGATGCGGCTTGTGATGTTTTTTCCCTTTTGTTTTTGTGTAGCTTGCGGGAGTTGTGGCCGTGGAGGTGTCTGGTGGACCTGAGATCCCCTTCCACCCAGGGAGGGAGGTGAGATTTCTTACCCTTCTAAACTTTTGGGGGTTTTCTTAGGGTTTTAGGCCTTTGTTCGGCGGATATATGATTCTTTTGTGGAGGTTTGGCTCTTAGAGAAAGCGATTACATTAGTCTTTGGCCAGCGACTTAGTAGTTTAACAGTGCGGAATTTTCTAGTAGTACTCCAATGTAATATCGTTGGTTTGGGGTCTGTACGTATTCGTGTTGGTGCGTTACTGCCTTGTTTTGCGCTTACTGTCATCCTTTAGAGGTGGGTGAATGTGCACTGATTTACTATTACTGTAGTATACGGTCCCCTAGCGTGACATGCAGTTTGTGATACGCACGAGAAACATTGAGCAAATTAGGATTTTAATTAGTCGGTTTGTTATTAGTTCTTGGTGGCTCATGTGTGTTGTGTGAGGTGAGTCACATAGGATACGTTTTTATGCATGTTGTATGGTATGAAGTGAAACAAGTCTCTTTTCTGGTCGTTTGGATGTGGAGTATTAATATTTAATCATGTTTCATGCTTTCTGTTACTTTTGTAATCTGGGTATTCTACTCAATTGTATCTACGTGGGGCTGGGCAAATCTTCGAATGCCCCATCTCAAGTATACCCCTTAAACCTTGTGTGGCGTGTGTAGCCCTCTCCGGTTTTGGGTATGCTAACGGTTTTTTTACTTTTAATCTGCAGATTCTCTGATTGTATGTATTATGTATTTTTCAGATCACTGCTTTTTTTACTCTGTTTGCTTTCAGAAAGCTTTGCTAAAAAAGAAGAAGAGATTCAACCCTTGTAGAGAATGGTTCAGACCGTTTTTATCGATATGAACATTCTTAAGATAAATTCTACTATTTCCCATTAAACTATTCCCCGTTTTGAAACAAACAAAAATTGCTTTATTTGGTAACCTTATGTATTAACAAATAAGGTGCTTATAATATAATTTTAGTTTTTCTTTGTTTCGCTGTATGCTTTCTTTTGTAATGGTTTCATGTGGTACTGTTGGCACACTGAGAGTGGCTCGTTTGTCCCTTCGAAATTGGTTTTATACTCTAGATCTTAACTACTAACTAAACAAACATTTACTGAATTGTGGAATAAGCCTGTTGTTTGGGGTGCCTTGATTTGCCATAATATGCATTTTATATGAGTATGTTCGTTATATTGTGTGTCTTTATACTTCCTATGGCATCCTGCCATCTATAAGTGTAGTGGCTCTGATTGTGTGTCCCTGGTGGTCATGCACGTTAATATCCATGAATTGTGATGGGAGACATGTATTATTAGTGTTAGGTGGAGCACTGGTTTATAATTTGGGATACCACTTTTGGTTCAATTCAATTTCTTTTTCCCCCAATTGCAGAGATGGCTAAGTGATCTGTCTTATTTTTTCCATCTTCTGTCGTCATACCAATGTTTGTTGAGAATGTTTACATTTTGCCTCTGCCTTTTGCAGGACAAGCCTCAGCCCCCACCTGAGGGCCGCCTTCCTGATGCTACCAAGGGTACATTTCTAACCTTGACTGCTACTCCTGCAATTAAAGAAATCTTTACTACTCTTACTATCATCACACCCTTGTAAGCTTTGGTTGGTACTAATGGTACAAAATAGATATGTTGGCTCGCCAGAATGTTTTTTGTGCTGTGTTCCTTTAAGCTACATGGTAGAAACAACTTTTGCTTTACACAATTATCAACCACTTCTATGTGTCGCATTTCTTAAGGCTACACATTTGCAAGGAAGTGGTTTTTCATGTGCACCCTGCTGGTTCTATGATGCTGTATTGTTATGATTATCCTGGTGACTCAAGCTGCAATAGTGCCGTAATTGTATTGCTTTGTCTCCTTCACTCTTCATGTGATCCACCTTTGATCATTTTGACCATGCTTTTATCTTAGCAAATCGCATGTTGAAGTCAACAACTTAACGGCTTTACCTTACTGTCTCCTACCAGGTTCTGACCACCTAAGGCAAGTCTTCGGCAATCAGATGGGCTTGAGTGATAAGGACATTGTTGCCCTCTCTGGTGGTCACACCCTGGTTAGTTTGGCTATTTACTCAATTTGCTTATGTATTATGCTTCTATCGCTGTTTGCATGTATTAATGTGGTTTCTTTTTGAGTTCCGCTGCAGGGAAGGTGCCACAAGGAGAGATCTGGTTTTGAGGGACCCTGGACTAAAAACCCTCTGACATTTGACAATTCTTACTTCACGTAAGTGAGGTTACAGCTGGCTCAATTTTGTTTTTTTTTTGGCAGGGGAATAGGTAATAAACTCGTCTTTACCGAGCAATTTTTACAGGGAGCTTCTGAGTGGTGACAAGGAAGGCCTTCTTCAGCTTCCTAGTGACAAAGCCCTGCTGAGCGACCCTGTCTTCCGCCCACTCGTGGAGAAATATGCTGCGGTAATGCCCCCTCTCCTGTCATCATCTATTGCACCAGATTGTAGAGATATGTAAGAGCACGATCCTGAGTGTTCTTTTCTTCTTGTAGGATGAGAAGGCTTTCTTTGATGACTACAAGGAGGCCCACCTCAAGCTCTCTGAACTGGGGTGAGTGGTCGTCGAGTATCCTTGGGGCATAATATTCTCTCTTCAACTTGACTGTATCTAATTAGTTTACCCGTGTGATTCCAGGTTTGCTGACGCGTAAGAGGTGTACTGCTGCTAGTATGCGATTGGGGTTGTCTTGTTTTGCTTCTAGACTAGCCAGTGTGAATCAGCAGACTGCCATGAATCATCTCTGTAATAAAAAGTTTGTTCCTCTGTACGCTGCCAATGGTTCGATGTGCCGTTGTGCTGGACTTGAACGCCGTGTGCCACTCTGATCTATTGGTATGAAATGAAGTAGTGCTTTGCCCTGGTATATTGTGCGTAATTCGTCTTGTTGATCTGGTTTCGCCTGACGTTTAAGTCACAGTCTATCCTGTGGCTCGCCGTGAGTGGTTGCAATAAGTTGCTTTAATTGACTGATTGTGTGTCAAAATACCGAAGGCTAGTTTAGCGTTTTTTTGGGGGGGGGGGGGGGGGGTTGTCTGATGGACTTTCGTTGGCCTGAAGGGCCACGTTTTGATCATTCGGGTAGTTGTTCGGACTATTTTCCCATATGAAGATATTTGATTATGGCAACTCAATTATGTGTTGCGAGCCTGATGAGGTTGTGTGCGCCGGTGCGCCCTCTGTTTGACCACAACCTGGCCGGCCAGCCCTTGGTTAATACCACACGGGCATATGTGGCCCATGCTGGGGACCTCAGACGGTAGCCCTTTTGGAATGCAGTTCATGACTCCAGGTACAAGGACGGACCTCTTGAGAGCATTTGCCCATCTCCTGATGGGTTGCAGGCCATGCAGGCACAGCCGCGCAGGCAGGCTGTCTAGACTGGGAAACGAAAAGCTGCACTGGTTCCTCGTCTCGGAGAGTTCACTTAGGTTGTGTTTGGTTTAGAGATAAGGTGGGATGAGATGGTCCTATCCCTGATTTTGGGATGGGATGATCCCATTTTTTGTTTGGTTAGGGGGATAGAGTCATCCCTGTTTTTTGTTTGGTTGGAAGGATAAAGTGGGATGGAATGGTCCCATCCTTTGTTTGGATGGAAGGATGAAGGTGGGATATGTGTGACCTTTGAGTTTTTTTTAAAAAAATTGAAGGTTATTGTTGATATGTTTGTACACATAAGCCTTTGAGTTTTTTTTTAAAAAACTTTAAACAAAATAGTACTTAAAAAAACAAAGAGGTGGGATCTGTCCCATGAAAAAAAGAGGATTGCCTGGTCCCGGATCTACAAGGAATATTCCTAGTGGGATGTCCTTACTCTGCTTGTCCCAGAAGCAAACACCACCCCAAAGTGAGATATTCTACCTGGGACGTCCCTGTCCCTCGAAGCAAAACTGCCTTAGGAGCCGGAGTTTGTGAAATAGAGTAGCCGAGGTTCAAACGCTAACGATGCTAAGTACTACATTTGGTGAAGTACAGATTGGTGTGCTCGCAAAGCCTACTCCAAACCTTTTATTGCCACAGCCGAGGAAAAAAAGGTCTTGAGGCAGCAGCAGCAGCAGCTTACAGAGAGAGTGGGTTCGAACATCAACAAACAAGCAAATGCAATGTTCGGTCTACCCGACTCCTATTTACAGATTGGTATACACTGAAACCATACGATAAGGTAATGTTCAAATCTAATATCGGAAATCCGGATTCAATTCGATGGCTTCGTTGAATATCAGCTGCTTCATCTGGTCCTCGGTCAGAGCGTGCTGCTCGAAGTCGAAGGAGAACGGTTCCGTGCAGACGGGCTCATCGGCGGTGTCGTGCAGTCGCTCTAGATACGGGTGGTCGAGCGCCTCTTCAACTGCAGCATGGAAAGAACGATTTCAGTGTGAACCAAACATCAGGCAGGCAGACATGAAACCGCTAAAATTTTCTTAGCTTTGAAGCGCAACTCTGCTATACATATCCTCTGTGTTTCAAAAGCCCTGCTGTTCTGAAACCGATAAGAGTGTTAGCACAACGACTTCCTACTATTGCGTAGTGGCCACTCCGCCAGGAATATAGGACTAGATGGTTAGCACTCTCCTCAGCTGTACATGTATTTATACGTATGATTGAGCTCAATGGAAGATCACGGTTGATTCTACTCAGTTCTACATGGTATCAGTTACCTCCAGATCCTAATTTTCCGCTTCCGCTTCCGCTATTCTTCTCTGCTGCTCCCTGCGCCGCCGGCCGTCGCGTCCGCGCCGCATCCTCCGATGGCGTCTCCAACCCACTCCTCCGGTTCTTCCAGCGATGCCACCTCCGCCGTCGCTCCTCAGCCTGCTGCTTCAACCGTCGTGCAGGCCGTCAACATCCGGTCGCACGTGCCCATCCTCCTCGACATGGTGGAGCCAAATTACAACCAGTGGCGTTGTTTCTTCGACTCCGTCCTCGGCAAGTTCGGCCTTGAGGATCATGTGCGCTCCCCACCACCCCTCGACAAACGCGACGCTGAATGGCGCATGCTCGACCACAGCGTCGTCAACTGGCTCTACACAACCGTCAACAAGGATGTCTTCGACATCGTCCACAAGCCCCACTCGTCGGCGTTCACCATCTGGAACGCCATCGAAGGCCTCTTCCGCGACAATGAGCTTCAGCGCGCCGTCTACATCGAGGCCGAGTTCCGCTCCCTCCACCAAGGCGACATGACCATCGGGCAATACTGCTCCCGTCTGAAGCAGCTCGCGGATAGCCTCCGCGACGTTGGGCACCCGGTTTCCGAACCAAGTCAGGTACTCAATCTCCTCCGAGGTCTGAGTCCCAAGTACCGCCATGTGAAGCCCGTGATCACCTCCAAGTTTCCGCCGCACACCTTCCTAAGCGCGCGGTCTTACCTGCTGCTTGAGGAGATCCAGCTGCAACATGACGACAAGGCCGAGGCGGGACAGGCGCTCGTCGCCGGCCACGGCTCTTCTGCCGGTACCAGGACCTCCCCTTTCTACAACGACGGGGGCTCCAATCAACGATCCAAGGGCAAGTCCAAGAAGAAAGGGCGCGGCGGCTCCGGCTCCGGATCTGGATCTGCCTCGACCCCTTCCAACGGCGGCGGCGCTTCTCAGCGCCCCCCTGTGGCCGGTGCCTGGGTGCCCGGCTACAACCCCTGGACTGGATTAGTACAAGCCTGGCCCATGCCCTTCCGAGCTCCAGGCGGCGGCCTGCTGGGCCCGCGTCCTCCGTTCCAGCCCCAGCACGCCATGATGGCACAGTATCCGCCAGAGCTTCCCGCCCACGCCGAGAACACAAACGCAGGTTCTGCCGGCTGCTGGGATCAGTCGGCGTTGTACTCCGCCCTGCAATCCGCCGGCGTCGCCACCACCTCTCCACCAAGCTCGAGCGAGTGGTACCTCGACACAGGCGCCTCCGCCCACATGTCCTCGGCCCCGGGTACTCTCTCTTCCCCTCGCCCTCTACCTTTCTCCTCCTACATCACCGTTGGAAACGGCGCGCGCCTGCCTGTTACGCACACAGCCGCCGCCACCATTCCTACCGACTGTGCACCTCTATCTTTAGATGGTGTTCTCGTTTCTCCTCCTTTGATAAAGAATCTCATTTCCGTGCGCAAACTTACTCGTGACAATAATGTTTCCGTCGAATTTGACTCCACTGGCTTCTTTATCAAGGCTCTTCCAACCAGAACGGTGATGCTCCGATGTGAGAGTGCCGGCGACCTGTACCCACTACGCCTGCCTCAACACCAGTCCCTCACGGCTTCCGCATCAGTGGATCTATGGCACGCTCGTCTTGGCCATCCGGGAGCTTCTTCTTTCTCCAAGGTTCTTCACCATTTTGATTTCACGTGTAATAAGTCTCTGAGGCATGTCTGCACCTCCTGTCAATTGGGCAAACATGTTCGTCAGCCCTTTACTTCTTCTACTTCAGTTAGCTATTTTCCTTTCCAACTCCTTCATTCGGATGTATGGACATCACCGGTTTACAGCAATTCAGGTTACAAATACTATGTTGTCCTCCTTGATGATTTTACACATTATATCTGGACCTTTCCTATTCGCAACAAATCAGAGGTGTTCCCTATCATCCGCTCGTTCTTTGCCTACGTGCAAACCCAGTTTCATCTTCCTGTTCTTGCACTTCAAACGGACAACGGTCGTGAGTTTGATTCCACCGCAATGCGTCTTTTCCTCTCTACTCAGGGCACTCAATTCCGGCTCTCCTGTCCACACACCTCACAGCAAAACGGGAAGGCCGAGCGTATCCTTCGCACGATCAATGACTGTGTTCGTACCTTGCTCTTCCACAGTGCAGCTCCGACGACGTACTGGGCGGAGGCCTTGAACACGGCCACTTTCCTCCTGAACTATCGCCCGTGTCGCGCCACTGGTGATCTCTCCCCGCACGAGCTGCTGCTTCGTGCGCCGCCACGCTACGCCGAGCTACATGTCTTCGGGTGCCTGTGCTTTCCCAATTTATCGGCCACCACGTCGCACAAGCTTCAGCCGCGGTCGACGCCATGCATCTTCCTCGGCTACCCAGGCGATCATCGTGGTTACCACTGCCTCGACATCACCACACGTCGTGTTATCACTTCACGGCACGTAGTGTTCGACGAGACGGTGTTCCCCTTCCGTGATGGTCCCACCTCGTCCGACCGACGCCCCGTGCCATCCGTTCCGCCTACGCTCGACGATGACGTGCCGCTCCTTCTCCAACAGCCACGGCATCCGCCTGCGACCTCGTCAGCACGTGCGACGACGACGCCCACAGCACCGGTACACGCGACATCGCCCTCTTCGCCTCCACGCGCAGCAGCCCTGCCATCGCTTCGTCCTGCACCGCCGACGACGGACGCCGCCGCATCACCAACTCCTTCGCCATCCGGTCCGCCGCGCCATCAGATGGTGACTCGGGTGAAGGCCGGCGTCTTCAAACTGAACCCTCGGTACGCCTTGTCCACATCGTCAACCTCGATCTCGCCTGTTCCAACCTCCGTTCAGCAGGCCCTCGTGGATCCACACTGGCGTGCTGCCATGCAAGCCGAGTTCGACGCACTCCTTGCCAACAACACCTGGACGCTCATGCCACGCCCCGACGGTGCTCGCGTCATCACCGGGAAGTGGGTGTTCAAACACAAACTGAACGCTGACGGCACGTTGGAATGATACAAGGCACGCTGGGTCGTGCGCGGGTTTAATCAACGCCCGGGCATTGACTTCGGTGAAACATTCTCTCCCGTCGTCAAGCCGGCGACCATTCGGACGGTGCTCGCCCTCGTGGCGACGAAGCAGTGGCCTGCGCACCAGCTCGACGTCTCCAACGCGTTCTTGCACGGCAGCCTCAACGAGCAAGTGTACTGTCAACAGCCGTGTGGGTTCGTCGATCAGGCTCGCCCTCGTGATGTTTGTCTCCTCTCTCGCTCGCTCTACGGGCTACGTCAGGCACCTCGACAGTGGTTCCTGCGCTTCGTCGGCTTCATCACGAGCTTGGGATTCGTTCAATCCAAGTCCGACTCGTCCCTCTTCGTCCTCCGGCGCGGGGCGGACACAGCGTACCTCCTCCTCTACGTCGATGACATGATCCTGTCGGCATCTTCGTCCTGTCTTCTACAGCGTGTGGTGGCTCAGCTGAAGACTGCCTTCGCCGTCAAGGACATGGGTCCGGTGCGATACTTCCTTGGTATTGAGGTCCAGCGGAGCGCGCACGGATTCTTCCTGTCGCAAGCCAAGTACGCCGCCGAGGTTCTTGACCGTGCCTGTATGAGCAACTGCAAACCCGTGTCTACTCCAGCTGAAGCGACGGCAAAGGCTTCCGCCCACGATGGCGAACTCATCGCCGACGCATCGTGGTACCGCAGTATGGCCGGGGCGCTTCAGTACTTGACACTGACCCGACTAGATCTTGCGTACGCCGTCCAGCAAGTCTGTCTACATATGCACGCGCCACGCGATGTGCATCTCACCATGCTCAAGAGGATTCTGCGCTACGTCAAGGGCACCTCATGCTACGGTCTCCATCTCCACGCGGCACCAACACCACGTCTTACAGCTTACACCGACGCCGACTGGGCCGGTTGCCCAGACACTCGTCGCTCTACGTCGGGGTTTGCAGTGTTCCTCGGTGATTCGCTGCTCTCCTGGTCGTCCAAGAGGCAAACTACGGTCTCGCGTTCTAGCGCGGAGGCCGAGTACCGAGGCGTCGCCAACGCCGTGGCGGAGTGCTCATGGCTGCGACAACTCCTTGGTGAGCTCCACTGCAATGTCGCGGACGCAACCGTTGTGTACTGCGACAACGTATCTTCAGTGTACATGGCGCGGAACCCAGTTCATCATCGACGTACCAAGCATATCGAGCTCGACGTTCACTTTGTCCGCGACAAGGTAGCCATCGGGGAGCTTCGGGTTCTGCCGATCCCCAGTGCACGACAGTTTGCAGACATTTTTACAAAGGGTCTTCCATCCTCGTTGTTCCATGATTTTCGGGACAGTCTCTGCGTCGCGAAGGGCACCGCCGAGACTGAGGGGGGGGGGTGTTAGCACAACGACTTCCTACTATTGCGTAGTGGCCACTCCGCCAGGAATATAGGACTAGATGGTTAGCACTCTCCTCAGCTGTACATGTATTTATACGTATGATTGAGCTCAATGGAAGATCACGGTTGATTCTACTCAGTTCTACAAAGAGGACTCTAGTCTTTAAAACTTATCTGCAGATTATACTCTTTTAAAACGTGTTATTCTTCACTACGTAGTCTTTGCCGTCAATTGCAGATAGCTCCAAAGATAGATAAAAATCTTTCTTTACTACTGCAGAGCATACATATCCACAGTAAACATGCAGTAAGTGAGGCTGGATCAAAGCAGCACCGGATTGACTATAAACAGCATAGTAATTGCCCCTCACATCACATGCTATGATGCTACCCTATGTTAAAGCACCGACACTATACTAGTCAAAGAAGCACTACAATAGAACATTGATAGAATAGCACACATGTAGTGGTAGATTTACCAGCAGAGCAGTCGAGTTAGTTTTACACGAGGAGGAGAAGCTCACTGCGCACGCACCTGTGATTCTCTGGAGCGGGTTGAAGGTGAGCATCCTCTCGATGAGGTCGAGCGCGGCGGGCTGCACCCTCGGGAACAAGCTCGCGAACGGCTGGCGAGGGTACTGTGGCAGGTGCCTCATGTACTTCCTGGCGTCCTCGTTCCGTATGAAGCCGAGCTCCTCGTCGGTGGGCGTCCCGATCATCTCGGTGATGAGGTGCATCTGGTGCATGTGGTCCCTGCCCGGGAAGAGCGGCTGGCGGTTGATGAGCTCCATGAAGATGCAGCCGACGGACCAGACGTCAATGGCGGCGGAGTAGTCGGTGGAGTTGAGCAGCAGCTCCGGCGCGCGGTACCACCGGGTCACCACGTACTCCGTCATCATGTCGCTCTCCGACGACGGCCGCGCCAACCCGAAGTCGCAGATCTTGAGGTCGCAGTTGGCGTTCAGCAGCAGGTTGCTCGGCTTCAGGTCCCGGTGGATCACGTTCGCCGAGTGGATGTACTTGAGACCGCGCAGGATTTGGTACAAGAAATACTGCAACGATCCGAGACACAGCACATGAATGGATCATACCACCACAGAGGCTAAATTGATGGCAACATCGATGGCTTCTGCTCTGTTGCTTCGGAACTAGCATAGGATCACTCACCTGGCAGTGCTCCTCTGACAGTTCTTGGTTCGAGCGGATGACGCGGTGGAGGTCCGTGTCCATGAGCTCGGTGGCGATGTACACGTCGTTGAACGACTGCGGGATCGGCGGCGGGATCACATCTCTGATGCCTATGATCTGCTCGTTGTTCATACACGCATCGCGTAACAATTATTGCCTAATCTTACCAAATTCAGGTATATATATGCTGCATAAGCACATGTCTGAAGCACACAAGATGTGAGGAGCTTAATTACGTTCTCGTGGTCGAGGTGCCTGAGTAGCTTGATCTCCCGGAGCGTGCGCGTGGCGTCCATGTGGTTGTCGAACGCGTTGGCGATCTTCTTGATCGCCATCCTCTCCCTAGTCTCAAAGTTCATCACCGAGCTGCGCGCACCCGTACAGAAATGGAACTTCAGAACAAATTAATTAACCACCTACAGTATTCAGTGCAAACACACCAACTACTGCACCAAATTAACTAAATTCGCTCAACTGCAGCCCCATTAGGAAAAACAAACATAGCAGAATTGTTTAAAGAAAGGATTGATTGGCCCAGTCCATCCTCTGCGGTCTGAACTAATCCTCTATGTTTTCCATTCAGAACTCAAAGAAACTAATCGAGGGTGATGAGGAGAGCAAGAACCGCATACCAGACGATCCCGTAGGCGCCGCGGCCGATGGGCACGATCGGCGGCTGGTACTTGGCCGTGATCTCAAAATGGTTGCCGACGATGTTGTACAGGAGGAACCGGCCGCCGTGCGTCACCGTCGGCTGGAACTCGGCCACCGGAGCGCCGTCCATGCCTGCTTCGACCACCCTTCCCTTCCTCTCGCGCAAACAGCAGCCACCCAACCAAAGACCCCCCCCCCCCTCACAAGTAGCACGCACACCAAGCTAATTGACTTTATCTTCTTGCTCTCGATTCCTATGGCAAGAAGAGGAGATTTATAAAAGAGAAGAGGGCGGCTTAGGCGTCGCGGCTAATGCTCTCCCCTCCGACCCCGGACTCCAGCTGAGGAAGGTTAGGAGAGAGCGAGCGAGAGTATGTATACCACTACTACACGCCCCCCCCTCTCCTTTGTTCCAGTAATGCTACGGCAACGTAACAGTTTTGAAAGAGGGCTCTTTTATTGGACCTTTAAATAAAGGGACTGTCTATATAGGATTTGACTGCTTTTCATCATCAAAACAGTCAAAAAATGTAGACCACACGATTCTTTTTGGACATACAAGATTGTCTGATGCAAAAGGCTGCATAAAACTGCTTAACGGGCCCGCAATCTTATTGGATCAGCATCCAAAATGGGCTTTTTGCCCCCGTTTTGTTCTCAGACTCAAAAATGGGCTCCGTTTTTTGCCCCCATTTTTTCGTTGCTATCTCAGACTCCAAAATGGGCTTTTTGCCCCCGTTTTGTTGTCAAGTTGAACAAAAAAAAGAGACCTTTGTACAAAGGCCCACGATTACATATCATCCATTTGTTCTCACTGAAAAAAACTTGTACAGAGGACGACGACAACAAAACTTTGTACAGACCAATTACAAAACCACCAACTTGACACCCAAGAAAAGATGTAAGAACATGACGACGACGTGATCCACTAAAAAAGGGGGAAAAAGTAATCTACAAAATAAAAAAAAGACAGAATAACATAGGTCCCCCCACCACCGCAGAGACCATCGGATTGAAGAAAAAAGCGCATACAGTACAGCAAGAGGAAGCATGCAGGAAGACGATGTGGAGACGCTGTGTGATGAAGAAACAATAGATCGCCATAGATCAGTAGAAATGGAGCAACAAGTAGAAACGGGGTTTCCAGAACAAATGCAAGGTGAGTTTGCGTACATCCAACCTTGTTTTTGCTTCAATGACTTCAGGAGGGTCCCCCTCCCCCCCCCACACAGTACTAGCATTCAAAAATCAAAAAAGGTCTGTAGTCCCCCATTTTGATTATGCACTGGATGCAACATTAGATTTCATGCCAAAATCATTGCTAGCTCTTTTATATGCTTCTGGTTATATTAACACCTGCAGTAAAACCCAGCGTTAAAAAAAAGTTAGTATAACCTGAGAATCTACATGTAACCAGCGTTAACATGTAGGGACAACTCACCAAACAAAGGTTAACAATGACTAAGGTTTAACATTAGGTTTAATGATTATGCACTGGATGCAACATTAGATTTCATGCCAAAATCATTGCTAGCTCTTTTATATGCTTCTGGTTATATTAACACATGCAGTAAAACCCAGCGTTAAAAAAAAGTTAGTATAACCTGAGAATCTACATGTAACCAGCATTAACATGTAGGGACAACTCACCAAACAAAACACAAATTAACCTTCTAATAAGATTAGACAGGAAACACATGAGAATCTACATGCTAAATCTCATTGAAGCCTACCACATATGATTAGATGTAGCATATTGTCGGGACCCGGAGCAACAACTCCAGAACCCTCTGTGTTAATCGCACTATCCCAGGAAAAGCTAGTGCACACAGTATCACAAAGACAATTATCATGCGTAATGACAAACTTTATTTAGCTAATATGAGCCTGATGGCCAAGATTACAATAAGAACAAAAGAAGACAGCGGAAGAAATACATAAAGCGGCAGCCCATCCAGCCTTCCCACAAGGCGAATGACTGTAAGACGTGGCCTAGTCGTCACCATCCTCACCGAAGTTGTAGACGTCATCCTCTGGCAACAGATTTTAGCAAGGTGAGCACATAGAGTACTCCCAAGGTAAGCACACGAAGTGCTTACGCAAGTTACACCAGGGAAATATAACAGAGTGTATGCATGCATAAGGGGTTACAAAAGAAGGCATATTATGGTTTATTTGCATAAACAGTATCATTGGAGTAAATATCAATAATAAGTGCAAAAGCTGAATTTGATACAATAGATAGAAACAAGAATTTAACAAAATAATATCGTTAGTGCAGGCTCCGACCAAACACTAACCTAACCACGGGCATCCCACCCGGACCATCTTTTCCAAAACGAACTCGTACGGATTCCATCCATCCGCACGGTTTTCAAAATCTCTCATGGATTCCATCCATCCACAAGGTTTTCGCAAACCATTTTGAAAAGCAAAGTCTAATCCGTGAAAAACTTCACTCAGCTTGCCCATGACCGTGGGCACGGCTATCCAGGATAGGTTATACACTCTGCAGAGGTTGTACAGCTTTACCCACAAGACATGATCATCCCTTTTTGCCACCGGATTAACACACTTCCTTAGGTGTGCGGCCAGGAGATCATGACAAGGCCTTTACAATGATTCGTTGTCAATATAATCACGCCGCCACTAAGGTTTCACCACAACATGAATCCACATGTTGGAGCCCCCTCTTGTGCCGTGTGAGACTTCTCACGGCCTACGCCGCGCTCACATTCAGCCTATAGCGAGATCATGTTGGAACTTCACAAATTATTCGGCCAGGTCTGTCCCATACCAGACTTGTGGTAGTACGAAAGGGCTTTGCAATAGTAGCTCACAGACCGGTCCTTAACTTGACTTAGGCCTAACCACAAACCCCTGTGCCCGACAATCAACCACTGCGGCTCCGACCAACAGGGCATGCCTGCACCCACCACTCTGACCAATTGCCTAAGTCTAAACCAGTTTTATATTTTGTTTGAAAACATTTCATAACACTCCTTGACTCACCAAAGTCAAGAGTACAGTTGAAAAGTTTATCATTTCATGTAAAAAGGTTATCATTTTATGTGAAAGATCGTCCCCAAACCATAATTATCTTAAGCATGGCTAAGCATTTCTACAAAATTTCTAGTTAGTGCTATTGTACTAACTAGGTTTTATCTAGGGTTGACAAGGTACAATGGCATTCAAGTCAAATTTGGCTGTACAAAGGATTTAGGCATAACTACACTTTTAAACTGAATTTAAACTAGACTTGAATAAAATTACGCATGCATAATAATTTAAAAACAACATAATTAATTTAAAATATTAGGTTCAACATGATCAAAGGTGTAACTTGCCTTGCTCGAAGACCTGGTGCGATTCGTCGGCGTCGTTCTCTCCGAATTCGTCGAAATCTACGCGCGAAGAACCAAACAAAAATAAATTCAAATAAAATCCAAATAAAATCCAAAAATTCAACAAGAGTCTATATTTGGGTAGTTTATGATTTTAGAAGAATTTAGAAATTTGAACGGGTTAAATCGGAGTTAAGATGAAGAAGTTATGGCCTTCGGAAGATTAACAGGAGGGAAAAAGGAAAAGGGCTGGTTTCGGGAATTATTTTTGTGTTGGAAAATGCCATTTATGACATCAGCAAATTTCGAATTTGCTGAGCGGGAAAGTTAATTGAATGACGGGTGGGTCCGGTCTACCGTGGACCGGATCCACGGACCACGAATTTCGCCGACGTGGCGCTCCGGCCGCATGGCGCCATGTGAGCGTGAGGTGGCGGCCACGTGGCCGTCCACGTGGGCTCAACCCGCCACGAGGGCGGCGCGCACGGGCGCACGGGAGATGGCCGGCCGGCGGCCTTGCCGGCGGCCGGCGGCCGGAGGTGGGGGCGGCGAGCGGCGGCGGGGTGAGGGGGGGGTCGGCGGCGGCTTACCGGCGGCGGCGACGGAAGGCGGGCGGCCGGCGGCGGCGCAAAAATGGCGGCGGCGGTGGAGGTGTGGGCGGCGGCGGGAGGCGGGCCGAGAGGCGGCCGGGGCGGCGGCAAAGGGCGGCGGGGTGGCGGCCGAACGGGAGGGGAGGGGCGGCGGTGAGAGGGAGGCCGAATGGGAGGAGGAACCGGGCATGGGGAGGGATTTTATAGATGGTGAGAGAAGAAACGGCCGCGGATTTAGAGGGGGATTAAGGGGAGGAGGTGGCCGGGCGTGAGTGGGGAGTGATGAGGGCTTCCGTTTCCACCCTTAAACGACGATTAAAGAGGTAGTAACGGCCGGGAATTGAAGCTTTCATTCGGCATCAATGGTGGAAGAGAGAGAAGACTAGAGGAGGAGGAAGGGGAGGAAGAAGAAACATATGACAAGGGGGCCCCATGTGTCATAGAGAGAGAGGAGAATGAAGGGGTATGGGCCGTCGGATTGTTGACACGTGGCAAGTGAGTGGCTCATGTCCTTTGGATTTTATGAAGGGGTAAGTTGTGGTGGATGGCTAGGATTAAAACGTGGAGAGAGAGTGATTCAATCTGAGAGCGACACGTGGCGGGCTTGGAATAAATTGATTTTTATTTTCGGATTAAATTTCAGAAATTACTAGAAACTTCACAAACACTTGGAAAAATAGTATTTAATGTCTAAAAATTCCAGAAAAATTATAGAATATTCCTGGAAGCATTTTAGACTTATTAAAAATATTTTTAATTTCATATTTTCATTTAGTAATTTTATAAAATACTTTTTAACCTTTCAAAATTGATTTTAAACTCCAGAAAAGCACAGAAAATCCGAATAAAAGCCAAATGCTTTTAAATACTTAATTTGAAATTATATTTTTACATAAACTCAAAATAGCTTTTTATTTAATCATAATTTTATGCTTTTAGTCAAACTACTTTTTATAAAAGCCTTTTTAAAAGCTAAAAACAGACAAATAAAATCTCCAAAATTTAGGCAACCAAAGAACACTTTATTTTATTTAAATTAAATTAAATTAAATTTTTTTTTCACTAAAAATTTTGAAATAAACAGCTGGGCTGTTACAAACTACCCCCCTTAAAAAGAATCTCGTCCCCGAGATTCGCACGGGTTAGCAAAGAAATAGGTTTGGATCTTACTCTGTGTGGCTTGAGCGGAGATCTGGTTCAGACGTCCCTTTGCAAACTTCTGTGGCCTTTTGTTTGCTGTCTGGAGGTTGTTGGCAGTTGATGTTCCGGATGTACCATTCTTCATTGTCTGCTGTCTCTTGGGGCAGTTGTTGGCATAGTGTCCGGTCTCATGGCAGTTGAAACAGGTAACACCGGCTGCCGGGTTCTGGTCCTTCTGTGGAGCGTCGAATATCAAAGCTTTGTTGTCCTCAGTGTTGGCAGAGGTGTTAGCTGGTACTCGCTCTTCTGTTATCGGTGACGGCTGAAATTTGACGGCATGTGGTAAGGTTCTTTTAACCTTGGAAAAGCTTCCGGAATTCATGTGCTGGGTGGACATTCTTCTTTTCCGATTTTCCATTTCCACAAACTTGCCCTCCTGGCGAATGGCTTTACTGACTAGCTGATGAAAATCTGCATAGTCACTTGATATCAACTGTACAGAAATATTGTCATTCAGGCCCTCCAAAAATCTTTCTTGTTTTGCTTCGTCGGTGGACACGTCCTCTGGTGCGTAGCGTGCCAGCTGGTTGAATTTCTGCAAGTATTCATTCACTGTACGGTTTCCTTGTCGCAGAGCTCTGAATTCCTTCTTCTTCAAAGTGATGGTGCCAGATGGAATGTGTGCTTTGCGGAAACTTTGCACGAACTCATTCCAGGTAATAGCTTGGGGGTTGGCATGAGAGGCTGTTAAGGTATCCCACCACTCGGATGCGGGTCCATTCAGCTGGTGAGTCGCAAACAAGACTCTTTCTCGATCAGTGCATTGTAGAATGTCCAGCTTCTTTCCAATCGCGCGGAGCCAATCGTCAGCATCCATTGGCTCGGTGCTGCTTGAGAAGGTTGGGGGTCTTATCCTCAGAAACTCTGGCAATTGGTTTTGAGGAGCTTGAGCTGGTGGCTGAGAAGCATGCTGAGTAGGGTTGTTGATAGCTTGAGCTAATAGTTGAATCAACTGGTTTTGATTTGCCATCATTTGAGCCCAGTCAGGTCCAGCTGCTGGTGGAGGCGGAGGAATAGGGGCGGACTGACTTCCTTGAGCGTCGTTGTTGTCATTGGGGTTGCCTTCCATAGCATTCCTTCTTGTGTTCACCATCTTGCTGGAGTTTAGGTGAGAGGAGGGTTAAGTCAAAGGAGGGGAAGGGGTTGTCATTGCCCAACGCAAAACACTGACTTAGCAAAAACTTTTTAAGCAAACAATAGTTATGGCTGCCGACAAAAGGGAAAAATGACAGCACATAACCTCGTCTACTGTCTAGCTTAACAACTTAACCTAAAAGGGTAAGGGTTGTCTTGGAGTGATCCTTCACAGCTCTTGACGTACGAAGCATGATCCTTTGGTGCAAAGATTAAGGTTGCGGCGGAGGCGATGAAGTTCAACCATTGCCCATCTATAGTTGTTTTGAACAAGGGAAGATTTAGAAATAAATTTCCAAGTAATGACATAAAGATAAGGGAGAATTGGAAGACGAGAGCAAGCAAAGATTAAGAGATAAGGGTAGCATAGATTGAGAGGTAAGAATAAGAAAACTTTTGAAATTACTTGTTATTAAAAATAAGTCCTTAGAGTTCAACCATTCTATTCTACCTACGGTCACGTCTTAGAGTCATTATTGCTCTGATACCATCTCTGTCGGGACCCGGAGCAACAACTCCAGAACCCTCTGTGTTAATCGCACTATCCCAGGAAAAGCTAGTGCACACAGTATCACAAAGACAATTATCATGCGTAATGACAAACTTTATTTAGCTAATATGAGCCTGATGGCCAAGATTACAATAAGAACAAAAGAAGACAGCGGAAGAAATACATAAAGCGGCAGCCCATCCAGCCTTCCCACAAGGCGAATGACTGTAAGACGTGGCCTAGTCGTCACCATCCTCACCGAAGTTGTAGACGTCATCCTCTGGCAACAGATTTTAGCAAGGTGAGCACATAGAGTACTCCCAAGGTAAGCACACGAAGTGCTTACGCAAGTTACACCAGGGAAATATAACAGAGTGTATGCATGCATAAGGGGTTACAAAAGAAGGCATATTATGGTTTATTTGCATAAACAGTATCATTGGAGTAAATATCAATAATAAGTGCAAAAGCTGAATTTGATACAATAGATAGAAACAAGAATTTAACAAAATAATATCGTTAGTGCAGGCTCCGACCAAACACTAACCTAACCACGGGCATCCCACCCGGACCATCTTTTCCAAAACGAACTCGTACGGATTCCATCCATCCGCACGGTTTTCAAAATCTCTCATGGATTCCATCCATCCACAAGGTTTTCGCAAACCATTTTGAAAAGCAAAGTCTAATCCGTGAAAAACTTCACTCAGCTTGCCCATGACCGTGGGCACGGCTATCCAGGATAGGTTATACACTCTGCAGAGGTTGTACAGCTTTACCCACAAGACATGATCATCCCTTTTTGCCACCGGATTAACACACTTCCTTAGGTGTGCGGCCAGGAGATCATGACAAGGCCTTTACAATGATTCGTTGTCAATATAATCACGCCGCCACTAAGGTTTCACCACAACATGAATCCACATGTTGGAGCCCCCTCTTGTGCCGTGTGAGACTTCTCACGGCCTACGCCGCGCTCACATTCAGCCTATAGCGAGATCATGTTGGAACTTCACAAATTATTCGGCCAGGTCTGTCCCATACCAGACTTGTGGTAGTACGAAAGGGCTTTGCAATAGTAGCTCACAGACCGGTCCTTAACTTGACTTAGGCCTAACCACAAACCCCTGTGCCCGACAATCAACCACTGCGGCTCCGACCAACAGGGCATGCCTGCACCCACCACTCTGACCAATTGCCTAAGTCTAAACCAGTTTTATATTTTGTTTGAAAACATTTCATAACACTCCTTGACTCACCAAAGTCAAGAGTACAGTTGAAAAGTTTATCATTTCATGTAAAAAGGTTATCATTTTATGTGAAAGATCGTCCCCAAACCATAATTATCTTAAGCATGGCTAAGCATTTCTACAAAATTTCTAGTTAGTGCTATTGTACTAACTAGGTTTTATCTAGGGTTGACAAGGTACAATGGCATTCAAGTCAAATTTGGCTGTACAAAGGATTTAGGCATAACTACACTTTTAAACTGAATTTAAACTAGACTTGAATAAAATTACGCATGCATAATAATTTAAAAACAACATAATTAATTTAAAATATTAGGTTCAACATGATCAAAGGTGTAACTTGCCTTGCTCGAAGACCTGGTGCGATTCGTCGGCGTCGTTCTCTCCGAATTCGTCGAAATCTACGCGCGAAGAACCAAACAAAAATAAATTCAAATAAAATCCAAATAAAATCCAAAAATTCAAAAAGAGTCTATATTTGGGTAGTTTATGATTTTAGAAGAATTTAGAAATTTGAACGGGTTAAATCGGAGTTAAGATGAAGAAGTTATGGCCTTCGGAAGATTAACAGGAGGGAAAAAGGAAAAGGGCTGGTTTCGGGAATTATTTTTGTGTTGGAAAATGCCATTTATGACATCAGCAAATTTCGAATTTGCTGAGCGGGAAAGTTAATTGAATGACGGGTGGGTCCGGTCTACCGTGGACCGGATCCACGGACCACGAATTTCGCCGACGTGGCGCTCCGGCCGCATGGCGCCATGTGAGCGTGAGGTGGCGGCCACGTGGCCGTCCACGTGGGCTCAACCCGCCACGAGGGCGGCGCGCACGGGCGCACGGGAGATGGCCGGCCGGCGGCCTTGCCGGCGGCCGGCGGCCGGAGGTGGGGGCGGCGAGCGGCGGCGGGGTGAGGGGGGGGGGGGGGGGGTCGGCGGCGGCTTACCGGCGGCGGCGACGGAAGGCGGGCGGCCGGCGGCGGCGCAAAAATGGCGGCGGCGGTGGAGGTGTGGGCGGCGGCGGGAGGCGGGCCGAGAGGCGGCCGGGGCGGCGGCAAAGGGCGGCGGGGTGGCGGCCGAACGGGAGGGGAGGGGCGGCGGTGAGAGGGAGGCCGAATGGGAGGAGGAACCGGGCATGGGGAGGGATTTTATAGATGGTGAGAGAAGAAACGGCCGCGGATTTAGAGGGGGATTAAAGGGAGGAGGTGGCCGGGCGTGAGTGGGGAGTGATGAGGGCTTCCGTTTCCACCCTTAAACGACGATTAAAGAGGTAGTAACGGCCGGGAATTGAAGCTTTCATTCGGCATCAATGGTGGAAGAGAGAGAAGACTAGAGGAGGAGGAAGGGGAGGAAGAAGAAACATATGACAAGGGGGCCCCATGTGTCATAGAGAGAGAGGAGAATGAAGGGGTATGGGCCGTCGGATTGTTGACACGTGGCAAGTGAGTGGCTCATGTCCTTTGGATTTTATGAAGGGGTAAGTTGTGGTGGATGGCTAGGATTAAAACGTGGAGAGAGAGTGATTCAATCTGAGAGCGACACGTGGCGGGCTTGGAATAAATTGATTTTTATTTTCGGATTAAATTTCAGAAATTACTAGAAACTTCACAAACACTTGGAAAAATAGTATTTAATGTCTAAAAATTCCAGAAAAATTATAGAATATTCCTGGAAGCATTTTAGACTTATTAAAAATATTTTTAATTTCATATTTTCATTTAGTAATTTTATAAAATACTTTTTAACCTTTCAAAATTGATTTTAAACTCCAGAAAAGCACAGAAAATCCGAATAAAAGCCAAATGCTTTTAAATACTTAATTTGAAATTATATTTTTACATAAACTCAAAATAGCTTTTTATTTAATCATAATTTTATGCTTTTAGTCAAACTACTTTTTATAAAAGCCTTTTTAAAAGCTAAAAACAGACAAATAAAATCTCCAAAATTTAGGCAACCAAAGAACACTTTATTTTATTTAAATTAAATTAAATTAAATTTTTTTTTCACTAAAAATTTTGAAATAAACAGCTGGGCTGTTACACATATGTACAACAAAAAAAGAATGTGTTGTGTTATTGCTCTCAGATGTAGGGTTGCTCAAGATTTCAATCTTGGCCGTCCCGCTACTTTGGTCAATACTCTTCATATATTGAATATGACAACGTGAGATTCAAATTTTGAGCTCTACAAACAAAACTAGGCAAAGCTTCCAGAATAACTTGACAAGCTTCCAGAATTTGGGATTATAAATTTAGCAAGTTATGCAACAAAAAAATTGAACTGACTAATCAAGATGGAGACATAACAAAAGCTAGTGACCACAGCATATATATACTGTCAAAAAAAATCTATCTGTAGGTTAGTGAGGCAAAAATGACAGCAATGCAAAAAAGATTTAGAGCTCAAAATTTTTGAACATTCAATTTCAGTATTAGACCACAAATTATCCTCATCGAGCATATCTCAGGGCCACTAGCATCTCTTCCCCCCTACCGCAGATCACAGAAATAAAAAAAAAGATGACACTCACTGTGCAGTGATATTCGAAATCACTTGAAGTATTCGAAAAAAACTAGGCAAATGCATGCAACTGCATTAGTGGAGCCATTAAGCATTAGGAGTAACAAAACAATGTAAATGCTAACAAAAAAAATAGGTAAATGCTAACAAAAAATATGTTTAACAGTGCTAACAAAACAATCCATGCTAACAAATCAAAAAGATTAACAATGTAACTGCTAACAAAGAATAGATTTAACAGTGCTAACAAAACAATCAGTGCTACCAAATCAAAAAGTTTAACAGTGAAAACAAAACAATTAAAATGATATTAACTGTATGGATTAACATGTAACTGCAAACAAAACATTAGGTTTAACAGTGCTAACTATTACATTGTTACAATTAAAATGATATTAAATGTATGGATTAACAATGTAACTGCTAACAAAAAATAGGTAACTGCTAACAAAAAATAGGTTTAACAGTGCTAACAAAAAAATCCATGCAAACAACCCAAAAAGATTAACTAGCATCTCTTCCCCCCTACCGCAGATCACAGAAAGAAAAAAAAAGATGACACTCACTGTGCAGTGATATTCGAAATCACTTGAAGTATTCGAAAAAAACTAGGCAAATGCATGCAACTGCATTAGTGGAGCCATTAAGCATTAGGAGTAACAAAAAAAATGTAAATGCTAACAAAAAAATAGGTAAATGCTAACAAAAAATAGGTTTAACAGTGCTAACAAAACAATCCATGCAAACAACCCAAAAAGATTAACAATGTAACTGCTAACAAAGAATAGATTTAACAGTGCTAACAAAACAATCAGTGCTACCAAATCAAAAAGTTTAACAGTGATATCAAACAAAACATCTATGGATGTTTCGCCAAAACATCCAAAATTAGTATGTTTCACCAAACATAACATATTTCGATGTTTCACCAAAAAGGTTACCAACGTGTTCCTTAGTTATGTCACTACTACAAAATATCATGAGTACCTAACAAAACAAATTGTTCCTTGTTTCAAAAAAAAAAAAAACAACAGGAAACCATTCAGATCTTGCTATATCAATACCAGTCAATGTTGATGGGATGAAGGTAAGTTTCAAATTTATCACAAAAAAATGATAATTATACAGGTTAGTGCTTTCAGATTGTAAATTATGTGAAACCAACTTATTTTGCAGGTGAGCTCAGGGATTCATACTGACAATACAATGACTAAAGATCTGACGACACCACACAAAACTACACACACATATCTGACGTATGATGAATTGCAACTCTTGAATTATACTTCGGGAACAGTAAGTACATAGAGACACAAAAAAATCACTGAGAAAACATAAAAAAAAACCCTGGCTATACATTTAACTGTCATATTTTTTTTGCCGAAGGGAGTGCATCTACCATTTACGACTTTGATGCAGCAGATGATTAATAGCACTGAATCAATTTACCCAAAATCCCGGGTGAGAAAAACAGACATGGCACAACAAAAAATAAAACACATGAATGTTATTTTGAGTCAACCAGTGAGAATGGCACAAAAAAACTGACCTGCATTCATTTGGTGCTTTTGCAGGACGAATTAGGACCATGCACTGATTTTTTTAATGCCCCTGTCAGTATTGAGGTACTAGCATGTATATTTACAGGATAAATTATGTTTCCCTGTGGAAGTACTAACTAGAATTCTGTATGTATCCAGAATTCAATGATAATGACAAGCAGCAGGATAAATGATGACTACTCAAGTGTGCAAATAGGGCATACAGATTATTGTCAGGACATGCATGTAGACAGTGAAGATGAAACTCCCCATTATTGGTCTTTGGACATGTTAAAATCAATGGAAAAAGGCAAGGTATGATATCATGTTTAAAAAAATCCTATCTTCTATACATGATAACATAGGACACAAAACTCTAATCACTGGATGAAACATTGCTTTTCAGGGGCCGGATGAGGATGATGACATTAGAACTGAACCATCATTTCATATGAACAATGAAGCACACCAGCAGGAAGTCGTAAATGAAACAGATCAAAATGGACTGCTAGATGAAGATGACATTGAAAATTTCTTGATTCTTGAAGAGCAAGCAGCAAAACAGGGCAATAATGTACAGATAGATAGCAAGTACACTCCTGCCATGGGGATGCAATTCAAAACAGCAGAAGAAGCACACCACTTTTTCAATTTTTATGCTTTCCTATCAGGATCTTCAGTGGTCCTTACACATACCTATCACAGCACAGGCAAAAAGAGGGATAATGGGGTCACCAGAGTCACATTCAAGTGCAATAGGCATGGAGTTACAAAAAAGCAAAAACAGGATGAAGTAATGTCAGAAAGGGACACAAATGTTCTGATAAAGACCAATTGTGAGTGTGTTATGGTTGTGACAAAAACAAATAGAATATGGTACATAACAAGGCTTGATTTGGACCACAACCATGATCTGAGTCCAAATTCAGAGACAAGATTCATGAGATCACATAAATACATGACACCAGAGGAGAAGAGATTGATAAGGACATTAAAAGAGTGTAACATACCAACAAGAAGCATGATCTCAATTCTATCATTTCTGCGTGGTGGTTTGACAGCATTGCCTTACACAAAAAAAGATGTTAGCAATCTTCGAACATCAATTAACAGAGAGACAACAACTAATGACATGGTGCAAGTTCTAGAATATTTTAGCAATAAACAGAAAGATGATCCAAGGTTTTATTATGCTTTTGATTTGGATGAGAATAAGAAAGTCAGAAATATGTTTTGGACAAATGGCAGATCAAGAGAATATTATGCTCAATATGGGGATTGTGTTAGCTTTGACACAACCTATCAAACTAATAGATACAATCTGCCATTTGCACCATTTGTTGGAATCACAGGGCATGGGAACACATGTATATTTGGCTGTGCATTCATACTAGATGAAACTGTAGACACCTTCAAATGGCTGTTCACCACATTCCTAACAGCCATGGGAGGGCAAGAGCCATTGACAATAATAACTGACCAGGATGGAGCGATGAGATTAGCAATATCTCAAATATTTCCAAACACAACACATAGAAATTGTCTGTTCCATGTACTGAAGAAAGCAGTTGAGAAGGGTGGGAAATGCTTTTCTAGGAACCATGAATTGTTTGAGGATTTTCAAGACATTATCCACAACTGTCTAACAACTGATGAATTTGAAAAGCTTTGGCAAGAAATGGTTGAAAAATATCAAATACAAAACATCAAGTATTTCCAACAGATGTGGCTGACTAGAGAGAGGTTTGTTCCAGTATACTTCAAACAAAACTTCTGTCCTTTTATAGAAAGCACCGCACTGAGCGAAGGTACAAATGCAAGGATCAAAAGGAATGTTGGTCCACAGCACAGTGTTACTAGCTTCCTCAAAGAGTATGATAGATTGATAGATACAATTTTCACCACCGAGGAAAAAGACAACCATGAATGCAGATCCAGAGAACCAAAACAGCTATGGTCTGAATACTACATTGAGGAGCAAGCTATGCAGCTTTACAACAGGAATATATTCGAAAAGTTCCAAAAGCAACTCAAAGATACCACAAGACTTCAGTTGACAGAACTAGAACCATCCAAGGTTTATGAAGTTTTCCAAGCATTAAATTACAGGAAAAAGGAATGGAGACACAGGAAATACATTGTACTAGTAGACTTACCCAGAGAGGATCTTAGCTGCATATGTGCCAAATTTCATAAGGATGGTATGTTGTGTTCACATATACTGAGAGTAATTCTTTACCTAGACCTCACAAAAATCCCAGACAGATACATTATTGATAGATGGAGGAAGAAAGTCAACAAAGTTGTCAGAATTAATGCAATGAATACAGATGCAGAAAATTCGACCTTGAGGTTTAATGTCCTTTCTAGAAGGTTTGCTGATTTAGCATCAAAAGGATCTAAGACATGTGCAACATATAATTACCTCATGGAAGAGATATCGAGGATTGAAAACCATTTAATCGAAATTGCAGCTGACAAAGAAATGCATGAACAGCCACATGGACAAAGCAACAGTGACAAAAATGCAAATGATGCTGCAGCAGATGAAAGTTCATCAGTTGGACAGATCAATCTTCTAGATCCAGATGTTGCCCAAACTAAAGGAAGACCATCAACAAGATTTAAAAGTTTAATTGACAGGATTAAAGAAAAGGAAGTATACCACTGTAGTCACTGTGGAGGTACTGATCACAACTTTGCAACATGCAAACTGAAGTACATTGAAATTGAACTACCCAAGAAGAAGAGGCAAAACATGAATAAAGCAAACAAACAAGGTAAATTTGCAAAAAAAATTGTTTAAAAAACACATATGCAAATGTTCAAAACTAATGTTTGTATTTTGAATTTCCTTTAGGAGGACAGTCAAAAAAGAAGGCCAAGGAGCATGCAACACTCAAGGAGATGTAGAGAATACTGAAGTTCAGAAGGCTACAATGCGGCCAGGACAAGATGGAAAATTACTCGACTGAAAGATTAGAGAAAATATTCTCTGTAATCATATAGCTCATACAATTTTCGACAAATACATTTGCAAAAAAGAAAAAGACTATTGTAATATGGACAATTGCAAAATGTGCTTTCCCTAAATGTAATTTTGATGTTTTAATTTCATGTTAGTGCTCATGTATACAATGAGTAACAAAACTGACAGCTTGGGAAGTTTATTGCAAAACTCCTATTATTTGAGACTTTACATTAAGAATTTACAAGCGGACAAAACATAAAGGTTAAATGATTCTACTAGGAGGCAGCATTAAAGATACAAACAAAGCCCACTACCATCTCTTCCTACCACACAGCCCACTACCATCTCTTCCTACCATCATTTAACCAACAAAACATGCAGGCAAAATTTCAAAAGTAACTCTAGGACAGTGAGACAAAATGACAGAAATGCAAAGATAAAGAGCTCAAAAAATTGAACTTTCAATTTCAGTAGTAGACCACATTTATCCTCATCGAGCATATGACAAAGCCCACTACCATCTCTTCCTACCACACATCACAGAAAGAAAAAAAAGAAAAGAGATGACACTCGCTGTGCACCTTTGGAAGTTAAAATCAAACAACACATCTAGCGATATGATAACTATAATAAATTTCAGAATTTGCAAAACTCCTATTATTTGAGACTTTACATTAAGACCCTGTAATCCAAAATTTGAAACTATATATATTCACTATTTCATGATTAACTGAGACCAAAACAAAACAAATGATGCTTCGGTAAATCTCCTTGTAAATTGAAGCATTGATGTATGGTACACCAGTAAAAAACTGAACTGACTAAGATGTCCATAAATTGTGTTATTGCTCTCAGATGGTAGGGTTGCTCAAGATTCTGATCTTGGCCGTCCCGCTACTTTGGTCTATACTCTTCATAAATTGAATATAACAAAAGTGATATTCAAATTTTGAGCTCTAAAAACAACAATTTGCCAATCTCAACTATTGCCTGTCGCCAAAAAAAATACTGTCGGCTACTAATGAAGGAGCAGACAGCACAAAACCAGTGATCACAGCGTATATATACTCTCAAAAAAACTAACTGTAGGACAGTGAGACAAAAATGACAGAAACGCAAAGATATAGAGCTCAAAAATTTGAACTTTCAATTACAGTAGTAGACCACATTTTATCCTCATCGAGCATATGACAAGCCCACTAGCATCTCTTTCCTACCACATATCACAGAAAGAAAAGAAAAAGAGATGGCACTCGCTGTGCACCTTTCCTCTATCCTCTCTCTCTCGAGTGCTCTGCACTTCTGGTCCCTCTCCCAGCGAAAAGCGAGTGGGATTAGGACAGGCGCGAGACTCGATGAAAGAACTATTCGAAAAATAGCGGTACGGACAAAACGACTGTTTTGGGGTATAAAAAACATGCGACTACAGTATAGCACTTCCGAAAATCATTGGAGCCTTAGCATATATGGTTAGATACAACATGTGTTCAAACAAAAAACATGTTAATGTGTTATTGCTCTCAGATGGTAGGGTTGCTCAAGATTTCAATATTGGCCGTCCCGCTACTTTGGTCTATACTCTTCATAAATTGAATATGACAACGTGAGATTCAAATTTTGAGCTCTAAAAAACAACAATTTGCCAAATCTCACCTATTGACTGTCACTAAAAAAATTACTCTCAGCTACTAATCAAGGTGCATACAACACAAAACTAGTGATCACACTCTCAAAAAATCTAACTGTAGGACAGTGAGACAAAAATGGCAGAAATGTAAAAGATCTAGAGCTCAAAGATTTGAACATTCAATTTCAGCAGTAGACCACAAAAAAATCCTCATCGAGCATATGACAGGCCCACTAGCAAACTCTTCCTACCGCAGATCACATAAAGGAAAAAAAAGATGGCACTCACTGTGCAGTGATATTCGAAACCACTTGAAGTAATCGAAAAAAGGCAAGGCACGTGATTGACTATCCCAGAAAACCAATGACATGTCAGTTAATTGGTTTTTAATTACATGAGAGTGGTCACACACACACACACACACACACACACACACACACACACACACACACACACACACACACACATATATATATATATATATATATATATATATATATATATATAATTTTCCTATATAGGACGAGTGTTTCATGCACCATGGTGCCTAGGCACCAATATCAATACCCGTTGATTTGCTTCGAGATTCGCAACGTTTGATGTGGGTATCTTCATATACCCATAAAAAAGTATATTTGAGATGTCAAACTCCGAAAAAATTTAAATTCAACTTCAGTTTAATTAGTTTGAACTATTTTTATGGTATATACTCACTGTAGTTGCATTGAACTCAAAAGTAGTTCAAACTAATTTGAACTGAGTTCAAAACTTACTTACCATAAATATATCAAGGGTATAAAACATTTTCATACCCAAACTCAAAAAAATTATCAATCATACACGTGTATCGGATGTTGGTGCCTAGGCACCATGGTGCCTTATGTATGCAATTCAAGAATCACCAAACAAAACACCTTTGGAAGTTAAAAGTTCAGAGAGAGAAAGGGATGTAAACAAATGTGTTCAAATAGTAGATAGTAGCAGCAGGACATAAAGCTATAAAGAGAGGCTAAAAAATTATTAAAACTCATTGTACACTTTCAAAAACCCTCCATTCTACTGAAACTAAAACTTAACAAAAACCATTAACTAAAAGAAAAGTAACTACTGCCGATGAGAATCCATGTTGAATGTTCAGCCTCTCTGCTCTCTGTGCTTTACCATTTGACACTCAATTATTAGATAACCCATAGTTTCAAACACAGTTCTAATCATACCCCTCTCCTCTGCTCCTACATCAAAGCATGACAAAAAACTAGAAAGTGATAGTATCAATCCAGCTAGATAATACATTAGTGAAGGCATGCTGAACTAATCCCTTGTGTGTATGTCGGACAGAAAAAGGCACTGGCACCTATACTAAGAGAAAGCCAAAAAAAAATAAAGACAAACGGGGATGTTGATATGATATTAAGTAGATAGATAAGAGTTGGGTATGGCTAAAATTTGTAGGACTGACATTGCCACCTATATAGGCCAAATGATTGAGTACTATGACACTAAATTTGCACCATAGTAGTAATCACACAAAATAACAGCCCTATGTAGACAATTTCAGATAATGAATCAAACCAACTAATGAATAGCTCCTATTAGCTAAACCTAAAAGATCACAGAACTATGATAAATTTTAGAATTTGCAAAACCCCTATAGTTTGAGGCTTTACACTAATATTTTAAAGAGATAACAAAACATGCAGGTTAAGTGATACTATAGGTTTATAGAAAACTTTTTAACAAAAAAACATTTTGGGAAGTTTAATACATGCAGGTTAATACACTAATGAAGGCTAATAAAAAACATTTTGGGAAGTTTAATACATGCAGGTTAAAAAATGATACTATAGGATTTTTAAAAAGTGACAAAAAAACTTCAAGGGATGATTCGCCAAAAGAAAAAAAGCAACTTCAGAAAGATTAATCAAACAGGACATCATTTGCAAAAATTAACACAACAAAACTAATGAGGCTAACAAACACATATATTGTTAGTAGAGAACATTTTAAGAGCAGTACATAGTTCATATAGTATATCTGAAAAAGCAAAATTATGTGGTCCCATACAGTGTATCACTAATGAATATGCCTGCTTACGAAAAAGAACTTGTCATAGAAGGCTAAACACATAGCGAACGCACAAAAACCGTTTTTGGAGATGTCCAAAACAGCTAAAATTGATGTCCAACGTCTCGGAATTCACCCTACAAAATAACCAAAAAAACACAGGGGATACATTACTCTATGGAATTTGCATTATACAAACTTCTATCATTTGTATTCCTATATATGCTACACATTGAGCTAATGGTAGTACTCTACATTGAGCTATTATAGTAAGGAATAATTTAGAAAATGCAAAATAAAACAATGAAAAATGAAAATTAATTACTAACCTTACCAACAAAAGATTGAACAAAACTCAAATCTACCAAGTTTTGGTCGCTGCGCAACATACGGTTAAGAAGATGAATCCTTATCTTTGGCATATCATCAACACTGAACCGGGCTTCTAACGCAACCCTAGGGTCCCAAATATCCATATACTTCATAACAAACACACCAGAGTCTTTCCTGGGAAAAAAATAGGACAAATTATGAATAAACACCCATCAACATTGACTCTAGGGTCCCAAAAATATTTCATAAGAAAAATGCGGACTTACTTCCAGTTTTGCCGATGAGGTGATAGCTGGTCGATATCAAAATCAAGAGGGTTGACTGACGTCCTTTTCGCGGTTGCAAAAAATGCTGCTGTGAAATTTCCTATCTACAAAAACCAATAATTTGTAGAACAAAAATTACTAAAATATACAGGAACAACACAAATTGGTTGATGTTCATGTCACAAAACAAATGGGGGTTTAACACAGGAAAAAAAGATAGTTACGAAATGACGACAACAATAAAAAGAAAGATATAGCACATGTACCAAATTCATCATGATTGTGTCGTCATACGACCTCCCACCAACTGCCGAATCAATGAATACAAACTTCTGGTTTTTTATATCGACAACAAAAAGGAACCAATGATCCTCTTTTAAAATAGGGAATAGAATCTAGCACGCAGTGTACAAAACATAAAAAAAAATTGGTTAGGAAAAAAAATACAAAGTTCGAATAACAGAAACTAAATAAATCTAACAGAAACTAAAGCTGAAATAACAGATCTAAACTATTACTACCCTTTTTTTATCTTTTCTGCTAACACAAATAGCATCTCAAGCAAGCCATTAGAGAACTAGATCAAATGTTTGGAGAGTTACCAGATAACAAAAAAAAAGTATGCAGAGGTTTCAGTTTTTCAGCTATGTGCAGGAGAATTATGTACACGTTTTAGTTCAGCAAATGTGCAGGATTTCAGTTATACACAAAACAAATTTCATTGCTCACAGTACTACGCAGAGTTTCGTGCTTGCAGTAATAACCATATTACTTGCACTTTCTGTCTGTTACGAGCTGAATACTCGTATCCAAATTAAAGACGGCTGAAAGTACCCTTTTAGCAATATTCTGAAAATGTTGACATGCAGGTTAAATGATACTATATGTTTATAGAAAACATTTTTAACCATAAAAGTATACAACCCAAAGAGGCTAACAAAACATGCATTGTTACCTTAAGATTTGTTTCTAAGAGGCAGTATTGGGGATACAAACAAAACCTTTATGATAGTAAGGAATAGCTTAGAAAAGCAAACAAAACTACGAAAATTTAATCAGTTCACAAGATTGTATACAAAAAGGTATATACAAATGAATGACTACTAACCAGTTCACAAGATTGCAATGACTTTACTTTATGGGCAATTTCAAATTCGTGCTTGACATTTGCGAACCTGAAATCTGATTCTGGCTTCAACAGATGTTGCTACAAAAAAAAAAGAATATAGTTTACCAACAAAACAATAAATTTTATCAAATAAATTGCAAAAAAAAACCTCAACAAATGTAAGAACTGAAGATCAACTACAAAAAGTTTTATTTAGATGGTGACATACTCCAACTGAGTTGAAAAAAAAGTGCTTCTTTGACTTCATAGGATGATTCTCTTGAAAAAGAAGCCGACAGAAGCAATTCACCAAAAAATTATCAATCTTGCCTTCGGGCCTGAGAGAGTACCCTAAGCAGCTATATGTGACATATGTTTTGCCATCTGGTTTCACTGAGATTGCCTTGGAACTTTAAAAAAATACCAAATTACATATGTGCAAAAGTAATGGCAAAAACAATGCATGCATAAAAAAATGTGGGTGCATAAAAAACACTAACCTGCCATGTTTTCCTTTTGACAAACTAATTACTGCTTGATAATATGCCATATCTTCTGAAGACACAACAAATCTATTAATTGGACTAGTGTATGGGTGACCAGTGTATCTACTACCCCTCACTTGCCTTCTCTTTCCATAAGCAGGCATCTTGCAAGTGGATGACCCAGCACCTCCACTGCCACCGTTGTTCACAACATTGACATCGATAGGTTGAAGTACGTTAACAACAGTTTTCTGTGGAGTGATTGAAGAGAACACAATGTCTGGGGAGACCTGTACACCAAAAAAAAGAGATATCATTGTTATCTTTATATGAAAAAATGATGCAAAGATATACAGTAATGATAAACCAGCATGCAACAACAGGGGGAAGAAAAAAGACATGCATAAAACACAAAAAATAAAAAGTTTGTTTACCATATTGATGACATTCATAGAAGAGACACCTTTGGCAAATGGGGTGGTCTCTGTAGGAACTTGAGACTTACTATTATCAGTAACAATGACTCCTCCCTAGGTTAAAAACAAACAGATGATAACATTACAAAATAAATATACATAAAAAGGCAAAACCAAAAAATAGAATTCATAACTAAAAAAATTTTAGAGAAAAAGCTCTGCTCTTTTATACACCTGATTATGATTCTCTAGATTATTCAAGACTTGGGCGCCATTGACTCTATCAATGTTTAAAGTGCGGATGTCCTTCAAAAAAAGAAGTTATTTTTAAAAAGATAAATGTGTTTAACATTAGAACAAATGCATTATCCTGAAGATGAAGGATGTTTACCTCTTTTACATAACTGCCTCCTGTGACACCATGAACAGAATGTGAAACATTGTTCAGATTTGATTTGCTTACTCCTTCCGGTGGAAAGATTGTATCTGGTTGACTCCGTATAATATGCACATCATCATCGTCAATGCCGAGATCAAATGATGGCACCCAGTTAAATAACTCCATAACCTTTGGACTATACGGGAACTTGAAGTATTTGCTTATCCTATCATTTGCCCCTATATTAGCTTGGTTTTGGCTTCCTGGAAATTATATCAGATTAAATATACAAAAAAATTGGGGGGGGGGGGGGAATTGGTTTAGTAAATGGTATACTAATTGCAACAGCGTGTTAATGCATGCTGCCTCCTTAATTAACAAATAAACATTGGTAGTGATAGTACTTTGTATTTAGATATGATTCTAAGTAAAAGATTAGAAAACAAAAAAAAAACACATCTTGCAAACATGTAATCAAACATAGCATTCAAAAAATGACACAGAACATCTATTGAGCTGTTAAAATACTCTGTAATAACATATACTTCATAGGTTGCATGCGTATATTAACAATTTTTTTTAGAAAAAAGTTAGACAATGGTTATGGAAACCATCGCCTGCATGACTCTGATTGGCAAAACCATTCACTAATGTCAGAACTGTGATAAAAAAAAGGAAAAAATAATAAAGCGAAAATGATTGTGCTACCTTGGATAGAAGGAATGATCCTATCAATAGAAACACAACCGTGATCATTTCCAAAATCCTCACCTAGTGCATCAAGCGTCGTTCCCTTTGCATACGAAAAAAATCCAAAAACAACATACAAACTTGTGTTAGATGACCAAAAATAACTTCATGTACATAATTTTATAAAAATCTTTTTTTGCACTAAATTATATAAGAAAACACAAAAAAAGAAATTCGAGCATGTATGAACCTTGCCATGTAGAAGACTAACTTGATCAGCAGCACAAAAACCTTCACACACAAAAAAAATTAACCACCATCAACAAAACAATGTCGGTGAGCTTCAGCAAATATGGCTTGCATTTCGAACTTCATCTTGGGTTTTGGACTTCAACAAAAAATATAGTATAAAACACGGCGACAAGGTAACAAACCTGCTTTCCTGGTGCTATCAAATTCTTGGCTGCTAGATGTCCTCTTTCTTTTATTATTAGTTGAAAGATCTAAAAACAAATGAAAAAAAACGAGTATCATAAAAAAAAGATAGAAAATGCGCTGGTATGCAAGCAAGCAAAAAAATAGCTCAAAAGAGAAAAACACACAGATAATATTGACCTATTGAGCTATATAACTTTTGTGTCGGTTGGACATCACATTGTCCTGGTGTTGCTTCTGACCCAGAATTGAGTAGCTTTTGAGTCTCCTCTTGATCACAATCACCCACTCGGATTGACTCTAATAAAAAAAATATTACATGACAGATGTAAAAGCAATTTTTAAAAAAAGAAATATAAACAAAATACAAAAACAGATAGACAAATGGCTGGTATGCATATAAAAAAAAGATCAACAAAGAAATAAGACAGAAAATTATTTCACCTGTTGAGCTAGATAACTTTTGTGTCTGTTGATCATCACACTGTCCTGGTGTTGCTTCTGACCCAGAATTGATTAGCTTTTGAGTCTCCTCTTGATCGCAATCACCCCCTCGGATTGACTCTAAATAAAAAAAATATTAGATGACACATGTAACAGCAATTTAAAAAAGGGAGTATATAAACAAAATACAAAAATAGATAGACAAAATGGCTGGTGTGCATATAAAAAAAGATCAACAAAGAAATAAGACAGAAATTACTTCACCTGTTGAGCTAGATAACTTCTGTGTCGGTTGATCATCACATTGTCCTGGCGTTGTTTCTGACCCCGAATTGGGTAGCTTCTGAGTTTCCTCTTGATCGCAATCAGCATCATCACATACCCCAGTAGGACTAAACCCTGTTGGACCAACAGTACAGTTCTCTCTCGAACAAAGAACTGTGGCTATACCCGCAGCCAAACATTCTAAACCATGATGTAACCTTATTGTCTGTTCATGCTCAAATTGATGAAGCATTGACGATAATGTCTCCTTAACCTACAAAACATTGAATATCAGAAGCAACTAAGTTAAACTGATACATATTACACTTTAGAGCACCCAAACAAAATTAAAATATAAAAAAAACCTCATCGAGCGACGGGTTTTGAACATGGTGATCAAAAATGGATTTGAACTTTGATTTCATTTGAGCAGACATTTATGAGGATTGATAAAAACACCTACAAAAAAACATAAACAAAATGACTTAAAATAAATATTCGCAAACAATGTATTCTAGGATTGGATACTTGTTTGTGATATGAGATTACAAACGCTGCTGATTAAAATGAAGCTTTCTTCTCAGGAAATATGACAGAGTTTTAGACTTTCAATTTCTATGCAAATTTACCAGGTTACCAAAAATTTTTTTGCAGAGTTTCATATATATGTTAGGTTGAGCAGTATATGCAGGATAATATATGCTAAGTTTCAGCAAAAAATGTGCATTAAAAATTAAAGTATGCAAGATGTCAGAACAGCAGCAGCAATAGCATCAGTACAAGAATCATATAGAAAAAATGGAGAGGGGTATGTTATCATATACAAAAAACTATCTAGAGTACATACTGACATGGCACCAGAAAATTCAAAAAGTCTTATAGATGAAATAATGCTTTCCAGATCTAGACAAAAATGATGACATTTCAAATGAGCCACATATTTCATCAATACAAAACACATTAGAACAGCAGCAGCAAACAACATCATATAGAAAAATGGAGAGGGGTATGTTATCATATACAAAAAACTATCTAGAGTACATACTGACATGGCAACAGAAAATTCATAAAGTCTTATTGATGAAATAATGCTTTCCAGATCTAGACAAAAATGATGACATTTCAAATGAACCACATATTTCATCGATACAAAACACATTAGAACAGCAGCAGCAAACAACATCTGTACAAAAAAATACCTCAATATAGCCTTCATCTAAACTACATATCTGAACACAACAAATGTGATATATGTACAGAGATACAATAAAAAATACACAGAAAAACTACAAAAAAAAGACGTCGCTCGACGAGGTCTCCACTCAACTGGATGATGAACTCGTCTGTCGAAGGACAACACGGAGAAGACTGCGATGAGATCTATTCGACGAGGTCTCCACTCAACTGGATGATGAACTCGTCTGTCGAAGGACAACATGGAGAAGACTGCGATGAGATCTATCGGTTATAGACAGAACAAAGTTCCTCCCCTACACATTAGAACAGCAGCAGCAATAGCATCAGTACAAGAAATCATATAGAAAAAAAAGAGAGGGTTTGTTATCATATAGAAAAAACTATCTAGAGTACATACTGACATGGCAACAGAAAATTCAAAAAAGACTTAGATGAAAAATAATGCTTTCCAGGTCTAGACAAAAATGATGACAATTCAAATTAGCCACACATTTCATCAATAAAAAACACATTAGAACAGCAGCAGCAAAAAAGCATCATAGTCTACCAGGGTCTAAACAACATAGACTATATCGCACTGCTTGCATGGCAATACTCAAGAGTAAACAACATAACCTCAACATGATCTCATGCACAAACAAAGGATATAATACAGCAATGTTTTCAATCAAAAAGGAGATGAATATGAAAGATATCTTACTCATTATTGATGTAGAAACACTGAATCATGCTACCATTTCCACACCAATATCAGAATGCTATTGACATTTCTTGTTTAAAATGTAGAGAATTTACTAGCCAATCAACTAACAAGATAATAGCCAATAGGCATATACCAGTAGGCAAGTGGTCAACATCCATTTGCAAGCTGAATCATTAATTACTGCACCATACACTTTTTAAAGGTGTAAGGTGCAAGAAAAAGAAGCGGTACGAAAAACCAAAAGTAAGATACCATACCAGTGACAACAACAAGAGTGAGAACATTCCCAACTTTCGAGACCTGTTTCACACTGTTCTTGTAAGATTTGAACCTCTTCAAAGCAGTATCCTCCTCTAAAAGCTGTGAGTCAATATTGAAGAGTCAAAACAAACTAAAGGGAGGAAATGACAGCACTTCTACAGATAAATAGCTATATCAGATAGAAACTCGCAAAAATCAGAAACTATGCCAAGACAAAACTAACTCAATGTAAAAAATATTAAACTAAACACTACTTTGCAAGGTGTTGTAGACTTTAAGTATTTAATAACAGCAACAGCAAAGAATCTTCCTAACACAACTAGCCTTCATACCAAAAACCCATTTTATGAAGAAAAAACAATATGCTTATCTGAAAAACTAAGCTCCAACTGAAATGCCAGTTCAAAATATATTCCACTGCTACATACAAAGTACCGTTTTCTACAAAAGACTACTAAGGGTGTCAAGAAACTATCTAGACTACATTAGAACAGCAGCAGCAAACAGCATCAGTAAAAAAAAGATACCTCAAATATAGCCTTCATCTAAACTACATATCTGACCACAACAAAATGAGATATATCGACACTTCACTAGCACTAACAAAGCCAAATTTTCAATAAAACTACCACAAAAATCTATTCTAAAAAATATCAACTAGCAAAAAATAGTGTATGGCATCATGAAACCGCAAGGTCCACAAACTCCATCTTCACACATATATATCATAATGCAACCGAACATAGAGTAGAAGAGCGAGAGATGCAGCAGATTCATGAAAAAGAATAACACCCCCCGAAATAACATAGTACAACAGTGTAAAAAGTTTGGCACGCACGCGTGAGCCCGCACATCTATATATATCATCATGGCTTCAATTTACAGTTCTTAGAAAACACAATAAATTTCCAAGAAGAATTCCTAGCAAACAAGTGGTAAACCCTCTACATAAAGCTACCTAAGGCTGGCTATTTGTGTGACAATTCATCCGCATATAATATATGAGCAAGTCAAACGAGATAAGCAAAGAAGATATTGCTTACAAAAAAAATAGTGGGAGCAATGCTCCAAAATGACATGGATATACATCACCCTGATCAATACAAAACCTACGAACTACGGTGGAACATTTCAAAGTCTGGTTTGTATTTGGGATAGTATGCTAAACAGACAGTACAGTAAAAGAGTAATGTACAGAAAAGATATAAAAAGAAGAAAGATCCATAACATACAGTAATGTTATCTAGCAAAATTAACCTATAACACACAGTAAAAATTGCAGACATAGAAAAAGGGAGATCGACAGAGGCAGGACTCACCTGAGAAAAGACACCGCACGACTAGGTAGAGCTCACCGGAGAAGACACCGCTTCCGTGCGACGAGGTAGAGCTCACCGGACAAAGACAACGCTCCGGCGACCCACGGGGAAGACACAGGCGACGAGATCTCCGCTAAAACTGAGAAGGCGACTAGATCTGCGCTCCGGCGACAATATATCCGCTCATACATACAGTAAAAGTACAGATATAGAAATGGAAAAGAGAAAGGGGGAAGTACTCACCGGAGAAAAAACGGAAACACCGCACGACGAGGTAGAGCGCACCGGAGGAGACGCTGCTCCGCGCGACGAGGTAGAGCTCACCGGAGAAAGCACCGCACGCCGAGGTAGAAGCTCACCGGAGGAGATGCCGCTCCCGCGCGAAGATGTAGAGCTCACCGGAGGAGACACCACTCCGGCGACCCACGGGGAAGACGCAGTCGACGATATCTACTCTAAAACTAAGAAGCCGACTGCATTGCTTCGTATCCGACATTCAAAACAGGGTCTGCATGTGTAGGTGTGCTCGGAGAGTTCACTTAGGTTGTGTTTGGTTTAGAGACAAGGTGGGATGGGATGATCCTGTCCCTGATTTTGGGATGGGATGATCCCATTTTTTGTTTGGTTAGGGGGATAGAGTCATCCCTGTTTTTTGTTTGGTTGGAAGGATAAAGTGGGATGGAATGGTCCCATCCTTTGTTTGGATGGAAGGATGAAGGTGGGACATGTGTGACCTTTGAGTTTTTTTTTAAAAAAAATTGAAGGTTATTGTTGATATGTTTGTACACATAAGCCTTTGAGTTTTTTTTAAAAAAAATTTAAACAAAATAGTACTTAAAAAACAAAGAGATGGGATGACTCTATCCCACGTGGGATGACTCTGTCCCATGAAAAAAAGAGGATTGCCTGGTCCCGGATCTACAAGGAATATTCCTAGTGGGATGTCCTTACTCTGCTTGTCCCAGAAGCAAACACCACCCCAAAGTGGGATATCCTACCTGGGACGTCCCTGTCCCTCGAACCAAAACTGCCTTTTAGGAGCCGGAGTTTGTGAAATAGAGTAGCCGAGGTTCAAACGCTAACGATGCTAAGTACTACATTTGGTGAAGTACAGATTGGTGTGCTCGCAAAGCCTACTCCAAACCTTTTATTGCCACAGCCGAGGAAAAAAAGGTCTTGAGGCAGCAGCAGCAGCAGCTTACAGAGAGAGTGGGTTCGAACATCAACAAACAAGCAAATGCAATGTTCGGTCTACCCGACTCCTATTTACAGATTGGTATACACTGAAACCATACGATAAGGTAATGTTCAAATCTAATATCGGAAATCCGGATTCAATTCGATGGCTTCGTTGAATATCAGCTGCTTCATCTGGTCCTCGGTCAGAGCGTGCTGCTCGAAGTCGAAGGAGAACGGTTCCGTGCAGACGGGCTCATCGGCGGTGTCGTGCAGTCGCTCTAGATACGGGTGGTCGAGCGCCTCTTCAACTGCAGCATGGAAAGAACGATTTCAGTGTGAACCAAACATCAGGCAGGCAGACATGAAACCGCTAAAATTTTCTTAGCTTTGAAGCGCAACTCTGCTATACATATCCTCTGTGTTTCAAAAGCCCTGCTGTTCTGAAACCGATAAGAGGACTCTAGTCTTTAAAACTTATCTGCAGATTATACTCTTTTAAAACGTGTTATTCTTCACTACGTAGTCTTTGCCGTCAATTGCAGATAGCTCCAAAGATAGATAAAAATCTTTCTTTACTACTGCAGAGCATACATATCCACAGTAAACATGCAGTAAGTGAGGCTGGATCAAAGCAGCACCGGATTGACTATAAACAGCATAGTAATTGCCCCTCACATCACATGCTATGATGCTACCCTATGTTAAAGCACCGACACTATACTAGTCAAAGAAGCACTACAATAGAACATTGATAGAATAGCACACATGTAGTGGTAGATTTACCAGCAGAGCAGTCGAGTTAGTTTTACACGAGGAGGAGAAGCTCACTGCGCACGCACCTGTGATTCTCTGGAGCGGGTTGAAGGTGAGCATCCTCTCGATGAGGTCGAGCGCGGCGGGCTGCACCCTCGGGAACAAGCTCGCGAACGGCTGGCGAGGGTACTGTGGCAGGTGCCTCATGTACTTCCTGGCGTCCTCGTTCCGTATGAAGCCGAGCTCCTCGTCGGTGGGCGTCCCGATCATCTCGGTGATGAGGTGCATCTGGTGCATGTGGTCCCTGCCCGGGAAGAGCGGCTGGCGGTTGATGAGCTCCATGAAGATGCAGCCGACGGACCAGACGTCAATGGCGGCGGAGTAGTCGGTGGAGTTGAGCAGCAGCTCCGGCGCGCGGTACCACCGGGTCACCACGTACTCCGTCATCATGTCGCTCTCCGACGACGGCCGCGCCAACCCGAAGTCGCAGATCTTGAGGTCGCAGTTGGCGTTCAGCAGCAGGTTGCTCGGCTTCAGGTCCCGGTGGATCACGTTCGCCGAGTGGATGTACTTGAGACCGCGCAGGATTTGGTACAAGAAATACTGCAACGATCCGAGACACAGCACATGAATGGATCATACCACCACAGAGGCTAAATTGATGGCAACATCGATGGCTTCTGCTCTGTTGCTTCGGAACTAGCATAGGATCACTCACCTGGCAGTGCTCCTCTGACAGTTCTTGGTTCGAGCGGATGACGCGGTGGAGGTCCGTGTCCATGAGCTCGGTGGCGATGTACACGTCGTTGAACGACTGCGGGATCGGCGGCGGGATCACATCTCTGATGCCTATGATCTGCTCGTTGTTCATACACGCATCGCGTAACAATTATTGCCTAATCTTACCAAATTCAGGTATATATATGCTGCATAAGCACATGTCTGAAGCACACAAGATGTGAGGAGCTTAATTACGTTCTCGTGGTCGAGGTGCCTGAGTAGCTTGATCTCCCGGAGCGTGCGCGTGGCGTCCATGTGGTTGTCGAACGCGTTGGCGATCTTCTTGATCGCCATCCTCTCCCTAGTCTCAAAGTTCATCACCGAGCTGCGCGCACCCGTACAGAAATGGAACTTCAGAACAAATTAATTAACCACCTACAGTATTCAGTGCAAACACACCAACTACTGCACCAAATTAACTAAACTCGCTCAACTGCAGCCCCATTAGGAAAAACAAACATAGCAGAATTGTTTAAAGAAAGGATTGATTGGCCCAGTCCATCCTCTGCGGTCTGAACTAATCCTCTATGTTTTCCATTCAGAACTCAAAGAAACTAATCGAGGGTGATGAGGAGAGCAAGAACCGCACACCAGACGATCCCGTAGGCGCCGCGGCCGATGGGCACGATCGGCGGCTGGTACTTGGCCGTGATCTCAAAATGGTTGCCGACGATGTTGTACAGGAGGAACCGGCCGCCGTGCGTCACCGTCGGCTGGAACTCGGCCACCGGAGCGCCGTCCATGCCTGCTTCGACCACCCTTCCCTTCCTCTCGCGCAAACAGCAGCCACCCAACCAAAGACCCCCCCCCCCCCTCACAAGTAGCACGCACACCAAGCTAATTGACTTTATCTTCTTGCTCTCGATTCCTATGGCAAGAAGAGGAGATTTATAAAAGAGAAGAGGGCGGCTTAGGCGTCGCGGCTAATGCTCTCCCCTCCGACCCCGGACTCCAGCTGAGGAAGGTTAGGAGAGAGCGAGCGAGAGTATGTATACCACTACTACACGCCCCCCTCTCTCCTTTGTTCCAGTAATGCTACGGCAACGTAACAGTTTTGAAAGAGGGCTCTTTTATTGGACCTTTAAATAAATATGAGCTATTTAATCTTATACTATCACTCATATTACTTGTAGTAGAATATCCAAAATAGATAAAATTGTAACGTCCATGACCATTTCCATTGATTCGCCTGCTGCCGATGGACGGAAAAATCATGCGCCCACTCGGCGACCAGCTCCAGCAGCACCATATCGAAAGAGTTCACGTCCCACCTGGCGCTCGGCTTCGGGTTCTCGCACCTTAGCATGCCTGGCATCATGACGGGCTCGTTGCAGGTCATGTCCAAGACCGGCATAGGAATGACCATGTTCAGTATGGGTAAGGAAAGGTACGTAAGAATTAACATATGACATGTACATAAGGTTCTTCAACCTGTTGATCGATGTGCATTCACGGATGATGGTGCAGGCTTGTTCATGGTGTGGCAGGAGAAGATCATCGCGTGCGGGGCGGGGCTGACGGTGCTGTAGTTCGTCGCCGGCCCGCTCGCCACACTGGTCAGAGCATTCGTGCTAAGCCTCCATGGCGATGTGCTGCATCTTGCCATAATACAGGTACGACACCCAGTAGTGTGCCGCCGGGTCGGCCGAGGAAGGCCCCGCGAACGGGCTCGCCCCTCCCGGCCCTGGCGGAGGCGACAGGTTCGGCAGGCTGTTGGCAGAACTTGAAGGAGAGGAGCAGCACGCCATCCTGGTTAAGCGCCGAGGCGAATTGAAACAAAAGTCTATAATATCACCGTAAACCAACGCTTACATTTTATTTCTTCTACTATATTTCTACCATCAATATAATATACTGTAAAAAATCCTTAAAAAAAAGCACAACATATAGATGTAATTGATGATTTATCCTCGATTTGGCACTGATAGGTGGGTCCCGGAGCCACATGTTAGTCACACATGGAGGGTCAAATCCTCAATTATATCTATTCGCAGTGGCAAATTCTTAATTATCCCTTTAAAAAAACCTACATGCTGATAAGATGAACCAATCAAAGAGGTCCACGTGGATAGGGGAACTTTGCAATATCCCAGATTTTTTTGTTCCGAGGGAAAATATGTATAGTAACAAATAACGTTATCATAATCTTAGCAGTTAATTTAGCCAGAGACGTGGGCCATGTTGGCTTCCTTATTGTTTGTCCCATCCTTGTTATCACGTAGGATTTTTGTACACTGTTACTTAGAAATACCACTAGTAAATATTCGTGCATTACAATGAAAATAAAAGGACATCAAACTATATGTTACAAAGCTTCCTCGAAGCAAACTAAAGTAATTTTCCCTACATACAGAATCTAAAACATAAACCAAAGTACTCAGATATGTGTCCCCGCTTCAACTGGTTTACAGCTTAAACTTCTGGCTGTGGGTTTTGGCTTATGATTGAAATTGTATTGTAGCGGCTGTTGGCTTTTTCTGAGGAAAAATAAAGAAAAAATAGAAAAAAAATATTATATTGTTACGGACAATACAGATGAATAAGGGTAAAAGAAAAGCAAAAAAAATCCTAAAAAACCAAAATAAGTCGAAATTAGAAGCTGAACGTTCCAAGTGGCTTCTGTTTTAAATAAGCCGAAAGCTAAAATAAGCCAGAAGGTGAAGCCGTTTGGAGAGGGACTATAATCAAATAGCAAATGTATTATAGTCAAGCAATGTGATATTGAACAAATTCATGCCAACTATACATCAAACCTTAATTTATTTAAGTCAGTGTTCTATTCCACTCAACATTAGAAGTTATTACAACCAGATTTCATGGAAAATGAAAAAAATAACCTAGAACGGAAAGCACCTAGCTAACCAGACGCCATAGGGCACTTACAAAGGTACCAATAGAAAAGAGAGACTAATCATCTATTCTCTACGAAACAAAGTCTGTGTTCTAGCTGTACAATTGAAGTGTCGTTAAATCCTGATGCCCCACTTTCATCCGATACTGTAGCTATTGGAAGTTGGATTTCTACAGATAGCAGGTTTTCCTAAAGCTCATTCTTTTACTGATGTGCCCAATATTCAAGAAAGTTATTATTGGTGTTCTAATACCAATCTTACATATGATTATTTGGATTCGAGCGATCTCTCAAAGACTTGACCATATAGAAAAAGACGCAGAGATTTTATACACGTTCGGGCATTCTCTAGAGAGAATAACAACCCTACTCCTGTGCAACTATATTGCGTGTACGGATTACAATCAAGAGAAAGAGTATTGCCAGATGCCTAGCGCAGCTTTATCCTCTATTGCACCTCTTGTCTCTCTCTCCTCATCCTGCCTGACATCAGCCTTTATATAGGATGCGAAGACGTGGCGGTTGTTTTATGCCAAAAGACGCCTCAACTTATCAGATGATAACTGTCTGATAGAAGCTATTGTCAGAGACATGATACCCCTCACCGCTAGGCGGTTATTGCTAAAGGCAGGAAGGAGTAACGAGTAGTTATTTCGAAGAACAACTGCATATGCTAACCGCCTTGTTAGACAGACTCGTAATGTAAACAGGTTGTCGTAGATAGGTTGGTCTAAGTTAGGCTAGTCGTAGAAGAATTCACGACCACGGGGTGGTAGTAGAACTACTTATGACTATGTTATACTCGTAGAAAAGACTTACGATCATGAAGTGGTCATGAAAAGACTTATGACCATGGAGCGGTCACAAAAAGGCTTACGACCACTTGGTCAGGCATCTCCCTTACGAATATAAGGGGTATAATTAAGGAGTATAATGACATAATAATATTATTTATAGATAAATAATAAATTGAGGATTATTATATCCTTGTCAGTTATAAACATAGTGTAGCTTCTAAACTGCCCAACAAAATGCAACCAAACCGATAATATGAAATTGAGACAAACTAAGCAAAATAACTTTGAATCCAGTAATCAACACCCAAAAGATTTCCATAGAATCCCCTAAGCTGCTGAATTGCAGAGTACTACAAGTCAAACAATTGCATGATTTGTCAAAACAAGAATAGTAAAGTGCAATGTGAACATGACGTAGCAAACGACATGGCATAAATAGTATGCACACCTCAAGTTTCCATTCTCTAGCATGATTTGGATGAAGTCGTTGTACATGTATATAGTCTGGTGGATTTCCTCTATAGCAGCAACTAAGAAGTGTACACCTTTTGTAAGAAGACATCACCTTGTTATTTCAATGTAAACGCGAGTACCTGCATGGGCAATTGGGGCACAAATAATGAACCTAATCAGTTTTGTTTACTGGATCTTTACTTACACAACCCTAGCCATCCAAATGCCTCAAGACTAGGGGTGCAAATGGGCCAGATTCGGTACAGTAGCTGGATATTTATAGGCAGATTTGGTATTGACAAAACCCAATTGAATTAATTCGGTAGCCGATAAATTCAGAAATATCCGATTAGGTATCTGGAAGTAGCCCAACAGGCCGATCTGCAGCACTCAGCGCACCGCCACACTTCAACACTTGCACTAGCCGGCCCATGCCACCCACCAGCCCACATCTCCACACTCCACGCCTCCACCATGGGATGACCTAACCAGACGCCGCCAACGCTCCAAACTCCAGACTCTAGAGGCTACTAGAGAGACTACCGCCGAGTGTCGCACCGCTAGTCCCTTCGTCAGACTGCAGAGGCTGAGGCCTGAGTGGCAGAGACCACTGCCGGGCGCTGCACCACGTGAGCTCGCGTTGGTTCCACCGTGTCACCGGGAGTTGCCGGGATCTACCGCTGCTGCCACCTCCCTCTTCTTCTCTGCCAGCTGCCACTCCTGATTCCTAAAGCATTCCCCAATGTAAGTCAGCAAGTCACCCCACCGCGATGTGTTAGATAATAGATACTTAGATCTAGACCTGGATTGCTTCCTCCTTTTGCTGGTAAGGAAGGCTTGGCTTGCTTTGACTGTTCTTCGTTTTGCCCCCTCTGGTCTTTTCTTTGCTGAGAACAATCTAACCCAACCTGATCTTTCTTCTTCCTCAAGATCCATCTAAGTTGATCCCATCCCATTCCCATCGATATGATCTCTTCATTCTGGTAGCAAAATTGATGTGGCACATTTTTTTTTGCACATTGTAGATTAACTTGTGGTGCGCTATTGTCTGTTTTGCAGTTTAAGGTTTAGATAGAACTAATCATGATGTCAAGGATCAATTTACCACTTATGTTGAACTTGTATTATGCCAGAAAATTATGTTGAATGTATCATTTTGTATGCACGTGCTATCCATCTATATTATCCGTTGTCCGATTCTAATCTGTCAAGTATCCGCCCCGATATTACCATTTTTGAAAATCTGCATGTCCCGAATTCATATTCGTATCCAGACTAATCGTATTAGATATCGATTCCAGGGAAAAATATGGGTTAGGATAAGCAATATCCGTCTGAATCCGACTCGATTGCACCCCTACTCAAGACCATCAACAAGGATCTATACCTAAACACCAACACAAATACGGGGAAGAAGGAAAAGTAAAAAGAAAAACACCTCTTGCTTAGTTTCTCTCAGTGAGCGATGAATTCCATCTATCAAACTTCAAAGTGACAAAAACACTAATAGACCTTTTTTCTCTAAAGCTGAATGTCCGTGCGTTGTCATGAATAAAAAAATTCATATTACCCTAGCATGTCAAACCACCGCCCCAAGCTCCGCCCGCGTCACGCCATTGACTTTGCCAGGGTTGTTAGATCGAGGAAGCCGATTAGAGGGGGATAATAGACGGTCTAAAAAATTTCTTCTCCAATTAATTATCAATTTCTATTTGGTAAAACCAAGCAAATAATACGGAAGCTTAACACAAAAAGGTTTAGCAAAAATAACACCTAAAACAACCGGGTTCACCTATGTGCACCAACAAGACAAGCCTATATCAAAGTTTGCAATCCTAGGATAACAATCAATCACTTTAATTCTATAAAAGTAAACTGCTTGAATGTAAATTGAGTACAAGAAAACAAACCACAATTGACACAGTTACTTTTTTTCGTAGTGTTTGGAGACTTGCTGGTCTCCGCTAGTCCACGTTGAGGTTAGCCCAAACAAATTAGATTGGATCCACAAATTAAGCTGAAACACCTCAATCCACAAGTGGTAGCTCTTTTTCGCTCCGGATAGATGAGCTCCAACCTTCACAACTTTGCTAGGTCTTCTTACAACCTACTTTAAGAAGATCACCGTGCATGATGCGTCCAACGCCGCCTAGGAGTCGACAAACTCCAAGAGTAATAAGTTAAGCCCTTTGCTTGATTCTCACCACGTGCAACGAATGCACAAACTCGAGTGGATACACAATTCACTTCTAGATACAATACATACAATCTAGAGCCTTCCTCCTTACTCACAAGGTGCAACACATGCACAATTGAGAGGAGGACCTCATACTAGCTCAAAAGAGTGAAATAGAGTGCCAAAAGTTACCCTCCAACCGGCCACAAGGGGGTATATATACCCCACACCTCGAAACTAGCTGTTGGGACAGAAAAATAGGATTTTCGAAAGTACCATAGCAAACGACCGGTACTTCTCCTCTCCTCAGCAACGGTCAGAAAACTAGCTGTTGCAGGCAAATCCGGTAGTTCTGTCGTGCAAAGTCCCCAGTACCGATCATCAGAAGTATCGCAGCACTCGTGCGGAACTACCGATTTTCTTAAGAACGAGAAGACTCCACACAGGCGTCTCTCTGGGAAAAACATACTACTAAACAAGCCGGGCATTTTGCAAATCAAAAGTACTGTCACACAAAGCCGGTAGTACTGCTCGCTGACCAGACCGCTCACACAGAGCTAATCGAACTGCTCACACAGAGATGGTTGAAAGTACCAATCGTCGACTACTCTAGTCCCTAACCACGTCGGATAGCTCGACCACTCAGGTCTCTAACCACGTTGATCTCTAACCACGTTGCCCAATTTGACCACATAGGTCTCCGACTACGCAGGTCTTAACCACTCAAGTCTTAACCAATATGGTCGAAGACCTGTGTGGACGAAGATCAATGTGGTCAGGAACCAGCATGGTCGAAGCTGACGTAGTCAAATCGACGAGGTTGAAGATTGATGTGGTCGATGACCAGCGTGGTCGAAGATCAACGTGGTCTAAGATTGAAGTGGTCGAAACCAACGTGGTCAGAACCGATGCGGTCAAGATCTATGTGATCGAAACCAGTGTGGTCAAAACCGATGTGGTCAAGATCTGTGTGATCGAAGATCAGCGTGGCCAAACCAAGACGGTCAAATCCAATGTGGTCAAGATCTGTGTGATTGAAGACCAGAATGGTCGAACTAAGGCGGTTGAAACCAACATGGTTGAGATCTGTATGATCGAAGACCGGCGTGGTCGAACCGACGTGGTCGAGACCTGTGTGGTCGTAATTGACGAGGTCGAACTGACGTGATTGATACAACGTGGTCGAAGATCGACATGGTGGTCAGAGATTTGAGTAATCAAAGATTGACGTGGTCAAAAATTGACATGGTCGAGACTTGAGTGGTTAAAACCAATGTGGTTGGAGACCAGTGTAGTCGGAGACCTGTGTGGTCGATCCAGACAATATCGTCGAAGACCAGCGTGGTCAAAGATCTATCAAGGACTGTGGGCAAGTAGTTTACTATCACATTATCATCACCACCTGCTGCTCTAATGGCAGTGATGTAAATATGAAAAAATTCTAATGGGTTCTGAGTTCCATCGAATTTCTCTAGATTTGCTAGTCGAAATCTATCCAGCTAGTGTACTGCTTGGAGGCATGCCAAGAAAGCCCGATAGGCTGTAATCATGCCTCCTTTGGAAAGGGGCCATATTGTAGTCAGTGTAAGACCGGTTCCTTCGATAGTCGTACTAAGGAACTAATTCTCTGACCTAGTCATGGATACTTACATAGCGTCTTCGACTAGTGGTTTGGTTCAGGTGATGTCGTAGATCACCTGTTCCAAGCGTTCGTCCCTCGTAACAAGGGGGAGGAGTGGCTTCATTATCAAAAAGTTGTCTTCCCTCATGATTCCCCTGTAGGAACCTTTGAGGAGGGCTTGCACCAGACGATAGATTATTTCTAGTCCAACCACATTGGCTTCTGTTGAGAGAGGAATACTCGAATGAAATCAGAGTATGACTTTACGAGTTCCTCTACTCCCTGTACATCTTTGTGCACCGTATGATCTACTAGAGGATTTTTGACACTTGACATACAACCTAAGCATATCCTGAAGTTTTCGTCAGAGTAAGATCCGGATTATTTAAAATATCATAGACTTGTGGTAGGTTCTGATTAATTACCGATGGCCTCAAAGGATTCCTATTTGCGGAGGGGGTACGATGACTTGAGTTTCTCTCCAAGCCACCGGCATGTCCCGTTCGACCTGTTAGGCATGGTGGGGTAGAAGTGGGTGGATTAGCCAATCGATGTCCACTAGCTCTGTTACCTCCATCCTCTAGGGGTGATGTAGGAGCATTTTCATCATTTCGACTATAGGGTCATGGTGGGTTCTATCATGAAGAATCATGCACGGTATCTGAATTGACATCACCAATTGCGTTAGCCTCGTGCTGCTAGCACGAATCTCATGATGAACTCCCATCGAAACTAATGGAGAGCCTCCCACCGCTTAGGCAAGAAGCCTCCATGATGCAGAGCGATTGGAATTTACCACCTTTGGTGGGTTTTGTGGTGGACTTAGCCTGATCCAGCGGATTGCTGATCAGACGTTGAGCATTATCGTCTTCACTCGGCTTTCTATCGGGGGTAACTTCATTAACACCATGACCAGATGTCGTTCGTCTCTCGGAGTACATAGGAGCCGTCGACGAATAGTGGTCACCTATGACTGTATCAAGAGTATCCTGACCCTCGGATCATGGCGTCGCACTCTTGTCGCCATTTTTGCCGGTCGAAAGCAATGGGCTTACAAAGGCACTTGGGCATTCCGATCTGGTCAGAACAACTGATTCCTCTAGGAGTGTCAGTGATAGGGGTGGCGAATCTTCTTCCATCCGGTTGATCTTGCCGGTCTTAGTGAGTGGCGAGCCTGAAATGGAAGAGGATGATGATGAGGCATCATCTTCTATGTGCGCGGATGCATGTGCCTATGTCGAGGTTGGCATAGTCTGCCAAGTTGAACCATTTCTCCTCGTTCCAAGTTCCTGCCATGATCGCATGAGTCACCACAGGTCACAGAGAAGGATGAGGATTGCTGAGTGAAGAAGAACTTCAAGGATTTAGCACCTTCCTTCCTACAGATGACGCCATCTATCAACGATCGAGTCACCGATCTTACGAAATAAAATGAGAAATATGGCTAAAATCCTTGGGAGAAAATATGAATGCTCTTTGTTGCTATGAACTGGATACAGTGTGTCTTTAACAAGGTGTGAGATTAGATCTAATTACACTGAATTAAATGAGAATGAATCATTTGAGAATTGTCTTTGATTGTCCATCCTTAAATACCAATGAAGAGAAGCCAATTATCCGTCGGGGGAGATGCCTTTATGGAACCAGTGTGTTTGGTCGAGTAGTTATTGTCAGAGAGAAAGCGCCTGATCGTCGTTTGTTATTAGTGGGAGGCGAACGTGGGAAACAACTACATGACAGTTGTTGTTAGAGACTCAGGATTGAAATGTCGTGCTATTTGGGGTCGATAAGACACGTGTTTTATCTATCGCATGGAAAGAATATACTGTAATCAAGCCCAGGTACCAGTTCACAGACTCTCTAAGCGTGTGTTTGGTTCCTGGGATCATGGGGGACGGGACAGGTCCATCCCCAAAAACATAGCGTTTGGATCTGAGTCACTGGAATGAAATGAGATGGAATGGTACAAAAAAAGTGGAATCGGGGGGACAGCGCCAGCCCCAGGAATCGGTGGGACGGGGGCCGTCCCTCATCCCCCGACGCGTCACGTGCGGTGCGCGTGGGAAAAACGACCCATGCGGTCACCCCTCAGCGGCTCCGCCCTCTCGTCACACGCCCTCCCAGTCATTCTTCTCCTCCCCGTCTAAGAAATCGCCCGTGACGCCTTTATGGAACCAGTGTGTTTGGTCCAGCGGCGGCCGCTCGTTTCAAGGGAAAGCCAGGCGGCGGTGCATCACCGGCTGGGACGGGTAACCACACACAGCTCCTCCTCCATCCCGCCGCTCGTCACCTTCTTTCTCTCCGAGTGCGCGCGCCGCCGCTGGTTCTTGGGAGGGCGTGTGCGCATCAACATCAGGTGATTTTCTGCCTTCTTGGGTTTGGATTTGTGTGATTGAGGTTTCTTTTCTTGGGTTTTGGATCCAGGGATTCTTGCGGCCGCGGGTTTGGCTTGATCCGTACCTGATCTTCCACACCGGTGACGGTCTCCCTCAACCTCGGCACTCTCCCTCAACATCAAGGACAAGCCAGGCCGGCGAGATCTCGGCTGCCTTGCAAGGTATGGAACCCTAGCCGGCGACAACTGATTGAGATTGAGATTGAGATTGTATAAACATGTTGAGATTGAGATTGAGATGATTTTGTGCAGTAAACAATATTGAGATTGAGATGATTTTGTGCAGTAAACAATATTGAGATTGAGATGATTTTGTGCAGTAGTATTGACATTGAGCAGTTGTATTGATATTGAGCAGTAGACATCGATTTGCACTGTAAACTTGCTTGATTGTGCAGTTGACAATATGCAGCATGACACTTAACATATGCTTAGTTTTTTTATTAAACTTGTTGCAACTAAGGTGGGCAAATATCATGACATGGAGATAAGCCAAAAAAATGTTTGATTATGCAAAAAGGTTCATTTATTCGACATAATTTGATTATGCAAAAAAAACATCGGAGATGAGCTTCATTCATTCTAGCAAATGTTTGATTCATGTGATAAAAGATGAGTAGCACAGAGGTAACCTTACCAAAAGGTCACCATACCTTCTGTTCTATCCACATCCCACTATCCAAACTGGTGACTGGGATCATTCCATCCCCTTTTATCCCCTAAACCAAACAGAAAACAGGGTCGATCCCATCCCAGCAACCAAACAAGAACTGTGTTGGTTCCATCCTACAAATTAGGAATGGGTCTATCCCATCCCACCACGTCTCCAAACCAAACACACGCTAAGTCATCATCCGGTCGGGCAGCACATACGGTGTATCTTTAACTAGGATACTCGGAAAGCAATTCTTGGAGGTTTACAACTACGAAGTCTTTTAACCTTAATTAAATATTAAAATCATATTTAAGAATTTATTCAATAGGTACCGTCTGACCTGTAGTAGCTTCTCCACTACGAATCTGCGGTCCATCCTAATTCATGGAAACTGCTATGCAAGTTCAGAAGAAACACTACTTGTGTATACGTTACTTATTAAAATTAGATGTCAGGATCGTATCCATAATAAATTAGAAAAGCACCAATTTCACAGTCGATTCGAGCTGTCAAAATGTTGATCGAGCAGCATGAGATTCCTAGTGCCGATGTGGATACTCTCAGCGGCCAGCAGGGACTTAATTGGTACAGAGACAAGGCGGCTCGATGCAGATTAGTTATAGTAGAAGCTGCTGCTGCAGTGCCGCAATCTGGCCCTTAATTATCCAAAAAAAATGAGCCAGATGGATGAGGAATACTAACTAATTGATGTGTACTGCTGGTAGTGCCGTAGTTCTACTGCATTGCCCAGCTAATTGGAACAAGGAAGGCTTAGAAACCGAGGCTATGATTGCGAGCCGAACTTTCGAATATTCTTCTACAAAGCATCAAGCATGCAAGCAGGAGTCAGGAGCCTCTGGCATCCATTATTGAATTGAAAAGGTTGAGAGTTAATAGAATATATGTATCTTAGACAATCTCACAAGTCGCTCCCATCGGTTGACACCCGTGTCTTGTGGTCTTTTAGTTCGTCCATGGATTGTTTTGAGATTTGAGCTGGTGGCCTCTTGGTTGGTGAACCTTCGAGACGATTGTGTTTACCAATTGCATAAACTAAAGAAGCAAACTGACGAGGATATATAAGAATCCGTTTCGAATTCTTATTTTTTAGCTTCTGTTTTGAATTATCTAAGAATTCGTTTATTTGAGAATCTAAAACTGTCTCTAAAAATCGTTTAGCTAGTAGATTGACTCGAGATTCATAAAAGGAGGTACCTCTAATTATAACACTACTTTTTTTAGTTATAATTGGCCAGGATTGTTCTGCACACAAAAGCTTTAATATTTCGCTATACACATCACGAGTAATATTTCACAATACATACTAAGATTCAGCTATACATACCAGACAAAACCTATCCAACTCTCCAAATCAGAAAGAGAAGAAAAATACCTCTCTTAACATAAGCAAATGAAAAAAAAACCCTACGAGACGAAGATCTGCATCAACTTCGTTGTAGCAAGTACCAGCTCTTTCGTTCAAAAAGACAAGAGGAAAGAAAAGAAAACTTTTGCAGCTCGTCGTCGAAATTGAACCAACACACCTATATTAAAATTTTTCCATGATACAGTTAGTAATATTCAGGTTATTCTGGTTTCAGATTCAGACGCAATGACGATGAGCACCTTCAATAGCAACAGATTGCAAAGGTTCACATGAATTTTTAACGGCGCACGTCACTAGAAGGTACCATGAAAGAACATCCATGAAACATGAACAGGGTACTTCATTTTTATAACTTGGAGCAGACAAATGGAGCAACCGTACTTGAAAGAATGTCAGATTATTTGGTGATAATTTCACATGAATTTTAAGCATAGGAAATTACTATTGAAAGCAACATCCATAAAGCGATAGAAACCACATTGTTATATTAACATGACTATGAAAATATAAAAAATCTTTATCTATTGTTGTACTTGAAACAATTCTTCTTTGACTTTCTGTTCTATTACGACTAACATGGCGGATTTCACCAACTTTCATCAATTGCCTTTGCAAGGTTTTCACAGAATCTATCCATAACTGTATTACTCGATTGTGACGTTGACACATCCGATACATCCTGAAAAATCACATATTTTGCATATCTCAATGGTATTATGGGCACATAATGAAGATTCCACTCAAACCTACGGAAATGCTTGTCCGGCAAATCATGATCACGTATAAAATTGTGAAGTCTCATAGTAACTGCAACAATCTTTTTTGATAATTAAGATTCTACTCAAACCTACGGAAATGCTTGTCCGGCAAATCATGATCACGTATAAAATTGTGAAGTCTCATAGTAGTTGTAACAATCTTTTTTTGCTTAGACAAATGAAAACTCGACATCTTTAGAAGAATTCTCCATTTCACTTTCCATACACCAAGGGTCCTCTCAACGATGTTACGACTAGTTGAGTGCATTTTGTTAAGTATGACGTTAGATACCCTGACTTATTCGGATCATGGTTGTTATGGCATCGAGATATTGACGATATCTCGTCGCCATATCGCCGTGGCGGCCAGCAGCTCCATGCTGTCCGGACAGCATGGAGGTGCGTTGTATCCCGTCCGCCATGGCGGCAATATGGCGGTGTGGCGGCATTGTGGCGGTATGTCGCCGCTTGGTGGACGCCACAGGGGTGGGGGTGTTAAAAAGTCGAGACTCGAGGGGTGGGGGCAGACAAACATATGCTAGGGTTTTGGCAGCCGGGCAAAAAAGCGAGGAGAGAGTCCCGCCGCCGGATCCGTCGTTGCCGCAGCCAAATCCGCCGACTCCACAGCCGGATCTGCCGTCACCGCGGCCAAATCTGCCATCGCAGCCGCCGAATCCGCCATCGCTGCAGCCGGATCTACCATCACCGCAGCCGGATCCGCCGAAGCCGCAGTCCACCGCCGCGTCCTGCTTCGTCGCTGCCTCCTCCGGTACGCCGCCTCCTCCTGCTTCGCCGGCCGGCTCTCCGTCGCCTCCACCGGTGAGTTTGCTCTCACCACTCATGGTGTCGCGTCGCTAGGGAATGGAGCGGTCCGAGCGGACCTCCGTCTGTTGACTGTGCTCACGAGTGAAGCGGCGACCAATTTTTGTATGTGTTGCGCGGTTGCGCCGTTGTGAACTTGCGATCGGAAGAACAGTAAGACGTCCGAAGGTTGCGATCGGAAGAACAGTAAAAATCCGAAGAACAGTAAAATGTCTCTAGATTCCAGAACAGTACTAGTACTACAGTTATGCTAATGCCAATTGCTTGCTACTTGCTTATGCTGCTAATTGCTTGCTACTTGCTTATGCTGCTAATTGCTTGCTACTATAGTGCTGCTATATACTTAGGATAGGTGCTATATAGAAGAAAGTACATTGGTAGATGATGGTACTACATGAGCTCAAGAATAGACAAAATCAAGATATGTATGTTCTATTACATTTACCAAACTAAGTTAAGATGTGTGCATAGCGTCGCCACGTCGTGCGCCATAAGCGATGTTGTGTGAAGGTGGCGAGGTGCCGCGCCTCGCCACACCGCCGTAATAACCATGATTCGGATAACTAGCATCGACAAGATAATATTTTCCTAAAAATTAAGATACAAATTACCCCTGTTAACATCAAATGCATGAATATCAGTATAAATAAATTCACAAATGATTTTGAAAAATAAAACTTACTCCGTGGAGGACGTGGAAAGATATCTTTGTCTACATGCAATTACCAACAGCTACTTGTTCAACAAACAGCTCACATACTATCCTAGTGTATCTGTCGTTCCACTCAGTATTACCACCCATCTGCTACGTTAAAAGCATCCAACAATGAATTTACTGCATTACCATAGTTGTAAAAGCATTCACTATTCACAAAAAGGCATGTTTTAATGTAAATGACAGATTCATACAGTAAGTGAGAAGGCAGCCAACAAATTTCAGTTCTAACAAGGTTATGTGGCTGCCATCTCTTTTTGCACCTCTCCAACTTTACCAAAGAGTTCGATATAATGTACTGGAATGTACTGAAGTCACAGACACCGCAATCAAGCAAGAAAGGATGATGAAACCCTACATATAATTCATGATAGAGAGCATCATTTTGCATGTCATTGTGCATCCAAATTTAAGGCATATCCGAGTGTGTTTTCCAATAACTGGCAACACACATGTACAAAGTCTCACGTAGGAGCATGAGAATTAACTGATATTGTCTTGAAAATGCTGATGCATTCTAGCAATAACAGCTGAAGCCACCGTCATATTGGATTCGTTTTTCACTTCCATAGGTATCACTGAACTATTTTTGGTACGTGAAATAAACTAAACATAGGTATCACTTTACATTGTTGAAGCTTATAGTGGTACTGGTATATACATGCAATTCTACCTGTCTTTTTTTCCTTCACATCACTGGGTTTGGTTGTTGTACATTTCTTCCATTGAAAAGCATAAAAAAAAATTAAAACTATTTTCGGGCTATAGCAGTTTCAAGCTGCAGGGAAACACAACAAGATGGGTGGATCATGAATTATATTTGTAATCTTAGGTTTAATAATCTCGGATAGCTACAGTAGAAATAACAAATTGTCTATGTCACCATATCAGCTCTAGCAATCTTGCAGATCTCAGAAAGGATGAATTATTAGGTTCCGCAAAGTAATTAGCTTGTTGAGCATATTTTTAATGGAATATTAAGATCCCAGAATAATTGTAAAAAGTAACCTTTTCACATATTTTGCAATTGGATGTACTATCCAGAATGTACCCAAACTGGAGTGGAGTATTTGTGGGCGAAGACACTCTGATTAGTAAGGAGTTGATCCACAAAGGGGCCAGTCGCAAACAAAATTGCCGCTTGGTAAGGTGCAGAACCACAATTCACCGCCGTTTCAGTTCACCCAGAAAACAGACATCTCAATTTGCTACCAGTTTTCTGCTAACTTGCATGGACAATGACATCTATGAATTATTGGACTTTAGTCTGTTAGCCCATAGCTAAATATGGAGGAATTTCCAACTACAATATCACTGAAGCCTTTGACTGGTAACAAATGTGTGGGACAACCAGTAAAAATTGCATTTCTTTATAGCTAACTGTCTGCCAGAACTTATCTCATCTATCAAATTAAACATTGTTGGTCAAATATCAAAATTACGGCAAATCATGCATAGAAGAACATACTTCATAGCTAGCACAAACATGGCAGACAACCACTAGACTTCAACTCGGTAATAGAAATCACACATGTTACTACTACAATATTTGCATGAGCTGGTAAATGGTAAGATGGGCTTAACACAGCAGTGTATATCTATAATCAGAGGTGATTAATGAGCACTGCATTGAAGAGATACTAACAGAAGAATTCCCTGGAGAATATAACCAGGCAAGCACAAATACATGAGAACTGTAATTATCCCAAAAGATAAGCCAATCTATGGTTTTAATGACATAATGTATCTTGTTTCTTGTATTATATTCAACTGTTGTATGAGAAACGATCAAATTCTCTATACTTTTCTCTCTCTCTTTTATGTCACCTTATATTCTATATGGCAATGTTTATAAATAGTTTTTTAGATAACGGAACTAGGTTCCAGCCTCTACCATCCGGAGATGGTACACAGCTGCAAGTTTAACACAATCCAAAGCCATTAGGCTCAAGCTCTTACATCCAAGAGACAGGAAATAAAAGCAACAAGTTCAGCCCACCCAGGACGAACGACTACAAGCACTGAAGAGAACTAGGACTACGCTTTAATTCGATTCCAAAAGCTCCACCCAAACTTTTTGAAGACCTCCATAATCGTCGTCTCTAAGTCTTTGCAACCGCGATGGAACGCCGGTCGCTCCTCCTCCTTATGCAGTAGGGACCACTGTCGGATCCAGTACGTCGCCCTGAAAATCACCTGTAAATAGGTAGTAGACTTAGTCTTGTTAAAAACCATATCGTTTCTATTCAACCAAAGAGCCCAACAAAGCGCAGCTGCTCCTAATAAAATTTGGTTTCTAAGCTGAAGACACAAGCCATTTAGCCAAGAGCCAAACATATTAGAAAAACTAGTGGGTGGTTGAATTCCAAAAGTGAAAAGCACAGTATTCCACACAAATCTCGCAAAATGGCATTGAAAAAACAAATGTTGAATAGTCTCTAAGGAACTACAGAAACAACATTTGACACTTCCTTGCCAATTCCTTTTTGCCAAGTTATCTTTCGTGAGAGTGACTCCCTTATTTAAAAACCAAAGGAAAATTTTAATTTTCAGCGGAACCCTTAACTTCCAAAGAGGGTTTTTTCCGGGAAGAACTCCTTGTTGTATCAAGGTTCTATACATGGACCGAACTGTGAACAAACCATTCTTGCTATAGTTCCATAGGAACACATCCCTTTCACTTGTGAGGTTAACCCAGACCACTTTAGACACTAGGTCATACCAAGAAGTCAAATTTTCGTTTACTAAACCTCTCCTAAAAGACACATTAAGCGGTATAGTCCGTAAGACATGTGCTACCGTATCATCTTTCCTTCTTACTATTCTGTAAAGGTTTGGATATACCTCTCTGAAAGGCTTGTCCCCTAACCAAACATCCTCCCAAAATCTTATTTGTCCCCCACTTTGCACCTTAAAACTTCCACCGGCGAAAAAAGCATCCTTGACCTTCATAAGGCCACTCCAAAAATGAGAATCTCCCGGCCTGCGTTGCACTTGAGTCAGGGATTTGTTGGATAGGTATTTCTTCCTTAGAAGATTTTGCCAAACCCCATCATCATTAGAAAGCTTAAATGTTTATAAATAGTTGACTTTATATCATATACATGTTCTGATCATGGTCAGCTGTCGGTTTACATGTTAGTTCGCACTACAATAAAATGTGGCAACATCGAGGCACACCGAGAATGATTTGCTTGATAAATAAATTAACAACTCACCTGAGAGCAAGTATAATAAGAGGCTGTTAGTAGGCTGTATACTGAGGTGGAGGAGAGAGAGGAGGAGAGAGAAGAGAGGTGGGCTGTAAGTTTACAGCCAGCTGAAGCACAAGAACCAAAAAACTTTGTGAGAGAAAGGGGTGGGTCATACAGCCTTCAGCTGGCTGTAAATTATTATATGAATAGGCTGATAAGTAGGCTGTAAGTGTCCATATACCCAGCTGAAGACTGTATTATTAGCCTTGCTCTGATAGTTTTAGCAGTGCGTATGATGACTTCTATTTTTAAAACTAACCTTGGAATGATATACTACTATTAAGACCAGACCGGATCATTTCCGATTTGAGATTGGGCAAAGAAAAGGTATTGACTGCAGATTCGCATGATTGCATCATCAGGTAGCCTCCAGGCCCGACTTATGTACAATCTGCGGCGAGCATTCTAGGCGAGGACCAGGCGGCCAGGCCCGTGTTGGGGACCTTAGAGCATCTCCAAGAGATGCTCTTTCTTACCCCCTATCTTAAAATATTGAGTATGAAAACTAAAAACAAACTCCAACAGATACTCTAAAACACACTCAATAATTTTGGTACTCTAAAATTGAGGTGAATCACCATCAAATATACAGTACCTAGATAGTAATTTTAGAGATCCAAGTTTAGAGGAGCTGCTGAAGGAGGGGAAAGATTTAGAGGACAATTTTTTTAGGAAGACTCCCAATATGAGATTTTAGAGGACAAAATATTGAGCCTCTCTTGGAGATGCTCTTACAACGGATAGGTCTGCACCGTTTCTCTATGCGTAATGAACTGGCTGATTCTGAGGATACACACAAGTTAGCTTCTTTTTTGAGAGAACTTCTAGTACCTACAAACTAGCAGAAACTAAACATCTGTTTGTTTTGGATCAACCGCCAGAGTTTGTCAGCAGCAGTAGACTTTTGCCATGGGCTTGTTTGGATCGAAGGGTTTCTAAGAAAGCCTTGTCACACACACTCCATGATGCCATTGCGCAGTTTTGCTGTGACTAGTTGAATACTTATACGTTGCTATAAATTTTTAAAATTTATCATACTACATGTTTTTAAAACTCACGGGTGGTAAAAATTTTTAGAATATGTATACAAATATGTTCTAAAAGTTTTTAAATCCGTCAAGTAAGTCGCAAACCGTCGATCACACCTCATAGTTATAAGTCAGAAGACATCGACCACACCTCGTGGTCGTAGGTCGGGAGCCCTCGAGCACACCTCGTCATCGTAACTTAGAATCCGTCGACCATCGCGTGTGATCGTAGGTCAGGAGTGGTCGACCATCACTGGTGGTCGTAAGTTGGCAGGGGTCGACGATCGATCGTGGTCCTAAATCGGGAGCCTTCGGCAATGGCTCATTGTCGTACATCAGAAGCCGACGACCATCGTTCGTACTCGTAAGTCAGAAGCCATCGAGGATACCTCATGGTCGTAAGTCGAAACACATCGACCAGCGCTCATAGTCGTAAGTCAAAAGACATTGACCACACCTCATGGTCGTAAGTCGAAACATATCGACCGATCACACCTTGTGGTCATAAGTTAGAAGCCATCAACCATCGCGCGTGATCGTAGGTCGGGAGCGGTCGACCATCGCTGGTGGTTGTACGTTGGTAGACCTCTGGTACGCTTGTGCCCTGTCGTCCGACTGCCCGCGCCTAGGGCTGTGCATTTTGTCACCGAACCGAAAAAACCGAACCAGAAAAACCGAACCGAACCGGTCAACTCGGTTTGACCGATTTTCGGTTTTCGGTTCGGTTTTTATATTTTGGGTTTTTTTGGGTTCGGTTTTTTCGGGAAAAACCGACTAAAAACTGAAAAAACCGAAAGAACCGAATCGCGCTCGCGTGGAAAATTTAGTTGCAGCTCGCTCGCAGCGACGGGACCAATCTGCCCTTTGGGCTTTGGGGACATCAAGCAGACGGACGAGCTAGCCCATTCAGCCATTCGGTGAGGGTGTAGCCCAGTTCGGTCTTCGGCAAATGCATGAATTCCGATTGCTGCTCCTCTGCCAATCTGTCGACTTCGGCCTTCAGTTCCTGCAGTCGCTGCCCAATTCTTTGTGTTACTTTTCATACAAGATCCCTCTACAAATATTCTGGGAATCGTCGCTGCTGTCAACGATCAGGTCGTCAAAGTGAAATGTGTGTGTGATATCTTAAGATTAGTTGATGATTGCTACTATCTAAAACTCCACTTGCCCTCTCAATAATGAATTAATGAGGAGTAGGCATCGTATAAACAAGTCATCAGCAGAACTACATCCAAGACAGAAAATTTACTCGTCTCGCTAGTCACTATATCGTTTGCAATTTGCGTCAACTTTGGTAAATATGGTATTTACCGATACCGCACCGAAATAAATTGGGATTTACCGATACCGAACCGTATTTTCAAAAATACCGTATACTACCGAACTAACAATATCGTATTTGCCGTATATACCGTATATACCGAACCGATTTTACCGAAGAAACGGAATGCACAGTCCTACCCGCGCCAGCCTGCTTGGCCCCGACTTCGACCACGGCTTGGACTTCGACTATGACCCTTCGACTTCGATTACGACCCTTTGACTTTGACCGCGAACCGGCTTCATCCACAGCCCTTTAACTTCGACCACTGTTCCCTTCGACCATGGTTTTGACTTCGACCATGACCCTTCGACTTCGACTACGGCCTGATTCAACCATAGCCCTTCGACTTCAATCGCGGACCGACTTCGTCTATAGCCCTTCAACTTCGACCACTGCCCCCTTCGATCACGGCTTGGACTTCGACCATGGCCCTTTGACTTTAACCATGATTTCGACTTCGACCACGGATCTTTGACTTTGGCCACGACCACGGCCCCCTTCAACCACGGCTTCGACTTCGATCACGGCCCCTAGACTTTGGCTATGGCCCCTCGACTATGGGCCCATTTGACCATGGCATTGACTTCGACGACCAGTTTGGGAGACCAAAATCGTCAGACAGCGCGACAGGCTCTGAGAGAAGAGCAAGAGGAGGTAGAGAGGCTCACCAGGTGAGCGACCACTGGGCAGCGGTGGCGGCGGGAGAGAGCCCCATGGGCAGGCGTAGTAAGACAAAAACACCACCATCGCTAAGGAGAAGTTGAGGGACTACGACCAGATGCTGCTGTATAGGGAAGGAATTGGTGGCGGCGCTGAGAAGGAGGAGGCACGACACGAGGGTTCGGGGAGAGAAGGAGGCGGTGGTCGCGGGAGGTCGAGTGGTTGCGGGAGGTGGAGGATAGGGGGGAAGAGAAGAGGAGGAGAGCGGCCCACGCGTCTGCTTGACCTTTTCTATGAGAAGCGAAAGAACTACCTACATGCGAATCTGGACAGCTGATTGTCCCGGTGCATCGGTCATAGTCACTGTGATTGAAGGATGAGAAGCAGCAACCATTTTGCCATGCCGACAAGGAGTACAAACTAAGTCTTTGACTATCTTGAGTTTGGACAGACCACGAATGAGATCGTGGCTGCTAACTCGGGTCAAATGGTCAAAGCCAATGTGACCAAGTCTCCTATGCCAGAAGGAGATATCACGGGACTCTGACGCGACTAAGCACTTGAGAGGATCGCCAGAAAACTCAATAAAATCAGTACGAAAGATCCTCCCAAATCAAGAAATCCCGCAAACAAGACTCCCCGAAGAATCAAGAATTTTGCAAGCGTTTTTCTTAAAACTTACCTCGAAATCGTCATCGGTAAGCTAAGAAACAAAAAGTAAGTTGTATTGCAGCTTACTCACTCAGCTGATAGCCCTTGAATCATATGGGGAATATGAGAGTTCATCTGATCCATATTATTCTCTGTATCTTATCTATGCTTTAAGAATTGCCTTTTCTGATTTCCTTGCCAGCTTCTCGTATTTATTGCTTCGGTTCAGGGGAGCTCATTTGGGATTTTCTGGAACTTAATGCTGACTTAACTCAACCTGAACTAAAAGTGCATCTCATGTTAAGGGAGGGGCTGGATTTTCTTACATTTTATTTCAACATCCCGCATTGTAATATAACTACATGGAGCCTTGGTTATTATCTTTTTATGACATGTTTACAATGCATTACATCTTGCCATGATCTGTGCTAAAATTGCTAGATTTATCATGATTTTTTTTGTGTAGATAAGTCTTTGCCATGATAGGTTGATTAAACGTGCACAACTTGAAGTAAAACATGTCATGTTAGATCTTGTGAATAGTCTGTCTTTAGTTATCCTCTTATGATTCACGCCATGTCACATAGGCTGAGTTGAGTCTTGAATTTTTATTGAGCTTTAGATTGAGCTAAACTAGTTCTTAGTGAAGCATATGTCCTTGAACTAGATTCAGAAAATGCAAAAAAGATCTCTTTTGTGCGAAAAATTGATTTCACCAATTCTTTTTTATGAGACTGCTTGCCATTGCACTAGGCATGAACTCAGGGAGAGTTTTGGATGACCAAGATCATTTCTTAAGCTTATTGCTTGCAATGGTCGCATAAGGCTTAAGATCTAACACATGGCTAAACAACAAAATTTGGTTGGGAACAACCATGAATTTCTAAAAGAAACAGTATGCCAAATGTGCTAAATTTGCTTAATCACAAAAATACCAAGTACTCGAACAAATGTCTCATTTTTGAACTTATAGCACTCTAAACTGATTCAATGTTAGCTTCTTTTAAATGACAAATGGGCCCATCAAAAATAAGGCCGCAACATCTAAGTGACAATCGTTTCAAAAGGAAGGGACACTTGAATTAAAATGAAGGAGAGAGCAAAATTATTCTACAACATTTTGGAAGATTATATTGTAAGATATTTTTGGAGTCTGTATTTATTTCGTAACATTTTTAGAGCTTTCGGCCCAATATTAGGAGAAAACTCACAAACTTTTGGAAAAAATTGTTTAAGGTTCCCTAAAAAATAAGAGAAAATGCATTTTTCGGCTTCCCTTCTTCACGAAAACACAATAAAAAATCGAAAAAAATAAGAGCCGGCCACGTGGAGCCGCAGCCGGCAATGCAAAAACGGTAACGTGGAGTTGACGCTGTGGAGCGCGGTGGGGCGGTTCGGTGTCGGGCGCATCCAGAATTGGAAACTAGAGGGCGGCGTGGCGTTGGGGTGATCAGATCTGGTGAAGAGGGCACCCCAGCAACATATTAGTGGTTAGATACGACGAGGAGGACACCCGATTTGGCGAGCGGAGTGCAACGAGGTGGTGCAGCGGCGGCGTGGCGTGGGGGCAAGGCCAGAGCGTGAGGGGTGGGACTATGTCAAGGGTGGCCGCCGACTCGGTCGCTGAAGGCGTGGCATCCTTTGCTCAAAGAGAGGGAGGGAGGGAGATAGTGGAGAGAGAGAAGAGTGGGAGATGATTTTGAGGGAGAGAACGTAGCATACTCCATGCGTGCAGTGCTTATTTTAACACACACCTTTGCACACTTCACCTCACTTACGCACGGGCCCTCTATTCATGATCCTCACTTGTCACAGAATACATGCTTTGGTCACAAGATGCTGCATATTTTGCTGGTACACAAAACATATTTTTTTCAAATATTTCTAGCTTTCTTCGTATACATGCGCACATCTTGAGGTGGTCAAGGTACACAATCAACGGTGGGTGCCCTACGAGCTTAAAATCCATGTCCTTTAGTTAATTGGATATTTGGATCGTAAGCTGTTAAATGGCCGTGTTCTTTTTTTATATATAATTTTTGGTTTCGATTCATCTAGAAATTGAAATAAACAAGACGACATTTTCAAATAATTTCTTGAAACTGTTTTTTAAATAGCTTTTTAAACTTAAAATCATATACACCGTTCATATTAATGCCATTATCATTCACCATCGTCTAAAAAAAATATAGATTAAAATCACCATCCGTACTACAAAACCCTCTACCGCAGAAATAAAAAGCCAACGTCAAGGCTGGTAAAATCGATGTCATCCTGATTCCTGATAGATTGATGCCTCGGTAGTAGCTCACTGAACAGGTGCTCACTGGCACTGCAGCTTAGAGCAACTCCAGCAGTAGGTCTCAAAATAGGGCCCATACTTTTTATATGAGGGCTCTCCCTACTTTTGAGGGCTCTGTTTTTTGGGCTACACTCCAGCAGGAGCCCTCAAAACAGGATCCTCAAATTCATTCTTAGAGGGGATGACACATAGGACCCACCGTCATCCTACTTTTGAGGGCCGAGGGGCAAAAAACTCACTCCAGCAGGACCCCTACTTGAGCCCTCAAAAGTAGGGGCTCCCTCCAGACCCCCCCCCAGGAATGAGGGCTCGAGGGGGAGATTTGAGGGGCCCCTACTTTTGAGGGCTCAAGTAGGGGTCCTGCTGGAGTGAGTTTTTTGCCCCTCGGCCCTCATAAGTAGGATGAGGGCTCAAGTAGGGGCCCTGCTGGAGTTGCTCTTAGGGAGCAAAGCTTGCACACGTACTCATCTGCCTTATCCTCTTTTCAGACTCTCCTGATCTGGTTTATTTTTAACTATTCATAGATTACTTTTTTTAACTTTTGGTTTTTTTGAGTTTTTTTATCGGTTCTTTTTTCCCGTATTCGTCCGTGTTGTCCGTAATGAGCTAACATATTTTTTCTATTTTTTAAATTTTTTAAATTTAATTACGCTAAATAAACCGCCTTCAACTACGATAAAATTTCAACCGCTACAGTGCAATTTTAGTTATAAACCACAACTTTTCAGCCTAATCGAGCGGGACCAAAGAGGGAGAAGAGGAAAATCTCAAGGAGCTAACTGCTTGGGATGAGTAGGGAAAGAAAAACAAGATTTGTATTTAATTGCTTTGCTTTAAGATTTGTGTCGTAACGTGCTATATGCTGGGCAAGGGGCCCAGCCCCAGAGATTTTTCCGCCCTTCTCAGCCTATAAAACCTCAGGGCGCGTGGCTTAGCTTCAGCTCTCAGTCGCAGCAGCCAGCAGCCATGGAGAAGAACTACCCGGCCGTGAGCGCGGAGTATCAGGAGGCCGTCGAGAAGGCCAGGCGCAAGCTCCGCACCCTCATCGCCGAGAAGAGCTGCGCCCCCCTCACGCTCCGCCTCGCGTAAGCCTCTCCTCCTCCGTCCTATCCGGATCGTTCGAGGAGGTTCCGTGGTCTGATCTGGCGTTTCGTTTGGTCGTCGCCCAGGTGGCACTCGGCGGCGGGGACGTTCGACGTGTCGTCGAAGACGGGCGGTCCGTTCGGGACGATGAAGAACCCGGCGGAGCAGGCGCACGGCGCCAACGCGGGGCTGGACATCGCGGTGCGGATGCTCGAGCCCGTCAAGGAGGAGATCCCCACCATCTCCTACGCCGATCTCTACCAGGTTCGTCTCGAGCTCGGTTAGATCTGGTTGAACGTCCCAATCTGGTCAAATGGATGCGGCTTCTGATGTTTTTTTCTTTTGTTTTTGTGTAGCTTGCGGGAGTTGTGGCCGTGGAGGTGTCTGGTGGGCCTGAGATCCCCTTCCACCCAGGGAGGGAGGTGAGATTTCTTACCCTTCTAAACTTTTGGGGGTTTTCTCAGGGTTTTAGGCCTTGGTTCGGCGGATATATGATTTTCTTGTGGAGGTTTGGCTCTTAGAGAAAGCGATTACATTAGTCTTTGGCCATCGACTTAGTAGTTTAACAGTGCGGAATTTTCTAGTAGTACTCCAATGTAATATCGTTGGTTTGGGGTTTGTACGTATTCGTGTTGGTGCGTTACTGCCTTGTTTTTGCGCTTACTGTTATCCTTTAGAGGTGGGTGGATGCGCACTGATTTACTATTACTGTAGTATACGGTCCCCTAGTGTGACATGCACTTTGTGATACGCACGAGAAACATTGAGCAAATTAGGATTTTAATTTTTTACTCGAATACGTAGGAGAGCTGCGCATCTTTTATATTAGAGAGAAAAAGAAGGGGAAAGAAACCCCACACAAAACAACCTACTTTCCTCCACTAGGAGAAAAAGAAGGTTGCGAAAAAATAAAAAACAACACTCGACACTCAAATCAAACGATAAAATACGATCCGACCAATAAGACAAATTACTCTACCACTTCCACACGACCAAAGAATAATTCCTGAAGCTTCCGAGCTCCAGCAAAACACCACATCCGCATCTCTTCATTGAAAAACTGTTGGGCAGCCAGCAAAGATGGATAGGCGCCATCAAAGACGCATCTATTCCTTAGATTCCATAGGGTCCAAGCTCCCACGATCACAACACTATTGAACCCTTTTCTTTGATCCCTACCAATTTTTTTGGTAGCTTTCCTCCACCAGTCAGCGAAGCACACGTCATGTCGTCTAGGTGAAGTGTGTTGTAGGCCAACAGGGGCCAACAGAATATGCCACAATTGCCTAGCAAAAACACAGCTGGTAAGAATATGTTGTACTGTCTCCTCCTCTTGATCACACAGAACACACTGATCGGGATGTGCAAGCCCCCGTTTTGCTAAGCGATCTGCTGTCCAACACTTGTTTCTAATCGCAAGCCATAGGAATACCTTGCACTTGGGAGGAGCCCAAGATTTCCAAAGCCGCTTCCATGGCTCGAAAGATATGGACCCATTAAAGAAGGCCCTATAAGTGGACTTGGAGGTGAAGGTTCCACTCCCCTCATGCCTCCAAAAGTGCTGGTCTTCATCATGGGAAAGAACAAAGCCTTCCAAGGATTCCCAAACTTGTAAATATTGAATCAAGCCCTCAAAAGAGAGACCCCCTTGAATATCCATTATCCAAGCTTGGTCTAAAAGAGCTTGTGCAACAGACCTACTGTGCAACACTCTCTTAGGCACACAAGCAACCAGATCAGGAGCCAAATCTGAGAGAGAGCAACCATGCAGCCATCTATCGGTCCAAAAAAATGTATTTGTGCCATTACCAATTTGGGTAGTAACAGAGATGGCAAACATAGCTTGAATTCTTGGTGGCTCATGTGTGTTGTGTGAGATGAATCATATAGGATACGTTTTTATGTATGTTGTATGGTATGAAGTGAAACAAGTCTCTTTTCTGGTCGTTTGGATGTGGAGTATTAATATTTAATCATGTTTCATGCTTTCTGTTACTTTTGTAATCTGGGTATTCTACTCAATTGTATCTACGTGGGGGTGGGCAAATCCTCGAATGCCCCTTCTCAAGTATACCCCTTAAACCTTGTGTGGCGCGTGTAGCCCTCTCCGGTTTTGGGTATGCTAACGGTTTTTTTACTTTTAATTTGCAGATTCTCTGACTGTATGTATTTTTCAGATCACTGCTTTTTTACTCTGTTTGCTTTCAGAAAGCCTTTGCTAAAAAAGAAGAAGAGATTCAACCCTTGTAGAGAATTGTTCAGACTGTTTTTATCGAAATGAACATTCTTAAGATAAATTCTACTATTTCCCATTAAACTATTCCCGTTTTGAAACAAACAAAAATTGCTTTATTTGGTAACCTTATGTATTAACAAATAAGGTGCTTATAATATAATTTTAGTTTTTCTTTGTTTCGCTGTATGCTTTCTTTTGTAATGGTTTCATGTGGTACTGTTGGCACACTGAGAGTGGCTCGTTTGTCCCTTAGAAATTGGTTTTATACTCTAGATCTTAACTACTAACTAAACAAACATTTACTGAATTGTGGAATAAGCCTGTTGTTTGGGGTGAGGGATCAGTTGTTGCAGTTGTCATTGCCTTGATTTGCCATAATATGCATTTTATATGAGTATGTTCGTTATATTGTGTGTCTTTATACTTCCTATGGCATCCTGCCATCTATAAGTGTAGTGGCTCTGATTGGTGTGTCCCTGATGGTCATGCACGTTAATATCCATGAATTGTGATGGGAGACATGTATTATTAGTGTTAGGTGGGGCACTGGTTTATAATTTGGGATACCACTTTTGGTTCAATTCAATTTCTTTTTCCCCCAATTGCAGAGATGGCTAAGTGATTTGTCTTATTTTTTCCATCTTCTGTCGTCGTACCAATGTTTGTTGAGAATGTTTACATTTTGCCTTTGCCTTTTGCAGGACAAAGCTCAGCCCCCACCTGAGGGCCGCCTTCCTGATGCTACAAAGGGTACGTTTCTTACTCCTGCAATTAAAAGAAATCTTTACTACTCTTACTATCATCACACCCTTGTAAGCTTTGGTTGGTACTAATGGTATAAAATAGATATGTTGGCTCTCCAGAATGTCTTTTGTGCTGTGCTCCTTTAAACTACATGGTAGAAACAACTTTTGCTTTACACAATTATCAACCACTTCCATGTGTAGCATTTCTTAAGGCTACACATTTGCAAGGGAGTGGTTTTTCATATGCACCCTGCTGGTTCTATGATGCGGTATTGTTATGATTATCCTGGTGACTCAAGCTGCAATAGTGCCATAATTGTATTGCTTTGTCTCCTTCACTCTTCATGTGATCCACCTTTGATCATTTTGACCATGCTTTTATCTTAGCAAATCACATGTTGAAGTCAACAACTTAACGGCTTTACCGTACTCTCCTACCAGGTTCTGACCACCTAAGGCAAGTCTTCGGCAATCAGATGGGCTTGAGTGATAAGGACATTGTTGCCCTCTCTGGTGCTCACACCCTGGTTAGTTTGGCTATTTTTGCTTATTTATTATGCTTTGATCACTGTTTGCATGTATTAATGTGGTTTCATTTTGAGTTCTGCTGCAGGGAATGTGCCACAAGGAGAGATCTGGTTTTGAGGGACCCTGGACTAAAAACCCTCTGACATTTGACAACTCTTACTTCAAGTAAGTGAGCTTACAACTGGCTCAATTTTTTTTTGGCCGGGGAATAGGTAATAAACTCGTCTTTACCGAGAAATTTTTACAGGGAGCTTCGGAGTGGTGACAAGGAAGGCCTTCTTCAGCTTCCTACTGACAAAGTCCTGCTGAGCGACCCTGTCTTCTACCCACTCGTGGAGAAATATGCTGAGGTAATGTCTCGTCTTCTGTCATCATCTATTGCACCAGATTGTAGAGATATGTAAGAGCACGATCCTGATTGTTCTTTTCTTCTGGTAGGATGAGAAGGCTTTCCTTGATGACTACAAGGAGGCCCACCTCAAGCTCTCTGAACTGGGGTGAGTGGTCGCCAAGTATCCTTGGGGCATAATAATGAAATGAATCCGATCTGTCAGCCGTCGTACACCGTCCTTAATTGCCCCTGAACCGTGTCAGACCACACCAGTCCGGCCACTGTCACTGCGCCCCTGATTTTGCCGCCGCCGGTTTATTCTGTCCATTCCCGCGCCCTCTCACGCCTTCTAGCCCCTGCCGTCGCCATCGTCCAGTCAAGCCTTCGTACAACCTCATCTCTCCCACTCTGACAGCCCTGACTCACCGCGAATGCGTGTCAGCCCCGCCAGCCAAGCTCTGCCACCACCTCTGCTCTCTCCTACGAATTCCTCTCTCAACCGACCTGAGCCAGGCCAGAGCCTTTTGACCGCCGCATTGTGTCGCCCAAGGCGTCAGCTTCACCCCCTCTGATAGCCGCGCCACGCCTCCCGAACACTCCCGGCCTCGCCACGTGCCGTCACCGCCTTGGCCAGCCCCCTGTGCAGAACCACCTCAGCTGCACTATTTAAATGCCCGAGCCCTCCCAGCTGAAGCCACCAAACCCCAAAGGTAGCCGAGCACCCCCGAAGTTCCCCTCATCCCCTCCATTGCCGGCAATTGCCGAAATCCCCAAAGGTGAGCCCTAGCTCAATGTCGCCTCCCCAGTCAATAACTTCCCAATTAACCTCGCCTGTAGCTTCTCCATGCTCCCAGAAACACTCCCGAACAGCCGCCATAGCTCCCCGAGCACCCCTCTTCTCCGGCACCGAGAGCCACCGCACGACCAACCTACTTCACCGTGGCTAGCTCAATCCCGACCTCCTCAGCTCAAACCGTCACGCCCATGAGCCTACCCTAGTCCCACTGATGCTCAAACACCAGCCCATTCGCCCGATTAAGCTCCAATTCACCCCACACTGTTCAAATCACCCGTAGAAGAAAATGGCTCGCCGCCGGCGACCGCCGGCCTTCCTGTCCCGACTAACCCCCAAAATGGAACCCTAGCAATCTCATGAACCCAACCATGGCCTTGGAAACCGTTGCAAAATCCCCTAGCCCTGCCAATAGCCGTCACCCTTCTCCCCTGTTTCGGCGCGTGCACGCACGGACGGAGGAAGACGACACTATGCGCTTGGGCCGCACAGTGTCGGGCCGAAACGGCCGAGCAGGCTGGACCGCCGAACGTGGTAGCAGACGGGTTTCGGCCGGAAACAGCGACCCGACCCGCATAAACAGCACCGGATCCAATCGCCCAGACCTGCTGTGAACAGTGCCAATCCGCAATGAATAGTGTAAACCTGTTAAGCACAATAAACCCGACCCGTTACTGTTCACCTGAAACCCAAAATACATATTTATACCCATTTTGACCGTTTCGAGCCCGCCGACCCATTTCTCAGGCCCATTTCACCATTTGGACCCTCCAAAAAGCCCAAAATCCAGTTTATTTGTATTTTTCGAATTTTCTTTCTTTATTTATTCCTAGCTCAATCCTTCAGGCATGGAACTAAGTTATTTTATTGATTTTGCGCTAGCTTCGGAAATCGAAGTCCCTTCGGAGCTAGAAGGAGAAGCCCAAGCCACCGAAGAGTTCGAGCTTGTCGAGATCGTAGAACCGTAAGGCAAGTCACACATGTTTTGATCATATCGAGCTTGTCGGGTTCATACAATTACTACTTAAAATGACATGATATTAGTTATGTCCTATCATCCGAAAAAGCCCAGTTTAACTTGATGACTATATTCACCTTGACAAGACATAGTGATACTAAAAATGATTATAACGTAAACATGGTAGTTTAGGTGTTCACTAAAATCTTTCAACTGTTAAGAGTATTGGTATCTGTTAATAGAATTTTAAAAAGTAGATCTTGGGAAAGTGAGGATCGCAAAAGGCCATGAGTGGGCTGGATCCGAAGACCTTACCCTATGGTGAAGGCTTGGTTGTGGATTGGTGGCAGTGCCGCGGGCACTGATCATGGGTTTGTGCGTGGATGATGTCTCATATAAAAATGTAAGGACTAAAGAACATAGTACCTGCCCAACTACAAGCATTGACTTTGTCAAACCTGGTCTAGTAACTGCTCAAGTTCGATTGTAATAAAGTTGGCTTTTGTCTTAAGCATGTGTTGGCAATGTTATACACTCGATTGATGTAACTCGTAACTGAACAGTTCTGGGCAGTTGCGAGGGATTCATAACGCTCTCAGAAATGGGAGTGTTACAAATAATATCTCTTCAACTTGACTGTATCTAATTAGTTTACCCGTGTGATTCCAGGTTTGCTGATGCGTAAGAGGTGTACTGCTGCTAGTATGCGATTGGGGTTGTCTTGTTTAGCTTCAATCAGCAGACTACAATGAATCATCTCTGTAATAAAAGTTTGTTCCTCTGTACTCTGTCAATGGTACGATGTGCCGCTGTGCTGTACTTGAACGCCGTGTGCCACTCTGATCTATTGGTATGAAATAAAGTTTGCCCTGGTATATTGTGCGTAATTCGTGTTTGAATTTATGAAATGCACTAGATCTACGTCTTGTTGATCTGGTTTCGCCTGACGTTTTAGTCACAGTACTTGAAAGAATGTCAGATTATTTGGTGATAATTTCACATGAATTTTAAGCATAGGAAATTACTATTGAAAGCAACATCCATAAAGCGATAGAAACCACATTGTTGTATTAACATGACTATGAAAATATAAAAAATCTTTATCTATTGTTGTACTTCAAACAATTCTCCTTTGACTTTCTATTCTATTACGACTAACATGGCGGATTTCACCAACTTTTATCAATTGGTTATCACAAAATCTATCCATAACTCTATTACTCGATTGTGACGTTGACACATTTGATGCATCCTGAAAAATCACATATTTTGCATATCTCAATGGTATTATGGGCACATAATTAGGATTCCACTCAAACCTATGGAAATGCTTGTCCGGCAAATCATGATCACGTATAAAATTGTGAAGTCTCATAGTAGCTACAACAATCATTTTTTGCTTGGACAAATGAAAACTCGGCATCTTCAGAAGAATTCTTCATTTCATCTTCCATACACCAAGGGTCCTCTCAACGATGTTACGACTAGTTGAGTGCACTTTGTTAAAATTTTCTTTCTCACCACTTGGAGCATCACCTCTCCGAAATTCAAGAATATGATACTTTTGCCCCTTGTATGACGCTAGATACCCTAGCCTATTCAGATAACCCGCATCGACAAGATAATATTTTCCTGAAAATTAATGTACAAATTACCCCTGTTAACATCAAATGCATGAATATTAGTATAAATAAATTCACAAATTGTTTGAAAAATAAAACTTACTCCTTGGAGGACGTGGAAAGATATCTTTGTCTACATGCAATTACCAGCAGCTATTTGTTCAGCAAACAACTCACATACTATCCTAGTATATTTGTCATTCCACTCAGTATTGTCACCAATATGCTATGTTAAAAGCACCCAACAATAAATTTACTGTATTACCATAGTTGTAAAAGCATTCACTATTCACAAAAAGGCATGTTTTAATGTAAATGACAGATTGAGAGACAATGTGAAGGTGACCCCATGTTGTGATGAGTAATTGACACTTGTTCTGGAAAGTTTGAGTTTGATTTGTGTCAAGTCATAATCTATGAGCTTTGCGAGTAAACTTCTCGTATTACAGATTTTTGTTCATATTGTTTCGAGCGGTGCTATGTGATGTTTTCTTGTCTGTGTTGGTTGCAGGACTTTGAAGCTAAGTTGTGGTGAGGCATGGGATGGCCGGACTCGGCACAGGCAATGCTGAGGTCGAAGTGGTCGGGAGATGCCGAAGACGGTGAGGATTCAAGGTGGTTGCGAGGCTTGGACAGCCAGAAAAGAGGAAGCTTGTAGAAAGGTGCAAGAGTGGCATTTTGGTAAAATGCGCAAGGCTGCAAAGTGGAAGCCGATTCGGTTGGAATTATTGGGTAAAGCGCAGAGTTGTTAGTGTTAATGGGTAAAGGGAAATGTAAACCCGGTAACTTGAGGCTATAAAGAGATGTTAGAGCTCAGGTGCTGAGGAGGGTTTTTGCTTTATTCCATTCTCTGTACGAGGGGTTGTTAGGCAGTGCAGTTTTGCTTTTGTCCCAGTTCTGTGTAAGAGTCTGGGAGTTGTTGAGTTATTGATTTGCTTTTTGGGTGTGTGCTCTCGATGTGAGAAAATGGTTGTAGACAATTTCATCTTGTAATCATTCATCTCTCTGAATCCATTTGAGAAATCCTGTGATTGAGATGCTATGGTTTTTAGTTGATCTCTGTGTCTGCTTCTGTTCTTTCTTCACTACTCTTTGTTCTTCTCGGCTTATGTTGGCTTTAAATTGAATTTGTGTTCTAGTAGTTGCAGAATCTCTGTGCTCTGAACTGAGTTTCTTCTCAAGGCCCCTTGGCTAGCTTACACCCGAGAGCAATCTTTCCAATCGCGTTTGTCTTTTAGAGATATTGTTTGCCTATACTTCCTCTGTTTCTTTGCTTCTAGGGTTTACTGTTTCCAATGGCAGAGGAATTTTTGTTTTCTTGGTGTCTCAACGAAAAGTTGAATTAGCTGTGTGTTTCTTCTCTTGAGGTTATTTCCTTGTTGTAATCAAAAGTCTCAGGATCTGAGGAATCGAGAATCACAAGCTATTTGAATTTTGTCTCCTTTCTGTTTTTCTTCTCGGCTATGCAGTATTCACTATTCATCTTGTCTGCAATTGCTCAGTCTTTCTTCATCCCAGTTGGTGTTCTTCCCTGTGATTTGATTATCTTTGGTTCATTTAGGTTTAGGCTCACAATCTCTTAACTGATTCCCTGTTGTGGTTCATTTTTGTCTGTTTGGGTTGTCAGCGCTGGACAGCGTCCCTTCGGGAGTATGTTTCTCGTGGTTTCTGTTCGATTTTCAGAGTTAACCTGAAACAGACTCTGTTCTCCGGTCAGACCAGGAATTACACGGCGGTCAGACCGGACTCTCCACTGTGGTCAGACCGGGTGTTTACCGGCGGTCAGACCGCTGTGCCCTAGCGGTCAGACCGGTTGTGCCCGGACGGTCATACCGGCAGTTCTCTGGCAGTCAGACCGGTTTCATGATTTGCCTTCAGCTGCCTGTTTCATTTTTCTTGTCTCGTTGTCCTTGCTGTTTTCTGCTCTCTCTGAATTTCCAGTAAGCATCTCCTTTCTTGCTTCAAAGCTACTATAGTTATCGGAGAAGAAGTTCGTGAGAATGCTTGGGGCGGTTTAAAGGCAGCATTCACCCCCCTCTGTTGCTATTTCGGTCCTACACATATTCATACAGTAAGTGAGAAGGCAGCCAAAAAATTTCAGTGGGCGAAACAATATTTCTAACAAGGTTATGTGGCTGCCATCTCTTTTTGCACCTCTCCAACTTTACCAGAGAGTTCAATATAATGTACTGAAGTCACAGACACCGCAATCAAGCAAGAAAGGATGATGAAACCCTACATATAATTCATGATAGAGAGCATCATTTTGCATGTCATTGTGCATCCAAATTTAAGGCATATCTGAGTGTGTTTTCCAATAACTGGCAACACACATGTACAAAGTCTCACGTAGGAGCATGAGAATTAACTGATAGTCTTGAAAATGCTGATGCATTCTAGCAATAACAGCTGAAGCCACCGTCATATTGGATTGGTTTTTCACGTCCATAGGTATCACTGAACTATTTTTGGTACGTGAAATAAACTAAACATAGGTATCACTTTACATTGTTGAAGCTTATAGTGGTACTGGTATATACATGCAATTCTACCTGTCTTTTTTTCCTTCACATCACTGGGTTTGGTTGTTGTACATTTCTTCCATTGAAAAGCATAAAAAAAATTAAAACTATTTTCGGGCTATAGCAGTTTCAAGCTGCAGGGAAACACAACAAGATGGGTGGATCATGAATTATATTTGTAATCTTAGGTTTAATAATCTCGGATAGCTACAGTAGAAATAACAAATTGTCTATGTCACCATATCAGCTCTAGCAATCTTGCAGATCTCAGAAAGGATGAATTATTAGGTTCCGCAAAGTAATTAGCTTGTTGAGCATATTTTTTAATGGAATATTAAGATCCCAGAATAATTGTAAAAAGTAACCTTTTCACATATTTTGCAATTGGATGTACTATCCAGAATGTACCCAAACTGGAGTGGAGTATTTGTGGGCGAAGACACTCTGATTAGTAAGGAGTTGATCCACAAAGGGGCCAGTCGCAAACAAAATTGCCGCTTGGTAAGGTGCAGAACCACAATTCACCACCGTTTCAGTTCACCCAGGAAACAGACATCTCAATTTGCTTCCAGTTTTCTGCTAACTTGCATGGACAATGAAATCTATGAATTATTGGACTTAAGTCTGTTAGCCCATAGCTAAATATGGAGGAATTTCCAACTACAATATCACTGAAGCCTTTGACTGGTAACAAATGTGTGGGACAACCAGTAAAAATTGCATTTCTTTATAGCTAACTGTCTGCCAGAACTTATCTCATCTATCAAATTAAACATTGTTGGTCAAATATCAAAATTACGGCAAATCATGCATAGAAGAACATACTTCATAGCTAGCACAAACATGGCAGACAACCACTAGACTTCAACTCGGTAATAGAAATCACACATGTTACTACTACAATATTTGCATGAGCTGGTAAATGGTAAGATGGGCTTAACACAGCAGTGTATATCTATAATCAGAGGTGATTAGTGAGCACTGCATTGAAGAGATACTAACAGAAGAATTCCCTGGAGAATATAACCAGGCAAGCACAAATACGTGAGAACTGTAATTATCCCAGAAGATAAGCCAATCTATGGTTTTAATGGCACAATGTATCTTGTTTCTTATATTATATTCAACTGTTGTATGAGAAACATCTAATTCTCTATACTTTTCTCTCTCTTTTATATCATCTTATATTCTATATGGCAATGTTTATAAATAGTTGACTTTATATCATTATACATGTTCTGATCATGGTCAGCTGTCGGTTTACATGTTAGTTCGCACTACAATAAAATGTGGCAACATCGAGGCACACCGAGAATGATTTGCTTGATAAATAAATTAACAACTCACCTGAGAGCAAGTATAATAAGACCAGACCGGATCATTTCCGATTTGAGACTGGGCAAAGAAAAGGTATTGACTGCAGATTCGCATGATTGCATCATCAGGTAGCCTCCAGGTCGGACTTATGTACAATCTGCGGCGAGCATTCTAGGCGAGGACCAGGCGGCCAGGCCCGTGTTGGGGACCTTGCGACGGATAGGTCGGTAAGCTTTGGACCTCTATGCGTAGTGGGCCGGACCGTAATGAACTGGCTGATTCTGAGGATACAGACAAGTTAGCTTCTTTTTTGAGAGAACTTCTAGTACCAACAAACTCTAGCAGAAACTAAACATCTGTTTGTTTTGGATCATCTGCCAGAGTTTGTCAGCAGCAGTAGACTTTTGCCATGGGCATATTTGGATCGAAGGATTTCTAAGAAAGCCTTGTCACACACTCACACTCCATGGTGCCATTGTGCAGTTTTGCTGTGATAAGTTTTGTTTTTTTATGCTGTGGCTAATGGTTTTAATTGCACTATTCAAGATGGTGATAGAGGTGCTGAGCAGTGGCGAATCCAGGATGAAAATAGAGGGGGAGCTCTACTGTTGAGACTATAGCACAACATAAATATACTAAAGCTACATCCACTAGACTTTTGCCATTGAAATATCAAATTCATACATAAATAGGAAGAGAACAAATTGAAAAATGTACAATACAAAAAATTTAGTACCTTGCTAATGGATAATGTGCCCCTAAATCTTCATAAATATGTGAGTACCGATCTGTAGATAAAAAATATCAAATTTAGTAATACAATATTAAATTGTGAATGCCCATAAACATTAAAAATGAAATGAAAACATACCACTAAGTCACTAAATCTGATTACGACACAATTTCACTCTACGAGTTTTCATGTCTTGAAAGCGTTGAATGATTCTTTTGTTATCAAGGCTTCTAAATATCTCTCGCTCAGTGTGGCATACCATCAAGTCATTAAGCCATTCATCTGATACCTTGTTGCGTAAATCTGTTTTAATAATCTTCATTGCTGAGAAAATTCTTTCAACTGATGCTGTTGCCACTGGAAGTATCAATGTGAGCTCGATGAGGCGATACACCAATGCAAAAGTTATATTTTCCCGGTTTCAACCATCTTTTGAGCAACCTTTGCAAGATCACAACATTCATGAAATTCACCACTTCTTCTAACATTGAGAATGAATGTTTGAAGTTGATTTCTTAACAACAAACACTCAGCTATGGTGAAATCTGCTGTGTAAATCTCAGCAAGGCGAACTAACTTTTGCACATCAAACTTAGAGAAAGAGTTACTTGGATCAAGACAAGACATGCATACCAATAACTCTGAAGAAACTTCATTAAAACGATGATCCATCTCTGCCATAATCGCATCAAGAGCAACATTGAAAATATCAATCCGATAATAGTGAAGGAGAGTAACTTTATGCTTCCGACGTGCAGATTTACCCTTTACTCCGATGTGATCATCCATATTTGGTACATCAATCTCATTTGACTCACAAAAGCTTTTTACTGTGTTGAACAATGGCTCCCACCCATTGTCCCTCATATCTTACAAGTGTGTTTTCACATCCACAATCAAACTCATTGCTTTAATAATATCTTGATCTCTTCTTTGCGAAGAAAGTGACAACTCATGTGTAATGCTCAATAAGTCTATCAAGAAATGCATGATGAACACAAAATTCAAAGCTCTCCATCTTTTGTATCAAACCTGCTGCTCCACCATGACCTGAAGGATATGCTGCATCTTTACATATCATCTCTAACACCGCAAGCACTGATTCCCACATTTGGTATATACGAAGTAATGTTTTAAGATGTGAGCCCCATCTAGTATCTCCAGGTCTAGCTAGCCCAGTTGCCTGATTCAAGCCTGTTCCTGTTGAAAGCACACCATTCTCTAATTTCTCTAATAAGACTTCCTGATGCTTTTCCATCAATGCATCCTTTCTTTTGCAAGATGCACTCACAGTGGTCACTATCAATAGAACATAGTTGAAGAAATCAGCAATAGCACCACTACAACTTACGACAGTGACAACCACTAATTGCAATTGGTGGGCGAAACAATGGACATAGAAAGCATACAGATTCTCATCTCGTATTAATTTTTGCAAGCCATTAAATTCCCCTCTCATATTTGAAGCTCCGTCATAACCCTGTCCGCGTAGCCTAGAAATAGGTAGATCAACCTTAGCAAGCACACGAACCAAAGCTTCCTTCAATGCAATAGATGTACACAAAGTGACATGCTCAATACCAATAAACCTTTCCATAATCTTCCCTTCTTTATTTACAAACCTACATAGTATGAATTTTACAAAGTTAAAACAAAACCACAATACACAAATCATAAATGATACGACTGAAAAACATTATATGTACAACTAACCTCACAATCACGGACATCTGCTCCTTTATTGATGAATCACGTGACTCATCAATAAGCACTGAGAAGTTTCTATCTCCAATCTTATCCTTAATCACCTGTGTCACCTCCTGTGCACAACATTTCGCGAGTTCCTTCTGTATATCCGGACAAAGCATCAAACAATTGCCAGCACCCTCAAATTCAAAAGCCTCCTTCACATCTGCCTTTTTATCAATGTACCAATCCACCAACTCTCTAAAATTGCCCTTATTCATGGAATTAGATGATTCGTCGTGTCCACGAAAAGCTTCACCTTGCTGAATGAGATATCTTGCACAATCTAAAGAAGCAGTCAAACGAATTTTGTATGCAATTTCGGACTCCTTGCTATAGGTATTTAATTTATGATCTACACTTGCTCTTTGATTCTGAAAATCTTCACAATCTAGCATTGCAGTGTTGTGGACACTAGTAGGTCCACCAACATGTTGTTTGAAAGATTCCATAACACTTCTCCAATTCACATACCCAACTTTTGTGAAGACATCCCTCCCAAAATGAGTGGGGTGTGACGGCTTCTTAAAAAGAAAGCAATAGAAACAATATGCGGCATCTTTTTCCACACTATATTCCAACCAGTCGAATTTCTTATACCATGATTCTTGAAAGGATCTTGAAATTGAACCTTGCATTTTCTTTGGAAAATCATGACCAATTGGTTGAGTTGGACCCTTTAACAAATATGCTCTCCTAACTTGATCTCTAATCTCATTAGGATAATCTTCAATTGGTTTGCGACATGCTGGATCGGCAATAATATCATCTGGATTAAATTCATGCCGAACCTTTTTTGCTTCAGTTCTACTTTCTATGATTGGAGGGTTACTGCTAGTTGCATTGTGTGAGAAATATTTGTGCAAAGTTCGCTTCTCCATTTTTATAAATCTAAGAATAATTAAACAACAACTAGTTAATAAATAATAACTGATTAAATAATTTGGCTAACTGGTAGAACAAAAATAAAATAAGATACTTACATTGAATAGTCAACCAAACAGGCCAACAGGGAATCCACTGTCGCTGGTCCCCGGCCGGCCGTCGGTCCCCGGTCCCCACTGCCCACGGATTCACCAAGCCAATTAGCCAAAAGCCTCAGTGCTGCACAGCACAAGTGCACAGCGCACTTAGTTACCTCAAGACTCAAGTGATAAGTCCTCACTCCTCACCAATCTCAGTCCAATCCACAGAAACACAGCGGCACAGCGCCAGAGCCGCAGAGACTCCGACTCAGACCGTGACGGTGACGCCGTCTCTCCTGACTCCGATGCCGGCGCCTCTGGCCTCCGCTGCGCCGGCCGCCTTCCCCTCCCCGGCTCGCCCTCCGCTGTGCCGGCCGCCTCCCCCTCCGCCGCGCCGGCCGCCTCAGCGCCTCCCCCTCCCCGGCTCCCCCTCCGCTGCACCGGCCGCCCCCCTTCCCCGGCTCGCCCTCCGTTGCGCCGGCCGGCTCCCCCTCCGCTGCGCCAGCCGCCGGGCTACGGGCGACTCGGCGACCAGATGGTCCAGATCTACTCGAGGTGTGGCTGGTGTGCTGTTCATCTTCCTCGATCTGATCTGAATGTTACTGTTCTCGTTGGGTTTTGGGCCAGGATTGGCCGGGTATTTGGGCCGGCTGGCGGCTAGGGTGATGGGCCTTAAGACACCGCCTGGCCTGCCCTCATGCCGTCATGCGGAGTTCTGCCGAGTTACCTGGGCGACGACACGGTCACACCACACGGTGACGCCGACGCCCGACGTTCAACAGTGGCCAGTGGGAGACGGAGGGGGGGTCCTTCTTCCACGGTGGGAGGAGGGGGTGCTCGAGCCCCCACAAGCACCCACGGTGGATTCGCCACTGGTGCTGAGTGGACGATATACACATTGATAGGCATGGGAACCCTTTGAAGAAACGACTTCTTGAAACTATTTTGATAACTGTCCTGTTTGTTTCGATTTCAAACCGAAGCCAAAATCTATCTAGAAGCCCAAAAGAATGGTATGTTAGGAACTTCGGCCGATCAACACGTCTGAGGTCACACAAAAACACACACGAAATTGATAAAACAGAACAAGAACACGAGAGTTTTGTGCTGCTGGTAAATTGCCAATATTTTTCAGTTGTATTAGACTGCTATTTAAAGGAAATCCTAGTCTAACTCTAGTGGTTAAACCGCCTTTATTATGCGCCACTACCTGCACGATCCCACGGATGCAAACCATGCCATACACGATGTTAACAGACAATGAAAAACGTGTTCTTGCGTGGACTGAGTACGCGTCGAACCACTGCTACAGTGATTCCACGATCACACTTGCTACGAACGCTACAGTGATCTTTTGACCACACCCACTACGACCACTGCAGTAACTCTACGACCACGATGAGCATTTTGGATTATTCAACACCTTGAGCTTGCGCCCTAACTCTACCTCCACCATGGCTTGAAAGCGCTTGATCCCCACTAGAGCGTGGTCTTTGCTCGCAAGGAGACTGAGCCACATGTAGCAGCTCAAGTCGTCCACGATCAGCAAGAAATTGCTATTGCCACTCAGCATCGTTGGTGTGATCGACCCGCAGAGATCGCCATGGATGAGGTCAAGGACATCCCACGCGTGATACTCTCCCTTCTCTGGGAAAGGGGCCCGTCGCTATTTCCCGGCGAGGCAGCCGTCGCAGACTTGATCCACCTAATCAATCCATGGTAGCCGCACCATGTCACGTTGTGTGAGCTTGCACAAAGTCTAGAAATTCAGATGTTCGTACCTTGCGTGCCACTGCCATGCCTCCTTTGAGCTCCTTGCGATAGGCATACCAGTTTCACGATTTTGAGTCCAAGTGGGTACAGTCGGCTGGGTGAGCGTATGACTTTAGCCAGCAGATGCTACTACTCATTGTGTATCCTTAAGATCCCACCGTTAATCAGCACTCAGCAGCCCATCTCATCAAGCTACCCGACGCTGATGAGGTGGTAGTGAGCCAACGAATATAGTACACCCCCGTAAGGGTGCGTTGTTCCCCGGATTTGCATGCATAAAGGATCATCCCACACCTGTTGATGTTGACGATGGAGCAGTCACCGAACTTCATGTTGCTAACCACCTCAAACCTTAGCTCAGCGAATACCTCGCGAGAGCTGGTCATGTGGTTGGTCTCATCGGTATGGAGGTACCAAAGCTTGTCGTCATGCGCCTCCTCCCGATCTAGCTGTGTGAAGATTTTCGCCTCTACCAGTCGGAGGGTCTACATCGCAGCGATGGGGATGAGTGGTTGAAGCTATGGTCGAAGGAGCGGTAGAAGCCAGAGTCAAAGGAGCAGTTGAAGCAGTGGTCGAAGCCATTATGAGTTGCTGTAGGTACGGTGGTTTGCCACGTCGAGGACTCAAGAATGGTGACGGCCCTGGCCATTAGGATTGTGGCCTCATCATCATCATCTCCTTGCATCAAATGAGCCTCAACATGCTTCTACCGGCTGTGGCAATCCTTGGCCAATGACCCATTTTACCGCAGTTGCGGCATTTGTCCTTTGACAAGTAGCTTCCCACTAGCTTCGGTGATAGGCGCTGGGTCTAGCCGATCTTCCACCACCTTGAGTCTCCCGGCCACCTCCTCCATCGAGAGTGCCGAGAGATCAACGAGAGTTTCAATTGAAAGAGCGATTTGGGAGAATCTGGAGGGGACGACATGCAGGTACTTCTCGATGACCTTGTGTGGCGGTTTTGAATCGCCGAGGGTGCTAAGCTGGTTTACCAGCCTGGTGAGCCGTAACGCGAAGTCGTCGACATACTCCTCGTCTTGAAAAGCAATGCTATGGAACTCCTTGTGGAGCTTCTGAGCATTCGCCTTACGCACTTGATCAATGCCAACGCATATGGTCTTCAGGGTATCCCACGCCTCCTTGGCAGTTGCCTTGACAGCAAGCGTGAAGATCATCTCCGGCGGAACAGAGCGCAGGATGGCCTCCAGCGCCATCCTATCCTCCTGGAATTCAGCCCTACCGGTATTGACGACGTCTTAGAGCCCGCACACCTGGAGCATGAACTTCACCATCAAGGCCCAATCACCATAGTTTGTCTTCTTGAGAGTTGGATACGCCGTTGATCCCCCGACCACCTTCACCACTCTTTGTACCACCAGAGCACCGCCGTTGTCGTCGGTGCGGTCTGTGGGACGTGGCGATGAAGACTGGGAGCACCGGGGCAACGTAGATTCATCTGGCTGCATCGTGGATCAGTGTTCCCTAACTCTAATACCAAATGTTAGGAACTTCAGCCGATCAACACGCCTGAGCTCACACACACGAACATACACGAAGTTGACAAACAGAACAAGAACACTAGAGTTTTGTGCTGCTGGTAAACCGGGCAGCTTTTTTCAGTTATATTAGACTGCTATCTAAAGAAAATCCTAATCCAACTCTGATGGTTAAGCCACCCTTATTATACGCCACTACCTGCACGATTCCACGGATCTAGGCAATGCCGCACACGATGTTAACAGACAACGAAAAACGCGTTCTCGCGTGGACTGAGCACACATCGAACGATTGCTATAGTGATGCCACGACCACACCTGCTATGACTGCTATAGTGATGCCTCGACCACACCCACTACGGCCACTACAGGAACTCTATGACCACGATGAGTGTTAGATCCGAACCCTGGCACCCCGCCAGGTCCAATCAGATTCACTCCCTGGTCCCTAGGTCTTAAATGGACTGTGCACTCTGCGCACCTAAGCCCATGGGCTGCCCGCAAGCAAGCCCCTCACGCAACAATCTTATAAGTGGTATTGAGCATTCCCCCCCAAAAGACTAGTCTAATAGGTGGAGACTCTCTCACACTTATAAGTTATGCTTTTTCCTCTTTCCCAATCCATATGAGACTATTTCTCAACATGGTAGCATACATTCTTTCCATATTGATGCCTTCTTTTATCCACGTTCACGCAAGAGACATATGGTCTCTTCTTTTCAACTTTTAAAAACAATTTTTTTAGTTTTTCTATAGTAATTAACTTTTAAATGAAATATTTTTTAAAATAGAATCTACAAATTGATTGTAGTATGTACTGTAGTTTATTTATATTGGCTAAAATTGTATATAAATTTTTGTCACTCTATATTTTCTATCATCAATAGTTTAAAAGTTTTAAGTTATAATAAAAAACTGAAGCAAAAAAAGAACTACCCGCAGAGTGTGTAGCAAACGGAGCTACTCCATCCCAAGCGTGAATTATGTGTTTGGTTAGAGGGATGGGGTGGGATGAGATGAGATGGTTCCTTTGACCAAGCCTATCTGTGTGTTTGGTTGGAGGGATGGGGTGGGATGGAATGGTCCAAAGTGGGATGAGCCTGTGCAAATTTAGAGAATATTCTTCTTAGATGCTGGATCATGTGGTTCCACTTTTTTTATGAAACTATCTCATCCTATCTCCATCCCATTTCATTTCACCCATCCATCCAACCAAACACATTAAGGTGTGTTTGGTTCGTGGATGGAGGTTGCATCGTATATCCTGGATGAGTGGATGCAGGCTGAGTGGAATCATATTTCAGAAAAAGAAGATGTTTGGTGAGGCTGTATGAGCGGATACAAAAAACTGAGATGCTGTTTGGTTGCCTGTATGAGCGGATGCAGTCTACCAAACCTGAGAGGCTGACACGTGGGACCGCATAAGATACACTGCATCCACTCATCCAGGATGGTTAGTGAAGCTCATTTTGAGCGTATCCACCCATCCAGGATGAGGGCGTATTTTTGCATCCGCTCATACAGGCTGTATCCGCTCATACAGGCAACCAAACAGGCTCTTTCTCAGATTATACAGATCCACTTATCCAGAACGAAGAAGATTCAGGCAACCAAATACAACCTAAAAGGACAAACAACGCGACCAGCAGCCGGTGAGACCGAAAACCGCGACCATAGTATTCTCGCCGGCCGTGGGCGCGGCGCCGGGACTTGTACGCAGGCACGCAGCCACGAATGGGGCTTCCCTATCCCCATCTCCCTATTCCCCTCCCTATCCCCTCAATCTAAACCATCCATTCCTCATCCAAAGGCTACTTTTTATTTATATTTGCACCATTTCTCATCCATCATAAATAATAAACAAAATACAGAAAAAAATTTAAATTTATTTTTTTCTTGTATTTTTTTGTTATAATTTTTTACAGAAAAAATAAAATTATAATAAAAAATATAGAAAAAATAAATTTAATTTTTTCTGTATTTTGTTTATTATTTATGATGGATGAGAAATGGTGAAAATATAAATAAAAAAGTAGCCATTGGATGAGGAATGGATGGTTTAGATTGAGGGGATAGGGAGGGGAATAGGGAGATGGGGATAGGGAAGCCCCATTCCGCAGCCACACGCCCGCGCACCGTTAGATTCCATTTTCCACCTCTCACAAAACGAAAAAACAAAAAACATCTCCGCTTCTCCGAGAAGCCTTGTCGACTTTTCTCTCCCTGCGTGGCCAGCGCGCGGCGGCGTTGGCAATGGCCGCCACCTCCACGGCCTGCCTCCGGCTCCCCTTCCTCCCCGTCCGGACCCGCTCAGCCGCCCCCTGCTCATCATATTCACCCCGCCTCCCCTCCCTCAAATGCAGCAGCGTCGACGTTAATGGCTTCCCGGACCCGCCTGCGCCTGTCACCGACTCCCGCGATCCCCACTGGCTACCTCGTAAGCCACGCGGCGGCGCTCTTTCTAGTCGATTTCGAGTCGGGTTTTGGGTTTAATCGCCTGGTGGTGCCTAATCTGTGACGTGTGGTTTTGTACCGGGTTTCTTAGGGCCGCTCACCAGCGCGGACCTGATGGAGGCGGGCGGGGAGGGGCTCAAGGTTGCATACCAGGTGCGCGACGAAACGTGTGCGGAGTTTCAGTTTCATATCAGTCTCCGTGTTTGTGTGTGTGCTTTTCGTTGTAAATATAATCGGAGGTTGGTTTTGGTGATCAACTCAGGGTTTCCCTGGAGCGTACAGCGAGGCGGCAGCGAAGAAGGCGTACCCCAATTGCCAAACCGTGCCCTGCGAGCACTTTGAGACCGCATTTCAGGTATCGAAGTGGGAAATTTTGCTTGTGTTAGGCTGTTTGTCTATGCTGTAGGTGGTGCAAATGGACCACGTTTTTTAGTTGCTTGGTTCATGTCGTGGTTTCGGATGACGGGCATCGAATTGGAAAATGTTAAATGTTTGCTTTATAAGCTTTGTTGAGAATTTGAAATTTTGACACTGAATTGGATGGGCTCCATGTTGCTTCATTTAAATTCAGTATGACAGAAATACTCATTTGTCCAAAGAACCTATAAATAGCACATGTCATTTGTCCATAAAAGCTTCTTTCTTATTTGAGATAGAATTATCAATGTTGTTTGGCATGTCGAGTTGTGGGAATAAGCTATTAGGGGGGAGGACTTCTATAACTACCAGCTCTCAATAGGTTATTGTATTGAGAACTAATTTTTTCAAAATCTTCTTTTCAAAAACTAGTTTTTTTACAGGTGTGGATCAAACAGAACAATACTGCTACAAAATTTGGCGTTCATTTTCTTTCTCTTTTACCTTTTGGACACTAAGATTTGTGACGTTGGTACTCCATATACGTTACTTGCATGGCGTATTGGTAATACATAGTCGAAGGTGTTTGAAGCACAAACAAATAAACGTGATGGAACTTTGATGTCCTTTGATCCTTCTACAGGCTGTTGAAAACTGGCTAGCTGACAGGGCAGTACTGCCACTTGAGAATTCATTGGGCGGTAGCATACATCGGAACTATGACCTTTTACTTCGGCATAGATTGCACATTGTTGGAGAGGTTCGCATTGCAGTTCAGCATTGCTTGTTAGCCAATCATGGTGTGAAGATTGAAAACTTGAGCAGTGCCATGAGTCATTCCCAGGTGATTCTCTTGGATAATATGCCCTTAGTATTTCCTTTTTCTTTTCTGTGTATTAATCTTGCGAACACATCATTTTTAAATTCTTAGGTTCTTGCGCAATGTGAGCACACACTGACAGAGTTAGGAATTGAACATAGAGAAGCTGTTGATGACACTGCTGGTGCAGCAAAAGTAGAATGATGCTTCCTTCTACCTGGAATTCATTTTCTTATGGAGATCTCTAGCTCAATCTTTTTGAGCAAATCTCTATTGATTTTTTAATAGATGGGATTCAAGTGACCCATCAAGTGAATTTTCTGTTATTAATCATAATACAATGCTTCTTTCCTAGCTTATTGCAGAACAAATGCTCCAAGACACTGGTGCTATTGCCAGTTCATTGGCTGCTGAACTTTATGGACTGGATATTCTTGCTGAAAATATTCAGGTATAGTGATTTCATGCTAAACTGGGAGAACATGTTCTGTTCGTTATCCTCAACATTAGTGCATCTCTTTCCTTAGGATGACAAAGATAATGTCACCCGTTTTATGATGCTGGCTCGAGAACCCATTATACCTCGCACTGATAAACTATACAAGGTACAAATCGCAGCGGAAACTCTTTTTCATTGTCCTTCCTGTTTTTCATTCCCTCCCAAAGGGAAAAACAAACCCGGTTGACTTGTATAATCATTTGATTTTCAGACTAGCATAGTCTTTTCACTTGAAGAAGGATCTGGGCAACTCTTCAAGGCACTTGCAGTTTTTGCACTGAGGGAAATCAACCTCACCAAGGTATATCAAACAACTTTGCTTTGTCACTTGCATGCGTTTTGTAGTAATAATTCACTATCAGTATGTTTTGCTTTTGAATGGATGTGCAGATAGAAAGCCGCCCACACAAGAAAAGGTCTCTTCATGTAGCTGATGACAACTTTTCCACACCCTTAAAGTTAGATAAACAACCGTATGACCCCCACATTTATTCAATTTGGTTTCCTGCAGTTCTACACAAATATGAGAGCTACCTGTGCTGTTTATTTCTTCTTAACCCATTTGATCCTGGGTTGCACCAGGTACTTTGACTACCTCTTTTATGTTGACATTGAGGCATCGATGGCTGATCCAAAAACTCAGAACACTCTTGAAAATTTGAAGGTGCACTTTCTTGGTTAGTATGATCTGGTGCAAGTGAACAGTCACTCATGTTGCTTTATTTGCAGGAGTTTGCAAACTTTTTAAGAGTCCTGGGGAGCTATCCTACAGATGTGAGTGAAGTTTGAATAGCAAGTACCTGCTGCAGATCACATGCTCGGGAGTATAAATGTCTGCCTTTTGGTAGCTATTCTTTGGTGTAGGAAAATACAGTTTTTTTAGTGTAAAAGGGTCAACATGCAACTCTTTAGGGCCTATTTGGTTGGGGTTTGATTAGGCCGACTTGCTCCAAAAATGTACCTAGGCGGAGGTCGAGTAGAATTAGAATACTCAACTCCTATGCGGAGGTCAACTAAGGGAAACTAAGATGATTGGGAAAATTTCACCATGAGGTTTTCTAATCTGTTATATTTGGCTGTGCCAAACTTATTCAAATATCCTAAATAAGGTTTTCTAGAAAAAGGAAAAGATCAGTTCATAAATTAAACAAGAGAGGAACTGGAGTTCTGAAATTCGAATTAGCCCAATGCGAGTGTAAAGCTTGATTAAACCATATCAGTGTTATGGCCTTATGTGTTAAGGTCTGTTGACATACAATTTTTTTTTCCATTTGCATAACTTCATATATTTCCTGTTGAGGCTTTACTTTGGAGATCGTGTTCAATGAATATCAGCGCTGGAAGAGCAGCAAAGGTCGAGGGAGGATTGATCTAGAGCCTGCAGTAAAGTTCACGGGAAGAATTGGGTTTTAAAGAGGAGGAAGAAACAGCGCACTGCATTTCAAATAGAGGCATTCTGGGTATACTGAAGAATTCGAGAATTACTTCTTTTCAAACAAGAAAGGAATCTACCAGAATGCCATGATAGTCGAGTAGCCATTGAAAAAGAACACTAAATGACATTTGCTAAGACCAAATGTTTTAGACGCATCTTGTGGGCATGCAGAGTTGTCGTGGCACGCCCGCTAATTTTCCCCTATAAATAAGTTGACATTATTGTTTCCCGAAGGATACCAATTTTGAAACGTCTGTAATCCACGACTACCAGGGATGGATCGAGAATATGTCCGGTAAATTCCGCAGCCAGTAGAAAAGTGAGCAACCGTGAGTAGAGGCACTAATTTTGAAGAGCAAAAAGGCCTATCCACATAGGATTGGCGAGGAAGCTTCATGCTATTTGGTTAGAATCTGTAGAACAACAAGAGAGTGTGGTTTTAATTTCTACTCAACCTAATAGGGATACCCATTATGGCATTATCACTAAAGTCCTACACGTAACTCGTTCTTCTAAGCAAAGTAGTCTAGTCATTTTCAGATGCAGCTCAAAGGGTTGAATGCTAGGTGCTGGTTGTGGTTGTTTTATAAGTAGAGTATAGCAATTTTGTTTGCTCTAAGGGACTGTTCTAACCCTTCAGTCGTGCTGCTGTCCAACAGGTCTATGTGCTTTTGTGAAACTATAAAAACTATATTCATCACACAATCCCTGAACACTGTTGCGCTATCACGTCCTTGTGTGAAGTGCCCCTGTGGCTTACGGCGGCCATGGAATTCGCAATGTGGCGGCTCCGGCTGTACTAATCTGGCCAAACCTTCGCCGAACTTTCTGCCTTACGAAGAAAATCGTGCTCCTTTGTTGCCTTGATATGTGATAAATTGACAGGTCAATCAGGTTGCTTTCTAATAGTAACCTCACTTGGTGATTGCCGAGCAGTTGAGTTGACTGTGTACTTGTGTAGGGCTGGATGTTAAGTATTGTTAAGCCCTGCCCACGAGCGGACTGGCGGACTGGCCTCCCGTGCGCGCTGACGCCACCCAGCCGCGTGGCATCTTGCTTTGCTAAGCCCTGCCCACGAGTCGCGTCAGCCATGCTCGCGTGTTGTTGCCCCCCATGCGCGGTGTGTTTCCTACCAAATAAAATGGTGCTTCCTTCCCATGTTCAGTTGTTTCACCCGGCGAAAGAGAGACACTCAAAGAGGCCGAGAGAGGAAGAAAAGGGAGGCCATCAAGATTTTGCTATTTAGGTTTGAAATTTGAAGTTCGCACAATTACGAAAGTTGTATATCTGTTTGTGACCATCAAGGCAAGGTAACTTTCATCCAAATTTGACTACAATTTGAATACTTGCCGGCTTAATCACCTGCCGCCCCCTCACCAGACGACAGGCTCCCACCGGGCGGCGAGCTGCCTGCCGTCTGCTGGTGGGGTGATAGGCGCCTGTCACCGGCGGCCTCATTGGCACTGCCGCCCGTTCATCGGACGGTAGAATTACTATTTTTACAAATACAATACGCATATGACTAATTTTATAAATACAGTGTATAACAGTATTAAATCTGGCTTTAACTCGGTAGTCTCTGCACGTAACATGGTTGTACATCAGGAGCCAGCAACTGGCGTTAGCAACTTGCCAGGTCTACCGAGTAAAAGAAATGTTGTAGGAAAAGGGTGTTGGCATAGTTCAGTAAAGTTGGTCAATGACTCAATTCCGTATACTGATACACATGGCCTAATCGGCTAATCGTGGATTGCGTGAGATGGTCTCCTCGAGGCAGCTCATTCGCGTACGATTTTTGCAATCACTTTTCGCATAAATCGTACGGTGCAAGCAGGGTATAGCATTTTTTTCCTCGTCACTCTCTTGCCTAGTTGCCTGTGGTAGCTTTTTTTTTTTTTTTGAAAAGTTGCCTGTGGTAGCTGATCCCATCTATCGGCTACACCGAAAAAGCGACGAGAAAAAGAAACGATTCCTCCGAAAATGGGGGGCAATCAGAATATGCCAAGCCTCCGCCTTTTCCACTGTAAGCTTCATCGCCTTTACTGCTGCGAAAGCGAACCAATTTTGCGGTAATTTTCCCCTCTTTTTCCCGATCATTTACAGCTCAATCGTACTGCTGCTACAGTACTACTTGCGACCGTGCCAAGTCAGCACTAGAGGTAGCAGCAGTACTACTAGCAGTAAGCACACAGCTTGTATACGGTAGTGCTCGAGGCAATGTAGTTTGATGTCCTGCAATAGCAACCATACCGAAATCATACATATACCATAGTGGTAAGGACGAGTCTTTACATAGTGTACTGATAAATATAATGACATATCAATACACATGCTTCAAAGCAAAGCGTCGTATATTTTTTTCTCTAAATGAGACTCATTAGTGTTATCATCTTCAAATGGTTGAGCATGATGAGCCTCATCAACATGTTCTTCAGACCTTGAGCTCTACATAAAACCCTTCAATCTCATCAAATACCTATACACATGAATAATAGCAACATTGATAGTGTCATAAAACTTGTAGGTACCTATTTTAGTTCAGTAAGCTACAATATGCCTAACTAAATTACCTCTCCACAGGCCACATGCTGCGAAAATGAACTGGTCCAGCTATCTTTGCTTGGGCAGGAAGATGAACCATCAGGTGTACCATCATATCAAAAAAGGAAGGAAGGAATATAGTCTCAAGAAGGCTCAAGGTTTCAGCTATTTCAACCTCTAAACTTTCCATATCACTTATTCGAATGACAGGGGAGGAAAGTTTCTTGAAAAAGTTACATACACGGATCACTGCAGCACTCACAATTTCTGGCAATATTTTTCTCACAGCAAGTGGAAGCAAGTGTTGTAAAATAATGTGGCTCTCATGACTCTTAAGCCCAAATATCTTCCTCTCATTAACATGTACATTATGACGTATATCAGATGCATAACCAGCAGGAAACTTCACCCCTTTTAGTACTTGACAAAATAATTTCTTCTCATCAGCACTCATCGAGTATGGTGCTGGTGGTAAATAAAGTTGGTCTTCCACTTCAACAGGGTGGAGATCACTTCTAATACCTAGAGAGAAGATCCAATCGAGAATTCAAATTATCCTTGGATTTCCCTTCTGTGCCTATGAATGTATTAACTAAGCTTTCACTCACGTTTTTCCCTATGTGCATGAAGTCAAAATTATGTCGCAGCATCAAATCCTTCCAATATGGCAGTTGAAACCAAATAGATCTCCTTTTCAATATGACCAATGGCTCTCCTTCCTTGCGTCTCTTGCTTCCTGGTTTCTTTCTAGAAGGATCCTTCCCAAAAACTGTATTAAGGTCTTTAGTGCACTCTAAAATCTCCTCACCAGAAAGTGGAGTAGGTGCTGCCCTAAACTCAGTTTTACCAAATTTATTAGCATCAAACCTAAATGGGTGGTTTTCAGGCAAGAATCTGCGATGACCCATATAACAAGTCTTGCTACCATTACCAAGTCTAAGTGAACATGTATAGCTATGGCAATCAGGACATCCGACTTCACCAGATGTGACAGAACCTGACACATAGCCTAAACCTGGGAAGTCAGTAATAGTCCATATTACCGCTGCCTTCAACTGAAGAACTCACCCTTCGAAGCATCATATGTTCTAACTCCCTTGGTAAAAAAATCTAATAGGTCTTCGACTAGTGGCTGATAATACACATCCATATCACTACCAGGCGCTTCTTTACCAGGAATCAACAAAGAAAGGATGAAATTTGATTTCTTCATGCACATTGAAGGTGGAAAGTTGTAGGGAATACAAATACCAGGCCAAACACTGTAGGTAGCATTCATGGTTCTAAACGGATTAAAACCATCAGTGGCAAATGCTAGACGGATATTTCGGCTATCTGCAGCGAATTCTGGATGTTTCTCATCAAAGTCTTTCCATAGTGGTGAATCTGCAGGATGCCTAAGCAGACCATCCTTTTTTCGGCCTTCATCATGCCATCTCACTAGACTTGCTGTTTTAGAGGATAGAAATAACCGTTTTAGACATTTCTTTATTGGGAAGTAGCGGAGAACCTTTTTAGGAACCTTATATACATGTTTTCCATCTAGGCTCTTCCTTACTGATTTCCACCGAGAAGCCTTACATTTTGGACATGAATCCAACCCCTCTTTATCCTTCCAAAATAGAATGCAGTCATTTTCACAAGCATGAATACTATTGTATCCGATTCCTATAGATTTCACCAATTTCTTAGCTTCATGAAAGTTTCTGGGCAGTTTTGAACCCTCAGGTAGTGCATCATTAAATAGATCTAGTAGGATGTCAAGACTCCTATCACTCCACCCTCCAAGGAGTTTGGTGTGGAGTAATCTAATTAGGAAACGCAGCTGTGTATATTTCTTGCAATTAGGGTACAACTCTTTGCTATTCTCTGCTACTAACTTTTGAAGGGCAACTAGCTCCTCACAGGGCTCTATGTCTGAACTGTTGTCATCAAAATCCCCATTATCATCTAAACCAGCAGCTAAGTCTCTAAGCAAATCAGAGATGTTATCATCTTCGTCAGTCTCCTCCATAAGTTCAACACCATCATAGTTTTCATGATTCACAGAAGAGCTAACTTCTCCATGTAAGGTCCATGTTCTATACCCTTTTAGAAACCCATCACATATCAAATGCTCACGTACTTCACTTCCCTCTCTCCAAAATGAGTTAACACACTTTCTGCAAGGGCATAGTATCTTGCTTCCTACCGCTGAATTCTCAAATGCAAAAGCTATGAAATTGTTCACCCCTTGTTGATATATCTTGGTGTGCCTACATGCAGTTTTTAAGTTAATTCCCATGTTAACTACAGATAGAACTTTCAATCTTTGTGAAATAAGTATGTGTACCTAGCATCATTATCAATCCATGATTTGTCAATTTCCCTTTGTGAAAGATCAAGCAGCTTTAGAAATGAACTATAAAATAAAAAAGGCCATAAGAATCAAAGTAGCTACATTCTGTCAATCATGATCATATCCATGAAGCCACGAAATGGTTTTAATGTAAACACGATTGTCGTGTTCCTGTCCACAAACAATATTAAAAAGATGGCATTCAGAAAGATTATCATACCGTTACACACAAGAAGAGCAACCACCAATGTTGTGGATGTTCAAATTATCTCCAAAATGTTGCAAGTTGCCCACTTCGGCTCTAGGCTGGGGGAGACAATCCTATGCAGATTCTTTCAGCTACAGCTCCAAAGCACCAGTGCAGTTTTACTGTAAATACACATGACATCAGATCAGTACATGTACAAGTGTGTGTAGTCCTGAATTGCAAAACAAAGTAGTGCAACAAATAGATTAGGCCAAAAAATAAATCTGCATTTTCGTTTTCTACTACTTTTTACAGCAACTCATAGCATGACAGTAAAAGGAGAAAACAAGATATATATAGTGACAAGCTAGAGTAACAGAAAAAATCAACATCAGGCTACTGCCAATACCAAACCATCACTGCCCGCAAAATCATATCGTCGTTTACGACATGTGAACTATCAGTGTGTGCGTGTGTGTGTGCCATGAGAAAAACTAAGGTCCACCATCACCAGCTACATACTTCGACAGTAATGTTCATATCCATGCATCCACAAAATAGTTACAATTAAACGGGATTATCATGCTCACATCCACACAATATGAAAAGAGATGTACTACAGAAAGAACATACCGTTACAGTTACACACGAGGCGAATCACAGCCAATGTTAAAGATGTTCAAATATTCTCCAAATGCCTGCTCGCCACACACGTCGTCTATGGGCTGTAGGTCTGTAGGCTATAGCTTCAATACACCGATGCTACAAATCAATATAAATTTACTTTAGAACTGTTCAACAAATTCCATGGATGTAAAACAGTGTCCAGTGCGTATTTAGAAATTTGGAATGGATGAATGATTTCTTTTAGGACTGAAACAAAATTAATAAAGCACACTCAAATAAAAGTTCTCTGGAAAAAATGAAGGATGCAAGCAAGAGAACTGAAAGAGGATACATGTCTCACTGAAATTACAAGGACTGCAATGTTGGAGTAAATCAGCAGGTCAGCACCACGGCTATAATGAGCAAGGGGCTCCTAAAAGCATTAAAGAACTACGATACTAACACAAATGAAATTAACAAGAACAGAAGATAAGTTGTGCATCTAATAAATCACATAGCATCCGAACTCAAGATGCTTTTTTAAATATTTTGCTGAACAAGCATCGTGGGCTGCTGGCCTATAGACTTTCAAACAATGATTCAGAGGGGGTATTCACATGCCAGGGAAGAACATAAGCAAATTGTTGAAGGCAAGGTCGAGCAACAACTTAATTACCTCGTCAACCAACTGGACCGGAGTGACTGTCGGAGGTCCAAGCAGGCAGGCAGCGTTCTCTAGATCTTGGGTCACAGGGCGCTGCTGCTTGGGGACAGGGGAAGGGGAAGGAGGTTGGCGCTGCTCCCTCCTTCTGCACCTAAATCTGGGGTCACGAGGTGCTGCTGCTTGGGTACAGAGAAAAGGGGCTGGCAAGGAAGGGAAAGCTCGGCAAGGAAGTGGAGGAAGATGGAGGATTTGGTTGCACGTCGCACGGCTGCGGATCTGGGCGGCCGTGCAGGGTTGGCGAGCGATGCTAATCACGCAGCGGTGGAGTAGGGCGGCGGCGGCGGCAGCAGCGAGGATGGAAGGCGGCGGTGGAGGCGGATTGGGCGGGTGTGCAGGGATTTGGTGGGCGCGAGACTGCGATGGAGGTGGCGGCGTTGACGGCTGAAGCGAAGACAGAAGGAAAGAAGAGTTAGGGTTTGGAATAGAGAGTGGTATTTGGGCCAAAAATTTTACCGCGAACGGGCCTTTTTCCTTTTCATTTTCCCGCGACTGAGTTTTTCCCCGTTTTGAGCCAGCGTGCCAGAGGCAAGGACCTATACCCACCAAAGGTTGGACGGCTTTGCTTATCTATCCCGACCCATTGTTCAACTCTATACGCAAATATCTATAGCGACCCACAGTTCATTGTAAAAGGCACATTTAGCGACACTTGATCTGTTAGGAAGCTATAACGACTAACGGTTCAACGTTATTAGTATATTTATAACGACACACATGTGACGCTATATTAGTGTTGTGGTGTAGTGTGCATTGGAGTATCTACACTCTACAAATGTGATTCACCATGATTTGAAGCCCGAAAACTTGTTAATCTCTTGCGATGGCCATATAAAGGTTAAATTTGCTACCTTTTTTAATTTTTGTTCTTTTACTATCTATTACCTTCTGTGTTTACGGATGGACCTTGATCCAGTTCTTGACTTCTGGTTGCAGTGTCAATCTCAATCCAGCATCAGGTGGATGGATGGAGTTGAACTGTGGCCTGTGAGAATGTTGGAAAGATCCTCCTGACCATTTTGGGTATTCCGTCCATTATCATCATCCTCATCCATTGCTACTGTTTCTGCTCTAATTAAGGTTCTTTTTCCCCTCGCGTTGTTTCATGTTCCTTATTTCCAATGATGATCACATAATGGGAAAAGCTAGTGTACAAAGGATTTTGTATAAAATTCGTCAAGTATAGATAGGATACACTTGTTAGACAATGGTCATTGATCTGAAAAATTCCATTAGAATTCTCATCTTCATTTATACATGTGTTCCAAATGAAGACTTGTTAGCTAATGTGTTCCAAATGGATGTGTTTGCTTTGCTGAAACATGCAGGAGTGTTTCCAAATGGAAGTACAATGACCTTCATGAGCAATCATTCTCCTTGGTGGGCGGGATAGAGGTAGTAATTACCGAGGTCGAGAACCTATGAAGCCTGCTTCATAATAAGATATCTTCATTGTTTGTCATGGACAAATGAGTCCAGTATCTACTAAGAAAGATGAACTCAACCTTCACTTCAAATGGTGGATGTGATTGCCGTTCTTGTCAAGAGTGTGGTGAGAAATATGAACTAAGAGTTAACATAAAAACATTCGGTGGAAGTTGCTATGTTTGTAGACATTAAAAATGACCACCTGTAATCTATAGCTATAGAATAGTGTGGTGATCAATGATCTATTATATCATTGTTACTTTCTCCTTTGCATTTTTTTTATGCTACTGTGATTCCTAATAAAACATATTCCATCACAGGGCTCAGGTAAGCGTCAGTACCATTTCTTGTTTCTTCTTTGTTACTTCATGTCCTATAATCCTATTTCTTTCAGTTTTGCAAACTAAGCTAGAGCTATAGATTAATTTATTTTAAATTATATATCGTGCTGCTATTTAAATTCTGTTGTAACGTATGGATACTTAACTAGTGACATGAAATTTTAGAAGAAGCAAAAACATAGTGCAATTTGCAAACCGCTCAACCGAAAGGCCAAGCCACTCCTGATAAAAAAACAAAGCCAACCTCCATGAAAAGCACTGCAAAAAGCGTAAGGAAAAGAGAAAAAAAACTCTCCCCTGCGTCCCGTCCGTTCTCCCTCCCTCGACCGACAGGGCCGCCGCCTCCCGTAAACACAGGCTCACACGCCTCCGCTCCGAGCCCAAACCCACCACCAATTCACCCGCAACCTAACACAACGCCCCCATTCCCACCACCGCCACCACCTTTCCCTCCTCCTCAGATCCACGCGCGCGCGCGCGACCAGCCTCGATGACGGCGAAGGGCGGCGCCTCGCCGTCGCCGGGCGGCGCGGGCGCGGCGGGGAACGGGCGACTCTTCACCGTGGGGCTTGTCACCGCGTGGTACTCCTCCAACATCGGCGTGCTCCTCCTCAACAAGTATCTCCTCAGCAACTACGGCTTCAAGTACCCAATCTTCCTCACCATGTGCCACATGTCCGCCTGCGCCCTCCTCTCCTACGCCGCCATCGCCTGGCTTCGCGTCGTGCCCATGCAGCTCGTCCGCTCCCGCGTCCAGCTCGCGAAGATTGCCACGCTCAGCCTCGTCTTCTGTGGCTCCGTCGTCTCCGGCAACGTCTCGCTGCGCTACCTCCCCGTTTCCTTCAACCAGGCCGTCGGCGCCACCACCCCCTTCTTCACCGCCGTCTTCGCCTACATCATGACCGTCAAGCGGGAGTCCTGGGTCACGTACCTCACCCTCGTCCCCGTCGTCACCGGCGTCGTCATCGCCAGCGGCGTAAGTTATTGCCTATTCCTTGTCCATCTCTCGCTTCGATAGATCTGGCGGTGTTTGGGTTGGATCTGGGAGAATTCGGGTTTGGCAAGCTGACGAGGAGAGGAGTGTTATTGTTTGGTGCCAAACAGTAGGTAACGGGGCTTCGGAGGCCTCAGAAGGATACCCGAGCCTAAAAGTCAACGGAGAAGAGAGCGGAGATGTGTAGAATGGATGCACAATACTTAATCCGAAAATAATCTTCTTTTTTTCCTCTCAGTGTTTTTCTCCTTCCCTCTCGTGGTGCCCTATAGTTCATATTTATAGCCATAGGTGAGTGTGTTTATACAAATATCCCTCTTAGGGTTGTCAATGGGGTAGCATGTCTTTTCCTTGGCATGCCCTATATGGACTTGCCTTTTGGTCACGTGTACTTGAGCTTATGTAAGGGGGGCCGACTAGGCTATGGTGGGGCCACGCTCCAACAATAGCCTCTCATGGATAAGGGCTTTACAACCAACAGATCAAAATCATGCACTTCGTGCTTGGCCCCTTTTGTCCCTTCGGTCCGCTGTTGCGATCCTTGCAACCAGATAGACTAATGCTCTCCCTTGTCTCTCCAGGTTGGCGGCCAGGCTTGGTGGGGGGGGGGGGGCTCGCCTTGGTAGTTGTCGATCCGACAGCCAGGCCTCGTCCCGGAAGGCCTTGAGGCGAAGGGCAGGCTTCGACCCTGAAATCTTCGATCTGGAGATCGTTGAGCCAACAGGCAGTCCTTGTCCTGGAGCGAAGGGCAGGCTTCGACCTCGAAATCCTCGAGCCACCTACTGGCTCCGTTTTGGAGCTCTGCTCCATGCCGCGTGTAGGCGTAAAAACCTGCCGCCGCTTGGGATACCGCATCAACCTCGTTACCTAGGCCGAGTGGTGGCGGTCTTGGGTACGTGCCGTTGAGCCTGGCCACGTGACCACGGTCTAGCGGTGAGGACATGAGCAATCATGTCGGTTATAGGGGTGTGCGTGACCCCTAAAAAGGCACGTTCGTTGTACTACTATAAAAGCGCACCGGTCCCATTGTTTTTATTACTTTAGACACTTTCGTCATCTTCCTTTTCGCCACCCCTTGGCGACCCTTTTCGTGACCGTGAGCTTGTTCTTGTTCGTTCTCGGCGCACATCTCCTTCGACGATCTTGCCGCGCCATTCCCTTTTCGCCTCCCCGCTGCCTAAGCGTGCTCCCTAGAGACATCATGATCCGTGGAGGACAGCGCACGTGGTGGGCCAGCTAAGACGACCACTCTGGCCATTTTGCACCACACGGCAACTCCGGCGAGGGCGGGTCTGTGAAGCGTGGGAGGGTTGATGTGGTTGCCACCTCGTTGAGCCGCGCTGGTGGCGTGCACGACGCCGGGTCCCTTGAGGGCGCGTGGTCTGAGGTCCCCGCGGGGAAGCGCTGGAGGGGGCCGAGCGCGTTGGCGAGTTCATGAACATGCTTGGGAGTTCCTTGGTGACCGACGAGTTCCTGGATGCATTGGTGCGAGACAGCAAGGTCGCCGACCGACAGGCAGTTCGCCCTCTAGCGGAGGGCGAGGTGGTCCCCCGACCAAAGGACGGCGTGTGTCGTTTTCGCGGCCTACTTCGACACCGGCCTTCGTATGCCTTGTGTCTGCTTCATGGCCGACATCCTTTAGTTGTACGACTTGGAGCTGGTGCAACTGACGGCCAACGCCATCACGCGGCTAGCTGTGTTCTCCTGGGCCACGTGCTTGGAGACCAACGTGCCGAGTGTCGTGCTGTTCGCGTCTCTGCACGACGCCCGTTGCCAACCAAAGAGACTGGGCGACTTGCAGGTTCTCCAACTTGGCCAGCGTTAGCTTCCAGGTTTGGTCAGGTTGCTCAAAGGACTTCCTTCCAACTCCACGTGTTCGAAGTAGGAGTCAAACTGGGTGAGGCGGTGGTTCTTCCACTGCGTCAAGCCTGGGACTAGGCTTAGCTGGACAAAGCGAAGTATGGAGTTCATCCCCTCGCCGCGTGTCAAGCTGGACCGAGACGATGAGCTCCACGCGATGGTGGCGCGGCGCATGAACATGCGGGACCTTGCGGAGGAGTTCTGCATGCTTCGCGTGGCACTACTAGCCTGGAGCTGGATGGTGAACACCGGCCCGACCACCCCCTGATGATGACTTCATGGGTCACATCTACCAGTTTGGGAGACCCGCCATCCTAGGTAAGTTGCAAACCAAGCCCCATAACTATGCTACAACTCGTGGTTCACTATCTGTGCTGTTTGATTGGCTGGAGAGTAATCCAGTTGATTGAGTGTTTGTGTGATCATACAGTCATTGAGGGAGATGGGTTCGTCAGGAGATATAATTGTTCTGCCGCAAAACTGCAGCGGTGACATTGTGGTTGTCCAAGACTTTAGTGGTTGAGTTTCAATGCATTGAAAAGTTAGATTTGCATGATATAGAGCATCTATGCTCTTGTTTGAGATCGTCATGGAAGTTTTTTGGTGCATTCATTGAACATTGTGATGTTAATTGTGCTATTATTAAGCTGATTCTTGTGCAACAAATACTGCATTGTGTAGTTGTCATTACATGCAACACAACATATTAGGTTAGAAATTTGTGGGATGACAACTAGGACTATGTGAATTTACCTGTAACTTCTCAATTTAGCAAGCTGTTGCTATTCATGCTCGCTATGAGAAAGGTTTTGGATTTGCGTATTCCTATCATCAACTAGTATGGATCACACAAAATCAAACCTACAGGGAGAGCCTAGCTTTCATCTGTTTGGATTCATCATGTGCATTGGAGCCACTGCTGCAAGGGCGTTGAAGACAGTGTTGCAAGGCATTCTTCTGTCATCTGAGGGGTAATCCATTCTTCTATGCATTTCTGTATATATGACCTATTTTGTATGCATGATCTTATATTCAAATATTCTTTCATGGACATTGTTATGAACCTTAGTTCATAACGGGTAAACACCACCAAGAAGATGGCCGGATGGCGTCGGCGTAGGGAGAGAGGAGAGACTATAGACTAGAAAGACTTTGATATTATTCTGCTTCATTACAATAGCATGCGGTAGCCCCCTTATATAGATGAGCTCCCCCTAACAGATCGAATCTAATTCCAATCCTATCTCTAATAATATGGAAACTCATATCATATCTCTAATTATATCTCTAACTCAAATAGAAACCAATCTCTAATTCCTAATAATAACCCGGCTGGGCCTAAGGCCCACGCCTATAACACTACACCCCTCCCGGACATGCAGCTCGTCCTCGAGCTGCTAGACGGCGGCCAAAGGAAGACCTTCGACGCCGATGTAGAAGACGAACGGTGGCAGGGTGCTGCAGCGGATGGAGATGGGCGGCCAGATCCACACGGAACAAGGCTAGACGAAGTGTAACGCCTTCGGAAATATAACACCTGCAAAATAAGCTTTTTTCTTTTTTTATTTTTTAATTTATTTTTATTTTTATTTTTGCTTGCCCTCACTAACCGGTCAGTTTAAAACCGACCGAGACCCATCGAACGCATCCGGTCAAAAAGGGCGACCGAAAGAGCGGCGGCGCACGGCGCGGATCGGCGGCGACGGCGGCTCCGGCGAAGCAGCGGCCTGGCGATCGACGGCGCAAAGCGGCCGGCGGAGCGGCTGCGGCGGTGGCCCAGGCGGAGGTGGCCCGAGCTGTGGCGGCGGCTCAGGCGGAGGCGGACCGACCGACGGCGGCTGCGCGGGCGGAGACGGCCCGAGTGGAGGCGGAGCGAGCGGCGGCGGCGGCTGCACAGGCGCAGGCGGACCGGCCGACTGTTGTTCACCGGCAACCGAGGACGGCGAGGGTCTTCGATCCGGCGGCTATGAGCTGGCCCCTTCCTGCCGGGCCGGAGGCGGCACGGAGAAGCCGGGGACATCCGGATCTGGAGCGGAGGTGGCCGGATCCGGACGCGTCGTGGCTGATGACGGCCCGATCGCGCGCAGAGGTCGTCGGTAGAGCGACGGCGGCTCCGGGCGAAACAGCGGCCTGGCGGCGGCGACGAACGGCGGCGGCCGACGCAGAGAGCGAGGCGACGCGGAGAGCAGACGGCCGCTGGCGAACGGAAGTTTGCCGGCGGCGACCGAAGGCATCTCGGCGGCGGCGGCCGACGCCGGGTGACGGCGGGTGAGGCGCTGAACGGGGACGCCGGAACAAGAGCTGCGTCGACCACGACGATGGTTGAGGCTCTGGATGGAGACGCTGCAGCGATGCAATCCCCTTGGCTTGGAGCTGATGCGGCCGGTGGGAGTGTGGCCGGTGGGCCGTAGCCGACGGCTAAACTCCCCCTGGATTCAAGTGCTGCAATCCTGGCATTGGTTGCAATGCTGTGCCTCGTCAAATCTGCAATCTGGGACTTCATCTCAGCCTGCTGCTGCATGATCTCAGCCATCTGCTTCTGGATTGCTTTAAACACTGCTCTCACGGAATTGGTCTTCTCGTCGGAAACCATGGTAGCAGAAGTCGTGGGAAGGGATCGACTGCTCTGATACCAAGTTGTTATGAACCTTAGTTCATAACGGGTAAACACCACCAAGAAGATGGCCGGATGGCGTCGGCGTAGGGAGAGAGGAGAGACTATAGACTAGGAAGACTTTGATATTATTCTGCTTCATTACAATAGCATGCGGTAGCCCCCTTATATAGATGAGCTCCCCCTAACAGATCGAATCTAATTCCAATCCTATCTCTAATAATATGGAAACTCATATCATATCTCTAATTATATCTCTAACTCAAATAGAAACCAATATCTAATTCCTAATAATAACCCGGCTGGGCCTAAGGCCCACGCCTATAACACTACACCCCGGCCGTGGAATTCTCCAGACTTGGAGCTGCTGTTTGCGGTGGGGTGTTGCCGGCAGCTAAACTCCTCCTGGATATAATTGCTGCAATCCTGGCGTCGGTTGCGATGCTCTCCCGCGTCAAATCTTCAAGTTGGGAGTTCATCTCGGCATACTGCTGCATGAGCCCAGCCATCTGCTTCTTGATTGCTTTAAACGTTGCTCTCATGGAACTGTCCTCCTCGTTGGAAACCATGGTAGCAGAAGTCGTGGGAAGGGATCGACGGCTCTGATACCAAGTTGTTATGAACCTTAGTTCATAACGGGTAAACATCACCAAGAAGATGGCCGGATGGCGTCGGCGTAGGGAGAGAGGAGAGACTATAGACTAGGAAGACTTTGATATTATTCTGCTTCATTACAATAGCATGCGGTAGCCCCCTTATATAGATGAGCTCCCCCTAACAGATCGAATCTAATTCTAATCCTATCTCTAATAATATGGAAACCCATATCATATCTCTAATTATATCTCTAACAATGGAAACTAATCTCTAACTCAAATAGAAACCAATCTCTAATTCCTAATAATAACCCGACTGGGCCCAAGGCCCACGCCTATAACAGACATATGGTCATTTCTCATTTGTTTGGATGCTGTATGGATTTTGAGGGTTTGCTTTTTTTAGGTTAATTTTGACGCCTTGTCTATTCTGCCAACTTGCAGGGAGAAGCTTAATTCTATGAATCTGCTCTTGTACATGGCTCCAATTGCAGTTATTTTCTTGCTTCCTGCTACTATCTTTATGGAGGACAATGTTGTTGGCGTTACAATACAACTGGCCAAAAAGGATTTCACGATTGTTTGGTTACTATTGTTCAATTCTTGCTTGGCATATTTTGTCAATTTGACCAATTTCTTGGTGACCAAACATACTAGTGCATTGACTCTACAGGTATGTCATGCTATCTTACTCTTTAATTCGTCCCCGTTAATTATAATTTTTTTAATTATAATTACAGGAAGTTGTTTTACATTTGGTCTTTCTTGCTGAAAACTTTACATTTGACCCACCCCTTGTAGACATGGTTTTAAAAATCAAGTTACATCAATTAGTACTCCACTAATCCATGATCCTGCCCCTGCATTATTCACATGCCACAGCAATATATTTTTAAGTGGTGCACTGGAGCTTCTTGAGGTGAAAATATTAAAAATCCTCATTCCGAATGTGGGTGGTAGATACTAGTGTTTTGAACTTTTTCAACCCGTCAGTTGCTGAACTTGAAATGTGGGTGGTAGCAGGGAAAAATGTATTGGTTTGAAATTTTTACCGGAGGTCAGCGATGCATCTGATAACCACTGGTTACTGGAATTTTCAGTGAATTTCCATCCGAAAGTTTCACATAAAATTTGAATTTCAAATTTCAAAAGTAGGAATAAAAGGGTTTTCAACCACAAAATCTTCATTAGAATGGAGCTAGCCTAGTGGCCAAATGCGCGCGTGCGTATGGGAGGTCATGGGTCCGACTCCTATCCTTTCAAGATGCCATTTTCCTATCTTTTTAACTGTGGGATCCACATGTGAGAGCAATATTCTCTAAAAATGAGGAGGGTAAAGCTGGGATTCAATCCCAAGACCTAGCGCACGTAAGCCATGACTTTGTTGTTGGGCTAGACGGTGTATTTGATTTACATGTGGGCTTTCCATTATATTTATACTATTCAAGTTCAAACTTCAACGAAATTTTTTGACTGGTTCAAATTTTTACCGGGACCCTATGGTAATTCCGATAATCACAGATTTTCACTGAAATTTCGGCAGTAAGTTTTTCCCGAGGTGGTAGAGCTCACTGCTGCTGTCTCGTATAACTAGAAATGCTTAAAATAGTTCCCGTTTAAAATGTACACAATTCCAATGCGGTACCTAACTTCACGTTTTGTTGAATATTTTGGTTATATGTTGAGTGCCTATTGCGTCCAGTGGGTGGATAGGATAAAGTTTTCTTATTTTTTTAAAAAAAAATTCTGCCATAGGATACAGTATGAACCTGCCTGTGTCAGCAGTACTGGGATGTGTGTGTGTGTGTGACAAGTAATTGGCAGTAGCCATCAGTAACTGTAGCATGCATCAAACTGAATGAGATTGTATTGTGATCTACCTTTCTGTTCTGCTGCACTGCTATTATTGTGATCATGAAGAGGTCAGTAGCCCATTTGATAATCTAGTTGCAGAATGCAACTTAAATGCCCTATTGAACGCCTATTGGCCTATGATATTGATAATGTGGAATAAGTATTATCTATTCGTCTTCGGCTTTTAGCCACAAAGCATCATCATAATTGCTGTATTTTGTCCACTTTCTAGTACATAATTACGCACTGGGTCTTTGCTTGCCATTTTGTCTTAGTTTGTTCAAGAAGTAGACATTAAATCCTTAGTTCATTTACGAAATGGATTTCAAATTAATGAACAAGTTTCAGCAATAGATTGACAATTACGGTTCAAAGATTTGACATCCATTGTTGTATCCAGGTCCTCGGGAATGCAAAAGGTGCTGTGGCAGTTGTCGTCTCAATTCTGATATTCAGGAATCCTGTGTCTGTAACCGGAATGCTTGGTTACACTCTCACAGTTATAGGCGTTATTCTTTACAGTGAATCCAAAAAGCACAACAAACCCTGAATGCCCTAGAAAATCGTAAATATGGCCATCCTTCTCAGTCCGGTCGGTGCCCAGAACTAATATTTGACGGGGAACTACATCGGGGGCAATTGCAACAAATCCTACTGCTGTATGGAGCCTCTGATTGGATAGCGAGGATATAAGTCCAATAATACCTGTAGTTTTCCCTTGTGACCTTGGAGGCATTTTGTTTGACTAATGGGGATGATCAACAGTGTGTGTGTGTGTGTGTTTATATATATTTGTGTGTTTAGAGAATTGTGGCTCACACTGCCAGCATTGGTTAATTCGTTTAGTTCTTGGAAATTGTTTTCTGTTATTCATCTGTTATTGTAATTTCATGTTCTCCGATTTTCTTTTATTGTAAGTTCATGTTCTCCGGTTTTCTTTCTTCTGAAGATTGCTTGTACTAAACTTTGCTCCGGGACCTCCTAATATGTTATGACACTGAATTTAATCACACAGTTAACTGTTAGTGATACTGTTTTTCTCTATTATAGCGTGCCTTATCAAATGACTGTCAATGCAAATTAAATTTATTGCTGACTTCAAATTACACGAATCAATGCTTAAGCGTGCAGCTTTTGATGGTGAGCAATGTTGTTTCTTGATAATTTTGTGCCATCTCTCGGATATATAATCAATTTTACTGATGCGGATTTGGTCGTGGACCAGGTTTACAAGAAAGATGCGGATTTGTGTTCTAGTGAAACTTGTGCAAGAACTTTGCCATTTATGGCACATTGGCCATTATATCCATCTTTGGACTTTTGTGCAGATTTTGCAAACTAGAACTCCGTCTGCAACGCATTCTTGTGGAGGTTGTGCAGGAACTTCGCGGTGCATGTTAAATTGCACAAGAGTATGAAAGCACAGCTTGGGACGTTTCAGACTTCAGTAACATAACTTAGGGCTTCTTTAGAACGTAGGAATTTAAAAACACAGGAATAGGAAAAAATGCAGGATTGGAATTTCATGACTTATTTAATCTTACAAGAAAAAACACATGAATTACTCAAAAGAAGTGTTTGGATGCCTTACAGGGAAAATACAAAAAATATTGATATTAGATGTTACTTAACTAGGGTGGGGAAAGAAAGAAAGAAGTTGCATTAGACTTCTCGGAGGAAAACTTACATGAGGTTTAAGCTTATGTTTATTTTTCTATGGAATTGGATGCATAGGAATATATTCCAAAATATGTGTACAACCTTAATCTTATGTTCTCAACAGTCTATATAGGAAAAATTCCTAAGGATTTGAATCCTCCAAAAATCCAACAAACCAAAGAGGGCTTATGTTTTTTCTCTCTCTCTCTTACATATGCAGGAATGGTCAAGGTTATTTCCAAGTTGGTGAAGTGTTTTTTTTTAGGAAACAAGTTGGTGAAGTGTTAGATAGATCAAGATTTAGCCAGAAGAATAAGTCGATTACCTGTTATTTCTGGTCATTCTAGCCATTTGCAATCTATTAACACTGTCACTGAATCTCTCTCACAGTTCTGTTGTCGCAGTAGAGACACCAAATGAACAGCAAGTAGGCAGTTTAGCAATGTGAGGCTAAGTCATCAAGCTCATACATACATAGCAGAGTTCTTTAGAAAAAAAAGGGAAAAGTAACAGATCCAATCTGGTTTCACCGAGAACTCAACAGAATGACGAAAGATTATGACAATTTTATTCAGGTTCACTGTCCCCTGCAGCGATTGGACTACAGACACTGGAAAAACGGTTTACCATTGAAAATACGTTGATAAACGAGAGACGAATTGAATATTTGTTACAGATTTTGCTGGGCATGCACCCCCATGGGCGCACGAGTTAGAGGGAATTGAACGAATGTAATAGGGAGCAGACTAGTCCGGCAATTGGACGAACCCTTCATGTGCAGCTTGTTAATCAGCGAGAGAGAGCACCTTTGGCCTCCTTTTAATTCCATGCACCGTCACCATGCGTTCAGCTGCACCCCGTCACCTGCTCCACTGCGGTACATGTACAGTACAAGATTCTGCCATTAGTCAGATTAGATCTTGCCAACTTTGCGCAGCAAAAGATTATGCACATGCATGCAAAGCTGTATCGTTGATGGCTGTTAAGGCATGCCTAGTAACAGTATCCGTGTAGCTGTCCTAGGAGAGATTTACCTTTCTTGTCATGTGTTTACGAGCTGCCTTTGGAACTTACTGAAAGAACAGCTAAATTGTAGAATGGATTCTCGAGTGTCTCGTGCAATTGTTCATTTCATTCTTCCTACTTTAATTCTAGCAATCTAGTAACTAGAGAAATTGTCAAATTGTGAGTGCATCGACTTAAATTAAGAACTAGTTCTCACGATCTTGGCAAGAAGCTATACCTTTGGGAGGGGCCATGACGGTGGGCTTTGAGATGATGGCGGGGACGGTGGCGACGGCCGCCGCGGAGACCGGCGGGAAGAAGTGTGCGGCGGGGACGCCCAGCCCCTGCAAGCCATGGTAGTGGTAGTGGTAGAACGGGTACACGGGCATCATGCCGTTGGGCGCGAGCATGCCTCCCTGCGCCGCCGCCGCCGCCGGGTACGAGAAGTGCCCCTGCAGGTAGGATCCTGCCGTGGCAGGCGCCGCTGCAGCTTGGCCTAGCTTCTGCTCCCACATCCCAAAGCAAAACACAGTCGTTAATTCTCGATCTATGAACTGATATAGCAGTAACATTTCGATGGAGAGATGCACGAGTAAAAAAAACGTAAGATGAGATGATTTACCGCGTTGTAGCTCAAGTCAGCGACGTAATTTGGGGAATACCTGAACACGATGCATTCCACGCACAAAGCAAACCAATCAATCAGTACAAATTACCACCCTGATGAATAAAGAATAAAGGCAGGTCGTGTTTTTAACTACGGTGCTCCTTGAGCAACGCAATCGATTTTCTTTTCCTCTAGTGTTCTTTTTCCGCTGCTGCCGTGCAGGCCGGCACGTGGGCACGTGCGAGCACGAGGCAGCTGGCCGGCCGGGGCGCGGTCCGGTCCGGTCCAGGTCCAGGCTGTGCCTGTGCGCCCGTTGTCGCGTCGCGTGCTCCGAGCCATCGCCACGCATGTGCATGCCCACGCTACCTGGTCCCGCGCCCCCTGACGCGGCCCGCCTCGCCTCGCCCGCCGCGTGCGCGGCGCGCCGTGCCAACGACGGCGCGCGCGGGCACGAATCCTCGAACGTATACAGAGAATTCGCGCGCGCGCGCGCGCCGGCGCGCGGGAAGGCCGAATCATTGTGCCGTGGCGTAAATTTCGTTCGATTTCTGGAGTTGTTTGAAATGATGTAGGAGTAGCGTGTAATGTGCGTACCCGTAGGTGGCGGCGGCGGCGGGGTAGAAGGGGAGCACGCCGTGGTACTGCTGGTGAGCGCCGTGGGCGTAGTGCGCGGCCGCCGGCGGCGGGGGCGTGGAGGGGTGGTAGTACCATGGCACCGGCGACACGCCCCTGGAGCCCACCGCGATGGCTGCTAGTTAATTCCCGCGCGCGCGCGACGCGCCAGAAACATGTGATCGCTCGTCAGTACGCACGTTAACGGCAGTAAACTAGTCTGTACATGTGAAGCTGCGTAAAGAGTTGGCTGCATGCGTACCTGGCGCGGGCTGGTGGTGAGGGGAGGGAAGCGCGGGCGCGGGCGGCGCCGGGGTGGCCGGCGGCGAGGGGCGGAGGAGGTGCGGCGGCTGGGGCCGCGGCTTGGCGCCGAGGGAGGCGAGGTTGCAGTTGGCGCGGCGGCCGTTGATGACCGGGGTGGCGTCCTCGCACGCCTTCTTGGCCGCATCCGCCTCCTTGAACGTCACCTGTTGCATTGCACGCATGCGAATTGCAAACGCTTCAGATGAACGCCGTATATGCATGCGTTGTGAGACTAGCGAGTAGCAAGGAGACATAAGAGGGGAGGGGACTGACGAAGCCGTAGCCCTTGGAGCGGCCGGTGAGCTTGTCGGAGATGATGACGGCCTCGAGGATGTCGCCGAAGCGCTCGAAGTGCTCGCGGAGGGTGTCCTTGTGCGTCTCCCACGCCAACCCGCCCACGAACACCTTGGTCAGCGTCGTGTCCCCGAACGCCGCCGACGGTTGCACCTGCGGCTGCCCCATCATCGTCATGGCCGGCCGCGCGCGCGCTCGCTACCTCCGTGCCAACCTCAACGACACAACGATGACCCAGGCGTGGAAATGGGAATGCACGACGGGCGATTGGCGATTGGTGAGGAGGCGAGCTCGCCACGGGGAGTTTTATATACACCGGAGTTTATAATTCGGAGGGAGGGAGAGTGGTGGTTGGCTGGTTGGATAACAGAAACAGGAGCGCTACTACCAGTCTGTCGGACTGGTCCTCTAGCCTGGCAGCTCTGTCCTCTGCCTCAGCGCTTGTGCCTGTGGAGAGAGAGAGAGAGAGATTCCCAGTCCTCGCCTCTCCTCTCCTCTCCTACCAACAAGTGTAACTAACAGAAAAAGGCCTGCCTGTCTTCTCTCTCTAGCTCTCTCTCTCTCTCCCTTTCCCCGCTTAAACATATTAAGCTAGTATTAACACAGTTAAGTAGCTGGCGAAATAGGAGTGCTTATTTGGGGGTGATTGTCTTGCACATAGACACTTCCACTTTCAGCAAGTAATTTTGCGCAATAGAGTAGAACCCGTACAGAAATGTTCTGTTTTCGTTAATGCCCTACATTCGTCATTCATTTTCGGCCGGCCCGGAGAAATTATTGACATGTGGATGATTGGCCAAATGGGGAGGGGGGATAGCTGTAAGAGATGGGAACAGAACAGCTGGCTTTGCAGCTTGCCTTCACCACAGAACGTGCATGCACATTTCTTCCTTGGCTACCTAGCTCCCTCTACGTGTCCCCCTTGCATTATGATAATCTTACTGCAATCTTTTAACTAATTAATTAACAATCGCGTTAATTTAACAGTTTAATTCTCAAAAGAAGCCTTTCCCATCTGCTTTCTTCGTATCATTCCAGTGTGTAGCCTGCCAATAAAGCACCAAGGGAATACAGTTACATGCATGCTATATATTAAGGGCGGAATATATACGTACACGGTACACCTGAGAGACATCTATAGCTAGCTAGCTAGCACGTGATGAGGGATACAAGCAAGGATAATTTGCTGACAAGAAAACATAAGACTGTCCGACCCAAAAGTACTCGTATAAATACTGGAAAGACATTATATACAATTAACAACATGCAACGCAAGCACACCGGGTCATCATGTCATTATACTTGGTCGTGTCGTCACAGATGCACACATTTACAGTTACTGAGACTGACAACAACCAGTGTACACAGTACGCACTCCTACCTATGTCTTAACCAAGAATGAATGAATTGTTAGCTTGTACTACTACCAGCAAAGATCGTCCTCGTCCGCCCTTATCCGGCTATCTCACGTATACATAGGGCCCAATCGAATCAAATTCGAACATATATTATTTATATCGTATCTTAATCTATATTTTTTTAAATTCAAAGTCGGATATGGAAAAAGTGGATATGAATACGAATTTGGAGCATTCAGAGTTTCGAGTATAGTACCATCAGAACGGATACATATGGTTTCAGATCGGAAACAGATAATATAGACAGATAGTATATATATATATATATATATATATATATATATATATATATATATATATATATATATATATATATATATATATATATATATATATATATATATATATATATATATATATATATATATATATATATATATATATATATATAGACACACACACACACACACATACACACACACATAAAGGAATATGTAGGATCGAAGACAACAATTAGAGGGGGTGCATGATTGTGGTTGCTTTATTGGAGTCTTTTAGCAGCTAGAGAAGATTTCAACCACTCGAAACTGAACCACCTGATTAATCGCTCTATACGACAGCTCGCATGATCGCTTTGAACATTGCCATAAAATCCACAACACCTGCAATCACAACCAATCTACAAGTAAAACAAGAACTAGATTGATTCAAGACTTATCTTTATTGTAGGATCTCCGTAGAGTTACAAAATGCCCTCACAAGCACTCCTAAAAACCTTCTCGACGAAACCCCTACCAGAACTACACTAAAAACTTCCTCAAAAGCCACACATTAGCCCTTAGCCTCCCCTGCTTTTATAAGCTAATGTCCAAACCGTGTCCGCCTTAAACATGAACACAAAACTCTATCTCTTCCTCAAATAAAGGAACCCGATACCCTTTCTAACACGGGTTTTATTTAAATCTCTATCTCTTCCATGTTACAGACTCTATCTGTAATTCTTTCAATCTTCTCAGTTACGGACTCCATCTACAATTCCTAACCTAACATGTGACAAACCTCCAGGACAGCACCTCCTGTATCTTCATCACGCACCATCATCGCTCATGTCAAAGCCTCCCGGACCGCACTGCCCGTAGCTTCATCACAAATTAGCACATATGATCTCCACATGCTCCAGCGTGAGTTCGACCACCTTGCGTGACATCCACGATTGCCCAGACCTCAAACTTCCTTATCCTAGTCCCTATCCTCCTCATCACCAACCATGATTGTCTCCACGCTCACCTGCACATACAAAAACCAAAGAACATTTTCTCGATGTAAGTTCTTCACAACTTGACCAACATCAGCACACACACACACACACACTCGAAGCATACCCTTGTCTATCCATAGACAAGAACTAAACCATCCATGACCACCAACCAAGTCGTCAACGACCGCACTTTCTATCGCTATTCAAAAAACAGCCTCAGAGCACTCATTACGACCGCTAGTTTAACGAGTACTCGAAAAACAACAAGTACTCGAGAATTACCATCACTCCACTCAAAACACTTGGGAAATCATTTGCATCGCTACCGACCACAGAGCCACCGAGTACTGACTACTGAATACCGATCACTACCTCTAAAGCACCATATCGCTAAGTCCACGACTATCGATCTCAAAGTCTAAGATCACTGACCAGTAAAGTCTACGACTACCGACCAGTAAAATCTATGACTATCGCGTACCACCAGTCAAGTCCACGAGTATCGACCAGACACTGTAACTACGACCATCGAAAAGTACTATAACTTACCATCTTCAACCAGGTATGGTCGTTCTGCCGTAGACAATGTTCTGTGATCGAAATGTCATAATCGAAAAATGATGAGGTCGAAATACCATGGTCGGATTGCCGTGGTCAAACCTTGACATGGTCAAAGTTGGACATGCTCGTAGTCAACATGATCGAAACCAGACGTGGTCGTAGTTAACGTGGTCGAAGAACTCCCGTTTTAGCTACCATATCCGGCAACAACTATCCGGTACCGATCGGATTTGATACCAGATGCTAAATTACATTCTTGTATTCAGTACTGACCAGATTTGGGTATTCAGTACTGACCAGATTTAGTATCAGATCGGTCAGAATTAACCCGTACCAGTTGCACCTCTACATATACATAACTTAGATGCAGGTCTCTTAATTTGTTCAACCACACATATCACACTCTTAATTAGATGGATCCATACATCGCTTCACTGTGTACCATAAATAGCAACACCACGACATGGGCAACTGACCCCAAACAGGAGCTGTTTATATGCATGCACGGATGGGATCTCGCATCATCGATCATGGCATTGTGTGGCAAAAGTAGATCGATCGATCGAGTGTATGTTTCCGGTGACGCCAACGCCGGGGCCTACGACGTACACGCGGCTGACGCACGGCGGTCCCGAATCGCACGTGAGGAGGGGCCCCAAACACGGCGTGGCGATCGATGGATCGATCGCCCAGTTTGCCACTTGCGCGCCGGCCGGCGCCCGCTGATCGATCGACAGAGAACTTCCTTTTCCTCGTGAGACAGCGTCATTTCACGGCCGGACTCGCGCGCGCGCCACCACCGGCCGGCAGCCTGGATCGATCGTGTCTCCAGTCGCGCGCGCAGTCTTCGTTAAATTCTTTGGATAGTTCCGTACTTGGCGACATTACTGGCCAGTGGCTAGCATCGATGGGCTGTGACGTCGACGATGCCTGGGATACCAACCATGCCTAGGCAGCCTTCCAAATTGGGCATACGGAGAAGGTAGCAAACGTGTCTTGAAACCTGACAAGTACTCCACACGTGAGCACAGATATACAAGGACATGCATATACTACTTCAGCAGTAAAAATATAACCGTGTGAATACTAATTCACTAAATGCATATTGAAGGATCGTTGATCAAGGTGTTTATTTCGAGGTGCCTCAAAAGTGAAAAGCACAAACTGTAAAGCACATGGAGGTCTAATTTTTGCAACCAGTCACTGTGCTACTAGCAGCATTGCTTCAACATTACGCACACGGCCAAATAAACTCCAAATTACTGTTTTTTTTGGCAAGGGAACTCCAAATTTATTAATCGAGGTCAAGAACCGACAAGCTGTCAAGGGATCATGCATATATACTCGGAATCTCGAATTGCTCAAACAAATGCGGTGCTATTATGTTGAATAAAATGTCACCAACTGATCACTGCTGTATAGAAAAGAGTTACATCGTACTATACAAACAATACTGGATGAAATTGTACGTACATTGATTCAGATTGCAGAGTTGCATGTGGTACTTGTTGTTTCTGTAAATGGGTGGGTTGTTTTAGGTTTATAGTTTGGCTTTTTATAGTAATTAATTTTTAAGCAGAATATTTTTTTAAGATGAGATCTACACATCGATTGTAATAGACGCCGTCCCAACTTCATGTATATCGGTCAAAATCGCATACGATTATCTCTCTGTACTCTCTCTCTCTCTCACGAATAGATAGAATTCAAAATTTTAAGCTAAAAACCACTCTAAAAACCCCACTCATTATATATATATGTAGCATTTTTTTAGGCAACAAATGCGGTACTAGTATGTTGCATTTTTTATGCACAGCTTTTGATTAACACTCTAAACATTCTTTTTCAAAAGATGATTAAACATTTTGCAGTAACCTACTTACTATACTAGTATATCAAATCCAAACACCTGATCATGTATATTTAAGAAGCCCCTGGTGCATGCCGCCGCTCCAAACAAAAAAGCTAGCAGCATTTGCCATCATCTGGCGTGACATTGCAGTATCGAAGTATCAAGTCGACAACATCAGCAACCAACCGAAAACAATGCAAATCTCGAGCTAGCAAATGGCCACTTATACCATCATGCCCAATGGCCCCACGGCATCAGCGCAGCAATAGCAGCTAGCAGTAGGGGTGGAAAACAGTAACGGATAATTCGTTTTATCCGATATTCGTATTCGAGAAAACGCAAATATGGTAAGCAAAATTCGTATTCGAAATTATTTGTATTCGTATTCGTATTTGAGAATATTCGTATTCGAGAATATTCGTATCCGTATTCATATTCGAGACTATTCGATCCGTTTCTAGAACCCATAAAAAATCCGTACAATTTTTATGATTAAAATTTTGAATTTAGGTGGTTTAAAACCGGTAACCGGTCAAAACCGGTGAAAATTGGCAAAATCGTCAGGAATCCATTTTATCCGATATTCGTATCCAAGAAAATCTGTATTCGAAAATATCCGTATTCGTATTCGAGAATATTCATATCCGTATTTGAGAATATTCGAATTCGTATTCATATTTGTTTTAAAAATATAGATTTATATTCGTATTTGAGACTATTCGATTGTATCCAATCCGTTTCCTAGCAGCACATGACACCAGTGGTTGCGCAGGCAGTCCAGACCATGACCAGATCCCGGAGGCAGACGTACGTCCACTCCTCCCAATGGCGCTGAACGGACGGACAGATCGGGCGATCCACACGAGTAAATGGGCGTGATCACGGCGATCCACCCGTCCGCACACCGCAGCAAGTGGGGCCAGGCACATGCTCCCCCTTCAGATCAACTAGAATCTCCTCTCCATTTTCGTCCTCACCCACTGCGCCTGCCCGCGTGCCCGCAACGTGGAGAGCTGTAACTCCTGTCTACATGCCTGCTGGCCTGCACATCACATACGGCATTGCACTGCAGAGTATGAGAGAGGAAGCGAGAGATCAAGCTTAGGTTTGACTGGGCCGAGCAGGAGCTCGCAAGGGACAAGGGTGGGCTGGGCGCTAGCTGTAAGACCAGAGCCGTGAGCTGGCTGGCTGAAAGGGCAAAGGGAAATAAAAAAGAATCGGTGGAGTAAACAACATCGGCGTAATCATCATCAGATGGGGGTTTAGAAAGCTGAGAGAGCTGAGGCTGGCTGGGTTTGCAGAGAGAGAGAGAGAGAGATGGCAGAATGGCAGTGCTGGCTGGGTCTGCAGAGAGAGAGAGAGAGAGAGATGGCAGAATGGCAGTGCTGGCTTTGTCTAGATTATAATAGATAGACAGCTGAACTGATGGCCCATCCATGTTCTTATATCTGGGTAACTTTTGTGGTCCTTAATTTGCATGGACAACCCTGTGTGAACCGTTTTCAATCGCTCGTCTGCTAACTGCTAAGCTTCTGGATGCCAGTTTCTTGAGACAAACAAAAGAAAGGAAGAGATGAAAAAGGCTCCAGTTCTGGAGGGGGGGGGGGGGGGGGGGGCTAATAGTCTATTATAGCTCAAAAACTGAACATTATTGTGTTTTGAGCCTCTGAAACTTTTGAGGCTTGTGAAGGGCGTGCGTACGTGTAAGAAACAGAGAAGCTTGACAAGGAAGGGACGGATCATGCAAGCATATGTGTTAAACATGATGGTCGATCCCATGGCCGGGCACATGACACAAGCTTTTGGCTGAAGCTGTTAAAGTTTGATTCGAAATTTGTATCATGTCTGTGTAGTTCACTGTATCATATTATACCAGACGTAGCACGACTGATATCAGGACCATATGCAGACTGTATCAGGCATGATGTCAACCTATAGTAATCAACTCTGATTCGGTTTTCTCTCTGTGTGTGACTCGTTTTCTTTATCCTATATATGTATTCTAGTAGCCTATAGGAAGAGCAAAAACATCATTGTAATCTCTCATTGCGTAGGGAATTTCGTGTCCGTACGTCTGTGATTTCCTGCAATGGTTTATCACACTAAATTCTTGTTTCTCATTTTTCTGATCATCTATTTTTACCATATATTTTATAACAAATGGTATAAAGGCTCTGGGCTCAAAAATCTATCCAGACAGCAACTCCCGGAGCCACTGCGCCGCATCCGTACATCACAGTGGAGGCAACATCCATGGCGACACCTGAGCAGCATCGAGGAGCGATGAGAAGTTGCGAAGAAAAAAATCGTCATGATACTGGGTGATTTTTTCATCGACTTGTCGTCCGCGACCGAGGGTCTTGTCTGCTCGTCGAATCTGAAGTGGGATTGAAGGTGTTGTTCCGAAGCGGTCAGGCCGAAGTCCAGTCGAAATCCAATCTGAAGCACTTGCAGGGTCTCTTGGAATTACAAGCAAACCGCATGTCGGAGCCTCAGTCCATGCGTCGGATAAGAGCAAGTATTATAAGAGGCTGTAAACTGGCTGTATGTTGAGGTGGAGGAGAGAGAGGGGGAGAGAGAAGAGAGGTGCGCTGTAAGCTTACAGTCAGCTGAAGCACAAGAACCAAAAAACTTTGTGAGAGGAAGGGGTAGATCATACAGCCTTCAGCTGGCTGTAACTGCTATATGAGTAGGCTGATAAGTGGACTGTAAGTATCCATACAGCCAGCTGAAGGCTGTATTATAAGACTTGCTCTAAAAGGGTCGTATCAAGCTATCAACCGAGGAGCAGCAGTAGTTGTCGCAAGCCGAGAAGAGGCGAAGATGTCGACCACATCAATTTTTTCTTGCTGAAACCTGAGAAGCCAAGCTGCGTGTCACGAAGTGCAGAGAATCAGACGCGTGAAAAAGATGAGAGAAACCGTTCGTGTCGGACACGACACACGATCCCGTTCGTGACTTTCAATTGGGCTGTTTTTTGCAAGACGCACATGACAGTGTACCCTGACGATTCAGCAATTGCTAGGTGCACACAAACCAGTGTACCAAGATTCAACTCTAACTCGGCGATTTCGATTCGTCTCAACTCCATTCCATGACTAACTCTATATGAACGTCAACTGTGCTTTACCTTGGTGACTATTCCAGCGCCAAGTTCGTCAACACCATTGCCCGCATCGTTTGACGTCATGCCATGATGTCGTACTGCACCATCTCCATCGATGATCTTCTACCTTGATCGATCATCATCTTTCATGAAAAAGTTATGTCGTCAACTCTACACATTTTTTTGTTGAAAGTGGGGTTCATTTCAATTCAGCCCGTTATGCCTATTATTGGTGGTATTCATGCGGGATTAATCATTAACGATTTCATCGATGATCCATTGTCTTCTACGGGTTACTACGGTAAGATCCGTAGATGGGGAGTCCAAGGTGGAGTTGCGGATTTTCAACACAATGAGTTAATTTGAGCTACGTTTGATCAAAGAGACATAAAAAATAATGTCAGTTGTCGGAACAACTGAATTTAGTGTTTTAATCACCATTTGAATATGTTGTAATTTAGATTACTTGCGCGACCATTATGGAGGCTTTGGCAACATTTAACTTTAGAAGTTTGATAACACCCTGATGACAGCTAGTATGATTCTCTCTGGAGTTTTACTATTTATAAGTGGAGATTTTGCTCCAAATTTCAGTTTGAGATAAAGAATTTAAGTACAAGAAGGAGTTTGTTTTGGCGTAGATACTATAATATTTGTTCAATTGTCATAGCTCGATATGATGAGTCTACTATAGTTTTACTCTATTGATGGCACAAGCGTTTCTTTTATCTGGACAGTTTTACAGGAGCAGTTTCAACCCTAACATAGAATTTAATTACTATTGAAGTCAGCAATTTGATGTACGTAATAGCCACACATGCAAGTTGCTCTTTCAATAAACGTTATTTGTTGAGTTTTGTGTTCAAAGTGGAGCAGGTCATATTCTATGATATGAGTTATTCACTATCTATATAGCATCACAGGTGATGTTTTAGTTTATACCATTTGATGATTGAGCATTTGTTTCAGAAGGTCAGTTACATAGAGTCAGAATTTTGCTGGCGTTATGAATTGTTGAAGACCCAGATTTGTTCATCTACTTTGTTGAAAGCCTTGTGTTTAGATCTGTTGATAGTTTGCTCAATTTTGCTTTGCGAGAAGCATTTGGATAAGATTGTTTCAGTCTATCTTGTTGAAGATTAGTCTAATAGACTTTTGGCGTATAAGGTGTTTATCCTAATTTAATTGAAAAAGTTTATTGTGTTTTTCGACTACTAGAGGAAATTCGGCTCAAGGTGAAGATTGCTAAAGTTTGATCTGAATCCGTACTGTGACTATGTAGAACACTGCATTGCCTTATGCCAGACATGGCATGACCTGTGCCAACGCCAGCGCTATGTGCAGACTATATCAGACATGGTGTCAAACTGTAGCAACCGACTCTGATTCGGTTTTTTCTTCATGTGGGACTCATTTTTCTTGCCCTATATATGTACCCTAGTAGTCTATAGAAAGAGTAAGAGTCTTATTGTAATCTCTCTCGTACAGTGAATTTCACCTTCACGCATCTATGGTTTTTCCACATTAAGTTCTCATCCCCCGTTCTTTTGATCTTTTATTTTTGCCATGCATTTTATAACAGAAGCTTTTGGTTTTAGAGCAGTAGTGGCTGGAAGTAGAAGTGGTTGAAAGTGAGAGGTATTTGATTCGACTAGAGGCTTTGACTTTTGGCTAGCTGACTAGATTGTGCCCTTGTTTCAACAAGTTACAAGAAGAAATAAAAAATCACAGCAATTGTCGTTGCCATTGTCACCCGGTGGCATGCTCTCCACGGCCTCCTAGGCCACCGGGATGACAGATCTGGCCTCATCCTTGCCAGATCTGGTGTAGAGGTTGCTAAATTTAATGCAGGAGGTCGGCGCAGAGGAGGACAATGGCTGGGGAGGAGGAGGATGCCCAGGGCATGACGGAGGCGAAGCTCATGGCAACGTTGTGGGGGCGAAGGCGAAACGTGTGGTAGCACTAATGATGCAGAGGCAGAGCTCGTGATAGCACCATCGGGGCGGAGGTGAAGCTCGATCTAGCCAAAGCCACTTCCAAAAGGAGAGAGGGCAAACACTAGAAGGGGTGGTGCACGAAAGGAAGCTAGCCATGAGAGAAGATGAATCAAAGGATATAGAGGTCGGCGAAGTGGAGTTGATGCAGAGGAGGTCATGGCTGAGGTTGGCAAAGAGGTCGCTGACATCGGGATCGAAGGTGAGAGAAGATATCTGCATACGAGCATCGACCACGATAGGTGTACAGTAAACTGGTCGTAGCTACAGTGAATCGGTCGTAGCTATAGTGAACCTGTCGTAGGGTCTGTGATCGAAGATGAGAGAAAGGCGATAGAGTTGGGGGGCTACGCCGGTGGAAGGAGCAGTGGGAGTTGGCAACGGTGCTACCAGTGGAGGAGACGCTGCAGGCGGCTACGGGGAAGAAGAAGATGCCTGCAGAGTAGTTGGCATCATCGGCGGTAGAGGGGGAGGAGAAGATGCCAGTGGAACAGCTGGCATCACCGGAGGCTGCAGGGGAGGAGAAGAAGAGCAAGACGGCAGGCGTGGGACGCCGAAGAGGTGGGAAAGGCAGCACCTTGTAAGCGTAGAGGAAGAAGTACAAGCAAAGGATCGGCTTAGTATGGTGGATGCTAGCAAAGTGCTAGAGCCAACAGAGACGAGCGGCAGAGAGAACCGGCTCTAGATCTAGGCGGAGAGACCGCCGAGGAGAGCAGAGGGGGCCGGCCGGATCCGGCGTGGAGGAGACCAGATTCTGGGTTAGCGGCGGCTGGTAGCAAACTGGTAGGCGCGGCGCCTTGTCGGTGGAGCGGCTCAAAGCGGCGGTGGCGGTGCCAGGCCCAGATACGACAGCAGGGTGGCCGGATCGAGTTGGCAGTGGCCGGATTCGGCGAGGGAAGCCCGGATAGGGCAACAGGGAGGCTGGATCCTGACTTGGCGCCGGCGCGATAGCAGCACGAGCACACGCGGGCAACCAATGAAGGCGACCGGCGGCGGCGCAGGCGTGTGCGTGGTCTGGCGCAGGTGGCGATGGGGGCCGGGAGGAGATGCTGCTTCTCGGGGAGGAGCTCGTCGATGAGGAAGCCAAGGGAGAGCACGATGAGCGCCTCCGTCTCTGTCTCGCGCTAGCACTCGTGAGTGCAGGCAATGCACGTGGGTGACGGGCAATAGCGGCTAGACTAGACCTGATCTAGTGTAGGAAGATAGGAGGCCATCTATGTACAATGTTTTGCACAACCCCAGAAGATTAGATCATGGAGATTGAATCATCTCTCCCAGCGACGTTGCGCTGCGGAATTTGGTGGTGGTTAGGAACAGGCCTAGATGCGAACCCGCTCTGATATCATGTGGGAAGATAGAATAGCCGAAATAATTGTCGGATATATTGCTTGAGTCTCGGAGGGCGTATATAGAGTACAATATGGCTTGGAGATCAAATCAATCTAATATAGATATAGAAAGTTACTAGAGATATGAAAGAAACCATATCGAATATAAATCATTCTAATTGATTATAATTTCACGAAATATTTACTCTAACACAATCCAAAGAGAGAAGAGTAACTAGCTACTAGTGCCTGTCCGTCTGTGTTTTGTGCCAATGTTCTCACCACTTGCTTATGCCAATCTGTACGTTCACCGACAGGCTTTTGTGGGTGACATGATGAATGGGTAGATCAACCAGCGTGAGATTTATCCGGAGCTGTCAGGGCAGCCACTGCTTACAGCCCGCTCATTTGTACTAAAATTTAGTGACTTACAATTAAAATTACACTGTAACTAATTGAAATTACATTGTAACTAATAGTAGCTTATTTGACATAATTAAATTAAAAAGTTTAAAAATAGAAAAAATATGTTAGCATATCACGTGTAATACAAAGAATATAGAAAAAAGAACTGGTAAAAAAGCTCAAAAAAAATCTAAAAGTCAGAAAAAAGATAAAATTTAGAGATAGTGAAAAATAAATTAAGTCAGAAATTTAAACTGAAATGAACGGGATGATAGGATAAACTACACCTCAGCATAATACAGCGAAAACTGAAGGTGCAAAGGCTCGAGTTCACATATGGAGTACGTCTGAAATCTGAATTCCACACGAGGTACGCAGTACACTAACAGTGTGTACTTGTGTCAGCCAAACCAGGCAAGGCGTGTTGGATGACAACCAAAAGGGACCAACTCGACGCAAAAGCAAGGCCGGCCCCGCCCGTCTGCCTGCCTGATTTCAGGCTGGAGCTAGAGCTCCGTCCTGCGAATAATTCGACTTCTGCAGAGATCTCTCTCTCTCACTCTCATCAGCATGCATGCATGCATGTTGCACCGCTGCAAAAGAGGCCGCGTGCAAGGGACAAACAAGAAGAATTCGTAGAGCATCGATCAATCAATGCGTCCAAGCTCACAGCGATGTGGATTGGCTGGAAGATCCGATGCCGCTAGCGCTAGCTCACCAGGCTGAGGATTCCACGCATCATGCATGTCACAGGTGCCCCCGGGCTTTTTCGCAGTGGGGCGTGCGCGAGCATGATGCGCGTAGGGTGCGGTGCTGTGCTGTGTTGCAATGCCCAATTCGTACAGGCTGTTCGATTCGTCAGTCCTTGGAGGAATACAGAGAGGTGTTCGATCGGAGTCGTCGTGTGCTCGATGCGGCGCCGAGATTGCAGTTGAAGGGCTGTGAATTGCTTGGAAAAAAATCGGCTTGCACGATCCAAACGATAGCACATACGCAAAGGTGGTGTGTAAATACAGAAGACAAGTCAGGTAACAAACAATTTCCGTCGTCAGTCATCAATCATAATAGTTTCTGATATCGATCCTGCGACTAATTGTCTAGTGATTCGTTACTAACCATAATCATGGCCGAGGCGCCGTCGAAATATCGGAGCCGAGCCGCTTCAAAATCTCATCTTTTCGTGGTGCATTAGCAGTCCTGCACTCAGGATCAGATCATACAACCATACAGGTTACAGGATAACAGGACGGTAGGGTCAAGGTAGAACAGCATGGGCGGGCACACACAATGGACTACTGAAGCTGCGGAGTAAAACGGAACCAACGCTACACATGACGGCGCTGAACCAACGTCTCTGATATCCCGATTCAGACCATTTTACGGGACGATTCGAGTATTTTAATTCGGTCTTTTTGGTTTTTTTGGTTTTTTTTTCTTTTTTATTCCTTTGCATCGTCCCAAAAAGCTACTGTGGATCAATTACTTTTTTTTGACTTAAAAAAACTAACAGCCGCTACAGTACACTTACAATCAAAATACATATCAAAAAGCCAAAAAGCCATAGCTTTAAACCATTTGGAGCAAACACTAGCCACCATGGGACATGATATGATAAAATTGTGGTGTGCTAGGACTGGAAGGCCTTATTGGGTTGTCTCAATTAAGGCCGGATTTCCTTCCGGATCCTATAGTCTATATAAGTGTTAAAAGCTAATATCACGGAGCGATCCAAAGGCAACTAGAAAGCGAGAACTATCATAACAATTAGCAAGAGTAAAATTAGATGGAAATTAACACAAAGATGACAAAGAGAAATTCGGTGATCTTCTTTAATGATATATATTGATATGTTTACAATGATAACATCTCCCCTATATTATAGTCTAGAGTCCTTTTAGTTTTCGTCTACATCTCCTTTTGGGAGAAGAAGAAAGAAACCATGAGCCCACCTGGCCAGCCGCACCCCTTTGGGGGTTGGTTTCATAACACTCTCCTTAGACGAATATAGCAACATGCAAATGCCTCGTTAAAAACTCATTTCAAAAAGTCAGTGGAAAAAATAGAGAAAAGAGTCTATCACATATGCAAGTTGTATTGCACTAGTTACATCATTAAAAACTTTCATTTGAGAAAATTCCTCTAAAAAGTCATTGAGTGCAACAATTCAATCTGTGACCACCTTCTGGATTACTGTCCTTTTTTTTTGCATAATATTTGATCTTCTAGCTCAAAAATATATATACACTATTCTACAGGGAGGTGCTCATGTGAACTCTGTACATCTCTAAGTTGCCTCATTCCAATACTGAACACATCTTTCAAAGCTAATGTTGGTAGGGACCAAATAAATAAATCTGCAAGATTTTTACAAGACTTAGTGTGCAATACCTTCACTTCATCATTCTTCGGAGTTCATGAGTGTTGTGGCTATAGACCAAATAGTAAACGAAGGGCTATGAGGAGTTCATTAGGGGGCTATCCAAAGCCTTGTATATATACATTAGAAGTGGGGTGAATGAATCGTGCCCCTTGTCTCCTTCCTCCCCTAAGACCATATATATGGCCTTAAGGCAGAATTACAAGAATACCTGCTACTATGGTTCACAATGCTAAGGTTGCAAATGTCCTTTTACATGCTTAATAGGCCTCTTCGTCCAACAGACTGAATGGGCAAAGGTGGAGGCCACTCCCCTAGCAGTAGCTTCTCATGGTAAAGGGCTCCGTCACCCGTAGGTCGAAACCATGTTGCGTTGCCTTTTGGCCCCCCTCCATCCCTTCGGCTCGTAGGTTGATAGGCCTGTGGGCCTTGTTGTCATGGCACCAGGTGCTTCATTTTATGGATTCGTGGGACACGCGTACCCCTGTCATTGGTTGGTCGTGCAGTGTAGCGTTGCGTTGGGTCAGGGTCGTGTGCCATGTGGCTTTGTCCTACACCATCTTGGGTCTCGTGTGCGCATAAAAAGATGCACGAATTAACTATTGGTTCCCCTTGTAAGGCACCTACTGGTCGCTGCTGGTTCGCTCGCCATATCACCTGACCTTTTGTCACCTCCTCCCCTCCTCATTTTGCTCTCCTATGAAGGGGTGGTCATCGTCGTCTCCTTTGGGTCCCATAGACACACTGTCATTAGTGTTGCTCTTTAATGATGGTTCATGGTGGCGATCGACTTTCTCATTGTGGAGCAGTTTGTGGTTTCGACAGTAGTGGTGGCTCTTTTGCTGTCGAGCAGCAGTGACATCATCGAGCGTGATGAGTTGTTGGCCAACAAGCGGTGGAACACGTCGAAGAAGGTGAATGGTGCATGCATGAACATGCTTGGGCCGACCATGGCCACGGAGGAGCTGGTTCTCGCGATGGGAAGATCTCAGGTCGTGAAGTTGTCCGCTCCTGGGTGACAGCAAGGTTGAACCACACCCGACGGAGTCGGAGATGGTCATTTTCATCGCATACTTCAAAGCCGGTCTCCACGTCCTCGTGGTGGCCTTCTTCAACGAAATGATATGGCTATATGGGCTTGAGCTTGCACAGTTGACACCGAATACCATAGCGTGGCTCACCATCTTCAGTTGGGCTTCTCATGCAGAGGCTATCATGCCGAGCTCGATGCTATTTGTCTCCCTTCACGACGTGTAGTGCCAGCCAAAGTGAGTCAGCGAAGGGCAATACTCCAACATGGCTAGCGTGACTTCGTGCTTCAGTTGAACTGCGTGGGAGTCCAACTGGATACAGAGGTGATTCTACCATCGAATCGAGCCCTTTAGTAGCCTTCGCTGGATCAGGCGGCTCATGAATTTCAACATGTCTTTTGTTGTCACTCTCATCTACAAGGACGAGCAACACGCCCGGAGGCTCACAAGCATCGCACTCGGTTTCAACATGCAAGATCTCGCTAAAGAGTTTTGCATGCTTCATATCTCCCTACTAGCACGGTTATGGCATGTGTAGCCTGGTCCCACTCGTGATGATGGCCTTCGCCCCACAGTTGCGTCACTGCCGAAGTCCACTAGTGTGGGTAAGCCACGTGCCCTTTTGACTCCTGTGGCTGGTTCATGCTAGCATTTATCGAGTTCACACTGACCCTGTGCCTATCTTGCTGTGCGCAGTTCTCTCCCTCAGTGATGTAAAGCATGCAGCCGTTGTCTTCCTCAGACCATACATCTTGAAGGAGCACACTATCCGGATAGCAGCAACTTCGAACCAGGGCTAGGTTAACTGTGTTTGTGAAGCTCTCTCGGTATGGACTGTGTCTGTGTGTGCTTGAGACTGCTTGACAGCTACTACTGTTGCTTGACTCCGAGCGTCTCGTGTGTCTATGTGTGCTGTTATGTACTGCTATTCTAGTGTTCTGGTTCTGCTGTGAATACTGTGAAGTGAAGTGATGCACTGATGCTGTGAATGTGTGACTGTGTGAGGTGTGCTGTACTGCTGTTCTAGACTTCTAGAGTTCAGAGTTCTAGTGTAATTGTTCTGGCGTTCTGCTCATCTGTTGACTGCTGTGAAATTGTGAATACTGTGAAAGTGTGAAGTGAAGTGATGCACATGCACTGATGCTGTGATTGGCTGATTGATGTCGGCTGTGACTCAGTGACTCTGTGAGCTGTCCGCCTGTCCCAGGCCACTGCCGTCTGCCACTGCCCACTGCTATATAATGCTATTAGCCTATTCAATTTTTGATTGTAGAATGGAGAAAATTCGCGCAAAGTTTGGTAAAATTGGTATTAACCGATACCGTACCGAAATAAAATGGTATTTACCGATACCATACCGTATTCTGAAAAATATCGTATTTTTTGAAATACTAAAACCGTATTTACCGATCAAACCGTATTTACCGAACCGTATAAACCAAAAAAACCGAACGCACAGCCCTACCGCTCATGGCTCGCCTAGTGTTAGTGTCTTTGTTGTGGACATTTTGTCCTACCTCGCTAGTTTGGAGTCCACCATTATGGAGGCATGATGGTCCCTCAGCGGGCGTAAAACTTACAGTGCAAATATGGTTAGTTTGTTAGGTAAAGGGATGGGAGAAAACAAAAAAGAGGCAAAGTGTACCCTTAGCTAGCGCCATGGTATGGTCAAAGCCGTTTGGAGGGATGTACAGCAAGCCGTACGTGCCCTGCATAGGGAAGCCGGAGAAGTATGGAGGACTCTCAAACTGCTACACTGGTGGTGTAGGAGGCCGTGCGCAGGCTGACCCTCGGCCTCGTCAAGTTGAGGTGGTGTCAGATGTGGCCATGCAGACCCCCTCTCGTGGTGCCATGCCGGACGACCCCGTTGGATGCACCGTGTGTGCGTCGAGCGTGGGCGTGCAGACCTTCAGGGGCCTAGTGCATGACAACAGAGCGACGACACGTGCACCCAAGGCCTGGATACGACGAAAAGTTTGCCGCACCTCCACCTGTGTCACCTCCACACCACTAGTGATCCTATCCCCCATGGTGCGAGAGTCCCTCCAAATCGCAGCACCAGCATCCGATTGTAAGGAAAAAACGAAAGGTTGAAACCTATTAGTGGGATTGCCAGAAGTGAACATTTAAAAATTTGATGTATGTATCGCGACGTACGCGGGGTATGTGTCTTTCGGTGCTGCGACGTGTGCTGGGGGCGGGTCAACAATATGTACCATCCTGGTACGTGTCTGAGGCTAATACCAGCGAAGGTACTCGCCTCAACAAAACAATACTAAGAATGCAGAAGTGCAGCTCCACCTTCGACACAATCCAGTGAGTCTCATACTTCGGTCTACTTGCATGGACTCACCAAGGACAACCGGTCTACTCGCACTTCACGTTGTACTGCTCCTAGCTAGATTACACGACCTGAAAAGTCCGTTGCATGGACAGGGTCCACAGCTTGATGGAATCCTACAATGATACCTTGTCAGTAAACATTGAATGCAACCAAACCTCTGTGCCATGATACTCCTACGGTGATTCATGCTCGCCATGTGCGGCAACACCCTCAGCATCAAACTGGTTCCATTCCTGTGGGATAGAAGCTTCATTTTCATCCAAACTGTCCTCATTGTCCTCCTGTTTAGTTTCCTCTTCAGCCCAAGCCATCCGATCATCGCTCTCCATTTGATGCACTATGTACTCCATATGCCCCCTTTATCATCTTATCCTGTAGCCTCACCATGCCATGACCGTTCTTCCTCTACTCCATGTACCGTATTGACTTCGTCACGAGTAACATCCTTTTCTTGACAAACATGCTGGATGCCCGAGCTGCTCCCACCTCCTAGATGATAGCCATCTGCATGACCTTATACAACTTCTATTGGGCATGGTTGCACAAGCATCACGCACTCGTATCCACGACACCGGCACCCTTGCATAAACCCCTTCCACGCAACAGTGCACTTCAATGTTCTCAACTCCTATCTAATATCCGTGGGTGACCGGCTCCAAAGCCCTTGTATGATGACGCTGTACACCTCAGCATCCAAGGAGAAACTGTGGGTGAGCCAGTACATCACATCTGTGATTCAAGCATTCTCACTGTCCGGGTGTACCAGAGTGGCTTGTGCAAAACAGCTCAAGTTAACACCGTTCGGACCTTCACGAATGGTGTCGACACCATAATGCACTTTCAATGTAGTGGGTATCGGCATTACTGATGTCAATCGCATCGCACAATATAAAAGTACTGCAATTTACATTTCTACGACCATTCGCCTATCATAACTAATTACACTACCCTTATAGCATTAACTCTCTATCGGCAGACGGCACACCGACGCCGCTCTCGTCTCGCTGCTCAAGCTCTCTCCTATTGTAAATAACTCCTAATGGGTTTCGACAATTTACATGACATATTAATTTAAATGCTAATATACCAGTTATAATGGTAGACATGGTTTTTCAATGTACTAACGATATTACATTCATTCGTAATTAATCATAAATGTCACATATTATTGTTTTGTACGAAGCAAACTATTTAATTCATACAAAAGTATTGACTGAATTTTGAATAACTATAAATTTCTACGGATGCTTAATTTGTATATAACATTGACTAAATTTTCTACAACTACAATTTTGTACGGATGCTAATTTTCTATAATTATGTTCACTAAATTTTCTACAACTACAGGTTCGTACGGCTGCTAATTTTCTATAACTACATTGACTAAATTTTATATACCAAAGCTGTGCTATTCCTTTCTACAACTACTAATTATACACTAAATCAACTATTTACTTAATACAAAAAATATTAACTACAACATACAAAAAATTTTACTTAACAGAAATAGCGGAACCTCTTTTTTCTTTCTCTCCCTCTCCCTCTCCCTCTCCCTCTCCCTCTCTCCTCTCCTCTCTTTTTCTTCTCTCTCCTCTTCTTTTCTTTCTTTCCCTTCTGCCTTCTCTTCACCGCGTAGCGTGGGCAAAAGAAATTACAGGGGCTCAACCGTGTGACCGATTTATATGTGCCTTCAGTCATCGAAGGATTGGATGACTAGATTTGTAGTTGCCTAACCGTTGGGCGATTGGAAGCAGTCGTTTGACGGTTCGGCGACTAGAAATATGTCGCCCAACGGCCCACGGATTGCTTACGCGTTGCGCGGTCGTTGGGTAATAGGATCTAGTCGTCTAAAGATTAGGCGACTGGACGCTATTTCTGTAAAAAAAATATTTACACAGGTATATTTCTATTATTTGGAATAAAATATAAATTATTTTAAAAAATTCCCTAGCCCGCGCCTTTTGGCGAGTCATGGCGCGGTTTGCTTTTGCGTTTGTAACTTGCAACAGCTACCGCTACTCTGCTCGTCTTTCGTGGAGTAAAACACACTATTGAGTTCGTGCAGCTGATGTGAATTTTTTATGCACTGGGCATTGTTTACACAGAACCAACCGATCTAAGACTCACGAAAGGAATATGAAAGAGATAAATAAGTATCCGGCGCTATCCATATCTGCATGCATATGTACAATTCTTAATTTGCAAGATTTCGGTACTTGCTGTTCATAGCAATCTTCCGGGATTAATAATTCCCATATACAACGTATTTGATTGCTGTGACCTTTGTGTGTTGAAGCCAGCATCGGTTCTAATCAATCACATGTAGTGAGATTCATATAATTGAGCGTGCAGAGCCACCGGACTGAAAGAATCATCCTATGAAACCAGCACTATGTGCAGCTCCCGACAACTGCGATTTCATCCTTGAGAGTCTTCCTCTTGCCCTCGTGCTTGCTCCCGGCAATTGCAGGCTTTTTCAATGTCTGCAGTAACATCAGTGATTTCAAAGTGTCAGAGCCTCAGCACTGTATGGACAACTGCGAAGTGCTCCATTGCTTGACAAATTTTACCTTTGCATACGGTGTAGGAACATGACCTAGGCTAAGATTCAGATATATGAGTATAGAACTTGCAGTTGTTATTAGGAACTTAAAATATACTGACTTTTTTCAGAAGTAGGTCGGTCTGCCTCTCCATCTCTCGGATTTGCTCCACGGTCATGCCGTACCACTCGTCGATCCACGCGAAGCACAGCCGGTGGCACGCCAAGAACAGCGCCCTCTCCCCCTGCATGGACAAGACATACTGCGTTACTTTGCTCTGAACCTCTGAAAGCTGTGCCATTGTACCAGGTGCAGACTAACTAAGTGATGCGAAAAAAATGGCAACCGAACAACAGGCGTGATCTCAGCGTACCGCGATGATGCAGTCTTCGATCCGTTCGCCCAAACCCCAGATAGAAGCGTCCATGATCACTAGTTTGTATGTGGTCATGACGGGACGGCATGAATCCTGCAAGAATTATGATTTACAAGCATATGTATGAATAGAGGTACCGAACCATTGGCACAAAACAATTCAATAGGACAACAGGTGCATCAGGCTTTCTGAAAATATGCATACCATCCATCCCTTCAAAAGAGGGCCTCGGTTCGTCCGTTGCGACTTGAAGGTTGTTAAGTCGCTACTTGGAGCACTGATCACCTTACTCCAATAGTCCCGCGATATCGATGTGATGTCGATCATCTCAACCTCTCTTGCAGCTAATTGCTCCTTGGTTAAATTATGCACCTGATGTATAGTAGTACACTGTCAGTACCCTCTTTCCTTTCGCCTGAAAGACGGAAATATGATCGTCGGACTATTGCAACGTACTTACGTTCTCCGAGCAGCCGTTGTCAGGTCTAATTACAGTGTCAATGGTCAGTGAAGACTTGGTGAAAAGGGGGCACTGATGGCAAATGATCAAGAACACTAAAGTTAGGTTGGAATTACTGAATGAACTAACTCACTAAGGAGTATTAGATTTTAAGAACCAAAGAATTCTTTACTTCGTGGTACCTTGATCACTGATGGTGGTCAGAGCAGAATTCATGGCACATGTGAAAAAGAAGGGAAATACAAATGGAAATAGCAAGAATCATCAACTGGGGAAGTACGAATAAATATACTTTATAAATGGGGAAAATGTTTCTGCTAACCTGTTCTGCTTTTCGGATACGCGCACCACGAGTCCTCGCGCACGGTGAGAGCACTAGAAGACGCGAAGCCCTTCATCCAAGATGGAATTTTGCTGCATAAATTTTACTTTCAGTCGTTAACAGCAAGTTTTTTTTTCCTGAAAAGGCAAGATAGTGCTCCTACTTAGCACAATAGCTTAATTTTTCGTGAGTCCATGATTGCAACGTTTGTACATTTTAATGCTTACTACTGCGGATTAACCTCTTAATGGCTTTTTTTTCTTGAACAAAGGCATCTTATCTGCTTTCAGTTGCCATAGTTCTAACCTCTTTTAACTGCCTACCACGGCTTGCCCATTCTTGTCAAGCCTACCTACAATATTTACGAACTTACGAAAGGCCTTAATCAGCATGTTTTCTGAAGCAACTTAACATTGCTTAACAGTATTAAATTTGTGAAATCCACCAATCAAGCATAAACGAAACAAAACTAGATGGCCGGGTTAAGATACATACAAACCTCTGCAAATGATAAGCTTTTGAGGTGAATTGGCCCTTGCCAAGCTTCTCATCCTCAAATGGGACCTGCTGCAGCACCTCTACACCCTCCTTGCTGTTTGTGTTTTGCTGCTCCATCTTCATGATGGTGTAGCTGAGCCCTATTTCATACTGTATCACAGCATTTGATCTTGATCAGTTCAATTATCAACTCAACTACAAGAATACAAAACCTTTGTCTAAAGATTTTATTGTTAGTTCTCCATACCTCTTCCATCGACATAGGCATGACGATTCGGCTTGGTGCAAGATTGAAGTCAAGGTGTGCCAAATTCATGCAGACACGTGAGTACACACAAAAAAAAAGATCGAGCACATGAAGTGATATTCCAAGAACATAAGAATTTTAGAAGGATACAATTCCTTGATCTGAACCATGGCTGAAGTAGTATCGAGATGGCCAAGTTTGATGACTTGCTGAGTTTGCTGCTGAGAGGAAGGAAGAAGAGTTTTTTGCCTGTTTTTCTCTTCTTTGGTGGTTGAAGAAGGCAATGGAGGACGCAGAGGAACGATTCTTTATTCTTCAGATTGCCGCTTATACTTCTTCCACGCATTCCCTCCAACAAATAGAAAATTTCCCCATTGAATAACCTGGGTATTAGTATTACACACATGGAAGTTCAGAGACGGCGGGAATGGTATTTCCTTGCAGTGCTAAATCTGAAGTTTTAGGTGGGCAAATATGCAAAAGAATCCTTAAACGGGCAGGTCTACATCAAACTGAGTTGTGAGGTGAGTAATTTGCTAACGTCGCCGGTTGCCTTTATGTAACGTATCTCGCAACTTCCGGAAAAGATGCTGGTATCCGGCCGGCCGGGCCGCCCAAACAATCGTGCTCACCCATTTGCATTCTTGCGCTGCCGGCACGGCCAGGGAAAAACACTTGGCCAGGGGGAAGTTATGGCTTGAAAAGACACCGTTTTCCATCATGCAAATCATGGATCTTGGGTGTTGATTTCCTGAGCTAGTGGCCGAAGTTGGATACACCTAGGATTACCAAACGTCACCGATTACCTTATCAGTGATCGGTTGGGTTTAAACTTTTGGCTTCCAGCTTATTTTTCACTATTCATAAATTTCGTCTTTTTCTGAATTTTTGATTTTTTTTGTTGAGCTTTTTTGCCGGTTTTTCCCCGTATTTGTTTGTATTATACGTAATGGGTTAACATATTTTTTATATTTTTAAATTTTTTAAATTTAATTATGCTAAATAAGCCTCTGTCAGCTACAGTGTTTTTTTCAGCCATAAACCATGAGCTTTTAAACCACTTAAACTCATGGCCCCTTATATACAATAAGCTGTTTTAATTAACTGATGAACTATTAGTATGATGCTCCTGCCTCTATTCCAAACTTTTAAAAAAAGCGAACTAAAAATGAGATGCACGGTGAGTATATTAAACCTGAAGTTCAAAACAGTTCACTCCAAGCGAAATGAAATTACCGACCTACATGGCCGTGGTCGTGGAAGATGTGGTTGACACAAGAGGCGATCAGATCAGCATCTGGTTTCTGAGAAGATGCTGCCAGAAACCAATTCTTCCTGAGGCAGGGGGTGGGGAAGAAGATTCTAATGGATATTCCATAATATACTGATGGGAGATCCTTGTACTATATTGCCTGCTCCTTGCTCCATCACGTAATCTTGGATTTGGGGTTACTTGTTGGCTTTCTTTCTTCTCATTTTATATTGCATACGCTCATTTGTTTATCGTTTTCAGTTTCAATTGTTGTTATCATCTAGACTTTGCACATATATTTATATTTCACTTAAACTTTCTTCCTTTTATTTCCTTTCTTAAAAAGACAAGTTTAGCTTTCTCCTCGCGAAAGGAAACTAAGGGCCAATGTGGTCGTTGTGCTATGCTTATTTGCCAAAGCTGCTGTGAACAAACAAACGTGAAGAATATATTTCTGTATTTTCTCTAGCACGGAATTTTTTTCTTAGCTAGATGCTTTGATACCTTATGTTATTTCAAGCACACATGATTTTTTTTCAAAAAAAAAAGCAATTAGGAAAACACTTAAATATGTGAAAATAGTTCCATCAAACGAGATTATCATAAACCATCTCGATGCCAAATGGAACCTAAGCTTGCGAAAGAGTATCTAGCAATGTTTGTGAAAATTTTCTGAATGGATCTTGTCACCGACACAGAAAAAAAAGGAAAAAGAAAAAGATTGTTGTCAAAAAGGAAAACCGAGATCCCTTAAAGAAAAAAAAATGAAAACCGAGATACAAGCATACCATAACGAGCCCGTAATGGAGCTCAAGGGCACAGCCCAATAGCCCATGTCTATTTTGAGCTTCCAGAGCGGACGATAGACAACACGCGGATTTTTGTCCGAGGAAAGATAGATATATTAATTAGTCAAGGGAATAATTACAATCCGCGAGCACAATCTGCTCGATACAAGAAGGAAAACTGGCTAGCCAAATTGCAGAACTGGATACACGCATCGCATGTCGAGCTAGCTCATGATCGAGCTACCCTATTCTCATCTCTCTTAACTTTACAATCTTAACCTCGCCTATTGCCATTATTGACTCCTTAGCACCACGAATGTAGCTTGAGTGTAGCGTCACTCAAAATCCTTGGATGACAGCCCGGTAAAGCAAGAGTTACAGTCTATTTCCAATATAACTGTTCCATGACACCATTTTGCTTCCTCTGCCGAGGAGCAGTTCCTCAGGAAGTGTTAAGAGGAAATAAAAACACTATCCTTATCGTCTCAAATGGCGGTGCCAACACCAGCCTTTTTCGTTACATCCACAAAACCTCCATCAACATTAACCTTGATCTAGCCCAAATCAGGTGGATGCCAGCAAGCAAGAGGAGGATTGTTAGACCATGTGATGGTCGTGGATTCATTGATGATGAATAATTAATATTTGGTTTTATTCAAATTTGCATTTATGAATATTCGGGTCGATGCACTTCTGTGCTTGGGTTTTCATGTTGGCTTTTCTATCACGATTAGCTTCGACCACGTTTGGTAATTGGTGGTCCGAACGGACTTGTGCCGATGGTCCGAACGGCCTTGTATTATTGGTGTGAACAGCTCTGTGTTGGGTGGTCCGAACGGCAGATTTCGACCACGCCAGACATTGACCACGTAAGGCAACCATTGCAGATTTCGATTACGGTCGACTTCGACCGCGTCAGATTTCGACCACGTTCGACTTCGACCATGTGAATGTCCGACTTCGACCTTGACTGACTTCGACCACGTCCGGCTTCAAGCACGACAGGTAATCGTAGATTTCAACCTCAAACAGTGAACCGGTCGTAAGCAATATTTAACTAGTCGTATGCGACAGTGAACTGTTCTTAGCTATAGTGAACCGGTAGTAGGTCATAAGGTCATATGCTACAACAACCAGTCGATGGTCGTAGTTATAGTACTTTTTCATAGTCGTAGCTACAGTATCTGATCAGTACTCGGTAGTCATAGACTATACTGGTTGATACTCGATAGTCGTAAACTTTACTGATCGTATTCGATAGTCGTAGATTTTTCTGGTTGGCAGTCGTAGACTTTACTGGTCGATGGTCTTAGACTTTGTGATCGGTAGTCGTAAGCTTTGTAGTCGGAAGTCAAAAACTTTGTGATAGGTTGTCGTAGGCTTCACGACTACACTCGTAGACTTCATAGCCGGTACAAGTGCTTTAACTCTTGCTATCTTCGAGTACTTCAAGTACTCCTGTTAGGCCAGCGATAGGACTGGCTGGCGGTGATCGGTGAACAGTGTTTGGAGGAACGGTACTCGTAGTCGGAAAACTCAATAGTTGATAGTTGGTACTCGATGGTTTTGGTCGACAACAATGCTTATTATGCCCAAGTGTTTTGAGCGAAGCGATGGTAATTCTCAAGTACTTGTTGTTTTCGAGTCCTCGTTGAGCTAGCGGTCATATTAAGTGATCTAAGGCTAAATTCTGGAGAGCAATGAGATGTGGTCATGTATGACCTGGTTGGGTTTGTTGGTTGGTTGAGGTTGTGGTTATATGTGAGTGTGCTAATGACGATCAAGTTTGTAAGAATTTATACTGGGAAAATGTTTCTTTAGTCTTTGCATATGCAGGTGAGTGTGGAGACGATCATGATCGGTGATGACGAGCACTAGGACTAGGATGGGGAGATCCGAGGTCCAGACGGTTGAGGATGTCATGCGAGGTAGTCAAGCTAACACTGGAGCACGTGAAGATCAAAGGAGGTGATGCGTGGAGAAGCTACGGGTGGTGCTGTCCTGAAGGCTTCGACACGAAAGTTGATGAGGTGTGATAAAGAGATGGGAGTTGTCGTCTTGGAGGCTTCGTCATGTGTTATGTTAGGAGTTATGGATGGAGTCCATAACTAAGAAGATTGAGAGTTTGAATAAAACCCATGCTTAGAAAGGTTTTGGTCCCTTGATTTGAGGAAGAGATAGGACTTCATATTCATGTTTGAGTCGAATACGATTTAGGGCTCTAGCATATAAACACAGGTAGTGGCTAAGAGGTTTAGCCGTGGTTTTTGAAGAAGTTTTTTGTGCTAGGGTTTATAGGGGTACTTGTGAGGGCGCTTTGTAAATCCACGGAGATCCAGCAATAAAGAACATTTTGAATGAATATGGTTCGTGATGTGCTGAAGATTTCTAGTGATTGCTGTCGCAGTGGAAGCATTCAACTATGTGCAAAGGTGATCGAGAGGCTCTACTTCTGGATTGATGTTTTTGAGTACATTCAATCTTGCCAAAAATTGGAGCTGAGCAATCTGGCGAGCAGTTGAGTGTCGAGTAATCGAACGAGCTGTTGAAATCTTCGTCGACTACTTGAAGATTTCAAAAAACGGAGGCAATCATTCACCTCCCTCTAATTTCACCATACGATCCTACAAGTGGTATCAGAGCAAGGTTGCGATGGCGTCAGATCAGGATCGGTTCTCTGGTAAGCCACCGTTTTTCAATAGAACAGATTATCTCTACTGGAAAACACACATGGAGGTCTTTCTACAAGCACAAGGTAATGCTATTTGGTAAAAAGTTAAAAGTTCATATGAAGTACCTTTTGTCATTACCATTGAAAACTCTACTGGTGTAGAAGCTAATGGTAAGGCTAAAAATATTTTATTGCAAGGTATAAGTAGAAATAAGTTTGTCAGAATTGCTCATATTAAATCTGTAAATAAAATTTGGACTGCTCTAGCTGATTACCATGGAGGATCAAAGCCTGTTAAAGGTGTGCATCAGAATCAATTCAAAAAGGAGTATTCTAAATTTGATATGAAACCCAGATAATCAGTAGATGCTCTTTTCGATCGCTTCAATAAGGTTATTAGTGATTTGCAATCAATTTGTGTAACATATACTGATTTTGATAATGCTTGACAAATTTTGAATTCTCTGGATATGTCTGTTTGGAACATTTTAGTTACTACCATCAATCATTCTATTAGCATGGAAACACTTACCTTTAATGATCTTTATTCCAAGATGAAAACACATGAGATTGATGTTTTGCCAAGATAAACAAGACTAATTCGTTGGGCTTAGTGACTAACCAAACTGACAGTTCATCTAGTTCTTCTAGTGCCTCTTTACCTGCTTTGTGCTCTATTTTAAATGAACAATTAGAGAAGATACTAGAAGAGCAGCTTGTACTTCTCTCCAACAGGGTGACAAATGCAATCAATAATGTCAGAATGGGGCAGAGAAGAGGTCATGTCAAATGCTATGAATGAGGTGAACTTAATCACATTAAGTTTAACTACCCCAAAGTAAAGAGCAAAGAGGTCGATGAAGACAAGGCACCAACTCATCGACTTCGGTTCAAGACTGTCTCAAGCAAGAAACACAACTATCGCAAGGTGGTCAACAAGGTATTTTTAGCACTTAAGGAGATTGATTTGAGTGATGTTGATTCTGTAAGTGACGAGGAGGATAATGGCAAGAAGGCAAAGTAGGCAGACTTCACAGGTGCTTAGATTAACAGAGGAGCTCAAGAAGTATAAAAAGAAAATTAAAAACATGATCTTGTTGTTGAGAACTTAAAATTTAAAATTCATAGACTTATAGCTTCTCTTCCTGATGATGAATCATGTGAGTCTTGTCAAGTTTTATTTTCGTAGTTGGAGTCTGCTAGAAAAATTAATGCATCAAACCTGGTTCATTTTGGTGATGTAACTACTAGACTTGATGAATTAAAATTGACACATAATCCTTGTGGTGAAAAGTTAATGATGAAATTGAAAAGCTCAAGTCTAGTTCTTCTACTCAATCCAAAACATGCTCTAAGTGTGATTTACTTCAGGCTAGACTTAATTCATCTCAGAAGTCAATTCAACAAATGCTTTATCATGAGACTATTTCTTGTGCTAATTGTCCTAAGCTTAACACTGAAATAGAAGTTTTGATTAGACAACTTAATGATTTTGCTGAAAGAAGAAATTGGTTCAACTTAGTGCTTCCAAGTAGATTGTAAATGAATCTGTTAAGTGCTCATCATGTTCCTCACTGTCTAAAGAAAATGGGTACCTTAAAAATACTTAAGAGAGGTTTTCTTTTGGTGAGAAGAATTTGAATATGACCATAAACAAGTTGAAATTTTGTGTAAAAAATCATGGTCTAGAATTTAATTTTATTGAACATACTAAAAATAACCCGCTAAAGTGGTCAAGATACTCGAAATAGGAAAATTTGATGTAGAATAGGAGCCAAAATAAGTCATTTTCCGATCTACTGGTTTTGCAAAAGAATACCCTACCAAATTGAGTGATGTTAAGTCGACTGATACAACCACTCATCAAGTATCAATGCACTCATTGTGGTAAAGTTGGCCACTTGGTTCAATTCTGCTTTAGGAAAACAAGGAAAGAGAAGAAAGACAGGATAAAGAAGTGTGTTCGACCAGGTACTTCTTGTGGTCGAATCAGTATGGTTGGACCGGGTGCTCGACTAGTTGGTTCTCATGGTAAGACCAGAGTGGTTGAATAATATTTTCGATCAGTTGTTTCCCACCGTCAGACTAGCTCCTCAAGAGACTTTCGACCAAGATTTTCTACTCGTTTAGACCAGTCGAGGGCTAGACCAATTTCACATAGTCAGTTAGATTGCTCTCGACCAACATTGTCCATGTGACCCGAATGATTAGCAGCCAGACCAGCTCTTCCGAGGAGGTCAGACCGCCCAGTGGTCGGACCAACTATTCATCAACTGTCTGGTCGAAACATGATAGATCCTAATGCTTCACTTAAATCTTTGTTAGTTCACGATTTTGCTCTTGTTCATCAAGTATCTTAGTACTGGATACCAAAATCTCTATTATCTAAATCCAGTACTAAGATACCGATGACTGTTCGTGCTCTATAGGCTCGTCGTAAGAGGAAGGAGAACGTATGGCTTATCAACTCCAGTTGCTCTCACCACATGACCAGAGATTCACAATGGTTCTCCTCCCTCACTCGTGCCCCCGGTGATGAGATGATCACTTTTGGGGACAACTCTCAAGGACGAATTCATCTTAAAGGACGTCGCTTTTGTCAGTAAGTTGAGCTATAACCTACTTTCGGTTTCACAATTGGTAGATGGTAATCTTGATGTGAACTTTAGAAACCATTCATGTTGTATCTTAGATTCATCTGGTGATCTTGTTTGCAAAATAAGTTGAGTTGATTCCTTGCTTAAGGGTGATTTTTCATATTCAGCATCTTCTGATATTATATATTTGATTTCATCAGACTCTAAGGATTTGTTCTTCTGGCACCATAGATTAGGTCACATTAGTTTTGATCATCTAGCTCAGCTCAGTTTTATGAATCTAGTTAGAGGAATTCCTAGTTTTAAGATTGAAAAGTCAATGGATCTGGTTTGTTCACCTTGTCGACATAGTAAGATGGTCGCATCATTTCATCCCCCCACTCACACTTGTGATGATTGATTCCCTAAGACAATTATAGCACATAGACATTGTAGATCCTTCTAGGGTTCAGTCTGTTGGAGGTAAATGGTATGTTCTTGTTATTGTTGATTATTACTCTAGATTTTCTTGGGTGTACTTTATGGCCTCTAAGGATGAAGCTTTCAATCACTTTTGAGAGCTAACTCTTAGACTTGCTAATGAACTTTTAGGGGAATTTAGAGCAATTATAAGTGACACTGGAATTGAATTCAAGAACACATCATTTGCTTCCTTTTATGCTGAAAAGGGTTTAGACTATAAATTTTCGTCAGCTCGAGTACCGTAACAAAACGGTGTGGTCAAACACACGAATAAAACCTTGGTCAAGATAGCTAGAACAATGCTAAATAAACATGCTACTCCTAGGAATTATTGGGCTGAACCTGTTTCAACTGCTTGCTATATTTCGAATAGAGTTTTCTTACGAGCTAAATCACATAAGACTTCCTACGACTATAGCTACTACTACTGCACCTTCGACAACAATCGCTACGACTGCTCCTATGACTACAGTTGCTGCGACTACACCTACATCTAGTACGGCAGCTGCTACGACTACTTCGACAACCACATCTACGACCACTCTACAAGCTCCTTTGCGTATTCAACTACATCATCCCATAACAAGTGATTGGTGAGTTAAATGAGAGAGTTCTTCGTAGCACGTATAACTCCAATGTCTCATACGCTCATTCTACTTTTGTCTCCTCTTTTGAACCACAAGATGTAAGTCACGCTTTATTTGATGAGTCTTGGATTAATGTCATGCACGAGGAATTAGAAAACTTTGAGCGTAATAAAGTTTGGACCCTGGTCTCACCTCCTCATGTCATAATGTTATTGGAACTAAATGGGTTTTTAAGAATAAACAGAGTAAGGATGGTATTGTTGTTTGAAATATGGCTAGACTTGTGGTTCAAGGATTTACCCAGGTAGAGGGTCTTAATTTTGGTAAAACATTTGCTTCTGCTACTCGATTAGAAGTCATTACAATTTTGTTAGCATTTGCTGCTTCAAAGGGTTTTAGACTATATTAAATGGATGTGAAAAGTGATTTTTTAATGGCTATATCGAGAAGGAGGTTTATGTAAGACAACTACCTAGCTTCGAGAATCCTAAATTTTCTGATCATGTCTACAAATTGTCCAAAGCTTTATATGGTCTAAAAGAAACACCCAGAGTATGGTATGATAGGCTTAAATCATATTTGCTAAAAAATAACTTTCAAATGGGCAAGTTAGATAAGACTTTGTTTACTCTCAAGCATGGCAATGATGATTTACTCGTTCAGAGTTATGTAGATGATATCATCTTTGGTGGTTCCTCTCATGCTCTTGTTTTTAAGTTTTCAGATACTATGAGCAGGCAATTCGAGATGACCATGATGGAAGAGCTCACATTCTTTCTAGGCTTTTAAATCAAGCAATCAAAATTGGGTATTTTTGTTCATCAGACTAAGTACACTAAAAATCTACTTCTTCACTTTGATATGGTATGGTCAAACCAATTTTCACACCCATGGAATCTATGGCTGTGTTGGATCCCAACGAAGATGGTGAGCCTGTTGATTAAAAGGAATACCGAAGTATAATTAGCTCTCTTTTGTATCTCACCGCTTTAAAGCCAGATATACACTTTGATATGTGTTTGTGTGCTCGCTTTCAAGCTTCCCCCACGTGCTTCACATCATCAAGCGGTAAATCGCATTTTTAGGTATCTTCAGTCAACTTTAAAATTTGGCTTATGGTACTTTTCTTCCTCATGTCTTACCCTTAGAGCTTATTCAGATGCTGATTTTGGGGGCTATCGAATTGATAGGAAGAGTACTTTGGGCACATGCCACTTTTTAGGCACATCTCTTATTTCATGGGCTTCTAGAAAAATAGTGTCTATTGAACTTTTCACTGTTGAGACTGAATATGTAGCTGCTACTTTTTGTTGCTCTCAATTGCTTTGGATGACCGCTACACTTAAGGATTTTAGCTTAGAATTGGATAGTGTTCCACTTTTCTGTGACAACACTAATGCTATTAGTATTGCTATAAATCCTGTGCAACATTTAAGAACCAAACACATTTATATTTGCTATCACTTTTTTAGAAACCATGTGAAAAAGGTATATGTTGTCTTACATTTCATTGATTCTGATTCTCAAGTTGCTGATATTTTCACCAAACTGCTTGATTCTTCTCATTTTGCTCGTTTGTGGAGTGAGTTAGATATGTTGCATCCTGTGGGATTATTTTGAGGGGAAGCTTGGTGTTTAAATGTTTCGGAAGTTCTGTTTATTATACTTGTCAAACAAGACATCAAGTCTAAACCTTGAAATCAAATGAGTAGAAGAGCTTTCTTTATCATATTTACTCATATGTTGTGTAGTTTTGATCATGACTGATTCTAATAAATATGCTACAATTGAATTAAAGCATGACATAGCAGAATACTTTGACTAGATTAATTATAGATAGTATTTTGCGATGTTCATTTAAAAGGATTAGCTTGATTGTGAGTCTTATATTAAAGCTTGGCTATGATGCTAGTATGTTTCATATTGCAATCTTTTTATGTTCACTCAACTTAGCATATTATAATAAAAATAAAAAATAGAAGATGTATGCTTCAAGTATACCATGGTTAAACAAAAGAAAAGGCACAAAATGAGCTCGAATGAAAAGAAGTATGCTTGAAGTATGCCACCATTTAAAATAATGTTGCCTCAAAGATGGCATCATGAAAAGAAGTATGTTACAAGTATATCACGTGCTTAAAAATGAGTGTGGAGCAATAGACTACTATATGAGATTGCTAGCTCATCTAGATTTAAAGTTTGCTTCACTTTTAGACTTGCTCTTTTCGTTGTGATATCTCATTGTACTCTTTATAATTGGTTTAGCCATTGTTGAAATGCATGTCATTGATATAAATTGTTTAATCATACTAAAGACCTTTTTAGGCTTGCTTCATGGCATATGATCTAGGGAGCTCTACTCATATGACTTGTACACACTATTAAATTAATACATAGTGACTTGGATAAACCACAAAGTTTTTGGATATTTATTCTCTTGCTCTTTTTTAGAATTATTCTCTTTCTGGAGCTCTTGATGATTTCATTACCAAAGGATGAGAAAATAGCGAAAGGGGGAGAATCAGAGAGTTTTTTTTGGTTTCTGAGCTTATCTTAAAATCGCTCTCTAGAGTTGAGGGGAGTTTTTAGAGTGGTCTGTGCACTTTTGGTTATGGTCGGTCTCTCACAAATTCTCTCATTCGGATTTTTTTAAGATGTTATCAATGTATTCATTAAGGGGAGATTGTTAGATCATGTGGTGGTCGTGGATTCGTTGATAATGCATAATTGACATTTGGTTTTATTGGAATTTGCCTTTGTGAATATTCAGGTCAATGCGCTTCTGTGCTTAAGTTTTCAAGTTGGCTTTTCGATCACAACTGGCTATGATCACGTTTGGTAGTCGGTGGTCTGAACAGCCTTGTATCGGTGGTCCGAACAGCCTTGTATTGGTGGTTTGAATAGCCTTGTATCGGTGGTCCGAATAGCCTTGTATCGGTGGTCTAAACAGCTCTATGCTGGCTGGTCTGAACGGCAGATTTTGACCACATTAGACTTCGACCACGGTAAGGCAACCACTTTAGATTTTGACCATGTTTGACTTCAACCACATCAGACTTCGACCACGTTCGACTTCGATCACGTCCGACTTCTGCTGACTTTGACCACGTCTGGCTTTGACGATGGCAGGTAATCGTAGATTTTGACCTCAAATAGTGAACCGGTCGTAAGCAACATTTAACCGGTCATATGCGATAGTGAGACGGTTGTAGGTCGTAAGGTCATGTGCTATAGTAACCGGTCGATAATCATAACTATAGTATTTTTTCATGGTCATAGCTATAGTACCTGGTCAATACTTAATAGTCGTGGACTTTACTGATTGATACTCAATAGTCGTTTTACTGATCGTACTTGATAGTCGTAGATTTTTGTGATCGGTAGTCATAGACTTACTGGTCAGTGGTCTTAGATTTTGTGATCGGTAGTCGTAGACTTTGCGGTTCGAAATCGAAGACTTTGTGATAGGTTGCCATAGGCTTCACAGTCGGTACTCATAGACTTCATGGCCGGCACAAGTGTTTTAACTCTTGTTATCTTCGAGTACTCGTGTTAGGTGATCGAGAGGGTCTACTTCCACTACTACAGAAAAGGTCATCACAGACGGTTCAAAAACGTCATCACAGACGGTTTTGTGAACCGTCTGAATTTATGTGTCAGTGATAATACGAGGTCATCACAGACGGTTTTCGAACCGTCTGTGGTGCACATATCACATACGGTTTTTAACTAAAAACCGTCTGTGATAGTTATAATCACAGACGGTTTTTAGACGATTTTTAGTTAAAAACCATCTGTGATATTCCCTTCGACTCCTAAACATATTTCTGTTTATTGGCTAGCCTCAGGAAATGCTAGGCATGCCCTCTGAAACAAGCAGATCAACATATACATATATACATCCAATTCACATCTCAATTCATTTCACAAACATAAAACATCCATTTTTATTAAGATTAGAGCCTACCATTACAATATGCCAAAACAACGAGTAAGTTACACAACAAGAACAGAGAAAAAGTAAAGATCCTCTATGCCTTCTCGCCCCTGATGCAACGCATGAGCTGGATGTCTTTGACGCCCATCATCGTCGGCGTTGATTGAGCGTCTGCACGGTTGGCACGAGCTAGTTGCTTCTGCGGTGTCTTGCCTCCCGTAGACTTGTGCGTCATCTGCAAGGAGGAGGACAGCAAGGAAGAGGAGAACAACAAGGAGGAGGACAGCAAGGAAGAGGACACCAGCAAGGAGGCTGGGTTTTGGTTATATTTATAGGGGAGGGAGAGGGAGAGGGAGGGAGAGGCGAGAGTTTGAATTTTTTGGCGCGGGAACGGAGAGGCAGAGCTACGATCCGTGGGGTGAGGATTGGTGGATTTCTATTGGCTATGATTGGGTTGAGGTGGATCGACGGGCCCAGCGGTCAGATTATCACAGACGGTTCTATTCTGTGATGAATGAATATCACAGACAGTTCTATATATAGAACCGGCTGTGAATTAGAGTACAAAATTTTATATACCGATGCAATATGAACAATTAGTCTGAAAAGATAGAATAGTAAAGTTTTATATGGCTTATATATACTCATTTGAAAGGTTTTGATGAGATCTACAACTTTTCAGTTGAAGCAAAATCCAAATTCCGAAAGGAAGACCAAGAAAAAGGGCAAAAACAGAAACCAAAAACTTGCGACACAGGTTTAGGGCAAAGATGGCCGATTTTGGGGGTCTTGTAGGGCGACTAGCACAAGCGAGTTGTTTTTTTTGGATCGGGCTCGTCGTTAGCTTTCCAACGAGTGCAAGAACGTCGAAAACGGATACTGCATGCAAAAGTTATGCCCATTTTACTGAAGGTGTCTCAAAACTAAATCATCCTCGGACTTAAGCGGGAAAATATGAAATTTTAAGGGATTGCAAGGCGGGAAACGTATCACAGATGGTTTTTATTATAAAACCGTCTATGATACTGGAATATCACAGACGGTTTTATAATAAAAACCGTCTAGTATCACAGATGGTTCAGCGGTAAGAACCGTCTGTGATACTCCTTTTTCCCGCCATAAATACCACAGACGGCCTCCAAATAAAATCGTCTGTAATAGTGTACATCACAGACGGTTTCACAAAACCGTCTGTGATTTAGCGTCTAGCATTAGCCTTTCTGTAGTAGTGTTCTAGATTGATATTTTTGAGTACGTTCAATCTGATTGAAGATTAGAGCTAAGCAACTGGCGAACGATTGAGCATCGAGTAGTTAAATATTTAAAAAAATATAAACAATTATTCACCTTCTTTAATTACATCGTACGATCCTACAAGGAGCTAAGGTTCTTTGGATTCGACTAGAGTAGCGCTCGGCCAGAGCCTTCTTTCCATTAGCATCAGTTGATTCCGGATGTCGAACTTGCAACAGTGAATTTCGGAGCTCCACCAGAGACTGAACGCTCTACATGGATGTTAATCGTGGCAACAGGGAGGACGTCTATTCCGCACTTGCAGAGCTACACATATGTTGGATACGTACCGTGCACTTCATGTACAACTTCGACACATGACGTATTTCTCGCGTCCCCTAAATCGTACAGAATAGCAGCAGATCGATGATAATCCACTACATACAATATCAGACTTAATTTCCCCTACCGAAGGAGAATTGAAACAGTACAATAACACGGTTTCTTCTAAGCCTTCATCGATATTCCACTATCGTATGCCGGCCATCACAATTCCAACAGGTAGGGAGCATCTTCTCTGGACATTTTAGGTTTGCTTGGACATTCTGCATGTGGAGCCAAAGGATGCGTTTGGATCCATGCGGCGTGATTTGAGACTATAGTTAAACATGTCGGAAGCCAAGATTAAACGAAGACAGCACAGGCAATACCATATTAGCATGCAGAGACTGGTTAAAACAATGAGCTTGTTCTTTTGTGGCTGTGGCTTGTGGCTTTTGACTGTGGTTTGTGACTTTTGACTGTTCGTGTGAAAGATTACAGAGTAACTGAAATTCACGTGCAGTTTTTGCCGATATAAATGAAGTTGGTACAGTATGTACTACAATTAATTAGTAGATCTTATTTTAAAAAGATATTTCGTTTAAAAGTTAGTTACTATAGAAAAACCAAAACCTGAAGTTAAAAACTACTTAAGGGCCAATATTGTTAGTCATTGGTTCAAATCGCCGACGACGATGACCGCGCGTGCAGCAGATCAGATCAGAGACGGGCCACCGTACGTCGACGTATGCTACATGGTTGGCATGCGAGACTTGCTGGAAGCCGTTAATAAGACGGTCCAAGTAGCATGGTGTGGAGATAGGGTTAGGCAGCCTTCTTTTGGTCGCTTTTGGGGCTGTGATGGTGATCGATTGGTATACTTCATGGGAACATCGTATCATTTTCCGTTGCGCGTGCAGTGTGGTTTACTCATGCCAGGAATACATCGCGGTGAGGTGATACGTACACACGTTCCACACAAAACAACATGTTGATGCTGTCGAAAAATCACAGGCTAGCTAGCTGTAACATGCATGCTTGCTGCTAAGTAAGGCTCCTGCTGTGCCACGTTGACCAGACAGTACCTTGTATTCCTTGCTTTCGGTGGCGGAACAGGAGCTGCTTGAGCCAAAGTTTAGGGAGGGCTATTAGCATGTGAGAGATGAGCTATGCAAACAAGCTAGGGATAGCCAAACCTGCTGTTTTTGCCCATCTTGGTCCTAAAATGGAGCTCTGCCCCTGCTTGCTCTTGTTTTAGACCTACTACTCTTTTTCGATCGCATGACGTGATTATTGGTCTGATACAACTCATGGTGACGCATTATAGGCAAGTACGCACGTACTGCAGTTGTACGTGAGCTCGCAAATGAACCGTTCGTTCGAGTTCCATCGAGCCGCCTGTACTACTAGTACGGTACTGATATTGTCGTCGTACTTGCCTAAAATCAGTTGATTTAGCAATAGCACAAATTCAGCAATGACCACTAACTCAGCTGATACGGAATGTTACGGGGGTACGAAGCATATGTACATATATACCATAGATTTTCATCAGCATTTCGTGCACCAGAACGTACCAGAATCTGTTCATCGCAAGATATGAATTCAAGAACAGATCGCGTTGGACGAGTAGGCGTGATTACCAGCTACAGCGTCATCTTTACTGTTACATAGTTGCAGGCTTGCAGCACGTACACGGTACACACGAGTGTGTTGCTAAGTAACCACTAGTATTCTGCATGCTAAGCATTAGTCATACGCTACTAGCGAGTCGGCCTGCTCAAGTCCAGAGCCGGGCCTCGTCCCACGCCGCCGAGTCCAGGTCCGAGTCATAGAGCGGTTGGTACGCAGCCGCACCGACACCCCCGCCCCCGCCGTCAAGGTCTAGTGGCGGCGGCTTCTGCTGCTGGTCGCGGCGGTGGTGGGCGAGCTCGACGCAGACGAGGGCGAGGAGGTTGGCGTGCTGCGCCTGGGCGTTGAGCAGGTCGGCCTGCGCGCGCGCGAGCTGCACCTTGAGGTCGTTGGCCTGCTTCTGCAGCCGGCACACCGCCCCCGCGCACCCGTACACAGGGTCCCGCAGCCGCGCCTCCGCCTCGTACACCATGCTGCTCACCGCGTCCGCCCGCGAGCTCTCCGGCAAATCCTACATGCGTGCGCAGTCGTATCAGCACATTGCACGGTTGCACGTACCATGCATCGTGTGCAGGGTTAAACATTTCATCCGAAAGATGACAAAATTTCGGGAATTTTGCTCCTTTCGGAGGGCAGTGAAAGGAGAAACATTCAGCCAAATTTTAATTGAACTTATCATCATTTGAAATTTGTCCAAATTTGGTCTAGAGTTTAGTTAAATTTCATCAAAATTCAGATGATGTTTGAAAATTTCGTCCAAAATTTTAACTGAAACGAATAAAAATTCACCATTTCGTTACTTTCGTCGGTCTGCCAAATTTTTTTCATACCGAATGTTTTTCCCTGGTCGTGTGTCACGTCTGTGACACGTATGCTTACAGGAGTTGCAGCTGTGCGTACCTGGAGGAGCTTGATGATGTTGCTGGCGCCGAAGACGCGGTGCGCGGTGGTGAACTTGGCGGGCTCGGTCGGGGGGAAGTAGGGCGCCAGCATGCAGCCGTCGGCGCAGCGGCGGCGGAGGACCTTGCACGCCGCACACGGGCTCAGGACGACGGTCGGCGACGACGCGTTGCCCGCCGGCGGGAATACAGGGGGCGGCGAGCATGACGAAACCCGCGACGGCGGCGACACGGAGCGGCCGTAATGCTGCGCCGCGGTATTGGTGGCCGTGTAGCCGGAGTCCATGACAGGAGAGCACGTCAAGCTATCTACGTGAGTTTGGACGATCGAGAAGAGAGGAGAGGAGAGGAGAGGCCGCGTTATCGAAGTGATCTGGTAATTAAAGAGCCAAATTGAGAGGGAGTGTATATATAGAGGGACGCGCGTCGAGATATTTTCTTCCATGCGAGGTGATGCTCCGTAACGTAGGGGTAGGTACAATGTGTTCACACTCAACATCAAATCGGTTACAGTTTTGCTAGTACGTATATCGGTATATGTACGAACGTGCTTTGCTGGCCAGTTTGGCAGGTTTGAAAGGCTTCCCTTTGTTCGGGTTTTTGACTTTTAATTTTGTGTTTCTATTTTTTTATTTTTATCTTTTTTTTTATTTTTTAGCTCTTTTGGTTGTTTATCTTTTCTTTATTTGTATTTTTTGTATTGTATGTGATGAGCTAACCTTTTTATTTTTAATTTTTTTTAAATTTAATTACGAAAAAATACCAACAGTTACAGTGTAAAATAAGTTAGCTATAGTGCCAAATAGTAAAAAATAAACCATGAGTCACCAAAAAAAGGTCAAATAAGCATAGCCAAACGGATAGTTAGAAGTGAGAAAAGTTGGTATTTTTGGGCCCTCAAAAATTGTATTTTGCATAACTAACCCCCTTCCGGTCTAATTTGCAAATCTAGCCCCTACACGTTGTTTCTGCCCCTGCGCCAGGGGGCAGGTGCCTTGCCCCATATGAGGGCGTGGTAGGTGCATGAGCACTGTAGCAGGCTCTGTAGCATATTACCAGGAAAATCCATTTAAGTATATTTTTGTAGAAAATTTTTAATATAGCAAATGAGCTCCAAAAATTATAAATTTATTACGGGGCCTCTCGATATAGTGTACTTACTTATGTATTTTTTCCAAAATTTTATCCACTTTCAATTTTTCCATAACATTTCTACAAATAGTATACTTAAATAATTTTTTGAGAAAAATTCAGAACAGATAGTATACTGTGTCGGAAAGCTTCAAAAAATGATTTACAATTTTTGGAGCGCATTTGCTATATTTGAAAATTCCTACAAAAAATATTTTTTAATGTAGTGTTGTAGTTGTACTGCAGAAAAGCCCAGGTGCAAGGGGTAGTACTTGTTGGCTAAGCCAACATGACGTACGCGGTAGAAGTCCAATTCGGTTTGTACAAATTCACGTCCGTGAAACAGCGACACATAGAATGAATCTTGGAGTAGCGTAGCGTCACGTCGCTGAGCAAAGCCATCTCATCTGGTCTTGTTAGTGCGCAAAGCTACCTCGTTGGGTCACGTTGCGCGCAAAGCTGCCTCGTCGGTAGGGTCACCTGCCCCCGGTGCGAGGCGAGGTAGTGACTTGCCCCCTGTGCCGGGCGCGACAGGTGACCTGCACCCTATAGGGGGCGTGGCAGGACGATGGATGTAGCGTACGTGTTCGTCAGGTTGATTCTCACGTGATTTGTCTTCGCACATCATTTTCGCGTGGTGCGTTGTTTCTGCTCGTTGTTTTCTCCTGTACTCGGCTATTTAAATTAGCAATCGCGCACTCATTCATCATAAGCCTCAGCTCTCACTCGCGAAATTTTCCCACTCGCTCGCTCATTCCTCTCAAGCATCTCTTTCTCTCTTTGCGAGGTGCCTCCCTCTCTCCAAGCAGGAGAATTAGTATTTAATCATTTTGTTAGTCTTTTGTTGGCACCATTTGCCATGTGATGCATATTTGAATTTGCAGTCTTTCATGTTTGAGGTTTAGATACGGTAATGCCGTAATGGTAAGTTCATTTTAGCAACATATGTATGTTTTTTGTGCTGTGTTTTGTTGAAGTATTGTGTTATTTTTGTCAGAAATGGAGACACTGTACATGTTCCACGGTGGGAAGGTCGTGCATGGCAGTCCAGATGGACTTGATATGTTGAGCTACCAATCTGCCTGACTAAATGTTCCCAACCTAGCACACATGGATTTGCTCAAGCTACGACGATGCATTAGTAGTTATTCGATAAGCACGTCGTAGGAACAAGATTGTAATAGAGGCAGTCATCACCACCATGGTCCCACCACACATGCAGATGTTGTGGGGCCTGGCGAAGGTGACCAGCAGTGCCATGTGGGCACACTACATGGAGATCGTTAGCAATCCTCATGCTCTGATCTATCAATGACCCATGGTGTATGTCTATTTTTTTTATCCCACTCGGTCCTCCAGGGGTGCTGTTGAAGGGGGCAATGATGTTCTTGTCCCCCTCTTCGGTTCGTTGATGACGAAAGAGGTCCCGGAAGCGTCGGACATCACTAGGCAGGATGCTCCTGTTGATGGAGATTCTACTAGTTTCCAACCAAATGAAGTTGTGGATAAATGGTGGGGTGCTCATATTGACTGTCACGGGATTATTTATGGCATGTTTGAGGGCATTGCCACCGAAGATGAGGAGGACTTTGAGTCACAATCCAGCGAGGACGAAGCCGATGATGAGGGTGGGGTCATCGGTGGCATTGTTTCCACTGCCATGGGCTATGTTCCAAGTCGGTTGGATTGGCGAGTAGCCTCTTCCCTTGTTCTTCCATAGGACCACGAGTCTTCGTGAGCTTTTGATGTGGACACCTTGCTTGTGGGACAATATTTCCCACACAAAACTGTCGCCAAGCAAGCTATCGCTAATTTCGCAATAAAGATTAGTTAGATTTACCGAGTTTATAGGTGAGTTTCAATGTTCTTTATTGTATCTTCAACTATCTATAGTAAGTCATGTTGACCATTATCTATCTTCTATTATCTACAGGTGTAACACTAACACGTACATAGTTAAGTGTGTGGTTAGTTCTTGCCCAGGCAAAGTCCATGCCTATTCCCTAGGGCGGGAACCGACTTCTGCATCATAGTCGTAATGGATCACACATGTGAGCTTGCGGAGCCATTGCAAATGCATAGGAATGTGACCTCGGGCTACATCGCAACCGTCATAAGCCATGCAGTTGCCGCCGATGTAACCGTTTCATTGAAGGTTCTGATGGCTGACGTAGCGAATGTAGTAGGGTATGTCGTTAGCTATAGTAAGGTCTGGCGGGCGAAGCAGAAGGTACTCGAAACGTTGTACGGTACCTACGAGGAAGCATATGACCTAGTCCCTAGAATGCTGAAGCAAATTGCGAATGCTAATCCGGGGACATGCATCAATAGGATGGAGCACATTCCTTTGCCAGAAGTACAAGGGCACCATTCTCACCGCTATTGCCACTGATGGCAATGACCAGTTGCCTTCGTTTTGTAATTATGGAGAACGAGAACACTGACAGTTGACTGTGGTTCCTAGCCAACATAAAACAACATGTTGCGAAGGACTGATTGAATGTGTGCATCATCACCGATTGTCACGCTGGGTTGCTGTCCGTGCTGCACACCATGCAACAAGGTACAAGCCCACCATTCCCATGGAACGACATGTGCACACGTTGGTGCACGCGACGTCTAGCCACCAACTTCCACACGCGCTTCTGGAGTAAGGACATCATGAAAAAGTTCAAGAAGCTCTACCTATAGAACTAGAAGTGCAAGTTCGACGCTGTGTGGTGGGAGCTTGAGGTCGAAACCGAGCATGCAAGTGAAGGTTTTGGGGCAGGCACACTGCAAAGCGAGTTCATTGAGTGGATGAGCATGCATGTTCTGGACTATGAGAAATGGTCTCTTCTTCACAACACCTATGGTGTTTAATACAGCATCATGACAACCAACATGTCCGATGTCTACAACGGTGTGTTGAAAGGAGTTTGTGCCCTGCCCATCACTGCTGTTGTCGACGAGACTTGGAACCGCATGATCGATTACTTTGTCAATCGGGCAATGATGGCCAAGCAACACTTGGACAAAGGGAAGCAGTACTTTGAGGTTATCCTTTACTACATAGAGAAGAAGATTACCAATGCCTAATCCCATATAGCTCACACAATGGATGGCCTGAGGAGGAAGTTTGAGATCCACCTGCGAGACAAGTGCGTTCGTGGCAACATGAGAGGTGACCGGAAACATGTTTGCACCATAGGTGCTGCGCAGTTTGCACCTACAACAAGCCTCAACTTCTGCACAAGCCTTACTCCCATGTATATGTTGCATGCGCTACATTTGCCACTCTTGTAGCATGTACATGTTGAAGTACTACGAGATACATCACATGTATAATACTTGGAATGGGGAGTTCAACTCCTATGACGTGGAAGGCCAGTATAGGGACCTATGCTCGGGAGCAGTGAAGTGGTCACCGAATGAACCACTGCAGCATCTAGGCCGTGGGAGGCGTCAGTCAAGGTGCATCCGCAACGGCATGGATGTGAGCCAACATGGAAACAACCAAGACCAACGAGGTGTAGGCTACGCAAGACTCCTGGGCACTCATTCAGGAATTGCCCAAACAGACTTTCTTCCTCTGATGCCACTTAGTTGCACAAAGGCCCTAACATGTTGTATCTATAAGCTATCCGGTATATTATATTATAGCATATTTTCTGGAAAATTTATTGAAGTATATTTTGGGTAGGAATTTTTAAATATAGTAAATAAGCTCTAAAAATTATAAATTATTTTTTGAAGCCTCCTGACATAATTTACTTATTTTTTTTATTTTTCATAATTTTATCCATTCTAATTTTTTCTCAAAATTCATTTAAATATACTATTTGTAGGAATGTTATAGAAAATTCTAAATGGATAAAATTTTGAAAAAAATATACAAGTAAGTACACTATGTCAGGAGGCTCTACAAAATATTTTATAATTTTGGAGCTTATTTGCTATATTAAAAAATCTTACAAAATTATATTTAAATAGATCTTCCTAGTAATGTGCTACAGAGCCTGCTACAGTGCTCATACACCTGCCGTGCCCCCCATATGGGGCAGGTCACCTACCCCCCCCCCCCCTCCCTGCGCAAGGGGTAGGTCGCCTGCCATGCCTGGTGCCGAGGGCAGGAGCACTGTATAGGCGCTAGATTTGCACATTAGGTCGGAAGTGGGCTAGTTCTGCAAAATACAATTTTTAGGGGGTCAAAAATGCCAAATTTCTAGAAGTGCATGCTGCTTAATTAATTACCATGCATGTCATGCATTTGTATGTGTAAATATGGTGATGCTTAATTAATTACTATGTATGCTTTATTAAATATAAGTCCTATGTCAAAGTTAATATAAATGCTTGAGAAAATTGATTAAGAGTTAGCAAAAACCCAGGCAACCTACAAATAGCAAACCCATACAAACATTAACATGTAGGAATAAGTCATTAATGAAGTGGTTGTCAGATAATTCTATAGAAATGTGCTTAACTAATGTTTTTGTTAGGCCAGCAAAGAGACTGAAATGATTGATTTCTCTATTGTTGTAAAGCAATGAGAGCGTTCTTTTACTGTTGATAGTGTGGCAAGATAGCAGTTGCTTTGACTCAAGATGAAACAATTAGCATCGATGGATCCTTGATGTCGAAATATACTTCGTTTTCCCCTCTAGTTTTCCTTTGCCCAAATGATAACTGTCGATAATCGAGTCACCGATATTACAAAATAAAATGAGAAAGATGGCTAAAATCTTTGGGAGAGAACAGAGATACTCTTTATTGCTATGAGTTAGTTATAGGGTGCATTTCACAAGGTGTGAGACTAGCCCTAATTACATCAAATTGAATGAAAATGAATCATACGATAATTGTCTTCGATTGTCCTCTGTCTTCTCTCGTCTAGCCTTAAATATCAATGAAGAGATGGCAATTATCCACCAGGGGACACCTTATGGAACTAGCTTGTCTAGTCGGGGAGTTAGTTATTGTTAGAGAGAGAGGACGTCTAATCATAAGTTGTTGTCACTAGGAGATGAACGTGGGAAACAATCTCATGGAAGTTGATTGTCAGAGACTCAAGGCTGAAACATCGTGCTATTTGGAGTGGATAAAGCGCAGTTTTATCTACTGCATGGAAGGAATATACTAGAATTGAGTCCAGGTACCAGTTCACAAACTCTCTGGGCGGTCATCCAGTTGAGCAACACGAACAGTGTATCTCTGACTAGGGTACTCAGAGAGCAACCCTTGAACGTTTATAACCACAGGGTCCTTTAGTCTTAGTTAAATATTAAAACCATATTTAGGAATTTATTCAATCCTCGTCAGCTAGCCCCCGAACTTTAAGTGAATTCATAATCCAAATTTCTTCCAATTGAATTTTTAATTGGGAAACTACTCCTTTAAACAGCAAGAGTAAAGAACCGGTTTGTATTCACTTTAAAATTGAGAAACTAATTGAGAAACTAAAAGGTTTGTGTTTGATGGATCGAATTCGGCAACAGAGGGGGGCGAATGTTGCTTAAATGATTTAACCCCCAAAATATCCACTAGAGTCTTCTCTCCAATAGCTAACGAGCTATGAAGAAAAAGCGTTCAAATCCACTAGCACCTCAACCAAAACAGAAGAGAAAATAGGGCTTAAACTAACAGCGAAGCAACCAAGGAAACAAGACCAAAGAAGGAAAATCAGCATGAAAGACACGCAAAAAAATTTCTCTGGTTGCAAGGGAGCCGGTTAGACCGGTGTGCAATGGCCGGTCTGACCGCCTGCACACCGCCGGTTTGACCGCCGTGTGTGGGCCGGTCTGACCAGCCGGGTCCGATCTAACCGCTCCGAGTGTGCCGGTATGACCGCCATGTGTTCTCCGGTCAGACCGCCAAAGACAGTCCGGTCTGACGGCTCCTCAAATTTCAGAACCAGCAGCAGGGTGAAATTTCAGACAACAAATTCAAGACTTCACTTAGCAAGAAAATTAGAGGTTTTTCTCTGGATTTCTCAGCCCAGAAAAGAGAGATAACAACCTAAATAACCAGAGGAGCCTAGAGAACCAAGAGAATCCATCTCAAAGCCAAGAATTAAAGAATTTCTTTAAAATCTGAAAATAGGATGGTGAGAGAGAAAAAATCCAAATTGCTCATGATTCATCCATCCTCTGCTCAAAATCTTTTGCTAACAGATTAGCAATGAACTCAGGACTCACAAGCAAAAGTCTCAAGCCATCTCCCAAAGGGAATCAAAATATTCCATCAACCCCTGCAAGAAAACCCTAGAACTCAAAGAACAGAGCGGCACATGACGAAGAGTCTAGAAATCACAAATGACATTGAATCCTTAATTTGTTCTTGAAAATGGGATGATCAAAGGGCCTTGAGCATTTTCCCTTCTCAACACAATCAAGAACCTTTTCTCAAGACAAGGATTCAACTCAAGACACAAGAAACCAAAAGAGGAACAGAGAAACTGCAGAAACTGAAATTCATCACAACCTGAGCAAAAAGTGAAATCAACCAAACAAAATCATCTCAGATTGATAGTGAGGAAGAGAGATGAATGATTACATAGGAATTACAACTAGCTCCTCACACAAACATCTCAAGAACTCCTCTCATATCTCAGACACACATAGGAAGACAAGAAGCTACGTACTGCTCTCTCCTGCCAACACCAACTCCTCACCAACTAAAGAGAAAAGCCTAAGGCCATCAACCCCTCATACAAGACATACAACATGCAGGAAACACTCCTCGTTTTATAGCCTCTCTTAATGGGTTCACCAAATGCTTTGCCCATTAAGCTTTTTCGCTTTACCCACTAACTCTAGTTCTTTGTCCACAATCCACTTCCTTTAGTGCAGCTTTGCGTATTCACCAAAACGCCCCTCCTGCACCTTCCGGGAAGCTTCCTCATTCCTTGCCTTCCAAGCCTCGCAGCTACCTCGAGCCCTCGCCGTCTTTGGCACACCTTGACCGCTTTGACCTCGGCACCGCCCGCGCCTAGTCCGGACATCCCGTGCCTCGCCACGACTCTACCTCGACGTCCTGCAGCCATCACAGACAAGAAACACATTACATAGCACCGCTCGAAACAAGTAATCCTCATTAGCATCAACAAATCAGGAACAAGAATACGCCTTAAGTCCATCTAACCAAACCCGACTGCGCCAAGTGCCGATGTAGCACGAACCACACAAACCAAACTCAATCTTTCCATAATACTCTTCAATTACTCATCACAAGCATGTGGTTAGCTCCACATGGTCTCTCGGTGTTCATTGGGCTTCAGATCGGATAACTTTTGTTTGTAGTTAGAGAGAAATCCTTATAAAACTCTTAGCATGTCACCTTGGGGTTTTACGCTTTCGAAGAAACCTTTCATCTTCTTCTTTCTTCACCCATAGCCTTGAATCCTCAAATATTTCTACTAAATGTCGAAGTCAACAAAATCGGTTGCATCACTTGGAGGCTGCACTTTGTGTCTCCACGATGGGAAGGCCGAAGAATACATTCCAATGTATTCTAAGTCTTCATGGCTGTTATGGAAAAACCTGTGATTCTATATGATGCTTACCAAGGATGACAACCTTTCCTTCACCGGTTGGGTTACCGTCGAAAATCCATGGTGGAGGTCCTCCTCGAAGAAGGGAAAGGTGGGGTGATGGGCCGATACCATCACCCGCCTTAGGGAGAGAGGCCTTACTTTGTAGCATGTGGTGAAGGATTTTATACCATGTGGCAGATAAGTCCTCTGAAGTCACACAACCAAACCATGCTTTGGTATACAGGCATGAATGACTTGAATAGGGATTCTTCAGAATGTAAGTCTCAAAAAATTCTGACCAGTTGAGTTTTATTTTTGTTCAGTTGAATCTTTTGACCTTAAGGTTTTCCTTGATTCCATAGCCTTATCCCCTACTGAGGTGAGGGAGAAGATTAAGATGATCTATGCCAGGGAGCCTAGCCAAATGGTAGAGGTGCCCTTGATCTTGGCTGTTACCTCTCCAAAAGAGAGGATTGAACGACGAGGTAAAAATGATAAACCATTTCATCTATTATATATTTTTTGATCGGTGTTTTGTAATACTCTTATGATGTGCAGATGCCAGATGGTCAGGTCAAAGAGTGTCAAGCTGTCTGAGAGCTTGGGGAATGCTCCTTCGAGCCCCAAGAGGCGACGAAGCATGAGGAAGTCATATGGAGCATTGAGATCAAACCCAGCTCCATCGACCACTACTTCAACCGTCCCTCTGAGCACTCATGCAACTACTCCAAGACCTCGTAGGCTTCCAAGAGCAGAGTCCCCTCGGAGGTAGGCTTCTATTATAACTCTGAAAGTTTTTGTTAAAAGTCTACCCTTTCTCTTATAAGGAGGATGGAAAAACACCAACAAAATTATATTTCTTGAATGAAGGATTTCAGAAAAACACCAACAGAAGTATGTTTGTTCGATGAAGGATTTCATCACCGAGCTCAGTTCAGTCAATGATCAAGCAAAAGAGATGGAAGAGCCGCTAATTGGAGCCATTATAACCGTAGAACCAAGTTCACTGGTCATGGGATCCGGGATGGTCATGACCGACCAGACCGAGGCTCTCATGGTCATCCCTCAAGCACCAGAGGAAACGATTGCTCCAGCAGTCATGGGAGTTCCAACCTCCAAGCATGTGGTTAGAGAAGCTACTTTCGACCACCCCATGGAGGATCCGACTAAGAATAAACTTATTCGATAGAAGGACTCAAAGGGTCCAACGAGCTCTACCAATGCAAATCTAGTAAAGACGGTCTAAAAGAAGAAAAGAAAAGCAAATGCTCTTGACTATGGTTTAGGGCATTTTAAATTCAAATCGAAGAGGAACAGGTATGTACTAGTAAAAAATCATGTAAATTTGTACTTTTGGACTTTTGTTGTTCTGAAGTTCTTACTTCTCCCTTTTTGTTCTTCTTTCTTCGTAGCACCTCTAGTACTCCGATTAGTCCTGATCATAGTACTCCTCATGAGGAAACTCCCAAGGAGGGAGTAGTCGAGGTAGCCCTCGAGCAGGCAGAGGAATCATCAACTACTTCTACAGCTTAGGATTCTTTGGCGGCTCTGACCCCATCCAAGGATGTGGAGATAGAAGAGAAGTCTTGACAGGATCTGACTGCTACTGGGACACAAGTGGTCAAAGAGGAGGGAGCAGGTATGCTTCCTCCTCTCTTTGAAGGTCCTAAAGTGAATAGCACTTTACTGGTCAGGAAATCTCCACACCCTAGGGACATCCCCGACCATCTCTGGATCTTCAATAACGAGAGACTAGAGGAGCTCTAGTGGAGAAGGGTTAAGGACCATCAATTGAGGAAAGGCCCTGAGGTGCTTTCCTCCACCTATGCTGACAAAGTAGTCCAGGTAAGTTCCCATGACCACTTTAGGATGCATTTTTGGAGCTTTTTGAAAATTTTCTAGTTTCTTTCTCTCCTTTTTACTTTTGTAGCATATGGAGAAAGCTCTTGGTTTCGACGAGGGTAAGGAGAAAGAGCTTGAAAGAACCCTTCAAGAGAAGATTCTTGCCTTCAATAAAATACTTGCTAATATGGGGGTAGAATCATTTGAATCCTCTTCAAGGGAGCCAGCCAAGAAGGTGAATTGCCTTGGTAAATAGCTTGAAACCCTTCAAAGCCTGCTCGCTACTTCTTAGAGCAACCATGAGCAGTCGATGCGAGATGTCGTGGGTGATGAAGTTAGCTTTGCCTTAGCAAAGTTTAAAGCTTTCAACCATCACTCAACCTCCAAGTACTTAAGAAATATTTCAATAGCTTGGAGAAGGATGCAGCTAAGTTCTTTGAAAAGGCGAAGCCCTTCGAAATCAAGGTTGTTGAGGAGATGAAGGTCGGGTCTCCATTAAACAATGACTAGTCTGGTGGTTCCGATGAGTAGATATGTAACATGTAGAATTGTTATGTAAAAAACTTACCTTTGTTGTCAATAAAGTTTATGTCATTTCTCAACTGAATGAGTACTCGTATCTTTCCTAATTCCCAACTGCTTGTTTAGTAGTAGAACTTACTACAAAATCAGTAGACCAAGATAAGGTGTATTTTATCTGATCTGTGAACTTTGATTATGTCATAGAAATGATCTAGCAGTTTCTAAGAAATCATATCGAGCAAAATTAATGAATGATTTTGACTAATCTTATCTTTATTTCCACAATCAAGAAATAGATCAGAGAAAGTTATGACATAAACATTGAAGAACAAAAAAACTTATGCAAGAATGTATGCAAAAAAGACAAGTACTTTTATTTGTAGACTTTATCTGAACTGGTCATATAAGAACTAAAGACATTAATAATACTTCTCGAAACATATTCATGCTCGAGTTTCTATCTGTAGCAAAGATCATAGAAAAAAAGCTGTCGCTAGGAAACTCTTTCCAGTCGGTAGGACCACATGCAGAGAGTGGAAATTTTGACTAGGACGTTTTTTGTGTCTCGACCAGCTATAAACAAGAGAAGAACAGAATGTTGAAGTAAGAAAGAAAGCCTTTAAGCCCCCGATTATATAAGCAATTTATCTAGTTAGCTGTCTATGCGATCTTCTTTTACTTGTTATTCTTTGAGAAAAGAGTTGGCAAATTATCGTAAGTACCATCTCTATGAATGTCACAATAGAAATCTGTATGGCATTTGATGAACATGTCAAAGCCAAAAGTAAAAGACATCCTTTAGAAGTGGTTTAGAGGAAAATGGATCCCTTCAACTAGCTCAGATGATAATAGTATATGACCAAGTTTGGGATAATGAAATACAAATAAAAATACTCATCGGAGAGAAAAGACTAATGTAACTTTATTGAAACATTGAAATGAAAAGTACATTACACATGGAACTTACGCAATTAATCAATGTTCCAAGAATTAGACAGAACTCACCCGTTTGACATGATCAGTCGTACCGAGCCTGGTCTGGTGACTTCGACCACAATGTATGGACCTTCCCATTTAGGCGAAAGTTTGTTGTGATTTGTCTGACTCTGAATTTTTCTAAGACCGAGGTCACCTATAGCTAGGCTACGAGGTTTTACCTTACGATTGTGGTACATTTGTATGGCTTATTGGTAGATTGCTGATCATATTAAGGCTATGTTTTATCGTTCTTCAAAAAAATTGATGCCGTTGATTCATCAATTTGCTTGATCGTCATCGTTATGATCTGCATGACAATTGTTTGTCAGAGACTCAGGACTGGAATACCGTGCTATTTGAAGTGGATAAAGTACGTATTTTATCCTCCGCACAAAAAAATATACTGGAATCGGATCCAGGTACCGGTTCACAGACACTCCAAGCGGTCATTTGGTCGGACAACACGCACATTGTATCTTCAACCAAGGTACTCAGAGAGCAATCCTTGAAGGTTTACGACAACGAGATCCTTTAACCTTAATTAAATATTAAAACCATATATAAAAATTTATTCAACCATCGTTAGCAGGCCACAGAATGAGAGCATGCGTGACGCTGACGCTGACTCGGGAGATCTTAGGCCCCGCTCATTTTAGTTTAAGCTTCTGGTTTCTGACTTATTTTTTTAATATTCTTAAATTTTGTCTTTTTTGGGCTTTTCGGCTTTTTTGAGCTTTTTTGCTGTTTCTTTTTCCCATGTTCGTTTGCATTATACATGCTGGGGCTAACATGTTTTTTTCTATTTTTAATTTTTTAAATTTAATTACGTTAAATAAATCACCGTCAGTTATAGTGTAAAATAAACCAACTACGGTAAAAATTCAGCTATAAACTAGGCTTATTCAACCTAAATGAGCGCCCTAATATATTAGGTCGAAAACGAAGACCAGATTGCACGCGTGGCTGCTTGGAATGTAGCCGATAGAAACCAAAACAGGATGATTCATCTACACATTTTAGTCGTCGTTGCATCAATAATAGTCTTGTAAAACGAGCATGAAGCGATCTGTTTACTAGACTGCTAGTATGCAAGTCAGACAGTATGGCCTTGGTATATTGATCGCGCACCCAGAGCAGAACCGGTCACAGTCTAAGCCTCGAGCTGACCAACTGCTTTTAGGCTGAAGCTATTTTCTATGATCTTTTAATTAAATATTCATGGGTTTTTTATTTCTAGATCTTAAGCTATAACCCAGATAGCTCGAGACGTGATTTCGCCCCCCATCGTGCACGTATACGCGCTGCTAGTGTTTCTCGGGCTGGAAAGTTAAAAATTTTCCGCTCAATGCCCCTGGCCGAACCTGAAGCTAGCACTAGCCGGCCAATCGAGCATGCATGATGACTAGTGGATACTGATAATAATTAAGGACGTGTTAAGCTGGTTATCACCACGAAATTAAGGGATTAGTTAGTCTTGAGAAGCACATCGATGTGTTCATCCTTACAATGGTTCTCTTGTTATCATGCATGCATGTGACTCCGGTTTAGTTGGAAATAATGGTGATCAAATTCTTCATGGCAAGCAAAACCAGCACTCTTCTGTCAATGGTCTGCTTCAGGAAGGAGGACTTCTCCACTAGAGTCTGGAGATGCAGTTGACCGACATGGACTTGGCTGCATGCGATATTCCATGTACACATCTTCCCATTTGTCATATGTGGAGCGCCGGTCACAGACGTACCCACGCTCGTCGGGCACGAGGAAGCGACTCTTCATGGTCTTTTTCCGGGCCCTTCCAAGCCCCATGTCAAATCACTCTGAAGTTTCTGCAATGCTCGTTTAGAAAAACAGAAGGAATTATGTTTAATAAAAAGCAGGTCTAGTTTTTCATTACTGTAAGTTCAAAGTCAGACTTCTCCGTCTTGCAAGCGCATGGCGAGCGAGGGGCAGAGTTAGGTAAGTAGCCAATAACTTGCAAAATTATAGCAACTGCTAGTCAACAGTTCTTCTCCATTAATTTGCCCTTTTAAAATTGCTTTTGTGTTTCGGAGTTGAAGGGATCATGCATTTGCTAGCTAGTTAGGTCTAGAAATTTTTGTACGGATAACCCATTTTTTATTCGAAAATACAGAAATATACCCGCGACAAAATTTTTTACACAAATAGGCTCGAGTCGCCAAACCATTGGGCGAATTACGCTTGTCGCCCCACCAAAAAGCGACTTATAAAGAATCTGGTAACCGTTGGGCGATTAAATACAATCGCCTCCCCGTTAAGCGATTCAATTGAATCGCCCCCCCCCCCCCGGTTCGGCGACATAAAGAAGAGTCGCCCAACGGGGGGGCGACTGCATGTGAATACAGCCCGACGGCCAAGCCCTCTTTTCTTCCCCACGCCTGCTCGCCAATCTACCTCTAGGCGACTGCATGGATCCTGTTAAGGGTTTTGTGAATTTTGTAATTTGAAACTCGTAAAAAATGTGGTATAGTCACATATACTGGTATATGTCACATTATTTTGTAATTTCGTAATTAAGTCACACAAGAACTGATATTTAATATTTGTCACATTACTTGATATAGAAATAATTTTCTATACGAAAAGAAGAGATAATAGCATTGTTTGAATTTAAATGAACTTTATAATATAACGCAGTAACATGCCGCGTATTTATCCATTACATGCATGACATACACCCCTCACTCCCCACCCTAAGGTGCTCCATCACCGCGCCCGCGTCCTGCCATACGGCCCCGCTTGGCCGTCCTCCGGTGCAACGGATTACGAGGCGGCGGGTGACGAGGGTCCGAAAAAGTAAAACGATCAGGTGGGTTTCGCACCCGCGGCTGCGCCGGTGGAGTCACCTGCACCTCCGGCTGTGTGGCCTCCGGTGCACCGGGGAGGCCACTGCCGGAGAGAACCTCCGGTGCTGCGTCGGAGGACGGCCCAGGCCAGTCCGCAAAAAACTGGTCCACCTCGATGTGGCCCGGGGAGAAGTGTCCCTGCTGCTGGTAAGGACCTGCAATAGTAATATCGTTAGTTCGTTGCATGTCGTCTTAGGTTAAAAACAAGCTCGGATGATGCGTACCCGTACATGGCGCCATGAAATCATCCGTGTGGAAGCCAGGGATGTACGTAGGAGGCCGTGACCAAGCAGAACTCCCTGGCTGCTCCGGGGGAGGTGGACGTGTCCACGTAGAACTCCCTGGCTGCTCCGGGGGAGGTGGACGTGTGCACGTACTACCTCCGGAGTAGTGCCACACTGGTCGGGGTGGCACTGGTGGTCGGGGTGCACTGGCCGTAGGTGTGGATACCACCGGTAGCCTCGTGCAGGACAGTAGGCTGACGATACGTCTACACCCTGCCTCCATCCGTCGCGCAAAGCTGACGGCCTCCTCGCGGGTCAACTCCCCACCTGTGCCCCACCTCTGCACTAGTGCGGAGGACTCCGACCACATCGCGGCACCGACGTCAGCCTGGACAAAAAGACATAGAATGATCCATCATCGAAACGATATTGCCATTTGAGAATTTTTGAAATTACAAGTTACGTACCGCGATGTGAGCGTCGCGTGCGAAGTGCGCAGGGTACGCGTCTGTCGGTGCGGCGACGTGTGGGGCAGGTGGGTCAACGACATGTACCAGCCTGGTACGAGTCCGCCCCTGGTACCAGATGAGGTACTCCGCGTAGTCGGCTATGTCGTATGGCCGGTCCTCCTCCACGCGGTCATCCAGCGCACCCTCCCACTGCGCAATCCAGGGCTGCATCCTCCTGGACCAGTCCGTGCCTTTCTTGACGCCCTTCGTGTTGTGCCTGTTTATGGAACCATTACGTAATGTAAGTACTTGCGATCACAATAGTAAGTACGTACAAAAATATCAGAAGCGATCACTCACGCGTGCACGCGGGGCGGAATCGGCGGCCTGACTGGTACAGGAAGTGCCTGCCGCAGCCCAAACTGCCGCATGACTCGCTGCAGTGCGTAGTCCTCCACGTAGATGCTGTACACGAGCTTCCGGCGGGTCAGCCAGAAAGTCTGGTCACGCCAGCACAGTGCAGACAGCCCTCGCATAAGTCTGGTCTGGCCGATCCCCAGCTGATCTGGACGGCCTCGCCATCCGCAATCGCCCTCACATAAGCGATAAGGCGCGCGTCAACAGTGTTGCCGTGGCTGGTGGTGAAGAGCACCCAACCAAACAGCCACAGCAAGTAAGCCTCCAGGTGGCGCGCGACCTGGTAATCGTCAGCATCTGCAACCATGCGCTCAACCTGAATGCGAACAAGTTTTTATTAGTATGTAATTGCACAAATAAGAGTTTCGAAGACGCGATCGACTTGAAACACCACGTACCCGGTACTGTGCCAGCCACCTCAGCGTCGGTCCATGCTTCTGCCTCTCGTCGAAGATGTGGTGCTGATCGGCCGGTGGAAGGACCCCCTGGAATCTGCCGAGCAGGTCCTCGCGCCACTCGGCGAAAGCCTCCGGTAGGAAGGCAGCGTCTCCCGCGACCGGAAGGCCAAGGAGTACGGACACGTCCTGCAGGGTCGGCGCCATCTCCCCGACTGGTAGATGGAAAGTGTGCGTCTCGGGCCGCCAACGGTCCACCAAAGCCGTCAGCAGGGAACGGTCGAACGGGAAGCGTCGTGATCGCTCCACGCCCGCCTCGTCCCCCTCCCCGGCCAAGGCACCTCCGTCCTCATCCGTGGCCTGCACCATCCGGGCAAGAGGGAGAAGTCCGGCATCCCGCAGCCTGCAAATAAAGTGAAGGTCAGCATTAAATATTTTTATGGTAATACTAAAACGTTGGCGTAGTGCAAACCTGGCAGTCCAACGGGGGTCGAGTCCCCAGGCCACACGAGGTGTGCGTGTCCGGACCACTCCCAGCTCAGTCGACTCGTCCGTGCTCCCTGGTGGCGGCGCACGACGGGAAGCGCGGTGCACGCGGTCCAAGTGCTCGTCCAACAGCGTGTACCGCCAGTCACCCGCCATAACTGTAAATTATCTAAATGTAAATTTGTACACTACATTTTCTACAATAATACATGAAAAATAGTATACAAAATTTCGACACAACAATTTTCTACATTTAAATTTTCTTCATTTCAATTTTGTAAACTGCATCTACATTTGTACATTGAATGATCTACAATAAATTTCTAAAGTAAATTTTCCACGATAATACATTACAAATATTATACAAAAAACTATATTTTTCTACATTTAAATTTGTACATCTAAATTTGTAAACTGCATCTAAATTTCTAAATTTAATGTTCTAAACTAGATTTTCTAAACTAAATATCTAAACTAAATATCTAAGCTAATTTTCTAAACTAAATATCTAAACTAAATTTGTAAACTAAATATCTACACTCTACACTACATTTTCTAAACTAAATTTATCTAAACAAATTTTCTAAAGTAAAGTTTCCACAATAATGCATTACAAATATTATACAAAAAACTATATTTTTCTACATTTAAATTTGTACATCTAAATTTGTAAACTGCGTCTACATTTCTAAATTTAATGTTCTAAACTAGATTTCTAAATTTAATGTTCTAAACTGCATCTACATTTCTAAATTTAATGTTCTAAAATACCTGCAAATCCCGCGGCTTCTCCTCCTCTCCCTCTCCTTCTCTTCTTCCCTCTCCTCCCCCTCTCCTTCTCTTCTTCCCTCTCCTCTCCCTCTCCTTCTCTTCTTCCCCTCTCCTCCTCCTCTTCCTTCCTCTCTTCTGCTCTGTCTTCTCGCGCGGTGGAGAGTGAATGGCGAGCAGGCGTGGGGAAGAAAAGGGGCTTGGCCGTCGGGCTGTATTCACATGCAGTCACCCCCCCGTTGGGCGACTCTTCTTTATGTCGCCGAACGGGGGGGGCGATTCAATTGAATCGCTTAACGGGGAGGCGATTTCATTTAATCGCCCAACGGTTACCAGATTCTTTATAAGTCGCGTTTTGGTGGGGGCGACAAGCGTAAATCGCCCAATGGTTTGGCGACTCGAGCCTATTTGTGTAAAAAATTTTGTCGCGGGTATATTTCTGTATTTTAGAATAAAAAATGGGTTATCCGTACAAAAATTTCGTTAGGTCTACGTCATAAAGTAGCTTGCATAGTTGCATTGCACCGTATATTGGGATCTCTGATGACGCACAACAAGTGTTGTTAATGTTAGCATCCAGCAAGGGTTGGGATGTAAACCATGCAAACAAATTAAAGAGTGTATTCTTGTAGGGCCAGTACGACAGAGAGGTGAATGGTGCTTTTAAAATTTTTCTCCAAATATTCATTGATTTTTTGCTCCAATAGCTAATGACATATGAAGATTAGAATTAAAAGCCAAATCCTAAAGCAAGCAACTCAAAAAACAGAAATTCAAAGAACTCAGGCTCTGGCGATCAGACCAATGTGTTGCTGACAGTCTTACCACCGCCTAGACGTCGGTATGATCAGCCTCTGGTGATCTGACTGGAGGGGGTGCAATCTGACAGGCCCCTCTATTCTAGAACTGAAAAATCAACCCGAGGCAATGCAACTTTTCATGCAACTCCAAAACTCTAAGTCTACATGATATAAAATTTTGCACACACCTTACTTAAGGTCTCAGAAATCTATTCTATCTAAGAATCGTAAATCCGTGTCGTTCAGACCTTGCTTAAGAACAAGCAAGATTGCGTCTAAACCTAGCAAACACCAGAAACAAGGATTATGAATTGCTCATGGGTGAAGAATGACTAAGATGGCTTTACATGTGTTCCCACATATCACAGCAAGCAAGAACTCCTGAAGATTTAAGGCAAAAATATTTGGATCAAGCAAACTCACGTTGAGGCTAAAATCCAAGCAAAATCTGGCAACTTCAAGAACTTGAAAGACGTGATGCTTAGATGAATAGAGATTGATCTATATGAATCATCTTCATCACTTACACGTCCTTGGTATAGCAAGATCAAGAAGGGGGGAGAAAAGATTAAAAAACCAACAAGATCACAAGTAAATCAATCAATACAAGGATTCCATAAATGATGAACAAGATTAATATATTGCTACTTTAGAATAAAAGTTTTATTGTCACTTCACTTAGAGAACAAGAGGATACACCACAACACTCACACTTTGCAAACCCTAACTCTAAAACACTTGGCTAGAAAGAGGATAGTTGGATAGTTAACTAACAAATCTCCATCTCAACTCATTAAATAGAAGACAACCAACCCGTCTAGTCCTAATGGATACTATCCACTACCATATATGGGTGAAACCCGATAACCCTATACAACACAGGTTTTATTCACACACTACACTTATGCACGTGTTTCAAAGCATATGAGTTCAAACCCGGTAAGTCCTTAGCCTTTGATCCAACTTGACCTTCTCAGCTTCTTCTTGACCTAAACCATTTTCCCATGCATCACAGGTTTTAATCTAACAAATTTTCAGTATTTGGCCAGCTACTAATACTCTCGTCTTGATCCGATCTTCTCTTCCCTTGCAAACAATCACTATACTTGCCACGTATAGGTACACCATGGCTTGCAACGCATCAGCAAGTTTCTCCCACTCCGATTTCCACTGGACTACGTCTCACTTGAACTGACCAAGCCACTTGGTGTAACCCGTCGCTCGAACCTTTCTTTCAACATTCTTTGCCTTCCTTGTGCTATGTTTAAGCTCAACCATTTCATCCAGCACTCTTAACCGTTCTGGACTTCGACTCCTCATAAGCGTAGTCTCAATCCTCGTTATTGATCATAGTTGACTTTAAACTTCTCTGCACATCCAAAGATCAAGAAATCCTTTTCAAACACATCACAACTTGACCCGTGTTAGCTTAAACATATCTCATGTAATATAAATGCACTGACCTAAGGCAATTCGACTCGATCCACGATCAAATTCCCAAAATCAGAACTCTCAGCCAAAATTTAGAATTTAGCTGATCTAACTGCCACCTCACCGACTGGTTTGACTGCCACTACACAACGGTTTGACCAATGAAGCCAGTGGTCTGACCAATCCTACCTACCGGTCATACCGGATGCCTGACAGAGGAACTAAAAATTACCAAACTTTGCAAAATCTAAAATCTAACTCAACATACAATGATAATAATTTATCATAAATAATTCTGGACCTTTTTATATGGTTCCTCACGTTGGAACATCATGGTCTGTTCATCGTAATTCATAAGCGAACTCACACAATCAATCATTCTGCGGCAACAACAAGAATTACTTAGGTTAATTAAGACTTCATATAGCTTTTCCTACAGCAGCGAACTAACATGCAGTGCCTACTAAAGTCTTATCGTGCGGACCTCGTGCAAACTTTGCAAGCTATTGGTTCGGATTTTTTTTTCAGAATACAGTAATTAATTGCAACACCTTTCATCTACATGCATGCATGTACTCACCACATAACTTGTATATTCATCACTGCCCAGTGTCCAGAGATCTGATAGCCATTCACATGGACAAGCTCATGGACTGAGTGAGAAAAGACTGGCCTCATGAACAGTTTTCGTTGCCAACCCACTTTACTTCCTCATCTACTTAAGCATGTCTACTTGCACGTTGGTCAGAACACAGAGGCCAATCAGAATACAAATTGCTTCCCATGGCTTATCCGTTTTATCAACCTGTGCATTTTGGAGGATGACATCAGAGACATCAAACACGGCAAGATTTGCTTCCACTTTAAAGACCCCATTTTCAGCTATTGCTATGAACAGTACCTGAACGCGACTGCACGTAGCTAGCACCCCCCAGAAAGTGGCTCCACTGGTGGAGCAGAGCAAGCAATACATCTGAACATTGGAGCTTTCCTTGTTTCGAATTGAAAGGTGAGAGCTAGGTCGTTCTGTGATACCTAAAGAGACTAGTAGAACTTTTTTCAGGTTGACATTTCTGTCAACCTGTGGTTCATCAAGCCATGTTCTGAACTTCTGATCGATGTTTCCTTGTCTACCAATCGAGTTCATCTCAGATAAGGCTGGAATCCACTCTGCTAAAATGGAAGCCGACCGATCACCCTATGTGCTTTTAGCCAGAAGACGCCACGTACATTGGCACGGCCCTACAAAAGTCCAAGTCCAAGCTGAAGAATAGTACACGGCCCAGATGTATGTTACAAAAGTCCAAGTCCAATCTGAAGAATACTACACGGCCCAGATGTATGTTATAAAAGTCCAAGTCCAAGCTGAAGAATAGTACACGGCCCAGATGTATGTAACAAAAGTCCAAGCTGAAGAATAGTACCATGTATAAGATCGCTTGTTCAGAAAAAAAAAAAGGGAAGGTCCTTTTCTTTTGGACCATGAAAAACTGCAGCCCGTTAGTGTAACCGCGTCTCTGAGACGATTCGGTCCGGAAAACCATGGTCCGATGAAATACAAGCTAGACCGAGCAGAACAGCAATTGAAGTCCTACAAAAATCTTAGCCCAGCACGAGCCCAACTGCGGAGCTAACTTTTTGCAGTAAGGGCCTGTTTGGATGGACTAGGACTAGTTGTTAGCTGACTAGTAGTTAGCTGGCTAAAGATTAGCCCAGTCCTGTTTGGATCCAAGGACTAATAAGTACTACTATCTCAGTGCAAAGTCTGTTATACCCCTATGTATGGTGGTCTGGGAGGGTTGGCGTGGGTATCAACGTCTTTTCCCATCCGGCTGGTCCTTTAGCCCTCATTAGCTGGGTTTGATGGACTAGTTGGCTAACAACTAGTTGGGGCTTTGGCTAAACTTTAGCCCACCTATTAGCCCTCCTGTTTGGATCCTCAAGGGCTAAAGTTTAGCAACTAGTTGTTAGCCCAAGGGATCCAAACAGGGCCTAAGTTAGTAGTTTGTGCGTTCAGTACTGTCAGGTGGAGAATATTCTCCCCATCGTAAGTCAATAACCTTCTGCTACTGGTACATCATTTTGTTCTTGCATGAGATCAGTGCTGCACTTTAGTTTAATCAAACTTTTAGGAGAAAAAGAGAAGTACTGCAAAAGGTAGTATAGTCTTTGCTTTTTTTTTTCTCCAAAGTTCTATAAGGGCCCCTCCATTTGTTAGAAGTTAGAACGGTCATGTTTTTTTTTATGTTTTGGTTTTTGATTTTTTTTAAAAAAAGTTGAAATAAACGGCGTGATTTTTTGAAGTGAATTTTTAAACGGCTTTTCGAAGCTAAAACCATACACGCGGTCGGCTGCCGTCTCGAAAAATACAGACAAAAATTATTAGCAATCACTCAAAGCTATCAGTTGCAGCAAAAAAAAACATGACCGTCGTATACATGTCAAGGTGATATATAGACCGCGTTTCAAATAGCTTTTAGCTTCTAACTTGCAGAAGCCAAAAAGCGTTTGAAACACATTAACTTTTTAACGCCGCTTTTTTCTTTTTTGTTTCTTTTGTATTGTTCGTGAAGATATAATAGTGTTTTTTCTTTATTCTTTAATTGAATGGCTTAGGAAAAACTAACCGTCGCTATAATGTCATTTTAATTAAAAGCCTATATCCACAACTGTTTGCAATAGGGACGTGGTGATAAATAAGTAAGACTTTGGACCGAGTCCGTAACAATTTTGGCTCAGTTCCGCGGCACTTATGGCTTAAGGCTTTTCGTTTAAGTTACATGACCTAGCTTTTATACGGTGCGTTTTTTTAAAAACGGAGTCTACAGGTAAATTATAGTATAAACTGTACTGAGTTCAGCTATACTAACAAAATCACATACGATTATTTCTCTATACGCACTGCCTCTTGTGAATAGTTCAGAATTCAAAAATTTTAACCATAAACTATAATCCAGAGCTCAAAAGAACCCACCCTCTATACTGTTCCCAGCAGTTCAGTACACTATAGAAAGCAGGTGAAACTAGTGTGCAGCACCTAACGCTAAGCTCGCTTTGCGCTTAATTACGACCGCTACAGCGTAATGCGGACAAACCCTCGCAAATTGACGGCCCAACGAGGCGACGCTAAACGCAAGGCTGCCACCCAAATTCCTCGCCGCTGTTCACATAACCACATCAGCGAAGTCAAGCGATTCATATGTAGCAGCGGTACGTATCTCGTCAATGAACAATTAATGAACCACCTGCCTCCGTGTGTTCCTCTCGCATAACTCCAACGAAATTTTGGTCATTATACATGCAGGTGACACGCGGAAAAGTCGAGACCTAAGAGAGCGACGCGGCTACATTCTACACGTAAGCTAGCCGTGTGGGCTGCAAGACAGCCAAGGATTGTGCGGTACAGTGGTTGGAGAAGCGAATACTTAAAAGGTTAAAATTGGCTGTGTACGTACTACTGGCTAGCTAGCTGCGAAGCCAGCTGATTAGTAGCTTAGACGGAAGCACTTAAAATTTAATCCTAACACCTTCATTTGCGTGTGCTTAAATCGTTAATAAACTTGTAACCCACCCAACAAACGAGCCTCGCGTCGGTGCGTAGACCATGAGGCGCCGAACCAACACGGAACCTCATAAACAACAGCTCATATGTATACATGTATGTATTGCATGCGATCCAATAAAGAATTTAGTACAGGGTTAGCTTGGGCTTCTGTTGTTAAGGTCTTCGAGAAATTAAAGAAATCGCGAGTCAATTATAAGCAGGATGGCATCGTTCATTGATTCTCTGTCTGCTTCTGCTGCTGCCTCGCGAGTTCGCTCGCGACCAACAGAACGGTCCTCGCGTCGGGCATAGGCCATGAGGCGCCGAAGCAGCACGAAACCTCATAAGCAACAGCTCGTATGTATATATATGTATGTATGTATTGCATGTGATCTAATAAAGAACTAGCATCAAAGATATAACTAAGATGGTTTAGAATATTTTTAGGTAATATTTAGGATATATATATACCTTTTAAGTGAATATTCACTGTAACAGAAAGGGTCGTTACAGACAGTTAAAGAATTTAGTAAGGGTTAGCTTGGGCTTTTGTTGTTAAAAGTCTTTGAGAAATTAAACAAATCTCGAGTCAATTATAAGCAAGATGGCATCGTTCATTGATTCTCTCTCTGCTTCTGCTGCTGCCTCGCGAGTTCGCTCGCGACCGACAGAATGGGGAAAAAATTCCAGCAGCAGGCGAAAGAAACGTTTCTCTTAACGTGTGCATGGCCGTCGCCCATGGAGCCGAATTATTGATTTTTTGTCGTGTGAGAAAGGACGAACTGGTTGGTGCGTTCCATGTGCTTTACAGGAATTAACCTCAAGAGGTCGCAGCCCGGTGGGGCTGGCTACTGCTCCTGCCCACACCTAGCTAAGCTAAGTAGGTAGCCCGTATAAATTCGCCGGAAATTATTATATATGTGTGTTCATTCGTTTGTTTGTTTCTTTTTTGATAAAAAAAGGAGTTTGTGTTTTGGTGCTGGGTTCCATCCTAACCAATGTCTTGCTTCGTTTCCAAGACACAAGAATGGACAATTGGGTAAGTACTCCCTATGGAGTGTGGGAGAGCCCCCCCCCCCCCCCCCCCAAACCGGCATTAATTTGAGCATGAACAAATAGCACACAAAAAAGTGATTAGATTTTATGCTGATGCCGAAGCTGTATGTCCACGTTCTCATGCGAGTTGCAAACGATTCACGACGAACGTTAGACAAAACAAGCTTAAAAAGTCATCTTGTTGTGTAGAAGAACGGGGATAAAGAACAATTCCAAAAAAATTGCTACAAAAGTATTACTCTACTTATCAGCTGTTTTTTTTTGCTTTGTCTTATCACTTCTTGCTACACTAACTAGTTTTTTAAATAGTACGTCTTTTTAAGTCGGGGTCTATAGGTGATTGTAGTAGACATTGTACCGAGTTCAGATATACCGACTAACATTGTATGCGATTGTTTTCCTTTGCATATTGTCTCTCACAATCAGACAGAATTCAAAAACCATAAACTAAAAGCCAAAAACACAGCCCAAAAGAATCCACCGCAACCTCCACAACCAAGTGGAGCAACATGAGGTTGAGCGGGTGGGCAGCGTTAGCGGTGGTGACAGCGATGATGCGATAGCCACACAAGAGGAACCTGCAAAGGGACGGTGAGAAACTGAGGGTGATGGAGAAGTCGCCGAAGGTGGTGATGTGGTGGCGCTAGCTGGCCACCTATGAGGCAATGTCGAACGGAGACGAGACGGTGAGTCGACGATGAAGGGGATGCAAAATTTGGTGTTGTCTCCATTGAGAACATGGTCGAGTCCTATTTCGTTCAAGGGGATCGGAACAAATTGTAGTTAGTACAACGATAAAGTACAAGCCTAACCCAATTTGACATAGATATGATCCAAATAACTATAGATCCAAAATAAATTCAATCCATATGCACATTTGGATTAGTCTAATCCAAACAACTAGATAGGTCTAAGCCCATTAACAGCTCTAATCGCACAACGAACAAGAAACCTTCAGCTTACACACAACAATTTAAAATGAGTCTACAAAAACTAATTAAAATGCACGCACGCTCAGATTGCGGCGCGTTGTTCGTCGGTCGACTCGCTCGAGGGTTCGGTCAAATGATGACACGCATCAGCCACCAACTGGAACCCGTCGCCGGAAAAAGAGGGCCACGACCACCGTAGAGACAGAGAGAGGTCGCTAGTGCTTCTCGATTCTACTATATACCTTGGTCCCTTAGCCACCGAACCGCGCGGCAGCAAGCTGAACAAGCCCAGCCCTCGTCACCGCCGCCATCACACCGTCACCGAACACGTAAACACACGCACGCAGACAAAAACTAGCCGAGGAACAAGATAAATCAGTGCGCCTGAGTTCCACGAGTGCATGGGCAACACTAGAAACACACGTACGCTTGGGCGGGTTGGGTAAGTCAGTGTATGCGATGCATTAGTGCGTCACTAGCTCGCACGCTACCTAATGATTGCTGCGTCCCGAAAAAGGAAAAGCGTGACACCAACAAGACGCCGTATTCTCTCTCTCCCTCCCGCTCGCTCGCCCGCTTCTCCGCTCCGCTCCTCGTGTGCCGCCGCTTCTTCTCGCTACCTCCCTTTGCTCGCCACCTCCCGCCCTTTTTAAACCACCACCACAGCCAAATTCGCCTCCCCACCACTGCCGCTGCCTAGCTATATATCCCACGCTAAGAGCAAGTACAATAAACCTTAGTCAGCAGGCTATAGCAAATATAATATCAACCAAATCTTACGTGGCAGAGAGAGAAAGGAACAGAGAGAAGGAAGCTGGCTACTAAATTACAGCTAGCTATAGCACGTAAAAATATACATTTCACTCTCTTACACGTGGGGCCAAATAGTTATTGTAATAGCTACCTTATTGTATGAACTATTTTTTTGAAGGTTATAGATGAAATGGACAAGTGTTATAGCTACTAGTTGGCTATACTATTGTACTTGCTCTAAGACAGCTGGGCTAGCTTGCTACAACACGACGCGAAGCGTGGCTGCCGAGAATCCAGGGAGGGCTAGCTAGGGAAGCGTTGGTTTACTAGTTCTTGGATGGGGTCGTCCGCGGATCATGGCGGCGCCGGTGGGAGGCCCAAGAAGGGGCCGGGGTCGCAGCTGTGGAAGAAGGCGCTGCTGCATTCCTGCCTCTGCTTCGTCATGGGCTTCTTCACGGGGTTCGCGCCGTCGTCCGTGTCCGACTGGACGTCCGCGGCCGTTGCGGCGGGCGGGGTGGGGAGCAGCCACGTCGTCAGGGCGCTGCACGCGGCCGCGGCTGGTGGGGCCGTGAACCGGAGCCTGCTGGCGCAGGACGCGGCGGCGGCACCGGGCCCGCGGCCGCCGCTGCTGGTGGTGACGACGACGGAGTCGACGCCCTCGGCGGACAGGGAGCGGGCGGCTGCGCTGACGAGGATGGCGCACACGCTGCGGCTGGTGGCGCCGCCGCTGCTGTGGGTGGTGGTGGAGGCCGCCCCGGACGTGCCGGCGACGGCGCGGCTGCTGCGCGCCACTGGGCTCATGTACCGGCACCTGACGTACAAGGACAACTTCACGGTCGCCGAGGCCGCCGCGGGCAAGGAGCGCCACCACCAGCGCAACGAGGCGCTCGGGCACATCGAGCACCACCGCCTCGCCGGCGTCGTCCTCTTCGCCAGCCTCGGCGACATCTTCGACCTCCGCTTCTTCGACCAGCTCCGGCAGATCAGGTACCAGCCACGACACCCCCCCCCCCCCACCCAACGTTCTCGCATTCATCTTAGCAAAGTAAAAAAATCTTCTACTAACAATCTTTCACTTAGTAAAACAAAACAAAGCTTTCGTCTTTAATCTTCCTTTCTTGATGCTTCCTTTCTTGATGCGAGCAAGCGCGCACCAGCACCATGACACCAGTAAACTACACTAGCGCCCAAAGCACACTAGCTGGGCTAGTCGCAATCAACTTTGTCAAATTGCTCCAAGTGCTACAGCTCACGCACCAACTGGTGATCTCTGAGGCGCTCTAGTTTAATCGGCGGGGAGAATCCGAGCCATGTGAGGAGGTCACCCTCCCCATCACCCCCGTCCACCATTCAAGGGTCTTTTTTATCTTTCCATTCCCATTATTTTTCTCTGCCCCTGTAGCCTGTACTGTACGTCTGTGCCCCTTCAGTCTTCAGATCTTGGGGACGAAAGGCAGGCAGGCTGGCTGGAACTAGCAGCTGCTGCCTTTATGCACGCAGTCCTTTGCCTTGTTTTGTTGCGTCCTGTTAGTTATTTTACTACTACTACTACTACTAACAGTGTTGTTTGGTAGCTTGGCTGCCAAATGCCAATGGCATCACCGATGGGGGTGGTGTGTGTGTGTGTGTATGTAGTGTAGGAGGTGCCCAAATGTGCCGGCAAAATGATTGCCACCCCTCAGCCAAGAAGGGCAGGGGGAGACGTGCATGCTGTCCTCGTCTGAATCTCATGGGGGAACCGGAAAGAAAGATAGGATAGCTCATGCCGATCGTTGCACGGTTGTTGCATGAGCCGGCCTGCGAATTGAGCTCGTGCCAGTGCCATTTGAATCACGATGCGTGAAGTCGACGTGTTGCAAGTTGCAACGGCTGCTGCCTAGTTTTGGCTATGGCCTTACAGGGCATATCCGCATATGGTTCTTATTCAGTTTGCTGTGGGAAAAGAAGCTGACGGCTTGATTCTTGTTAGCGGTTTCATCAGTCAAAATTCACTCATCTTTAACTTTGCATTAGCGTAAACCCACTAGGTGCTATCATGCTAATCAGTTAATGCTGTTCACCAAAGACGTTCAATTTGCATTGCAATTCCTTTGAAATGCCGCTTGAAATCAACACGTGACAATCCCAAGAAATGACTTACATTTTGGATCGGAGGGAGGAGTTTGTAGAACCTGCAATTTTCGTAATGCCAACGTGACATAGACGCTCCAGTCAGCAACATTTTTAGCCACATCCATTTTGACTTGTACTACTTTTTCTAACGCGACTATCTTTTTGCTCCTCCCGTAAATTTTCAGCGCATTCGGTGCGTGGCCGGTGGCAACAATGTCACAGAACGAGAGGAAGGTCGTCGTCGAGGGCCCTGCATGCAGCTCGTCCAGGGTCACCGGCTGGTTCTCCAGGGACTACAGCAACAGCACCTCGGCCGCCGCCGCCAGCACGGCGAGGCCCAGCGAGGTCGACGTCCGCGGCTTCGCGTTCAACAGCTCGGTGCTCTGGGACCCCGAGCGGTGGGGCCGGTCCCCGACCTCCGAGCCCGACAAGTCCCAGGTCAGTCAACCATCAGCTTTCATGCATGCCGACTATATCGCTGTACCATACAACGAGTACTTCGCAGTATCGCCATGTCAAACACCGGGATAGCAAGCATTTATCTCGTCTTTTGCACGGCGCAGCAACGTCGCGCTTGCAAACGCGTGGTTTTTGGTTAGATTGAAAGAGGCATTTCTACCATGCCTGTATCTAGCACTGTTACAATAATTTTTTTAACTTTAGCCTTATACCACCTATTTTTATAAAAATAATCCTCTCTCTGAGCTCGAAAAGCATGACAGACAACACATATCACCTACCGTGCCGCCTTAGCTTGGCAGGAGGTGAGCCGAATGGCAAGGCGAGTTGGCGTGGGACGCGACGTGCAAGCATGGCAGGTAGATGGCTTGAGGCGCTGCTGAGCCGCTCCTGCTCGGTAGCTACCGAGCAACGATGGCTTGGCTACAGACTGTGCAACGCACGCTGAATGTGCAGGGGTGGCAAAAAATATTAGCTCGGTTTAAAACTGCTTCAATTATACTTGTTAATTTGGATTTTTCCTTTAGCTCAACTTGTTAGCTCACTTCAAAAAATATTTCTAAACTATACGTAAAATAATATTAAATAAAGCTGTGCCATTTTCGTGAAAAAGGTCGATAAGAAGAGGACTTGGCTCAATATCCACCCATAGCCGACGGAGCTCGGGGTCCAAGGCACTCTATTGTAGCACCGGCTCAGAAGCGCCACGCAATAAATTTAGTATTTTTTTTAAAACTAAGTGAATACTCGAATACAGCTAAGATATATGTGCGTCTTTTGAAAACTATGGTTTCAATCAGTCGTCATACATATTTGAGTCTATCAGAGTCTTTCCCTTATCTCCTTTGTGGGCTTTAGCCGTGCGACCCGAGCTCAGTACTTGGCTTCAACAACTTATGCAGGTTTGTCCCAGTCAGAGATAGCCTGGCGTTCAACGGGGGGCTTTAAGGACCCCCAACGCTTTACCCTTGTCCTTTCTACTGTTATCCGGTGTGTATGATTTCCTACGTGTGAATCTCTCAGGCGCCACCGGATAGTTGAACATGTATTTTTACTCGATGAATGCCTTGCCATACATATATAGCCATCTATCTGTTGAAAAAAGTAGCAACGCTCCGTGGTCTACTGGCATGGATGGAGTGGGTTAGAGATGTGCGAAATAGAACGTGCATGTGAAATAGTAAATCCGTGCTTACAAGAACTTCAACACGTGTAGTGTGCCCGGGCGGGGTGGTTGCCAAGTGTGTGGATTGAATGATATATGTTGGATTGCCGTAGTAGCACTATAGCCATAGAAACTCTGGCGACATGGATGCATCCTTACAAGAATTATTAGGGTATAATACCTTCTTCTTGGCCACCTACTTCCGCTTGCAAAGCATCTCTCCGTAGTTCGACATCCTATCAGCTGCGTAGTGATGTCATGTATCTCTCCTCTCTTCTCCATCTTCTCTTTCTCTATTTTTGAGACCAGCTCGATCGGAGTTTTGGATTTGATCATGGGGGTTGGCCAGATTTTATAGGCAGTCAGTGCGCACTATTCGGGAATAAAGCTTGAACGCATTGTCATTTCGCTAGGAAAAGCCGGTATGTGTTGTCAATTCACTAAGAAAGCTGGTGCATGCTATCATTTCGCTAGGAAAAGCTGTTACGTATTGTCAATTTAATAAGAAAGCTGGTGTGTGCTGCCCACTCACTACGAAAAGCTGGTATGTGTTGTCAAATCATTAAAAAAGCTGGTGGGTGTTGTTCACTCGCTGCGAAAAGCTGACATGTGGTGTCAAATCACTACGAGAGCTGGTGCGTATTGTCCGCTGGCTGCGAAAAGCTGGCACGTATTGTCAAATCATTGCAAAAGTTGGTGTGTGCTATCCACTCACTGCAAAATGTTGGTACGTATTGCCAAATCACTAAGAGAGCTGGTGTATGCTGTCCGCTGGCAGCGAAAAGCTAGTATGTATTGTCAAATCATTACGGAAGCTGGTTTATGCTGTCCACTCGCTGGAAAAGCTGGTACATATTGCTAAATCACTAGGAGAGCTGGTGCGTACTGTCCACTAGCTGCGAAAAGCTGGTACATATTATCAAATCACTACGAAAGCTGGTGCGTGTTGTCCACTCGGTGCGAAAGCTAGTGCAGCTGTCAAATCACTGGGAGAGTTGATGTGTGTTGTCCACTTGCTACGAAAAGCTGGTACGTATTGTCAAATCACTGGAAAAGCTGATGTGTAATGTCCACTCGCTGTGAAAAGCTGATACGTGTTGTCAAATCACTGTGAAAGTGGTGCATGTTGTCCACTCAATGATATTTCAAGAAAGGATTACAAGAACCATGCGAATAAGAAAAACAAAAATAAATAATAAGGCCTAAGATGGCTACATAATATTTATAATATTTTGGTCAAGTTGCACATGACACTTAGGCCATACTCTATCATATAGATATAGTACCTTACACATTACACATCCACTTTTTGGTATATAGGTGAACTAGAGCGAGAACGGTAGCGACTTTAGCTGGCTGAGCTGGGTGAACTGGAGCAAGATCAATAGCGACTTTAGCTAGCTGAGTTGGAGTAGGAACGACTGTGGCCTCGGCTAGTTTCTCTAATGTTGACGATAATCGACAAGCTAGGTCGCCTCACGCTCTTGCACCGGAGCTCCTCAGGCTCAGCATTCCAGTGAGTGGTTGAGTCAAAATGGGGTTGGTGGGGATGATGGTGTGTCTGGTGGGTGTTGGAGCGTGAACCTCTGCTGCTATTGCAGTCCGCTTGAGCTCAGTGACTACGGCATCCCTCTTACGCTCCACTACAGCCAGGGCCTTTTTGCACAGCGTACTCCTTCCCAGATGGATGGATAGTAGCGAAATGGGAAGGTTAGCATGGTGGCCTCGTGGATCTTGCACAGTGAGCATAAGCCAAGCGGGCGGTGTTTTAAAGTGCGTCGGTGGAAGTGCTCCTTAGGTGCTCCGCGCAGAAGGTGTGGGAGGTGTGCTTATCTTCCCTTGCGTATAAGAAGACTTCCATCATCTAAGCCTCTTTGTCACCTTCCTGGGTCTTCCATCCCCTAAAGATGGAACGGTACTAGTAACACAGATTCTGCATTGGTTTGTATAGCATGTCAGCAAACTCTCCTTCGTCTTCTTCATAGGTAAGGTAGTCCTACGGTCCACTTTCATTTGATCCGACTTATCTATTGTTGAACAGGACGATACTAATAATAGTTTAAAGATATAACAAAGGGAGGTGAGTCAAGAAACAAAAGTGGTTAGTAGAGGTAGCAGTACACTATATTTTTTTGTGAAGTTTTTGCTTTTTAATAGAGGCAGCAGTATGCTCGATAGGTAATTTCTCCTCTTTCCTTCCCTCCGTCGCTACGCTCTCGCTCGACAGGAAGGTAGCTCGCGCTCATTCTCGCTACGTTCACGTTTTATACGTGTGCACAAGAACACGACACAATTAACACGTGAATAAAATGAGAATCTAACATCGCGTCGTATAATTATCCATAGGATTCCCTCGTGTCAGAACACAAACCGCGTGTGAATGCTGCTCCCGTGAGTGCCTGGCCTCCACTGCTCCTGCGATGCCCACATGCGCCTGCCTACCCACCTGTGTGCTGCTGAGCAGTGCTAGCTCGGTAGCCTACCAGGCCCACCCGATGTTGTGCTTGCCCGGCGCCTCCCGCGCCAGCTGGCCTTACTGCGCCTTAGAGCTCGAGGAGAAAGCTATTTTTGTAAAAATGGGTGTTAGAGGGCCAAAATTGGAAGAAGAAAAGGTTGCAACATTGCGGATGGGAGGAAGGTCGTCATCGAGGGCCTTGCATGCAACTCGTCCAGGGTCACCAGCTGGTTCTCCAGGGACTACAGCAACAGCACCTCGGTGGCCGCCACCGGCACGGCAAGGCCCCGCGAGGTCGACTTCCACGGCTTCGCATTCAACAGCTCGGTGCTTTGGGACCCCGAGCGGTGGGGCTGGTACCTGACCTCCGAGCCCGACAAAGTCCCAGGTCAGTCAACCATTGGCTTTCATGCATAGGGGCAGAGCCACACCCCGGACAGGGTAGGCTTCAGCCTAGGGTGTGGAAAAATATCTACTGTATAGCCCGGGTAAATTCAGTTTAGCATCGGTAACATTTTTATGGTCCAGTCCAGATAGGCTAGATCATACCACCACTGAGTCCAAAACGTAATCAAATTCTGGCTCCGTCACTGTTCATGCATACCAACAATATCGCAGTACCATACAACAACTACTACTCCTCAGAATCGCCATGTGAAACACCGGAATAGCAAGCATTTATCTCGTCTTTTGCACGGCGCAGCAACGTCGCGTGCTCTGCCCTGTCAATTAGCGCGTCGTTGTTCACGCATCCATATGGTACGGGGAGGGGAGGGAGAAGGAAAAGGCCGTGTCTCACGGCCCATCTGTCCCAACTTTCCCGGTCAAATCCTTGTCACCCGTCACAACATCCCTCATTTCTGCATAAAGATCAATGGCGCTGATCGGTGCTACAGCAAATTGTTAATTCCTCCTTGCGAAATGGCGCGGGTGCCTGTCGGTACACCGCAGTTGCAGCAAATCGACAAAACGGATCGAATCGAGAGGATCTGGAATGGCATTTGCAAATGCGAGATCGCGGGTTTATTTTAATCCGGTACGGTTGGTTGCGTTGGGCTAATTTGGCGGGAGGGGTCCCATGTCCGAGTAGGATTGGTACAGCCATGATGAGTCCAGTGCAAGGCAACCCAGTTGGTGGTTAGCAGCAGCAGACCAGAACTTCTTTTAGGGCCTCTTTAATTCACACAGGAATTTCAAAGAAAATTCATAGGATTCAAGAATCCAGAGGAGTGGATACTGTAGGCATTTGATTCATAGGAATCACTCAATCAAATTCCATATGGTTACTATTCACTCTCCTTTGTTTTGCACATGCATTCATATCCTATTTCTGTTTTTTCTATTCCTATGTTTTTATAATCCTGTGAATAAAAGAGATGTACAATTGACTGTTCATCTTTCTTGAATCTATCCACTAAAGCACACCTTTTGTTATGATCAATCATGCACGGTGGCTAGAGCTTTCTTTTCAATACTCATTGCTACTGTAATGCCAAAGTTATGATTTGCTTGCCTGTAATATCCAAGTTTACCTCTACATGGTAATATACCATTGCCCTGAAGTGTTTGGGATGATATTGTTTCTCAGGACTCGATGAAGTTCGTGCAACAGGTGGTGTTGGAAGATTACAGCAAAGTGAGGGGTATTCCTTCCGATTGTTCAGAGGTCATGGTATGGCATTACGACACGACGGCGCCTTCCTCTTCTTCGCGACCGTCTCTGGAGAATAAGCGAAGATAGAAGGGTGAGTTAAGAGACTGGACGAGACGAAGGAGATGTGTACATTGTACATGCATGATCACACCAGCAAGCTGTTGATTTTCCTACTAGCTGCAAAGAAGAAATTTTTTTCTCATAATGTACATTTTTTCACTATTCTTTAAAAAATTGTGATATATGTATAGTTTCTTCCTTTTGTTTCAAGAGGGTTTAGGTGATACATAACTCCCCTTCGGAGCGTCTCTCGAGACAACTGAATAGAAGGCAAGTTAAAAGTTCACTGGCCACTGAAAATACACTTTGTTATCTCTACTTCTTCAGAAGTTACCAAAGGTTTTATCCGTCTCGCAAGGGAAAAAAAATCTCTTCATGCTTGGGACAATTGTACAAACATGCTTCAGAAACACACAAACCTATGCGACCCTGTTCTTGGTGGTCCCTGAAACCATTCATTAAGACCAAGGGTCTTCAGTGCCTCCCTTGCTGTTGGCACATCGCAATCGTGCGCAAATTAAAAAATTAAGCCATTTCTTCAGGCTAGGAAATGCAGGGGAGTGGGCACCTTCCTTTTGAAAAAAGGAAGCTTGGAACAGTCTACCTGTAGCCTGGCTCTCGTTTCAGCGTCAGCCATCGTGTAACGTAGTCATGTAGGGTTTGTACGATAATCTGCATCTGTTTCAGGCCATCTTTTCCTACCTATCTTTTTGCTGATACTGTTTCTGATTTGTACGAGCTTGTTTGGTAGGTTTTCATCTGCGAAATCTGGACACATTTGGACCCCTAAACACCCGAAATTCCACTTTTGGCCCCTAAATCAAAAAAAATCCGTTTCTGGACCCCTCCCGACCGCGCGTTCGCGAGCTGGTGCCACGTGTCCCGGACGCGCGGTCGGCGGCGCGGTCGCGCGGGCGGGCGGGCGGACGCGCGGTCGGCGGCGCGGTCGCGCGGGCGGGCGGGCGGACGCGCGGTCGGGAGCGCGCGGTCGCGCGGGCGGGCGGCGGTCGCGCGGTGGAGCGGGCGGTCGCGCGGCCGGCCGGGACACGTGGCGCCGTCTCGCGAAACGCGCGGTCGGAAGGGGTCCAGAAACGGAATTTTTTTGGGTTAGAGGCCAAAAACGGAATTTTTGGGTGTTTAGAGGTCCTCATGTGTCCAGATTTTACCTAAGCTACAAGCATGTGCAGTGTCGTGTACGGAGAATAGACAATACAGGCAACTAGCCCTATGGTCTAGTTCTCGCGCTACAGAGTCAGAGAAAACAAGCAAGAAGCAGCAGCACACCGCCTTGCAAATGTTTCTCTCGTTTCCCAAGGAATTGTTTCCTCATCATGATTCTAGCCGCCCTGAAGTGTGAATCTTTGTTTGTCTGCACCAGCCAGCAGGTGTCATTGTATAATGTAGGCGTAGTTTACTGCTGCAATTTGTGTAAGCTTGTGTCATCTATTCTTCAGCGTGGTCTGAACTCCCAACACCCCTTGGATGACTAATCGCAGCTCTGTCTACACGCACCGAGGCCCACATGCACCTGACGAACAGACGAGTTCTGCACTTCTGCAGTTCCGAATTCATCATTGCACGTCGGGTGTTACACTTTGATATCTCTTTTTATACACATTAGCTCTTAGATCATATAAGAGTTTATGAGATATAGCACGAGTGTACACAGTGTCAAAAGAGAATAAGATGAATAATTGAATATCATAGAGAGAACCAAAATAACGATGATAGAGCAACCGCAACGAAAGAGAAAAGATTTGACGAAGCCGACTGCAAATTCTTTAAGCACAACCTCAAAAAGTACAAGGAATCATCGCTCACTCACGACACTCTCGAATCTTTTATGACCCTCAGATCCTTGTCCTATACAAGAATATAGTGCTAAATAATATCCTAGTCTCTAATCCTCTCGTGCACATCTACCTTTGGATGAGTAACCATAATTGCTTGATTGCTCTCTATGATCACCCTATGGTTTATATAGTCTCTCCTAACTCTTCTTCAATTTAGAGTAGGAATTAAATCCACATAAGAGTAGGAATCATAATCCTAGAAGATTCTTCTAGGACTTTTATAGCACGTTTTTCTAAATTCTAAAAGACTAGATATAAATGATTTTAACTCAATAGGGGTTCTTGCCTAACAACGTAATATGATATGCTCTTCCCAAATATCTTACTCTGTCCGATTCCTGACCTCATATCTGCATGCATCCATTGGATGTACACTATGGAATTTGGGGGTTCTTTCTTGACAACGTAATTTGATCTGCTCTTCTCAAATATCTTGCTCTGTCTGATTCTTGGCCTTAGATCTGCAATCATCCATTGGATGTACACTATGGAATTAGCATTGAAGGACCACGTAAGAAGATCTAGGATAATGTTATGATGAATCATTGTAAGATTTGTAGAGTGGTCAGATGATTTTGCAAAGAGTGCATTTAATTTGGACTGATTTCTAGAAGTCCCAGAAAGTGGTAGTACCATAGTGCCGTAATACCGGCATTGTATCTGCGGAACTACCGATCTTTCCAAAAAAACATGGTTTTGGGATTTGAATTATGGATTGAGTTGAGATGACCTAGGTCATTAGATTAAGATTGCATGATGCATGTCTTATCTAATGTAGGTCAAGTTGTGAAGAACTTATATCTGAAAACGGGTTCTTTGTCTTTCAATGTGCAGGGTCGCTTAGAGTCAACTGTGGTCAATGGTAATTATCGGGGCTAGGCTCATGGAGGAGTTGAGACCCAGAACGATCGAGGATACCGGGTGAGACAATAAGCTCAAGCATGGCATGAAAAAGGCGGGAAATGTTGAAGCTGAGTTCGAATGGTGGGATGACGTCATGTGGCTTGTAACGGCCAAGTGAGCCGTGGTTCAGTGGAATTGGGGCTGGAGAGACTTGGTTGTAACATCCCGAAAAATTAGAAATTGTAAATTATGGAGCCTTTGAAATACTTTGCAATATATTTCATTTTTTTATTTGGATTTCGTGGTGTTTCTTCAAGATTTTTGGTTGAGGTTCCCAAAGTTTGAAATAAAAAGAAAATGTGCAATTAAGAAGGTAAATTCAAATTGTAATTTAGAATCTGAAAAGATGATCCAGAATTTAGGAGGGAGGAACTTAAGATAAAATCTGGAATTTATATTTGAATTTGTACCAAAGTTAACCCAAAATATAGCAAGAAATATAAAGCAACAAAAACAAAAAAAAGATACAAAGGAGCCGGGCCGGCCATCACCTCGGCCCAGCATCCGCTCAGTCCAGCCCCGCGACGCGCGCGTGCGCGCGCCCCCTGGCAAGCGGGCCCCACCCTCGCACCCGCTCTCTTTCCCTGACCGTGGGCCCTCCCCGCCCGCGTCTTCTTCCGCCGCTGCCAGCGGGCCCAGCTTTCTCTCCCTCTGGCCGGTGGCCCTCCCGCGCCACGCTCCTTCCTTCTCCCTCCTTCGCCCGCGTGCACCCGCGCCATCTTGCCCAGCTCTGCGCCGTTCCTCCCCGTGGCATACATGCGTCGGCGTCGCCTTTGCCGCGCCGTCCCGTCGCCCGGTGGGAAAGCCTACGAGGCCGCTTCCGCCCCTGGTTTCGCCGCCTCCGCCCCTGGTACGGCGCCACCGCCCGTGGTTCTCCCTCCGCCCGGTCGCTTCGGCTCGGCCACGTGGCGCTGGTCGTCTGCTGCTCCGTCCGTGCGTGGGAGGCGGTAAAAGCTGAGGAGACCGCACGAGGGGAGACGTTTCGCAGCTCTGCCTGGCCATTACGCCGCCTGCGTCACCGTCTGCCACCGCCACCCGCTCCGACATGACTACACGGCCGCCCGTGCCGCTCGTCCGTTGCCCGCTCTCCTTGGCCCGTTATAAAAGGCGTTGCGCCTCCCGTTGTGCTCCACAAGCTTCGCTCTTCGCTCTCCAGCAGGTAATTGCGCCCCCGTGCCCCGTAGCCACCGGTGAGCCGCCTCCTTCCCCAACTCCGGCGGCGGAGCCCCCCGCCCCCCGTTAGACGCCGATTCCCCGCGCCAGGACCATCTCCAGAGCTTCGCGAAGCCACTCCCGGCCTCGCCTGAGCTCCCCGACGCACGTACGCCGCCGTCCCCGGGAGCTTCTTCGAGTCGTCGCCGCCGCTCGACGCCGACCCATCTCCGGACCTCCTCGGCCCCTGGAGACTGCATCAGTGTCTGCACCGTAGCACGAGGAACGCGTTTCACCTCTCTGCCGGACCTCCCCGACACTCCCTCGCCGCCGGCCGCCGTCGTCCCCGACTCCTCTGCCCGACCCGGCTGCCGACCCACCTCAAAGGAATAAATCGCTCTATAGGGGTAAGATAAATTCCCCGACTCTCCTGGCTATCCCCGCTCACTCTTCTCCCCCGACACCCCGGCCGCGCGCGTTCGAGCCTTCGGCTCCGCAGCGCCGGGTTGAGTTTTCTTTCTTTTCCATCGGGCTGACAGGTGGGCCCCACCTGTCAGCCGTTGTAGCCAGAGCCGCCCACTGACCACTGGCCCCACTGGTCAGTGGAACACTTACACCGAACCCGTACTAACATGTGGACCCCACTGAATAGTAGCTGGGCCCACATGTCAGTAGCACAGAAAGTAAATAAAATGAAAAAAAATCAAAATAAAACTGTGGCTGACAGTGGACCCACATGTCAGGATTTAGTAAATTTTGGATTTGACTGAAACAGAGAACTTTGACCGCTCATAACTCCTTCATTTTAGCTCCAAATTTAATGAAACAAATTGGTAAATTCATCTAAATTCAAGATCTGTCTAATGGGACCAAAACCATGAATTTTTTAGTTCATTTGAAATTTTGATTGTGGATTGTATGATTTGCTAATTTTTATCCAAAAATTTTGCGCATCGTATAAAGCGTTTGAGGCCCAGCAAGAGGAGGCAGCAGACGACAACAGTCCCAACAGCCCAGAACCGGACACTAGAGACCCAGGCGAGTCAACACTTTGATCATATTGAACCCAGCATTTCAAAACTATTTCCTTTTTAAATTATCAACTTGCATGCTATTATTTCATGAGATATGATATGTTTGATTTCAGCAAGTTAGATATACCCTGTTATTGCTATTGTGTTTATTATTCTCCTTGCCAAACTTGGAAATGTGAACCTTGTCGCCATAGTAAGAATTAACATATGATTTCACAAATTAAGTCCTTATTTATACGGCATGCTTAGGAATGCTAGATACTTGGGGTGACACTAATGCCCCAAGAAATATTCTTCGAACTATTATGAACACAATGGGTAGCTTATGGTGCGATGCCATAAGCAACATATGGTGAGATGCCATATGTAATGTTGGTGCGATGTCATACGCAACCCTTGGTGTGATGCCAAGGGGTAACTTATGGTGCGATGCCATAAGGTTAGTTGGTGCGATACCGACAAAAAGCATATGGTGCGATGTCATATGCAACACTTGGTGTGATGTCAAGAATGGGATATGGTGTGATGCCATAAATATAGAAAACAATGATTACATGGATTATTACAATAAATGGTTTAAAAATGTGAATTCAAACCTGCTAGGTCATAGGGAATTTTAAGTAATTGTATTCAAAAGCACTCTTTGGCAAAACAAAATAACCCTATGCCTTTCCTTTGTCGAGCCATGCATGTTATATATATTTGCATTCTGTGTGTTGACTTGCGAGCACGGGGTTGGAGTGCTCACACTCGCAAATATCAAATAGAGACAGGGACTCAGGAGCACTATGAGCATGAGGAGGCTCCTATAAATGCAGGAGGAGGCGACGACAACAACTAGGACGCTTATTACGTATTTTGAAACATAGACAAGAGGACTAGATGGAGATTGTGTGCATATATATTATCCAATCTTGGGTAATATGCATGGAACACAAATACCCTCCGGTCACTTGCCTGTGGTAATGGTTTCACTTTTGCTACTATTCCGCTGCTTAAATATGATGTAACTGTTAGCCAGTGTGGTTTCTATGTGAACTATCGCCCAATATGGGAAAAGACCTTTATGGCATGTAATATTTTGCGATGTATGTTTATGATTCAGCAATGTTACTATGTGCACTATCTACTGATCCAGGGAATAGTGCAATAAAACACAGTGGATTTGGATTGAAAAATCCGGGTCCGACATTGGTGACACATAGCAAGTTAGTGATGTACCTACACGTGGCAAGCATGACGATTGCTTTAAGTGGTTGGTGATGACCGGATCAAAGAAGAGTATTTTGGTAGATTGACCAAAATACCAGAAACCATCTTGGATCAAAACTGCGGTGCATAAGTGATACGTTGGAGAGCGATTTAGGTCAAGGTAGAGCTGATTTGATTATGGCAGATCAAGACTAAGTATTTAGTAGATGCACACTTATGCGCTTTGAACAGCATGCATAAATGAACTTGTGTGAGTAAAACCCGTGTATGTGGGGTTAACAGGTTCACCCATTATAATAATGGATAGTATTCACTAAGGTGAATAGATGGCTAGTTGCTCACCTATAAATCGGGGTTGGGATGGAGATATGTAAGATTAACCATCCAACTCATCTCTCTTATGCCTTCATGTCTAGGGTTAAAGTTTAAGAGTTGAGTGTTTTGTGTGCTTTCTGTCCTCTAAGGCAGAGTGGCCATAAAACCTACCTCTTCAAGTGGCAATACATCAATCTTTGATGATCTTTGTGTCTATTTCTTGTTTTGATTGATTTGCTCTTATTTTGATTGGTTTTGATCTCTCATTTTTTTCTTTTCTTGATCTTACTGTGCCAAAGATGTGATTGTGATGGAGATAATATCTGGAAATCAATCTCTACCATGTAGACACTTTGATAGTAAGTTCATGAAGAAACCCGGTTTTGCTTGATTTCGGTCTCTTCGAGTGATTTCTTGTTTCAAGAGCTTTTGGGTCGTGCTCTTCGATGTTCTAAAATACTATAATATGTGGGAATACATCTAAAGCCATCTTGGCCATCGTCCACCCACAAGCAAGTTGTATTCACTGATTTTGGTTTTGGCTCTATTCTGGTGCATCATTCCTTCAAACTAAAAAATGTCTTAACTTTGGTTATGATTTTCATGATCGTTTGTTAGAATAGGTTTTTGATATCCTAGAGTAGATACATATAAATTTTCATGTCATTTGGATCTACGGATCGAAAGTTTTCTTGATTTTGGTTTTTGAAATCGTACTGAAAACACTGTTTATTTGTCTAATTTTACTGTAGCAGCGGTCAAACTCCCTTTGAAGGTGTGATTAGATAGCCGAGACTAGTCAAACCGTAATTTCTATGCCGGTTAGACCGCCAGGAAGTGGTTGCTTCATGGTTTTTTGTTCTTGAGCTATTTGTCTTGAGTTTTGAGTGAAAATTCTATTTTCTACAACTCTATAGTTGTGTGAGAATAGAATCTTGAATACTTGGGGAAATTTTTTGGGTTGGCACCATTCAACCCCCCTCTGTTACCATCTGGTCCAACAAGTAGTACCAGATCCCGGTTAGCTCTTCTTATAGATCTTAACCGGTCTTTAAAGCCATAATAGCAGATAAGTATTCCACCAAGCTGCCTCTCTTTGATGGGATCGACTATCATTTTTGGAAGAGTAGGATGGAGTTTTATATATAGGCTCAAGGCTTTGCAATTTGAAGAAAGGTTAAGACCATATTCGTTGTTCCTGTCGATGAGCACATCACGGGTATGAGTACGTCAGATATGGAGGCAAATGCTAAGTCAAGGGATATCATCATTCAAGGTCTTAGGCGAAGTGAGTTTGATTACATCTCTTGTCTCACGTCGGTGTTCAACGTCTGGGTGACCCTTGATGCATAACATGAGGGCACCACCCAGATCAAGACCGTCTGATAGGACCAGTACAAGTGAGAATACAACAAATTCGAGATGCTTGTTCGTGAGTCCTTGGGTGAGTGCTTTGGCATATTTCACAAGATACTGAGCAACCTCTAAGCTATTGGTCTCACATACTCAGACTCGGATAATGCTCATTATATCCTTTCTGCATTGGACCTCGAGGTTTGGGATATGAAGGTGACCACCATCAAGGACAGTTGATCTGTTGACCTTGACTCTTGATGACTCACACCTCAAGACTCATGAGATCGATATTATCTCTCGCAAGACGAACTCATAGTCGATGGCCTTGGTCACCGATCCCACTCCTGCCTCTGGAGCATTGTCTAATGGTGCTTCTGAATTCTCTTTGGCTACTTTGTGTGAGATGAGCGATGGCTACAAAAATAGGCTCCAGTCGCCCACTAGGGGGCGACTGGAGCCTATCGCCCAACCAGGGGCCGACAGAGTCATTGTCGCCCTACCCTTGAGCGACTGCATCCAGTCGCCCCCCCCCCGTTGGGCGATTTCCATGCAGTCGCCCAATGGGGCGGCGACTGGATGCAGTCCCCGTGAATGTTTTAAATTTTATCAATTTTGTAATTTTAAACTGGTAAATAATCTGCTGAAGTTGTAATAAAAGTTTATGTTCATTGTATGTTGTAGGTGCGTAAATAATTTTGGAATTTTTTTAAGAAAAGATTGACCGTAAAACGATCGATACATACGATGGTAAGTGATATTTTGATGTTACTAAGAATCTTCGTGCGGTTAGCATCATTGAAGTTCACTATTCGTTTGGAGCGTGCATCGAGGAGGCCCAGACGGCTGCCTGACCCACTCGGAGAAGTACTGGTCCAGATCGTCCGAGCTCGCGGAGGGGCCGTACTGGTTCTCGAACGGGAAAAGACCTGCAAAAGTAATATCGTTAGTTTCAGATGTAAAACATTGCGATAAAACGGAGATCGTACGATACGTACCCTCAGTTGGCGCCATCGCGCCTGGAGGAGGGGCGTACGATGTCGAGTACACCCCCTGTGTGGGTAAGCCAGGGATGTACGGAGGACGCGATAACATCTGCCCAGGTGGTGTACAAGGCCGTCTCCAAGCAGATCCTCCAGCCTCGTCCGGGTTAGGTGCTATAGGACATGCCCACGTAGAGCCTCCAGAGTAGTGTCACGCTGGCCGGGGCGGCACCTGTGGCCGAGCCGTCCGTGTGCTGGGCGTGGGCGTGGAGGCCGCTGGTAGCCTCGTGCAGGACAGCAGGTGCATGACACGTGTACCACACTCCTTGAAACGATGGTACGCACTGATGTGCTCCTCGTGGCCCACCTCGGCACCTGCGGCGAGCCTATGCAGCATACTCTCGGCCTCCGTGATGATCGAAACACCCACGTCAGACTGAAGGAAAAGACATAAAATGGTTAATTATCCAAGGTAGTATTGCCATTAGAAAATGTTCGAAAATACGTATAACGTACTTACGTACCGCGATGTGCGCGTACCTCGTGAGGTGCGCAAGATACGTGTTTGTCGGAGCGGCGAGGTGTGCAGGGGGCGGGTCCACGACATGTACGAGCCTCGTACGTGTCCGGCCCTGGTACTAACACAGGTACTCCGTGTACTCCGTGCTGTCGTAGGGACAATCCTCCTCAACCACGTCGTCAAGCGCACTGTCCCACTGCACAATCCACCCCTGCATCTTCGTCGTCCAGTCTGTGCCGCGTTTCACTCCCTTTCTAGAGTGCTTGCTTGTAGGACCACTTCGTTAGTAATTTCCAACGGAATAGTAAGTATGTACAATTTTATAAGACGCGGGCACTCGCGCGTGACAGGAGGCGGCAGTGCAGGTCCGACTGGTATCGGGACGGCCTGGCGTAGACCAAACTGCCGCATCACTCGCTGTGGCGAGTAGTCCTCTACGAAGATGTCGTAGACGAGCTTCCAGCGCGTCAACAGAAAGCCTGGTTGCGCCAGTAGAGGGTCGACAACTCATCGGGAGCACGGTCCATCAGTGCCGCATGTGAGTACGGCTCCCAGCGCATGTCGTCGGCCGTGAGGTGGTCGATCTGCTCAACAAAGAGCAGATACGCCCGCGTGACCTGCACATGTGCAAAACTGCACCTGCAAGGACGAATATGTGTTATGTACGACCGTCGTTAGTACAAAGAAAATAACTAATTGACATATGACTTACCCGTTGACGACACCAAAAAGAACCCATCGTCAGCCGGTCGACGTCTCCTCCCGGATACATCTTAGACCCGTACAGACCCATATCGTCTAGCAAAGGTCGTCTTAGGCTAAAGCGCTCGAACGACCACAGTTGCAGCAGTAGGGGACAGCCCGCGAGGACCGAGTTCGCCTTGGTCCTCGAGCGCGCATCGCATAGGCCACGGTTGGTCGCAGCAAGTGCGGCCGATCCCCAGCTGACTGGGGGGCCTCGCCGTCCGCGATCGCCCTAGCATGAGTGATGAGGCGCACGTCAATGCTGTTGCTGTGGCTGCTGGTGAAGAGCACCTGACCAAACAGCCACAACAAGTACGCCTCCAAGTGACGCGAGACCTGGTGATTGTCTGCCTCTGGTCCATCCGCTCTATCTGAATGCAAACAAGATGTTATTAGTACGTAATAACGCAAATAAGAGTTTCGACAACATGATCGATTGTAAAGACCACGTACCCGGAACTGTGCTAGCCACCTCAGCGACGGCCCATGGGTCTGACTCGCCGTGGAGATGTGGTACTCACCCACGGCACCCGGTGGAAGGACCCCCTCGAATATGCCGAGCAGGTCAGCGCGCCACTCGACTAAAGACTCCGGTAGGAAGGTAGCGCCTCTCGCGATCGGAAGGTCAAGAAGCAGGAACACATCCCGCAGAGTCGGCGTCATCTTCCAATAGGTGGACGATTGGAATCTATTTTATAAAAAAATTTCCAACGGATATATTTCTGTAATTTTGAATAAAAAAGGACGTACAAAAAAATTCATACTCTGACCACCGCCTGCAGATCCGCCCCGAGAGCCCACTGTCCCTACGGAGGTTAGCACAAGAAAAAAGAGCATGCCTTCGATTTCTTTCCCCCAATCCTCTCAGCGCATCCTGCGAGCCCAGGGATTCTTCTTCCCTCCCCCTCTCTCCGCTTCGCAGATTTGCCGCCCCCGCACCTGGAAGCCCGAAGCTCTCCGCCGTTTGTCGCCGCCGGGAGTTCTCCTTCCGGCCACCACGCACATCCTCTGACCACCGCCTGCAGATCCGCCCCGAGAGACCACTGTCCCTACAGAGGTTAGCACAAGAAAAAAGAGCATGCCTTTGATTTCTTTTGATAATGCAGAATGGTGGCACCACATGATTTCGTTCCCATGCTTTAATGCAGAGTCAAGTTCCCATGCTTTAATGCAGAGTCAAGTTGGATTTTGGAAATCAGAGTCAACGCTCGATCGGAAAGGTGTGGATCATGCTTGATTTGAAAAATTATTATTATTATTTCATGGTTGTTGCTTCTTGCATGCTGTAAATTGTTCAGTTGGATGTTATGTTCTTAATTCATGCTACATCCTTGATAAAATGTTTCGCTTTTCCTTTATACTCAATGTTGGTAGTTAGTGGAGTCATTGATGCTTCGATAACATATGCCAAGTGCACTTGTAAGATGGATGGAAGATGTGCACTGGGGAAGGTGTAAAACAGAAGTATGGGGAAAAGGAAGAGTCTTTAGTTGGTATTGCAGCTGTTGCAGTCCCAGTGAGTGGCCAGTGTCCCAAGTCTTGCAGTTTTAATGCTGACTGCATTGATGGATCCTGCCACTGCTTCCCTGGGTTTCATGATCACGACTGCAGCAGAAGTGAGCATAAGAGCAAGTTAGAGCCAAGTTTTTGGCTATAAGTCAAGTTATAAGAGCCAAGTTATACAATAATTTGTCTACAAAAGGTTTTTATTATTATGTGGTACCATGTCTCACATTCTCTTTCCTCTTCCTCCTCATATACATTTATTATCTTGGCCCACCACTGCATAGGCTCCTGTGCCCAGCTTGTTGCTTGCATGAGAGCCAAGCTCTCATCTCTCTCCTCTCTTCTCTTCTCCACATCAGCAAAAATGCTGACTAGCTTGGCTATAAGATCATTATTGTACTTGCTCTAAGGCTAAACACTATCCTTTAGTTTGTATTCAACCGACACTTGCCTTGGATGTGGATTTTTTTTTGTTTCCCAGTTATCAAGTTTTTCGGTGCTAAATTCTCTTAATTTTGTATCCTAAAAATGATTAGTGACTAGGCTGGATGTTCACGTGGAATATGTTTACAGTCAACTAGTCAAGCAATGTCTTCAAGTAATAATTTTGGGTGAAAAAAGTGCCATGCAGGTTTTTTGTTCTGCTTCATCTATATTGTCAATCAGGATAAATGATTTGTCAATACTATAAACAATCTGTTGGTTATTGTGAAACCGATGTCATGAGTGCAGAGGACAGTATATAGAGTGGATTTGTGGTCCTTGGTCCCTTGAAACATTGGCAGGATCACCTTCCTGATATGTTGAAGTGCCCATTCTGTTATACCTCACGAATTTGCTAATTAGTGTTGGTTTGGTAAACAAGATCATGCCCAGACAAGTGCAGTGGTCATGGTATCTGCAAACCTAATGGGATCTGTGAATGTGAAAGTGGCTGGACTGGGATTGATTGCTCAACAGGTGAAACTTAATAACCACTGAAAGTTTCCACTATAGATGTACACATCTATTACTGTTTGTATCGGATTTATGAGTATTACAACCATGGTGAAGTCCTGAAGGATTTTGGTTGCCAGTTATCACACATTACACTAATACATATGGATTTTGGGATGAAAAACGTGCTTTGTGTTATCTGTAATGTTTGCATTCTCAGATATGAGGATGAAAAACATGCTTTGTGTTATCTGTAATGTTTGCATTCTCAGATATGATCAAGCATTGAAAACTCGCAAATGGGTTGATTAGCTTGGGCCCCTTAAGATTCATTATATGGTTCACAATTGTTGCTCTACTCTTATTCATGCAAGCAAAAAGTGATGTCCTGTTTCCTTTTTATGAAGCGGTTTGTGATGAGCAGTCTAGTTTGCATGGAGGGGTTTGTGATAATGTTAAATGTGAGTTTCGATGTCATTTGTAAGAAGCAATATCAAGTTTTTTGGTGATAACAGAACCAAAGCATTCAGCTGAAATGTCCAGGTACAATTTCTTTACTATTCTATAGCGTTATGATCATCACTTCAATCCAGTATATAACATAAAAGAGATCTGCAGGTGTTTGGGCAGACAAAATCTGCCCTAATGAAAACATACCAACCGATGTCAGATGGATTGCATGAACTTCAACTGAACCTTAGACAGTATAGTCTTTTGTGTTGAGAGTGTACCTTGAGGTAATATTTTTTTTTGATAGTTTGTTGCTACCATTTTACGCACGTAGAAGAAGAAACAATCATACGCAAGTTATATGAGCTGGTGTCTACAGAAAGGGTTCTTCCAAAGGTACATTACTCACCTACATGCAAATGATTTGGGGTGGAATAATAGATAAGATAATGAGGAATTTGGAAAAATAAGAACTTAGTTTATCATACTACTGAAAGTGTTATGTTTCCCTGTTAATTACGAATGGTACTCTTTGCTAATTTCCCTATTAATCTATCTTAGTCCTTTTTAGGTTGAACGGATGACTGGCAAAATAGCAGACTTTGCTAAGAACCGCTCATGCGAAAAGCACAATTTATTCTTACTAAACATTATAGAACTTGCATCTTCTTCTACTGTCCAATCAAAACCACATTTCCACTATTTCTAAGTTTGGATAAACCATTACATTTCCACTATTTCTAAGTTTGGATAAACCATTAAGAGTAAAGTCCATTACCGGTCCTTAAACTTTTTATGCTGTGTCATCCCGGTCCATAAACTTTTAAAGTATGTCATCCCGGTCCTTAAACTTTCAAAGTGTGGCAATATCCTATGTAGTTGTAGCAGTGAATTTTTTATGCTGTGTCATCCCGGTCCATAGACTTTCAAAAGAAATTGCCACACTTTGAAAGTTTAAGGACCGGGATGATATACTTTAAAAGTTTATGGACCGGGATGACACAGCATAAAAAGTTTAAGAACCGGTAATGGACTTTACTCAACCATTAACTAGCTTCTAATTTTACTCATGTCGCTTTCTACAAACCCTTCCGTGATTGTCATCACCATTGTACAAAGCAACTCCTATTACTCTGTTAGCCCCTTTTGACATGATCTTTGAACGTATCTGATTTATTGTAAGGTCTGATAGAGGCAATGAAGGGAAGAAATCTCCTTTTCTGTTTCCTTTATAAATTAATATAGATTGTAGCGATCACCTATACGAATTGTTAGCTTTCGAATAGTAACTGTAAAATAGCAGGTGGTTTCTTGCAACATTGCCATTACTTATATAAAACAATTGGTGAAAATGAAGGAAGGATGGATTTTAGTCAATGTTGCAAACTACATGAACACACACATTTCATTTATGAGACTCATCTGAGCTTTTTTCATTACTTAGGCAATGCACGCTACTCCAATGTATATTGCAGGGACTGCTACAAGTCAGATAAGAGGCATGCTCATTTCTCTCAAGGATTTCTTTATTGTTCTTGGGATGCTTGTGAGTGCAGCATGTTAGGTTTTTTTTTGTTATTGTTCTCTCTCTCTCTACCCTTCACTCATCTTTCAGACTATTTATTTACATTTCTTTTTGCACCTTGGTTATATAGCAGGCAATCTCTATGTTGAAGTGGTTTCTGGTTGGCGCTGCATGTATGCCACTAGTACTCCATTATCTCTCATAATGGGAGTTGGAATGTGCTGGTTACCTGCTTCACCTAGGTGGCTTCTGTTATGTGCCGTACAAGGGAAAGGGAATGTGCTGGAGACAAAAGAAAATGCTACACGTTGCTTATGTCGATTTGAGGGGTCAAGCTTCACCCGATTTAGTTTCAGAGCAGGTTAATTTGATTCTGGATGAACTGTCATATGTTGATTAAGAGAAACAAGCAGGCATCAGTGAGATCTTTCAAGGAAAATGTCTCAAAGCAATGATAATTGGATGTGCCTTGGTGTTCTTTCAGCAGGTAGTTCTATCCTACAGTTCTATTCGTGCATTCCATGATATCAGGATGTTCTTTTCAGCTTCTAAAAGCTGCTTTTCGGCTTTTCTACAGTAATTAACTTTTAAACAGAGTATTTTTTCAAGATAGGGTCTACTAGTTAATTGTAGTACATATTTTGCTGACTCCATTTATATCGACAAAAATCACACATGAGTTTCTGTTACTCTGTAATCTTTTGTACAAACAGCCCAAAAACTACAAGCCGCAGCCAAAAAGAACATGCCCGATATTTATGTGGGGTTTCTTCTTCTCCTGCTCTATGTATTTGTCAGGTCACTGAGCAACCAAGTTTGCTATATTATGCCGTAACAATCCTTCAGGTACTGATGCTTTTTCTATATGAGATTACATGAATTAACAGCCTATCTCATGGTTCTAGCTCAGATTATATGAATGCATCTTCGCCTTTTGCCTCTACACACTACCTTCATTTGTTGTCGAGTAGTCATCATGAATTTAACTATCTTTTCAGCTGCACAGCTTTCGTATCGTATTTCCCTCTTCCTGACCTCCCTTCATGTCTTACCGTTATATATATCTAATTTCACTAGGAAATGAAAATTAACATTTTATACTACTTGTGTGTTAGCTGCTTTTGCTAATAGCAGCTGTCGCATTCAGATGCCCGGCGCCATGTACAATAAAACATATGGCTGTGCTGTAATTATCAAAGGATGGCTGCTAACAGTCATGGGAAGTTGAGATGGAATGGTGGTTCCAATTTTTTAATCCTTGATCGAGTATAAAATCAAGTTCTATTATTATGTGATATGTCAGTATATAATTTGCCCCATCTTTAATTCTTCATCAGTATTAATGTTACGTAGAATGACGATGATGAAAATTTTGCAATGATTGACTTCCCACGGATAGTATCTGTTTCACATCGGAATACCCAGATGTATGTACCATATTTCGATAGCAAACATAAGACTGTTTTCTATTCGTTATTCGCAAGTTCTACTTTACAGGGTTTTTTTTATCGAGATGGTGAGTGTATCTACAGTTTCTTTAACAAGTGGTCTATTTCCGTGCAATGAAATCGCTCAAATTCATTACGATGCCTTACAATTCATTATGTTACTAAGCTTTATTTTCTTTATATTAGGTTTAATCTCTCATCAGAGAAAGGTTAAGCACAAGATGGGTCTGAAACTGGTGATGAAAGTGGTAAAACGTCCTTTCTATCCGTTCTAAAGTCTCTTGGTTCCTTAACAAGGAACTACCTGCCAATGGCTTCAGGACGTTAAGATGCTTTTTCTTTGTATGACAGCTGCGTTTCTCCACATTACATAGGGCCTGTTATTTTTGACTGAAGTTTATGGCTTTTGGCTATGGTTTTTGACTTTTGGACTGTTTATACGAGATATTATAGAATAACAGAAACTCACGTGCGGTTTTTACCAATACAAATGAAGTCGGTACAATATGTACTACAATTAACTAGTAGATCCTATTTTGAAAATACACTTCGTTTAAAATCTAATTACTATAGAAAAACAAAAAGCTGAAGCTAAAAGCAGAAAAAGAAAAAGAACAAGGCCATACACAATATTTGGTTTGGTCAGTGCGTGGAATCAAAAGAGAAACAGAAGGCATTTGATATTGGTTATTAGGTTTGGCTTTGTTAGAGTTTGTAATCTTATTTTCAGTTTAGAAGCTAAAATCGTAAGTCGTAGTCGTAACAGAGTCGGAAGTCAAAGTCATGTTCGAGTCATCATGGTCGTGCTCGTGGTCGTGTAATGAGTACGAGTTGGTTCTGTGTTCTGGTCGTGTATGAGTTTGGTCGTGGTTGTGTATGAGTCGTGGTCGTAGTTGTATTCGAGTTCAAGTCGGAATGTCGAGTCCGTTTCATAGCAGGAGTCGTAATCGAGTCCACCCCGTAGTCGTAGAGCACGGTATAAAGGGGCAGAGCATAGGGTGAAGCACGACGCGACGCACGGGGGTAAAGCACGGCGTAGCCAGGTCAGTGAGGTGCATGCGCGTGCAAGGAAGCCAACGTGCGGACTTGGCATGGTCGAAATGGCAAGGTCGCATGGTGGCGGCGCAGCCGAGTGTAAGATCGAGGAGGGCGACTAGAGGGGGTGAATAGGCGGTTTGAAAAAAAATCTCTGCTATAAATTATTTCTATTTGGCTAAAACTAAGTATATAATGCGGAAGCGTAAATCAATAGTTTAGTACAAACAAGGCTTAAATCAACTAGGTTCACCTAAGTGCACAAACACCCTAAGTTATGTCAAGATTTGCAATTCTAGGATGATAAACAATCAATTTAATTATATGAATGTAAATTGCTTGAATGAAATTGAGTACAAGAGAACAAACCATAATTGACACGGTTCCTTTTAACCGTGGTGTTCAGAAACTTGCTGGTCTCTCCTAGTCCATGTTGAGGTAAGACCAAATGAATTGGACCGGCTCTACGAATTAAACTAAACACCTCAATTTCACTAGTGATAGCTCTTTCTTACTCTGGGTAAGTGAGCTACAACCTTCACAATTTGCCGGGTTTTCTCACAACATTCTTTGAGAATATCACCATGCATGACGCCTCCAATGCTGTCTAGGAGTCAGCAAACTCTAAGAGTAACAAGTCAAGCCCCTTGCCTGACTCTCACCACGTGCAACGAAATGCGTAAGCTCAAATGGAAATGAAATCCACCTCTAAATGCAACACATGTAATCTAGAGCCTTCCTCCTTACTCATAAGGTGCAATACATGTACAATTAAGAGGATGACCTCACACTAGCTCAAGAGAACGAAATGGAGTGCTAAAAGTTTTTCTCCAATAGGCCAAAAGGGGGTATTTATACCCTACACCTCGAAACTAGCTGTTGGGGGGACAAAAACCAGTATTTCCAGTAGCATCGCAGGCAAAAGTTCGGTATTACCACTCCTCTTACCAACTGTCAGAAAACTAGTCGTTATAGGAAAATCGGTAGTACCGCCACATAAAGTCCGGTACTACCGCTTAACGAGTACCGCTCCACACATGCAGAACTACCGTTTTTAAGGGAGAACAGCTCTCCCAAAATGGTAATTCTCTGGAAAAAAACATATCGCGAATAAATCGGTACTACCGCCGATCGGTCCGATCGTGCAACACATGTCGGTCTTACCGCTAGCCAGTATTATCGCATTTACATGCCGGTACTACCTAAGTAGGGCTGTAAAAAAAGCTCGAGGCTCGCGAACTGCTCGAGCTTGGCTCGCTCTAGACTCGATTCGAGCTTAGCTCGAGCTCCAAACGAGCCAAATTCGAGCTTCATCCTAAGCTCGCGAGCTTTAACGAACCGAGCTCGAATAGCTCGTGAGCTTAGGATTTTTTACCCCTCCCCAATTCCCCCCGGCCCCACCCCTCCCGCCTCTCCTCTCAAATTCACCCCCTGCCCCCCTAGGCCACCCGCCGCCACACGCCCACGCGCCCATGCCTCTCCCCCACCCGCGGGCCTCCGCCTGCCCCCACCCGCGGCCCCGCCCCCGCCGGCCGCCGCCCCTCGTCGCCCCCGTCGTCGCCCCTCGCCCCCCGCCGCCGACCCCCTCTCCCGAGTCCCTCCCCCCGTCCCCTTCCTCTCCCCCGCCGCCGCCTCCCCGTCCCCCTCCTCACCCCACCGCCGCCTCCCCCGTCCCCCTCCCTCCTCTCCCCCGCCGCCGCCCCCGTCCCCCTCCTCGCCCCCCCTCGCCGCTGCCGCCCCTCCTCCCCCCTTCCCCTCCTCGGCTCCTCGCCTCTCGCCCCGCCGCCGCCCCCCTCTCTCGCCCCCCGTCCCCTTCCTCTCCCCCGCCGCCCCCCCGGTCCCCCTCCTCGCCCCCGCCGGCCGCCGCCTCTCCTCGCCTCCCGCCGCCGCCCCTCGTCCCCCCGGCGCCCCTCCTCAACCCGGCCCGCCGCCGCCCCTCCTCTCCCCCGCGGCCGACACCTCTCCTCCCCCCGGCGCCCCTCCTCGACCCGGCCCGCCGCCGCCCCTCCTCTCCCCCGCCGTCGACGCCTCTCCTCCCCCGACGCCCCTCCTCGACCCAGCCCGCCGTCGCCCCTCCTCTCCCCCGCCGCCGACGCCTCTCCTCCCCCCGGCGCCCCTCCTCCCCCGCCGGCGCCGCCCTCCTCGACCGGGATCAGGCCACGCAGGTACGCACCGAGCCTACACGAGCCGAGCTCGAGCGAGCTCCGTAGAAACTCGAGCCGAGCTCGAGCCCAGCTTAAAGTTCGATGTTGATCTTAGGCTCTCTCGAGCTCGGCTCGAGTTTCTACCGAGCTCGAGCTTGCTAGGTCAAGCTCGCTCAAGCTCGGCTCGTTTACAGCCCTATACCTAAGTCCGATCGTACTGTGCAACTCATGTTGGTACTACCGACTTCCAGACATACCGCACAACACATGCCGGTACTACCATTTTTCCAGAGAAGAGTGCATATACTTCAACTAATTTGCAAACACATTCGTAAATTATAGTACCATGAGCACAAGGATCGAACCATGATTCTCAACAAGTTGTAAAACACGTTTCCACACTTTTAAAATATGACACAAGGTATAGTTACATGGACTCTTCACGTTTGCAAAATACATTCGCAAACCTAAGTCACACACTATAAGGATTGTGTATGAGTTTTAACCATTTGTAAAACATATTTGCAAATATGAGCATCATATTACAAGGAGTAGGAAACATGGACTTCAGATACTTGAAAAATACATTCGCAATATATAGTCTCATGTTACGAGTATTCAACACATGAGCCTTAACTATTTGCAAAACACATTTACAAATAATAGCATCATGCTACAAAGAAGGTAGAGCAAGTGAGATTGGGCTATAAACATATAATAAGACTCAAACTATTAGACATGACCTCTCTTAATAGTACGACAACATATACTAGCAATCTAGTCTTCCAACCAAACACCAAGACCAGTAAAAGACTAGAAACACATCCTTAGCCCTACCTAGCCATACCATTGCCTTGAGTAACCTTTTGAAGCTTGACGATCTTCATTTCAAATCTAGGTCATTCTCTTGATATGCATCAACTCGTGTTGCATCCTTCACTTGAACTCTATCAACACATGATGTGTCTTGACTTTGATGACCAACTCATGATCATTTTCTCTTGGGTATGCATCAACTCATGATACGTCCTCTTCTTGATGGCCTTCAACTCAAGAAACTATTTTCTGTCTCGTATCTGGACTTGATGATCTTCAACACATGAAGTTATCCTAAGTCATCCTCATTTGTGAAATCTAACCTATTCATCCAACTTATGAAAACTATTGGTCCACAAATCAATTGTCATCAATTACCAAAACTTCACCATTAACTCATAATAGAGGGACTAGATTCCACAATCTTTCCTTTTTGTTAATCCATGACAATCTCAACAAATAATAAGATAAAAGATTAATTTACGAGTATACAATATATACACAACAATTGTATACTCTAGAATAAGCTCTCAAATCAATTAACTCATTTGAATGAAAGTTTGTCTTTAAGATTAATTGTTAGCAAAGTTTACACATCCGGTTATCATTGATTATCCAACTATTAACATATAATGGAGGAACTAGATGACAACCCGATTGCAATTGATTTAATTTAAATCAATCAAAAGTATATATGAACTACACAAGATATATATACTAAAAGGATATGTTTCAAAATAAAAATCCTAAAAATATAAAAAAAACATGGATCAAACTAATTAAACCACAAAATATAGAGTGAACTCTCCCTAAATATGTGCATACAAGAATGTATAATAGAGACATATACACATACTCTAGTTTGACTATTTATGGAGTTTAATCTATATTTTAGATCTGAGGAATGCACTAAGTTATAAGAATGTGATGTCGAATGCATACATCTGTGATTTTCACCTTTTTATCCAAATTAGACTAAGTAACATTATAATCAATAAACGCGTTAGTCTTACAACTGCATTTGTCATTTATCACATCTAAATGAGACTTAGGCAATATCATAGTTAATAAACATATTAGTCCCATAATTGTATTTATCATTATCACCAAAACCAACTTAATGGAGTTTGAACTTACACCGAGGCACAGCGTAGGCACAGCCAAGGCATATTCTAGCGCTGGCTGGGCTGTGTCAAGGAAAGAGGGCAGGCTGGCTAGGTCGGTAGGCCAAATGTGCAAGGCCCAAAACTGTTTTCTCCAATTTTCTAGATTTTTGAATATTTATTTGAATTTAAATGTGAGTTTTAATTCAAATGTTGAAGCCAAATTGAAATAAATTTGGATTTTGGCCAAGGATTGGGCTTCTATATTCTAAAGCACCAATTTTGACTTTAGCTTAGCAAAAACTAGAAATTCCCAAGTTTGAATTGAACTCATGGCTGAGTTTTAGTTAGGGTTGATTTTGAAAATGGCTTTTAAATTTGGGATTTCAACCATTGAACACTTGATTCTAAATTCCTCTTTCCTTCCCATTTCTTTCTTTTAGATTTTAGCTCATGTCTTATTTTAATGAAATATCCCTTGAATTAAATTCCATCTTTCCCCTGGTGCATTATTAATTTATTGTAAATTCTCCTACATTACTTTCTGATCATCTTTTCATATTCGAATTTTAATACAAATTTGTTTTACCAATTGTATATCTTTTCTTGAGTTTATTTTCATAACTCAAACTCCAGGGAAAAACCTCAATTAATAAATTAGGAGAAATCAACTGTTAACAAGATGCAACAAAAGTTTTAAAATTTTCACATTTTTGAACATCCAGCCTTTTGAGATGTTACAAAAAAAAGACTGTCCCGATAAGCTGCTTCGAAATAACGATGGAAAAACCATCCAATTTGTTTGTTCATTCAGGAGAAGTTATAAGCTGAAAAGAACGAGACCTAAATCGATTAGTTAACCTCCCCGTCGACAGCCACAACCCTGTCCACCTAAGGGTATGTATAATAGTACTTAGTACATATAACGATTGTTTGTAATACATCTCTATGTCATTTATAGACAAAATAAAAGATAATTTTTATTATCTATATAATTATCTATAATAGTCTCATACAATAAATGTGTTATCTATATAATGATATACACAGTAAAAAGTTATCTATAAGACTATCTATTAAACAAAAGACAATTTCTCTTTCCTCTACATCTCCAAAATCTTATATAACATAAAGATATGAACAGTTAATATATACCATTGATCAATAATCTACCCTACTCTATAATGCACCAAAATTTTCTTTGCTAAATCCACCACCCTCAACCTCCCCCACAGTCATGCCTAATCTAAGTCCACCCAGATTTGTGTACCAAATAATCCAACTTCATACAAATGAATGGCATGGATCTCTCCTCAAACCTTCTTCTCTTACTCATTGAAGATCCTAAGGCCAAAATTATTTGGATCATGCACATCATTGAGATGCCCCCGAATCCGTGCGGCCCCCCTCCCCCCGGTGAATCCGTGCGGCTGCCTCCCCCACCTCATTCTTCCGCCTCCCTCGCACGACTCCTCCCCTTCCTCCTCCGCCGCCGCGCCACCCTCGCCTCCTCCCCTTTCTCCTCCGGCGCTCCGCCCTCGCCTCCTCCCCTCCCTCCTCCGCCGCCGCGCCGCCCTCGCCTCCTCCTCCGCCACTCCCTCCGCTTCCCCCGTCCTCCACCGCACCGCCGCTCCCCCATCTCCACCTCTCCCCCGCGCCTCCGCTCCCCCCGTCGTCCCCTCCGCCGCCACTCCTCCCACCCCATTAAAACCCTAACCCAAACCTCCCCTCCCCTCCTCCGGCCAGGCTCCGCCTCCCGGTCCCTCCCTCTCGGCCCCCTCGTCCCGCCGCTCCCGCGGCCGCATCTCCCTGTACGAGCAGCTGCTAGAGGCCCACATTGCCTGCCTCCGCGTCGCTACCCCCGTAGACCAGCTACGCCGCATCGACGCGCAGATCGCCGCCCGCCCGCCTCCGCTCGCCGCCGCCACGGGCGGGCCCTCTGGCGGCGGGGAGCTCGACCTCTTCATGGTATGTCCTGCCTTCATATATCCGTGCTTTTATGGTTGTAGTTTCTCTGGGGTCATTCTTATGGCCTGCTTCAGTTCACTTTTCTAGGTCTGAACTCCAAATTGATTATAAGTTTATAACTCTTCTAATGTGTAATGAATCTTTGGTTGAATTTTACATGTATGTTAGAAAGTGCTTATGCTTTGTGTTGTCCCTCCCTTTCATTTTCTGTTTTCAATACCAAATGCTTACATTTATTTGAACGATACAGGGACCAAAGTGCTGCTGCTTGTAGACAAGCTAGAGGATCCAGAGAGGATTTAGTTTTAGGTGAAGCTAGATCAGAAGGACCAAGTAGGCTCACTGCAATTGTATTTTATTAGGGGCGATAAAAGAGTAAAGTAGTTGCAATTGTTACAATACCAAAAGGACTTGACGAAAAATCCCAATTCATAAGAGGGGATGCTTGTCCCCTTTTATCCTTGCTTCCTCTGCCACTGGATTTGTTGTATAGATGATTATACTGCCCTGACTGTAGATGTTGCTTTGTGTAGGGATGATTGAGAGAACTGGCACAGTACCTAATAGGAGCAATATTTGTGTGATCTGCCTTGACCAAGAGTATAGTGTTGTCTTCATTCCGTAAGTACCGTAATTGGTATCGACATAATACTATTTCCATTGTTACTTTAACAATAATGATACTTTCTAACATTTGTAATGTAACAATGGAATATTATTAAATATAAATGGAAAACTAGGTGATGATTGTTAAGAAGCAGTTTGGTAAATTGTGGTAGTCTTGGAGTGCCAATCCATGAAACTTCATAAGCGTAAGCATAGTAGTGAAGTACCAATGACGGATTATGTACTACAACAATTTGATTTGATGGACAATGCTAGGTTTATCAAATTTGGTTGCTTGACGGTCATCTTTTCACACTATCCAGAAACTTTTCTTGTATTTGGTTGTATTATCACCCAAAAGTTTATTCTCATGCTACATCGAAAGCCAGAAAATCAAAACCATGCAATAATTTTTACTCGAGGTGAATGTCTCCAAACTATAGATATGAATCAGGTACAGCTCCGTACACTTGTTGCCTAAGGAATTATTTTTTTGCATTTTTGTACCTTTTTTATGTCATGCTATTGATAACAAGAGCATTATATGGAGGAGGCTTTGAAAATGAGAAATCTGTTGCAAGAGTTTCTGAAGAAACATGATGGTGTGAGATATCCATCAATACTTGGAGTAAGAGAGCATATATTTACTGGCAGGTAATCTGCATGTTTCAATACTTGGAGTAAGAAACATGATTATTAGCTTGTAGTTTTGTGCAGTATTTCGTTGTGCTAAACTTGCGATTAATTTTTGCTGAATTTGTGCAGTGTTTCATCCCTTGCATGGTTCATGTCTAATCAGGAGACCAGTTTTGTGACTATTGGACAGCGTGTGCTTGCCAATCCATTGAGGTATTCATCTTAGAACATCTTGCATTGTGCATTCACGGCATGTCATTGTGGTATCTATTGATTTCATTTCATAATCATGTTGAATTGTTTGAATTAGCTACACATTTTTGTTTTTTTCTCGATAATGTTAATAACTTAATAGTTAATACTACTGGACAGTACCTTTATTCAAGATTTTCTGAAGATCTTGCCCATGAAATTGTTTCTCTGAACATCTCTCTGCAGGGTTCGGTTTCATTATGGCCATCCTGATATCTTTGATCGTCTTTTCCACCTTACAAGGGGTGGTGTAAGTAAAGCATCTAAGATTATCAATCTTAGCGAGGACATATTTGCAGGTACTAACCTTTTGCTATCACTGTTTGATTTTAGGACATCTGGAGCCGTTCTGGTAATAATGTGACTTCTTCTGTTGCAGGATTCAATTCCACATTGCGTGAAGGCAATGTCACTCACCATGAATACATGCAAGTTGGCAAGGGAAGAGATGTGGGTCTTAATCAAATTTCACTATTTGAGGCAAAGATAGCAAATGGTAATGGTGAACAGACACTGAGCCGTGACATCTATCGGCTGGGGCACCGTTTTGATTTCTTCAGAATGTTGTCATGTTACTATACAACAATTGGGTTCTACTTCAGTACAATGGTATATTATTAACACTAAACTTTTCTCTTTCTAAATCATGGGGTAACTCTTAACCTAAGTTTTTCTATTTGGTCTTAGATTACAGTTTGGACTGTGTATGTTTTCCTCTATGGGCGTTTATATCTTGTCCTCAGTGGACTCGATGAAGCACTGGCTACTGGAAGGAGGTATGTGCATAATGCACCTCTCCAAGTTGCTCTTGCGTCAGAGTCTTTTGTTGGTAATTATTCCTTGTAGACAACGGCCATGAAAGGCATAAATAAGGATTTAGTAGACCAAGAGAGAATAAATAAGGAACTATCATGACATAATTGCTGTTTGTATTGTTTTGTACATTTTCATAGCTAATTAATAATTGTCTTGTTGGATCTATTTCAGTCTTGTAAGTGCCGAATTAGTGACGAGCAGAAAATTCAGTCTTTTATTGACTCATACGAGCTGGGAGCAAGAATACTGAAAGGTAAGTACCATGGATTAGTATTTCAAACAGTGCTGTATGTTGAAATACAGCATGTGTACTCTATCCAATCATGGGCTACTGAATTATACGAATGAAATAGATTGAGCTATTCTAAGAGACCTAGCACCAGTTTTTCACCCCCAGTAGGTCACCAAATGTTGTTGGTGAGTAGGGCATAGTAAAGAGAGGTACAAATGACAAGATGGTATTCGTTGAACATGAAAATTTTGTTATGTAGAGTGTAGGTAGGCTTTATATTGCATCCTTGTTTTTTATTCATCTCATTGTGAAAATGCTTTGCTTGGAAGAGATATCCTGAGTTCGTTTCTTTGTAGTTCCACAGAGGCTCTTGATTGTAGACTTGTAGTCCTTTTATGTTTGCTTGCTATTGATGTCAACAAATGTTATTTCATAGTACTGTGAAGGCGAGATGAGATGTTTGGTGGTCCTGGTATTCTGACCATTAGTTACAAGTTTCTAATTCTGGTTAGTTTACAATTCTCTCATCTGACTACAGCTGCAACACATGGGAATAAGTCATTCAGCCTGATATCTGCTGCTGATGCTCTGCTGGGTTCATCTGCAACCAAGTACAGTGCATTAGATTGTCAAAGGCCAGAACTCTTGAATAAGAGGAAAGTTCAGGGCAAAATTCTTTTATGCGGCTATTCTTTTAATTATATTTCTGGGACAGCTTCAATCAAGAAAGTGTCTCAGACAGCCAGGAGTCTCGGTGCTGCTGGCTTTGTTGTTGCTGTGGAGAATAGTTACTTGTCAAAGTGTCAATATTCCTGGGATTCTCATCACAGATGTCAGCAAAACAAAGGTATTGTATCCCCATTGGGGCCTTAGTGTGAAGAATATGTATGAATGCCATCCATAGATAAAACACCATTTGTAAAAGGATGGAAACAACAAGATGCAACCTGTAATATAAACATGGAATGGATCAACCTATCAATGCATTGAAGATTTCATGTCATAGTTCTTGTTGAAGCTTGCTAGACCCATAAATCTTGTTTTGGTGCCTCTGTCTATAAGCTGCTCTCAGAAGTCAGGACCCCATAAGTTTAGATACAATAGAGATATTCTCAGTGAGCCAACTTGCAGATACGTCCAGATCAGTGACATGAATTGTATATAGCTGCCGCTATTGTAGGACGGCACAACAAAGGCTGATGACTTTTTTTTTTGGCTCTGTAGGATCTTATAGACTATTGGCAGGTATTGCAGATGGTTTGGCACCAACACTATACAATTCAGCTCCGCAGGTTGCATTGTTCTCTTCTCGAGGACCTGATGTAAAAGATTTTAGCTTTGAAGATGCTGATGTTCTTAAACCTGATATACTCGCTCCTGGCAATCTTATATGGGCCGCATGGGCGCCTAATGGAACAGATGAAGCAAACTATGCCGGCAAGCTTTAACTGTGGGCTTTTCCCCTTAATGAAGCACACATGCTTCTTTTCAGCATGTTATGGTCACACTATTGCATCATTCCTGGGCATGCATCTTTAATTTAGTTTAAACAAGAATGCTAGATTACTTCCAGTTGTGACCACATAGCTGAATGCAGCCAGACCAGATTTTGTTGAATTTGCCATTATATACCAATTGTTATCCAACAATATTCGTCATTTCAGATATTGTTTCTCAAGGGTTGATGCCCTTGTTTGCGCTGACTTGAGGGATTTCCATTTATTTCTACCTTGTTTTTCCTGTGGTGGTGGTGAAAGATGTTAGTCATTATGTGTGAGCTAACTTACATTTTATCTTGTGCCAATATTTTTCTAGGAGAAGGATTTGCAATGATGTCTGGAACTAGCATGGCTGCACCACACATTGCTGGCATTGCAGCACTAATAAAACAGAAGAATCCCAAGTGGAGCCCGTCAGCAATAAAGTCTGCCTTGATGACTACTGCCAATACACTGGACAAAGGGAGCCATCCTCTTAGAGCGCAGCAATACTCTGCATCAGAAATAATGACACTTACACGGGCCACACCATTTGATTATGGTAGTGGTGCGGTTAACCCAAAAGGTGCCCTGGATCCTGGCCTTGTTCTAGATGCAAGTAAGTTCAACATTTTTAGGTGCAAGTCTTTTGTGAATGGCTCTTTTGCCTTATTCAGTTACAAGTATTTTGTTAATTAGGCATTTCGTAGTATTCAGGTAGTGAAGCTATGAACAGGCTTAGCCATCAATATTTGTTACTATTTATATAGCTTTTGTAATTGCAAGGCATTTGTCTACCAAAAAATTCTGAATTCAAATGACATCTTTTTGGCAATTCAAATGGCATTTTTTTAGCAATGCTAATAGCATCATTATCTCTATTTGGTTCAATTCAATTAAGTAATATAATTCTTTTGTTAATTCGTAGCGTTAGCACGGGTACACTACTAGTTGTCAACAAACGGCCAGTGCTTCACCCGCCGCCTCGTCGTCCTTTGAGCTATGGGCCCTGTTTGGATACGCTTAAAATCCGATTCTGGGTAGAATTAAGCGAGAATCCCACCCAAACGCTTTGATTATTTTTCGATTCTTTCAACCGCCGCGGTGGGAAAAATCAGCATTTGCACTAGGAATCCAAAATCCTGTACCGCAAGCCCGATCAGGATTATTCAGATTGTAGATTCTTCAGATCGCGATTTATCAGAAAATCCTGATCAAATTAAAATCGATTCTCAGATAAGCGTATCCAAACAGGGCCATGTCTTGCCGAACTCAAAAACCTAACCCTAACTTGGTACTCACCGTTCGCTTTGTCATTTTCTCCCTTTTCCTATTATTAGGAAAAGAAACGAAACTGTATTTTATCTACGTCCAATACCAAAACCGGTAGGGGGTTCCCAGGAATACAGGATACCGGAACTTGCGGCCCGCGAAATGTCCAGAAACATATCGTTTACATCTGAAAAACAGTGCCCGCACGATAAAAATCCAACGGACCGAATCTCCCCACAACGGCGACCATCGGACGAGGATCAGGCGGCCAGGAAGGAAACCTAGCGCCCGCCGCTGCCAATATAAGGACCATTCAGCTGGGCCGAACCCCTCCTCACTCCAGCTCACCCCCGCCGCCGCCGCCTCCTCTCGCTCCTCCTCCTCCTTCCTTCGAGGTCAGTCTCCCGATCCATTTCCCCTTTGCTTAGATGCGCTGTTCATGGTTTCTGGGAGCTCTAGATCTATGCGTATGCTTCTGTTTGGTAGCCTTAATCCGCGGATGCTTTAGGTGATTTTTGCGCGGATGCTTGTTGTTTTCGCTTGTGATTTGAAGGATTTTGTTTGACCTCGTATCGCTGCCTCGATCTATTGCGTTACCATGGTTTCTGCTTATTATTTGTTGACGCAAACTGTTAGCGCGACGTATTACCGAGTCATCTATGTGTTAGGTTGAATCTATCGGTAGATGGATTCGTATCTTAATTTTTGTCGGGTTCTATAGGATTTGTGGACGGTCTTGTGGAATTGACAACCTTTACTTTATCTTGTAGTGATATGGTGATTTGATCTAGTAATATCTCTTGTAAGTGTTGCGTAGATGTGGCTAGTGCCTTCAGTCTTATAGATCTAGTCCTATCATGTGGTAATTGTTCTTCTGGTAGTGTTGTGTAGATGTAGCTAGTGCCTGCAGTATGATAAGGCTCCGGTACTATACTATCCGATTAAACCATCTTGTTGCTCATCTACAAGATCATTTGCTATGTTAGTACCTTCGTAGATAGCTAAGATACTTGATCTATCACTTCGTGTTTGTTGTGTTATTTCATATGGTGATTTTGTGCATCTATTGTTTCTAATCCTTGTTTCCTTGTATGTTTCAGTTAGCTAGCGCTTACTCCAGCCATGGGTAAGGAGAAGACCCACATCAGCATTGTGGTCATTGGCCACGTCGACTCTGGCAAGTCGACCACCACTGGACACCTGATCTACAAGCTTGGAGGCATTGACAAGCGTGTGATCGAGAGGTTTGAGAAGGAAGCCGCTGAGATGAACAAGAGGTCATTCAAGTACGCGTGGGTGCTTGACAAGCTCAAGGCTGAGCGTGAGAGAGGTATCACCATTGATATCGCCCTGTGGAAGTTTGAGACCACCAAGTACTACTGCACGGTCATTGATGCCCCTGGACACCGTGATTTCATCAAGAACATGATTACTGGTACCTCCCAGGCTGACTGCGCTGTCCTCATCATTGACTCCACCACTGGTGGTTTTGAGGCTGGTATCTCCAAGGATGGCCAGACCCGTGAGCATGCTCTCCTTGCTTTCACTCTTGGAGTGAAGCAGATGATCTGCTGCTGCAACAAGGTATGCTTTGTTATACATTTTCTTAACACATGCATGATATTGGTACAGATTCTGAATAACGTCCACTTTATGTGAACATTCAGATTGTCTTAGTAAATTTATTAGTGCCTTTAGGATAATTGAGCACTTTATATCATTTCGTGGATGTATAAAAATTTCATCTCTTTCCTACCCATGTGAAATCTACTGTTGATGGATAATGTATTGCTTCTTTTTATATGATGTGGCATCTATTGTATCGAAATAAACTCATGAGTGATCTATTTTATTAGAGATCTGTTTGTTCATGATGTGTTCATTGAATTCATTGCTGTTTGTATAATGTGTTGCTGGTGATTTATCTTCACTGTTAGTTTGTTTCATTACCTCTTCATCTGTTATTGGATTTTTATGCATGCTACATTTTATTACTCATCTTTATTTGTATTGTATGGCCTGTGCATACATCTTTAATGAAGATTTATGGATTTGTTTAATTACTATTTACGATTTACTTATTCCATTTAACGGATGGAAATGCTCTCTTGTTCTGTTCTAGATGGATGCCACCACTCCCAAGTACTCGAAGGCCCGTTATGATGAAATTGTGAAGGAAGTCTCTTCATACCTCAAGAAGGTCGGCTACAATCCTGACAAGATCCCGTTTGTTCCCATATCTGGTTTTGAGGGTGACAACATGATTGAGAGGTCCACCAACCTTGACTGGTACAAGGGCCCGACCCTACTTGAGGCTCTTGACCAGATCAGTGAGCCCAAGAGGCCCTCAGACAAGCCCCTGCGTCTCCCCCTTCAGGACGTGTACAAGATTGGTGGTATTGGTACTGTCCCTGTGGGTCGTGTTGAGACTGGTGTCCTGAAGCCTGGTATGGTTGTTACCTTTGGTCCCAGCGGCCTGACCACTGAGGTCAAGTCTGTTGAGATGCACCACGAGTCTCTCCAGGAGGCACTTCCTGGTGACAATGTTGGCTTCAACGTGAAGAACGTTGCTGTGAAGGATCTGAAGCGTGGGTATGTTGCCTCCAACTCCAAGGATGACCCTGCCAAGGAGGCTGCCAGCTTCACCTCCCAGGTCATCATCATGAACCACCCTGGGCAGATTGGCAATGGCTACGCCCCAGTGCTCGACTGCCACACCTCTCACATTGCTGTCAAGTTTGCTGAACTGGTGACCAAGATTGACAGACGATCTGGCAAGGAGCTTGAGAAGGAACCCAAGTTCCTGAAGAACGGTGATGCTGGCATGGTGAAGATGGTTCCCACCAAGCCCATGGTTGTGGAGACCTTCTCTGAATATCCTCCTCTTGGTCGTTTTGCTGTCCGTGACATGAGGCAGACGGTTGCTGTTGGTGTCATCAAGAACGTTGAGAAGAAGGACCCAACCGGTGCCAAGGTGACCAAGGCTGCTGCCAAGAAGAAATGAGTGGTTTTGTCGTTGATCACATATCTGTGTTCCAGATATCTATCAGTTTTAGTGTTGGTTAAGTTTTGTCCACGGCCATTGCTCTTATTACGTAGACTTTCAAGCTCTGCTCGCAATGTGCCTGTCTGTCGTTTAAATACTGTCCTGTTATTTCAGCTTTTGCAAAACCTGGATGCTCTGAGACTGATTTGTGCCCTTATCGGTTGTTGTGGAATGCGAGTCCTTAGATTGCACTTTATTACCTGTTTTCTACTTGCTGTTTCTTTGATTGTGTGGTGTGGAGCTACTGAGATTGTTCGTTGTCTTCTACGATCTGCATGTTCTGCTTGCCTCTCTTGGTAAGTTGGATTAAGACCGGTTTACCTGACTGTAATTTTACCAAAATTGTTTTCTAGCTTGTTATTCAATTATTCATAATGGTTTGTGTAACGCCCACGCTCTACTGCCACGTCCCACTTCAAATCTGATGATTTGGTCAGCTTAAAAGTTCAATGTTATCCATGCGTTTTCCGGTTCCACTGTTAGCAAATGATCTGCACCTTGCTGTCTACGGTAGTAGTAACTTTGTTCAGAGCTTTTCCCCTGTTACTAGTTCGGTTTCCCTCATGGACGATGTTTTGCCTTCGGTCTCATCTTTTGGCCGCCTGATGAGAATCTTGAGATTGTGGATTTAGCATTTTGTTCAGACGCAGCTGAGTATACGTGTTTAACCACTGCCACGGTAAGCAATATATTCCTCTTGAAAACCTTGTGACCAATATAAACAAGTTAAGACAATCTGACAAAATTGAGCGCTTGGCATGACATGCACTCCTGGAGTATTACCGAACCTGCGTAGGATTGCAGCACAGCTCAACAACAGAAAAGTACCATCTTGCAACTGATGTAACAGCTGAACAATTTTTTTGCAGTTGTTATAAGCTCACTAAAGGTCAGACAAGTTCTAACCACACCAAGCAAAATCAAAGGTGCTAGACCGGTTCGCATTCTCGATCGTCATTCGTCACATGCCTCGGCCTGAAGCTTTGCATCCCCAAAATTCTCGGCTGCTGCTGCTTCCTCTGGTTCTTTTCCTTTTATATGATGCTGCATAACTAGTATATTAAGGAGGGAAGAGAAAGACAACTATTTACGACCCAAAAGAACAAAAAGACCAGCAGGGATAACAGCCCTGCTTAGGGCCTGCTTGGTAGCTTTATAGTTTTTTCCGTCTGAAATGAAAATCCGCATGTAATTTGTTGGACACAAAAAATTCCGTTGGATTCCATTGTATTAACTTACCCTTGTAATAACTATCATATGGTGTTTGGACAGAGAAGTAGACAGGACACAAACATGAACAACTATCCACTGAGAAAATCAAACCAGTCCAGAACTATGGACTGAGAAAATCAAACTAGTCCTAATAGCACCAGGGGCAGAATTAGAGTGGAAATGATCGGGGTTCACCACTTTATCGTATATATAAAAACATATATAGTTTTCAAGTAATACTGTGCTAAAAAGTGTGTTCAGTAATTTTTAGCATCAATACTTTAACATAACTGACGACAACGTATAATGATAAATAAGTAGTGATCAAAATACTTACCAAAATAAAAAAAAGCCTGATAATAATACTTACCACAGACAAAAATTGATCGGTATTAATAAAATACACATTCAGCCTCAATGCCATGTTAAAAGAGAACAAAATTTCTTAAAATTTTTAAGTAAAAAATAGTAGAATGATCAAATGCAAGTTAATGTATTATCTTTTAGTATTTACGTTCTTTCAAGTTCATAAAATGATGAACCATTAGTAATTTTTGTCAATTCTTATTTCTCCACATAGCAAATAAGTATATCATTCATGAAATTATCACCAATTAATTGAATAGTTAATTAGACATTTATATGTTCAATAGTTCAAAAACAATATAATGGAAAATATATCTAGCGGCTTACTTACTTGATATTGTGGTCAAATACTACAATTTTGCCTCCGATTTGCAATGAGCTAAGCTGGTATTCCAAAAATCAAAATTAAAACCATAAGTTTTAACCCTACAATTTAAAAATCAATCAACAATCATCACATTGAAACCCTAACTCACAAATTAGAAAATTAAGAGAAATTTAGATCAAAGTACATATTGATCGGGTGGACCTAAACTTTCTTCGGTCGGCAAGGGCATAAGGCAATAAGGATTAGGTGACGCCACGGTGAGATAGTAGTCAAGGGCGACCGGTGGCACCGATTTCTCCATTCTCCAATGACTAGTCGCTGCTAGCTAGGTGCGGCTGTGTGGCGATGGTGCACATCTTCTGACTGACTATGCGAGACGAACAAGCGTCGAAAGTTGCTGTGAAGTGACATGCTTGGGATTATCAAATGAATGATGCAATGTGGTGCACATCTTCTGATTGACCATGCGAGACGAACAAGCGTAGAGAGTTGCTGTGAGGTGACATGTTTGGGATTATCAAATGAACAATGCAGCCTATTGCAGTCCTCCCTCTTATGCTAGTTCAAAGGCTGGCTCAGGCTGTTGTAGTTACCTCATGGACTGACAGAAGTAGAGGCTTATCATGGACTGCTGCTAACAACTGAGAATTTGGATTGCTAGTACTCCTTGCATTGAGTTTAAGGAAAGAACCAGATACACTGAATTTAGTCTAGGGGTTCATATATAGAATGAAACTACTATTCTCTTCTAAAAAATTTTTTAGATCCGATGTCCTACAATACTGGGACCTTATATATGGTTCCGCCCACAGCAACATCATACTGATCCCTCTCACTGATAGCACAGCAACCCAATCCTAACGATGATGAAGAAGAAGACTTAAGGAGAAGAAGTATTCTATCACACAGCTACTGGGCGCGAGTCGCGAGCAAGGAAAGGCCAATGGAAACGGAAAGGGAGCATAACAGGGAAATATTACTGCCGGTGAGGAAGCTATGAACCGGCGATTAAAAGGGAGAGGCTCGCATGAGAAGCTTCGTCACGAGCTGCTCGCCGCTGCCGCCGAAGAGCTCGTCTTTGTGGCCGAAGAGCTTGCTGCCGTGTCCGAAGAGCTCCCCGCCGTGGTCGAAGAGCTCGCCGCCGTCGCCCCACATTGCAAAAGTCAATTTCTGTCATGAATACAACTCAGAAATGTTGATCCTGTGGAACCAGCCGCTAAGATTTCTCAACAAGCCTCGCAATTCAAACGATGGGGACGGAAACATCCATTTGTCCGGATATGGTCTGCCACTCATTTCTTTGACACTGTTTGGTGCGGTCGGTCTCGCTCGTCTTATACAGGGCAGGTAAACCATTCACCTTGTCTGCACTGGCCAAAATATATGATGCTAATCAGTCTATTGTTTCACATTTTTGACAGTGCCAGTTCATTTGCATTTTGCAGCAAAGAAGTAACAAACGAAAAGGAGGATATATAGAATGGCAGGTTGTAGAGACAACAAAAGCTCTGAGCCGAAACCTAAGAAGGGGCCTACAAACCTAAGAGCATTTCCAGCAGGAGCCCTCAAAACAGGGCCCCTATTTTTAATTTGAGGGCCCCCCTACTTTTGAGGACCCTGTTTTCTAGGCTGCACTCCAGCAAAAGCCCTCAAAACAGGGCCCCTACTTCTCAATTCCCTCTATTTCCTCACACACTATATGCATATGTATTTGAGAACATCACATTATATAATAATTTATTTAAACTATAACTCTAAAGCACTATACTTAAAATTATGAATGAAAATACAAATATTCAAATTTAAATTCAAAGACAAATTTGGTCCAAATTTAATGATAGTCGATCACAACATAGTTCATAACATCTCTGCAAATCAAATGACATAATCATCAAACATATCATCTGATTCATTGAACCTACCGGTGGCTTTTATCAGTGTTATTTTGCTTCCTATTGTGGGCAATGCAGCTGAACATGCTAACACAACCATCAAGAAAAAGTGCTCAATTTGATATAGTTTCAGTTCCTGCATCATGCTATCCTAATCCCAATCTGAAATCCCTCGATCTCCAACCCAGCAAGTGACGGATCACAGTGTATAAAGTACATATTGTACATCCCAGTTTTTGTTATGGGAATGGTCCTTGATGGTAGTGTTGCAATCAGATCACTTCCATCAAAAGATGCAACAAGCAACTGTGGCCAGCCCGGATTCACATGTGATGGGCGGTAGATGACAGAGCCTTCAGTGCAAGCTTCGCTGAACCAGTCTCCTTCGCAGAATCAACAGCATCCTCTGGTCTCCTAAAAGTAATCTTGTCAAACCTGAAAAGTAGGGGATATGAGAAATTTAAGTCTACAAGCTAAGCATCTAACTGTAGTGGATCGAAGTATGTTCAATTAAAGTAGCAACCAATGAATAATGAATGTAAAGTGCATGTGCACATTTCTACTTAACAGTGGTCAACATGCTAGTACTATGTTTCCATAAACAATAATAAGGTTTCTGAATGGAAGAATAATCAACTTGTACGGAAAATACAAACATAAGCAAACAAAAAATAATCTCGACAATGATCAATTTGAGACCTGCAGGGCTTCCGAAATGCAATTACATGCAAATAACATGGTACTATTTTCCTTTTTTTAGTTTATTATTCGCATGTATGTTTTTACAAGTATACTGGCTTAAGCACAGGTTGAAGAAATTTTAAGCTTGATTGACCTTGCCCCTCTCCATAGTTGTCTTATCCCATGTTAGATATGACTAACTAATCCTTCGAAAGAGTGTCTAGGCTCTCCTCATGAAGTTGTGTTAGCTTACACGAACTCATGCCATCATGTGTAAACTGATCAAGCATAATAAACTCCACAATGCTCACAGAACTAGCATTACTTAGTTGTGCCCCTCAACATACTTTCTGTAAAAAAGATACAATAATGGTCCATAATAACGGAGTACACAATGAACTCCATCACTACTTATATGAACGGAGTTCATAATGAACTCCATCACTTGCGACTCACCACCACTTTGACCCTACTCATGCTCCGTCCTTAGCTCAGCATGTCTCTTCTGATAAAGAAAAAGTAAGTTCAATAGCTCAAGCAATATCAGCAAATCTGCGCCTACTTCAAGAAATTCTGCCCCTCGTCGCTCACAATGCGTTCCTATACACAATTCACCAACGCGTTAAGTCCATACATCTCATCTACCAGCATCTACCGACATAACACTTTAGCACACAAGGCAAAAAAATCCCTTAAATTCTCACCAAAAAACCCATCTCCCACACACTATTCTAGTGTCCGACAGAGCCCTAGGATGGTGGGATCCAAGATCCGCTCGGTCGTCGGCTGCCAGACCGAGCCTCCACTCTAACGCAACCGGCCGCAACGCAGATGCGCCGATCAAATTAGCCACAGGGGAGCGAAAAAGCGAGTTAATTACCGGATGAACGCGTCAGCCACGGCGGCGGTGTCGTCCTCGTCGTCCCCGGCAGTGGCATTGGCGGCGGGGGAGACGGGGCCATAGAGGCCCTCGCTGCCGGCGTGGAGGATGAAGGCGTTGCCCTTGTTGAGGAAGCCGAGGCCGCGGTACTCGTGCATGGAGGCCTCCCCGGGGCGGAGGAGGGCAGGGGAGAGCGCTGCGGCTGCGAGGACGAGGAGGAGGCGGCCGGCCGCCGACACGGTGTCCATGAGGCGTGGGGGAGTGGAGAGCGAGCGAGGAGGCTGGATCTGGCCTGCGTGAAGCTGACCGAAGTGGAGCCCGGGGGTGTCGCCACCGCAGGAGGAGAAAGAGGCGGGCGGGGTGGGAAAATGGCAGCGCGCACGGGAGGGGAAAGAGGCGGGCGGGGAAAGAGCCGGGCAGGGCGGGCAAAAAACGACTTCAACAGTAATTTGAGGGTTTGGTCTAGAGCCCCCAGGAATGAGGGCTGGAGGGGGGATTTGAGGGGCCCCTCAAATTTGAGGGCTCTAGTAGGGGCCCTGCTGGACCTCTGTTTTTGCCTCAAGCCCTCAAATTTGATTTTAGGGGCTCAAATAGGGACCCTGCTGGAGATGCTCTAAGAAGCTGTACTAGGATGAACTAAAGGTAATGTTGTGTTCATATGTGAAAAATGATTGCTTTGATGGGAGGTTTGCAATTTTGTCATGATTGGTCTGGTTGATGAGCCCCTGCCTCCCTGTATTATAAACAACTACGACAAGAGGATTCCTAGACCCAATCTCTACCCCTCTATAATACACCAAAATTTTCTTTACTAAATCCACCCCCCTCAACCACCCCACAGTCATGCCTAATCTAAGACCACCCAAATTTGTGTACCAAAGTAATCCAACTTCATACAAATGAATGGCATGTATCTCTCCTCAAGCCTTCTTCTCTTACTCATTGAAGATCCTAAGGCCAAAATCATCCGGATCATGCACATCATTGAACCCAGAACCCCACCCCGTGCCCACGCACACGCCCCCGACGCTGCAAAGAAATCATAAAAGTTTTCACAAATTCTTTCCAAAAGGTAAAGAGTTCTCTCTCTCCTCCCAAAACCCATCTAGGGTTCCTGGAGGTGCCGCCGCCGCCGCGCGCGCCTAGCGAGGCCACCGTCGCTCGCGTCAGGCGAGGCCACCGTCGCTCGCGTCAGGCGAGGCCGCCGCTGCTCGACCCCACCATGGCTTGCCACCTCGCCGCCGTCTGCGCCCCGCGCCTCGCCGTTGTGGCCTCCTCCGCCGCCGCCGGGGAGCCCGTCCGCCGCATCCGCCGCCGCGCGACGGGGTCGCCTCCTCACCCGGCGCTCACGGCGACTCCGACCCAGCCGTCGGTCGCGGAGGTGCGGCGCGCCATTAGCCTCGCCGACGACCCGTCGGCCTTCGGGAGGGAGAAGCAGTCCCCGTTCATGGAGCTCCTGGAATCCACGCCGATCGGGCAGCCGGAGGGCGACGCCGAGCGCCGGCTCCGCGAGGTTGCCGAGTGGGTCGTGGATGCCACCGAGGCGCGCGCCTGCAAAGGTGATGGGCCCTGAAACTCTCTCTAATCCCGTTAATTATCTTCTCTCTTTGTTCTTGATAATATGTTTTTGGAGTTAATCTGATATAACATTTGTTGACGTGTCCGTGGCATTGTGGCAACAATCGCTACACATAATCCATTTCACCCATGCCAGTATATATGATCGCTATAACGTGTCGTCAGTTTGTCACTGCCGTTACAGATTTGCAATGCCATTTTCTGAGTTACTAATGAAGCTTTTACTTTCAGTTGATGATGTCTTCATACTTCGTCAATCCTTTCTAGGGACTACTATCCATTGCAATACAGGCATTCATATGCCACTAGGAAGAATGTCTTCTTGTCTATTTACTGAATAATAAAGTGTTGAGTCCTTTTGAATGTAGTTTGAGTTACAACTTAAGTGATCTTCCTCGCCAAAAAAAAGAAGCTTATAAGTGATCTTACCCTTTTTTTTGGCATCATTCTGAGTTATGGTACGAAGTTTGGACTGAAATTGCTTTCTTTACTGCTGCTTGTCAGGGCAAAAGTCTTTCTTGATACTATGCATGAAGATATTTCCTCTGTGGCTGTTCCTCCTGTTTGTTGCCCTTGGAGTTGTAAAGTTACCATTTGATATTCCTGATCTGGATAGTCTCCTAATGTAAGGTGTTTGTTTGTTTCTTTTTTTTTTCTTCTCCCAGTTGTACAAGCTACGAACACTGAAAAGAAATAGTAGTAGATATGATTTGGACTATTGAAGTTACTTCTGTTGTAAGTTATGAATAAGTTTTATAATTGCTTTTCTTCTTCGCCTTCTTGGAGTAAGATGTAAATAACTTTATTCTTTTACAGGAAATAAGTAAAAGTTAGTTTCATTTGAGGTGTTATTTATGTGATGAGCAGATTAACTGACTATCCGTCTAATATGGTTTGTCTATGCTACATCCTATGTACTTGAATCAGCCTATCAATTGCCTTTTACCTTGTGTTATTGTGTTCTTCTTTTGTACGCACACTCTTTTCACATCTTCATAATTCCATCAACAACCATTTGCTTCTTAAAGACTCATATAGAACTCGGTACATATTTTAGAACTCGGTAGTAGGTACATAAGAAGGCACTAATGTGGTCTCTGCCCTTACTCCATTTATTTGGCAGATATGTGCACATTCTAGATTTTGTGAACAATATACAGAATTGCACTTGTCTATTTTTCGATTTTTTATGAATCTTATAGCTCTTCCAGTTCAGGATGAACTTCTGGGTCCACCCTATAATATGAAATTGGTCTGTGAATGAAGTTGAGGAAACCTTATGATTAAAACCTTGCAAATCGTGTATATGTTAAAAGCTCTGAAGGATGTAGGTTGCATTGTCTTCCAATTTGGATCCACACGAGTTGAACCAAGAGAATCAGGTTCAGTTGAGCTGCTGAAAGCATAGCATGCTATCCCATCTTTATACACCTTTGGAGTGTATATGTTGTTCTGTGCAGAAGTTCTAGGCCGAATTGACTGATTACCAGCAGTCTGCAGTGTTGAACCTGTCGTGGTAGAAATTTTCTCTGTTGTGGCAGTCTTATATTGTAGAGTCAATAGTAGCAACAACACTACAAGAATTTTGGCCAAACCAAAGAAAGAAGTAGATGCCTCAGGGAAGAGCACCAAAAATATTGTGTATAAAGACGTCCTAGCATGGTGATGTGGTAATTAAATAGTCCACAAACACCTATTTCCTTATTGTGTTTCATATTTCTTTATGTGACAAAAATATTTGTTTTCTTTGTAGCCTCAAGTTTAAACAATGTGGGGATGGAGAAAGTCGTCGGTGGGTGAGTCCAATGATGTTGTCGCCTCCTCAAAAGATCAGTCGTTACGTGACATTCATTATGTGACAAAAATATTTGGTTATACAATATATGAGACGTGAATCTTAATGAATCTGATTGTTCATTTTATTTTTTACAAATTTTATCTTGTTTTGTATTTTATCGTAGCGTTAGCACGGGCACACTACTAGTGAAAATTAAGTTAAGGAGAAGTTTCTTGAAGCTAGTTTATTGATATTGTTTTTTCATGAGTTCTGTCAAATGCTGTCCAAGTGTTGAAGTGAGATGGGGAAAACTTTGGCATCATCATCCGATAGAACTTTATGTTGTAATATTTGCGGTATAAGCAAAGATATTTCTTTATAGATAATTCCAATATAATCATAAAAGCACACCAATGACATCAATTCATATATACAAGACATAACAAGCATGTAGTCATATGAATTGAACATTCTATTCATGATATTCCACATATTCAAGAATAGAAGTAATGTTATTCTAGACATGAATATGTATGACAAATTATAAAGCATGTGCTAATCAACACTATCAATTAAATCAAGATTAATTGATTGTTTGTGCTCTCAAATCGTAGGGTTGCACAAGATTATTCTTGGCCGTCCCGCTACTAAATCATATACTCTTCCTTGATTGGTGTCAAACAACTAAATTCAGTCATTTGAGCTCTAGATTCAAAATCTACAATCTCAAGAACAAAAAATATCCAGCATGTGTTTATTCAGACAGCAGTATACAATAGATCAATACCATACAAGCTAACTTTTGCTCAACAAATTAGCCTTTAACTTGTCAGAATTAAACCCTAACAGATCAGTATATTTACATGCTATAATCTGAAAACAGCATGAGCCGAAAAGCACGAGAACAATATATCAATGTCTAGAGATTGTCTTCCAGGTTACAAAATAACTATGACAGCAGGATTAATATTGTCTAGAGCTCAAAGACTAATGAACCAATCTCAGCATATGATCTATATCATCATCGAGCAACAGAATAACCCACAGCAATCTATGTTTCCAGTGCCAGGTAAATTAAAGAAGTTTAACAAACTAGCACAGCCACATAGATAGCAAAAGATGAATCACGGAATCACTCACGGGACCGATGATATTCGAAATCACCAGAAGAACAGGGGCTAGGCACGCTTGCGCGCTGTCCCAGAAAACCTATTGCCCTCACACCACCGTGAGAGAGAGCAGTAGGCACGGAGATACAAAGCCCTCTCGCCGAAGTGAAGCCCACGCCGGCGAGTCGAGGTAGAGAATTGCCGCACAAGCACAGAGAGGAGCCGGCCAAGCAACTCGCCGGAGCACCAGGGGATCAAAGTAGTCAAGCACCACAAGCCAAAAACTCAGAGAAAGAAAGGAGGAGTTCACTGTGGTTCTTACTTCAACCAAAGAACCGGCCGCAATATATAGCCAAGAGAGAGGGGAGGGGATGAGCACTCGGCGGCGCCACCAACCGGTCGGGACCGGGTCTCACGCACCACCACCGCACCCCATTCTCACCTCTCATCCGGATCTGAGGACCGATTCTTGCGGGAAGAAGAGGAGCAGCGCAAATCACAGGAGAGGGGAGATGCGAGCCGCATGGGAGAACGGGCCGCCAACCGACCCACCGATTCCGCCGCCTTCACCGCGCAGCCTCCCCTGAACCACCGCCGCCGTCGCCCCTCCAGAAACCCCACTCGCTCTAGGTCACGGGGAGGAATCGGCCTCCCCCTCCTTTTGTCTCCCTTCGGCCCACCGACAGGTGGGCCCCTTCTCTCTTTTTTTTCTTTTTATCAAATGGGAAATTACCATTTTGCCATTGGCACATACAACACTTTATGCTTTGTCCGCCACCACTTGCAGAGAATTAGGTTGAGGATCCCTGAACTGTAGGAATTAGTGTATGTAGTGACAGCTATTACGTGCCATGGCATCTCTGTATGTCAGTGTACCCTTATGAGATTTTTTAGGTGTTTGAATAGTGCCCCAACAATGGGCGAATAAATTGTAAGCAGGTTAATCTGACATGTGACCAATCAGATTTTGTATGACATTGCTTCTTTGAAGCGATTTCGAATCACCAATCCAGATATATTTTGACCAATTGTTGGCAAAACTTTAGGCAGAAGGGGGGAAGTTCATACATGTGTAAAAGAGAACCACTACCGCACAATATACTGTTGGGAGGCATCTCAACGGCATACCTCCCCTTCCCTTGTCGCTGCTCCACTTTCTAACCGGCACGGCCGCTCCCCTCCCCCTCTCTTCTTCGGCATCAGAGCAACTCTGCATCCCTCCTCCACCACAGATGGCGACCTCACAGCCTGGCCGCACCGCCATCTCCCTCTCCCCCGTCGTCGATGTGTCTCCCTTCGTCGCTACCCACCACCTCCACTGCTGCTCACCGCTGGGGTCACCTCCTTCTCGGCCTCGCTCTACGTCGGGGTGGGGGACGGCGAATCTGTCGTCGGTAGATCTGGAATCAGAGGTGAAGGAGGAGAGAAAGGTGGCATCGGAGTTGAAGAAGAAGGATGGCGTTGGTGGATCCGTTGATTTTGGCTCGGACGATATACCATGGACAAGTTTTTCCCATCCGTAAATCGTTCCAAAACAGCTAAGGGCCTGTTTGGCAGAGCTCCACCACTGAAAAAATGAATCTGGAGCAGCAGATCCACCAAAAACAGCTCCACCGTGAATCTGGGATCCCACCATGGAGCTGGACAAAATTGTTTGGCTTGCACAACAGCTCCAGATCCACGAAACTGAGTTTTTGATGGGAATGACCTGTTTTGCCCATGGGTTTTATGGTGGTATGGGATGGGGTGTGTAACCAGTGGCAAAAGGTGGGTAATTACCACCCAACTCCACGAGTAGATACGAAACAAGGTTTCGTGGAGTACCCCTTGAGGTGCTCCATGGATTTCATGAATCTGGAGCTAGATTCAGTATTTTGGTGGATCCAGATTTCGTAGAGCTGGAGCGTTTGGATAAAAATTCGTGGAGTGGAGCTATTTTTGGTGGATCTGAAGTTGGTGGAGCTCTACCAAACAGGCCCTAATTTTCAGGTTTCTTCCTCCAAACTGGATCTAGACAATCCAGTGGAATGTGGACGTTACTCATTTCAGGCTGTCCGATTGCGAATAAACGTTTCAGATCATCCAGCCAAACATTCCATCCCTTCATGCCAAGGAGAATACAAAAACCTAGTGGACTTGTGCAACTGCATTCGTTCGACCGACGCCCGGCGCGATGGCCGCCGTTGCCGCCGCCGAAGGAACTACGCTGCCACAGGCGATCTACTCCTTTGGGAGGCCATGGCCGGAGCTCAACGAAGGCCTCTCCTACACCGACACGTTCCGGTGCGCTGGTCCGCCTCTCCTCCCTCCTCCCTCCTTCCCTTCCCCCTCCCTGGTTTGGTACTTTACTACTTGCTCTGATTTCCTCACATGCAAGCAGATGCGGACACCACCACCACCTTGATCGAGTTCTACTCTGCTAACTACAAGAGTTCTGCGCCATTGCCAGGGTATGTAGCTAACGGCCACGCTCACTTCTTAATCTCCGCGATCAGATGATGTCTGGTTGTTTCCTTTTCCTTTTTGTATTTGGTTTCTCTGGCTGGAGGCTGGAATGCTATGTTGATTTGATGATGTCGGTACACGCCTCTGCAGGTGGCTTCAGAGAGTTCGTAATGGCCAGGTAGAGCATGCAACATCCAGTTAATTTCTCTTTGCGTTTGTGTTTCACACTTTCACCCTTTTTTGTGTATCATAGTGTGTTTGATTTGGTAAGATCCGCGTATGAACCAATAGATTATTTATTTATTTCGCAATGTGTGGATGTCTATTTGACATATGAGTTACTAGTTTCGAGGTTTATCAGTTTATGGCATCCTGCATGGTGATTTTTTTTCTTTACCTCTTTGAGCTATGATGCGTTTTCAATTACATGCATAAGAAAATTTATGTGATATGTATAGGCTAATTAGTTTGTTTTTGACTTTTATGGCAAACGTTTGTTCGAATGCAAATGAAGTCTTTGTTATTTTGTTTGCAGATAACAGTTGATGGTCAAGTTGTCACTGATCCAGAAATGACTCTCAGGTAAGGTAGCTTTCTTCTTCTATTTGCAGTATATATTTGCATCAAGCGTGCCATCATTGTTATCTTCATTATTTCCTTTATGTTTGTAGTTACCATTTGAAACAAGTCCATGATAGTGTGATATGTATCTAATTCGGCTATGCATTTCAGGGACGGTTCTAAATTGGTATATCATCGCCTCGCATGGCAGGAGCCATTTGCACCACATTTGCTTGAAGTGCTTTATGAAGATGATGACATGGTATGCAAATCAACCTGTCTTGCTAAATTTGCACAGAAAAGATTGTTTAGAACATATTCTATCTAACTTTCAGCAGTTGATAGCCCTCACTGGTTGGCAAGGTTCAAATTTCAAGGCCCACCTAATTTTCATCTAGTTTGAGCAAACCAAATGTTACTTTTTCCTGTGCATGTTTGTTAAAACTAGTAAGAACACATAAAGATATACTTACAACGAGAACCATAAATCATCTCAAGAAGATTTTGTCAGGTTGCCCTTAATAAGCCTTCCGGTTTGCAAGTTCTACCTAAAGGACTCTTCCAGCAGCGCACTGTTTTGGCACAGCTTCAATGGAAAGACTGGAAGATGCCCTCCTCAAGCTGCTCGAAGAGAAAAGATGTGCAAGCACATCCTGTACCTGTTCATCGATTAGGAAGGGGTACATCAGGTTTGCTTTTTATTCTGTTCAGTCATACTCAAGAAAGTCTGTTGCATAGACAATTGAGGTCTAGCAGCGAAATTGTTCCTTGCATGTGAAACTAGGAATCTAGGGGAAATAATTCGTAGTTGTTCAGGGCATTACTTTGATATTTTCCAAGATGTTAGTGCCAAAGTTTCTTTCCATACCAACACTACTGTCTCAGAAAAGGTTCCAAATCATAATATATTAATATATAACTATATAAATGGAAAAGGATGTTCACAGCTATAACAAAAGTGCTTCTGCAATGAAATGTGACTCACAGAACAATGTTTGTCACCACTGTGCATTTAATGTGTTTGTTATTGCTGATGACCTGCGTGTTCTATGTTAGGTCTACTGCTTTGTGCCAAGACAAAGCTTGCCAAAGTTCGGCTTGCATCCTATTTTGCAGAAGGCACTATAAATGCTGGAAACAAAAGGTGTAAAACTTTTTCTTTCAAATTTGAAAAGATTCTCTTTCTATTCTTTGCACCACCCAGTACTGTTTAAATGATTTAACATAATTCATAGGGATGAAACAGAGCTTGGCAAAGAACGAAAAATTTCAAAATACTATCGAGCATTAGTAACTGGCATACTTGAAAATGATGAGGTGCTCCCCCCCCCCCCATTTATATAATTGATATCTTTCTATTGAATATCAAATTGATATTCACAGGGCTATACTTGCCTTTTGGTTCTATTGATTGTGATCCCCTGTTTTTTCTGTTCAGTGTTGTGCACTTTTTTAGAAATTGTGTACATTTGGTCAGTATTGCACACAAGTATTTATTGTATAATTATTCTTCCATCGCACCTGTAGGATGTGGTTACCCAACCCATAGGATTAGTTCATTATCCTGGAGTTGCAGAGGGACTTTATGTGGCATGCTCCTCAGGTACTATGATTTTACTGTCGTAACTTTGAAGTGGTGAAAACAGCCCTCAGAGTATAGTTTATATTGAGCAAATCTTGCTTCGCTAATTTTCTTCACTTGATTTAGTATGTATTCTTTTGCCTTGCACTGTCAATTTTCAGGGAAGCCAGCAATGAGCAAAGTGTGTGTTCTTGAGAGACTTCAGCACCAAAATCAAACACTGGTCCAGGTATGATGCTTAACCGTTAACAATATATTGGTGTTCTGTCCTACTGTTACATATTCATTTGGATAAGAATAGCGTTCTCTCCATTTGGATTGTCGATGTGTATAATGCCATTTTTTTTTCTTTTTGTCACCTTGAGTGTCTTCGTTTGTGATATTTCTTTTCCTTGAATAATGCAGGTCGAAATTCATTCAGGACGGCCCCACCAAATACGGATACACCTTGCATACATTGGGCACCCTCTTGTAGGTAAGCTCTGTAACCAAGGCGGCTGCCTAGGCGTTCGGCGTCATCCTCCCGCTTTGTTCCCCTAGTCGATTTTTCCCACCTAGGCAGCCGCCTAGCCCACCTAGATGGCGATTATGTGTTATTTGCCGGTCTGCCACCCGACTAGCGCCTAGCGTCTTAGTGAACACTGTAGGTAAGTCAGGCATTTATTTGTTCACTATTCTGGACACAGGGATGGAGAGAAGGGGGGCTGGCAACGGCCTGGCACCCCCCATCAATCAAGTAAACCTGCAGGACATAGTACATACTAATTTCTTTGAGGCGCAATTAACCAATCTATTAAGCATTCTTCACATGCATTAGGCTCTCAATGGAAATTCTGGTCACAACTCAAAAACGTCCAAGCCCAATAGAGTTCTTGTTGTGAACTAGCACAACAAGGACGTAATCATCCGTCGGAGAGAGGTCGGACGGCGACGACTTGAAATAGAACGGCGTTAGATGAAGAGGGCACCAGTTGAGGGAGAAATAGATCTAGAATAGCTCATCAAAGAACGATCACAATTGGACTTTAGGGACTAAGGACTTGTTTATTCATCTTTGCTTGATTCAAGAAGATACAATGACATCCCTTTTATAGGGATAACTTGACTTGACCCCAAGAAACAATTTCTAATTTAAAAAACAAACTAACCGAAGATAAGTTTCGAAACTAATCAAATCAATCTAATCCCTAATAAAGGAAAATAATCACAGTCGCTACAGTAACTGCGTGAACAGTGCGCACCGCGGTTGCTACAGTAACCATATGAACAGCGCACGCGCGCTACAGTACCGCGCACGTAATATTGCACCTCTCTCGGTGAAACAACTCGTCCTCGAGCTGTAACATAGGGCGACAAACTTCTCTGATAGGGGTAGCTGAATTTGTTGGTGTATGATCTTCAACTTCATTGTCATATGCTCCATTTGGTAGTTTAGTAGGGATAACTCGACAACAGAAATCATGGTGTTGGCTCTGATACTAATTGTTGTGAACTATCACAACAAGAGGTAATCATCTATCGGAGAGAGGTCGGACGGTGACGACTTAAAGTAGAACAGCGCTAGGTGTAGAGGGCACCGATTGAGGGAGGAATAGATCTAGAATAGTTGATCAAGGAAACAACCACAGCTGGACTTTAGGGACTAGGGATTTGTTTATTTTTTAGGGACTAGGGATTTGTTTATTTATCTTTGCTTGATTCAAGAAGATACAATGACATCCCTTTTATAGGGATAATTTGACTTCACCCCTAAGAAACAATTTCTAATTTAAAGAAACAAACTAGCCGAAGATAAGCTTTTAAACTAACCAAATCAATCTAATCCCTAGCAAAGGAAAATAATCGCGGTTGCTATAGTATCCACATGAACAGTGCGCGTCGCGGTTGCTACAGTAACCATATGGACAGTGCGCACATGCTACAGTACCACACGCACAACAGTTCCAAGGCCATGAACTTATAAAACTTAATATTTTTAGATTTTAATCTTAAAAAATCAAATTTTATGTTAATTTGGAGATCGAATTACCAATTAAAGAGGTGCACAAGTTCAAACTACTCGCGAAGAAATGGAAAATACACAGGAGTATTTTAAGTAAGGCCCCGTTTGGAACGCAAGAATTTCATAGAAAACAGTTCAATTCCTATAGGAATTGGGAAAAATTCTCATTATATCCTGGCTCTGCCACTAGCTGGACATATACAAGTACTTGAATTCTTGTCTTCCAACCTTGGGACAAAGCATTTTTGCATTTCATCGGTAAAGTTATATATATAAAGAACATGGGAGACCCTAGTTTCATTAAAATCTAATATAGATTTCAGACAGTAAAGGATTTCTCGATTTTTTTAATTCACCAGATGATCCTCTTTATGGTATTGGTGGGCAGCCTAAATTTGCCGAACCGGAATCTAGTAGCACAGATGGTTCTTTTGCATATGATGGGTAATTCTTTCAACTTTCATTTCTGCTGAGATACCTCTATATATGAATGTTTTTTTCGGATCTTGTATTTAGTTTAACTAACCTTTCTTGCCCTTTTTAGAGGTTATGAGAGGCCTTCACAACCTGTTCCTGGGGACTGTGGGTATCACCTACATGCGCATTGGCTGGTCCTTTTTCATCCAACTACAAATGAGGTAATGATAAGTGAAAGTAGTCTCTACCTGAATGATAAGTGAAAGTAGTCTCTACCTGACTCATACAATAGCTTATGATCTCAAGAACTAAATTAAATGCATGTATTGAATGGGAAATGAATTTAGAAGTTCTGCGATTTGTTGCCGGTAAGACAGTATTGCAGGGTGGCAAGTTTGCAAGAAAAGAGTAAACCTTATTAAGTGACAAAGAATGGTCTTTCTAAAAAATGAAAAATGAGGTTTACTCCTGTATGAAGTATTATTATGTTAGTTTACTAGTAGCCTGAACAAAGCAGGTAGGATACGCTAATCAGTTTGTTGGACAGTTTCTGATTGTACACTCTTGAGACCTGGCAATTTGGCTGGCAGAAGGAACTATGCAACCAACTGCTTGATCATCTTTTCTTCCTTTTTTCATAGAAAATGTCATCCACAGTTAAATTTCTCGTTAGCCCCTTTCTTTCTTTTTGGTTCGCAAAGCAACCAAGACAATGATTGGGCATGTTCTTTTGAGTCGCGACTTATGGCTTTTGGTCCGAGTGCAAATGAACTGAAAGCTGATAAGCCACTTCTAAAATATCATCTCAATAAGCCGTTTCGAAATAGCGACGGAGAAACCACCCCGTTTGTTTGTTCGAGGGAAATCATAATTTATAAACTGAAAAGAACATACCCATTGACAGTATGAGTGTATTTGGAGGCCTAGCACTCAAATTAAAGAGGGATCACAGATCAACAAGTTAAAAGTAACTTTTGATGTTGTGTCTTAAGTGTCATCATTGTAATTACTCCGTTCTTACTTTCAATGGATTTTCACTTATTATGGTTGGCTTTGCAGATGGTGAAAATCACTGCTCCTCTGCCACAGAACCTACAAACTCGAGAGGAACGGTGCGCTAAGCAAGTTGGTTGTTGAACTCATAAATTTTCATTTGAAAATCTATGCATGTATGAAGTGAGCAATCAGCAAAATTTCACAGGCTCTATTTGTAGACTCTGCAAGCAAAACCAAATGAAAATATTTGGCTCTACGGTGTAACGTCGCATGTACCGTGCGCGCGACACGAGTGTTATCCTTCGTGCGGCGCTGGTGTGTTACTGTAACTTGGTAGTACTTGTACTACGCAATAGCCATGTTTTGCAAGCCCATGGAGATGGAGGCCAATGTTTATATATATTCGTGTGCCTGCTGGAGTGGCATATGAGGTGTCCGTGAGGGTTTGCGTGGTTAGCGGCGTGGAGGATGGAAGTCATACGGTACGGTTGAGTTTCACAGGACGCTTCTGGGGGGTTTGGCTTGGCTATACGCTAGCATTACATATTGTTAGTTGCTACCCATCTCCAAGTATGTAGTAGAACTGTAGAAGCGAAGTATTATGTCCAACAAACTTGAAATTCGACAGCTCAATCACTTCATTTCTGAATTGCTGATCGGTATATTCAAATTTTAATCACTGAAACTAGGGCAAATAAAATTGAATTCATTTATGAACATGACAGCTGTACAGCACTGAATCCTTGCTATGACAAAATTATTAACGAACAGTTTCAAATGTTAAAGACTGGCCTTGCGCAATACGCGTAGGCACGCAGCAGCCTCAGGAGAGGACTCCTCTGAGGTCTGATCTCATTGAGAAAAAATGGGGGCATCGGTTGGATGGTCTCCACGTTTTCCCTCCGCATGAATCTCTCCACGTGAGAGTTCTCCCGTTTCTTTTCTCCGCGCGAGCGCCTTTCTTTTCTTCCATAACAGCCAGCGTTATCACAGCATTTACTTGACAAATGTAGCGTCACCACCATCAACCAAGCGACAAATTGAGTAAACTTTAAATGATCCAGCGATGCAATTGCTTCCAGTACCGTCACTCCAACGAAGCATGAGGATAAAAATAAGGCATGCTCGTCCGTTCCTTACACAAATTTCGCTGAACAAACCACTCATGACACTAAATTGGTATGCTACATCTAGCAAGCAAGCATCGAAACCACAGCGAACCAGACAATGGCGTAACGCCGCGAACGTTGCGCGATGCCACTCACATTGTAAGAGAGCGACGTCGGGGTCGAGAAAGGCGGTGCCATCGCCGCAGGCCTCCCCCTCCTCGAGCTCGGCATCGTCCTCCATGCCGCCCGCGGCGGCGCCCGGGACCCTACGCCGCGCGCATCCACTCAGCCAACTGCCCTGAGCCTAGGCAGCAAGGGCAACCGTCTAGGGTCTACGAAAACTTAGAACCCCTAGCTCATGTATGTTAGTATGTATTCATACATTTTGTCGATAATGAGTATTTTGCATTTTGTAATGTACTAAGCCTAATGTTGCCAATAAGTACTTTGTATTTTATGACTACTGTCAATGGTTACTGTATTGAACTTTACCTTTTACAACTGATATAAAATGTATTGTTACATATTTATATTAAAATAAAGAATCTTATTTTTATTATACCCTAGGGCCTCCAAGATAGTAGGAATGGCCTTGCCCGGCCCCACCTACCAGCCCGCCTCCGCCGAGCTCCGGAACCCCAAATCGGGGCTCAAATCCGGCCCTCGAGCTCCCCGATCGGCGGGACCTCTCGCCGTCTCCGCTGTCGTGGGCGTCACCCGGATCGACAGACGAATCGGATGTCTTCGGATTGGGGATCGGACGGGCCGCCCGTGTAACCGTGCCCTCAGGCGCTCGCGCGGAGAAAAGAAATGGGAGAACCCTCACGCGAAGAGATTCATACAGAGGAAACACGTGGAGGCCATCCGACCGGTGTACCTATTTTCTCTCGATGGGTCAGACCCAGAGGAGTCCCCTCCGCAGCCTCGAACCATTCCTCCGCAAAACCTCCCAAAGCGAAACTAGACAAAAGGGAAAGGGGGGAGTGCGCGGCGGAACAGAAAAGGCTTCTCAATGGAAGGCTCGCCGGCGAGGCGCCTTCCGGAGGCCGACTCGCTACCCGACGGCTTCGTCGAGAGCTTCGCCGCCGACCAGGCTCCTTCTCTCTCCTCTGCCCCCGCCGCCGGCGATCCCCCGCATCCCGCCCTCGATCCCGATCACGACGCCGCCACCGTGGCCCACGAAGAGGAAACCCTAGGCGCTACCTCTCCCCCCGCCCTCGCTAGCGAAGAGAACCTAGACGCTTCCTCCGCCGCCGCCGCCGCCGATGCACTGCAGAGCCTCAACCTGAACGCCGCTTCGGAACCGGGGCACGCTCTCGGGCGGCAGGGACCAGCCGGCGACGCAGGAGGTGATCTCTCTCTCTCACACACACACACACACGCGCGCGCGCGCGCGCACACAGGCCACCCACATCGAGAGCTTCCTGATCTGATAGTGTGTATTTTTAACAGCAATAATCTCCGTTACAGTTCAGGGTGAACGTTGTAACTTTAGCGCGTTCTTCCATGACTTTGGAGTCTGGACTATGTTTCATCACCTTGTTTTGATGATCTTGTTACAGATGCTAAAGAATCCTTGAAGGAGAGCTGTGTGGTAGAGCCAGCAGAATCTCTGACTAATCAGAAGGTTGTCACTTGTCAATGCTGAGATGGATAGGGCTTAGACTTGTCTCTGTATGTCATATTGATGTTGGTAAGAAAAATTAGTGTTTGCTAACTGGGGTTGATTTGCTTGGCTTTGCAGGAGGGTGGCGAGCCAAAGCGCAAGATCATGAAGCGGAGTAGTAAGCTAGAAAGGGACAGAGAGCTGTTGGAACTTGCCCAGAGATACCATAAAGTGGTGGCAGAAAGGGATGCAGGCATGTTTCTATTATGTAAATTATGATCGCTACAAACCTGTTTTTCTCACAGATGAATGTAATATTGTAATGTGTAACTCCCTTGGTGATTCTCTCAATTAAATATTTAAAACCATCAATGGCCAAACACTAGATCTGTACTTCGTTTTGGTTGAATCAATGTCATCTAATATTCATGTTAATCGATAGTCAGTGTTAATTTGAAATTTCTGTCCTGGGCTCTCTTCTGATTAGAATGAAAAATTCAATGTATTTAAAAATCCGATTACTTTGGGCTGTCCTCTTGTATGCATACGGCACTCCTAGAATCTTTCTACCTAACATGTGTCATTTGCGTTTGGTCTCTTGCAGCCATTGTGGTTAAAGAAAAACTAGAATCTCTTTGTAGGGAGTTTCAGCGTCAAAACAAAATGCTAAAGGTATGTTCAAAGAGTTTGAGCTGTGAAATGAGTACTTATAAGTTTTTTTTTGCACTTTCGTTCAACTATGATATATTTTATACTTTTTTGGCTCAGGATGAGTGCCGAAGGGTGTCGACAGAGGGGCAGAACATGCGGATGGAATTGTCTGACAAATTCAATAATGCTATAAAGGTCAATATACATTATTTGATAGTAATCTGGAATGTATATGTACCAGTGTTCTTTTTTATTTCATTGGATTATATGTCTACTTTTTAGCTTTTATTTATCATATATTCACGATATTTTATAGGATGTGAGTGTTAAGCTTGAGGAGCAGAAAAATGAATGCATCGCTCAATTGGAAGAGAACAATTTGTAAGATACTAAGCTTAGGCATATCTTCAATGTTAAAGAGTTTCATTAAGTGAAATTTCCTTCATTAGTAGGTCCATTACATCTGTGTTGGGTACATTATATTCTTTGTTTACTACCAATTTATTTTTAAGTCCTTTCAACATTTTTATCTAGGTACATTTATGGCTGCTATTTTGTAGGCTGAGAAGTAAACTCAAAGACCTTGCTGATCAATATAATATCACTCAGCAAAAATATGCTCATCAGGTATTTTGTGTGTGTATAGTAAAAGTAAAATGATCCTATACTCTTGGGAGTATGTTCTCCCACTTGTTATATACCGCTTAAATGATGTTGTTATAGCTCTTTATCCTTTTGAGTATAATCTAATAATGATTATAAGATACTTTAAAGTGAGTTACATGAACATTTCATCAAAATCCACTTTTTACAGCATAATTTGTGTTATACTCCTTTTATGTATGGAAAATGTTATATAGCAAAAATAAATGACTTCGATAAAAAAAATTTCAACCAAATCGTATTATAATATCTTAGAATTAATATTTAAATATACCAAAAGTAATAATAAGTATAACATGTTCGTTTAAGTGGTATATTAGAAGTGAGAGTATGTATTTTCGGGAGTACGAAAAAGCTTCATATATATATATATTGGTCACGGTTGTTATGGGGGAGGTGGTAGGGGGCGGAGGAGGCGAGACGCCGGGGAGAGGGGAGGAGGCAAGGTGGTGTGGGGAGGACTGGAGGAGGCGGCGGTGGGGGAGAGAGGAGTGCGGGAGATGCGGGAGCTAGGAGAGGGAGACGCGGGAGAGAGACAGGGGAGGGGAGAGGAGTCAGCATTTATAAGTCGGGGGATGCAGAGTATTGAGCTGAGTATACATACGTGATACTGCACGTACAGCGCGCGACTCGCCTAGGCGTCCAGGCGCCGCTCACTTGTCGTGGTCGCCGACTCCACCATGACAACCATGTTAATGGTTATAGTTGTGTTAGTATTTCCAATATTGTCACAACCATGATGTATATATTGTTTGTTGTACCTTCTGTAAACTTGTGTTTATCATTGGATTATGATATATATATAGCTGAAAGAGAAGATGCTGGAACTTGAGCTTGCCGATCTGAAAATTCAACAACATCAAGAGAAAGCAGCCCAGGAGCAAACCCAAATGCAGTTATATGCTGATCAAGTTTCTCAACTTATCTCTACTGAGAAGAACCTGAGGTTGCAGCTAGCTGCTGATGGAGAAAGATTTCAGCACTTTCAGGTACTTTTGCAGATAAGATCCTTCTCTTAGTTCAAATTTCCAGTGCATGCTTAATGGTAGAATTTTCCCTAGTAGATGAACATGTAAAATAGTTCAAGTAGTTTATCCATTTTAATGGTGGATTGTGGATGAAATTGTAAAATTGTCCATTATACCTTTCAGGATGCCCTGTCAAAAAGCAATGAAGTCTTTGAAACTTACAAGCAGGAGATGGAAAAGGTGTTCTACAGATCATCTGGCTTCATGCTCAGTGTCATTGTATCTGCTTTGGTTATTATCAACTGTTTGTCTACAGAACTGAAAGTCTTGTGTGATCATTTGCATCAGATGGTGAAGCTGATAAAGGAACTTAAGAAGGAGAATGAATTCTTGAAGGGCAAATGCGAGAATTCAGATGTTGCTCTTGTGAAGCTCATTGAGGAGGTAAATGCGTACGTCATATAAGCTGGTTGCTATATTCCAAAACAAGGTGCCGTGTTGAGACCACATAACTGTACCTGCCCCATCGGTCTCCTTTACCATTATTGAATAATTACCTTCAAATTTTCTAGCTTATGCAGTTTCATTATCTTCAGATGCGTACTGGAAGATTCTTGTGCAATTTGATATTGCATGATGCTAACTTGAACCCGTTTTTGGTCTTTTCTGCAGCGTGAGCTCATGAAGAAGCAGATAGACAAATTTAAGAATCAAAAGGAGAAGCTTGAATCCCTGTGTCGGTCACTACAAGCAGAAAGGAAACAAAGCCCCTCCGGCGGTATTCCTGATGCCACCTAACCAAGCAGATCTGACAACAAGGGTCATAGTGCTTGCGTGCTTCATGGCATATACCCTTGGTGCAACTGCTACCTACAGGCTACGGCTCACCAAGATTTCTGAAGCCTGAGAAACGGATATGTATGATACTTTTATCCTGTTTTGCTTGTGATTTTGTGAGAGTTCTGGACATGTATATCGCACATCCAACTATCGGCCTGCATGACTCGCCGTCTGAGCCATCTCTGAGTGGAAGAAATCGAAGCCTGTTTTGTTTTCTCGGTACCAAGAGCTGTCCATCTGTCTGGCTTTCGGAGATTGTAATCACTGGTGCATCACTGGGGATGCGAGTGAGTTGTCATCAGTACCAAACACATCGACCTTGATTGTTTTTTTCCTTTTGGTGTTTTTGGTTGAAGGATATCAATTGCGTAGAAGCAATCGCATGTGCGCATCTTTGGTGAACTGGTCAATATGATGTTAAGCGAGCTTATACTGCTTTCAGTTTTACCTCATAGGAAGAAACGAAGCAATAGATACTCTTTTTTTTCATCTCTCATCCCGGGAGATCAAATAAAATGGGAGCAGCTAGCCAACGTACCGTTAGAACCAATTTCAACGGTATAGGATAATTGAAGGAAGAGGAAGAGTATTTCGTCACTAGCTGTCGTCGTTGCGTTGCCCTAGGTAGCTTCGCTCGTCTCCTCCGCTGCTCCCTCCACCACCATCTGCGGTTGGCAGAGCCATCGTTGCCTCGCCGTGCAACCCCTCGATCCCTCTCTGCTATATCGCTCCACCCAACTTAACTGCTACAGCCACTGCTATCACCATCCTCCTACCCCGCCCATCGCCATCGCCGCCGCCCACCGTCGGGCCACTACCTCCCTTGACCTCCTTTTATGCTCGAGGAGAAAAGTGAACCTGTAGTGGGGGAGCCGAATTTCCCTCCTTCGACGCCAGATCTGGTGGAGACGCCCCTCTAGGCTGCTGGATCCAGCGCGCAGCGGGGCCAATAGTGGAGGAGAGTTGAGCGGATGACAACGGCAAGGAGGAAGGAAGAATGTAAGAGAGCGGGGAGAAAGGAGTCGGGTCGGCTACGAGAGCGGAGCGAAAGTAACAGAGCGCTTTAAGATTTATGCGGTTTTGGATCCAACGGCAGACGAACCCTATACCGTTCCGACGAGATAGACGACCACCATTGGATCTAAAACCACACGAATCTCAAAGTGCTCTGTTACTTCTGCTCCACTCCCGTAGCTAACCCGACTCCTTCCTCCCCGCTCCCTCTCGTTCTCCCTCCCTCCTCACCGCTGTCATCCCCTCAACTCTCCTCCACTGTCGGCCCCACCACGCGCTGGATCCGACAGCCTAGAGGGGTGCCGCCGGATCTGACATCGGAGGAGAGAAATTTGGCTCTCTCGCTATGGGTTCATCTTTCCCCTAGGCATAGGAGGTTAGGGAGAGGCGACGACCCGATGGTGGATGACGGTAAGGGTGATGGATGGGGAAGAGGGCAATAGGCAGTGCTAGAGGGTGATGGTAGCGACTGTTGTGACAATTAGATTGGGCATGGCGGCACAACAGGGAGGGGTCAGGGGACTGCTTGGCAACGTGGCGACAACACCACCGGCCACGGGTGGTGGTGGTGGAGGCAGGGGCGGCAAAGGAGGCACGTGGGGCTGCCCAGGACGACGCGACAACGGCGTACTCTTCCTCCAACCATCCTATATCGTTGAAAGTGATTCTAACGGTATACCGTTGGCTAGCTGCTCCCATAAAATAAATACAATGTTACCTTCAAGCTATCTACTTGGATTTGGGGAATTTTAGCGGATGCCACTGCGGATGAAAACAATACGCCATTTATGTATTCTTTACATTTCGACAGCATAGGATGCAGTTATACTTCAGTCATCTTACATACAAAGAAAAACAAAAACGCCTGGATAAATGAATTCTGTTATTCTTCACTGTGGTCCTTTTCCAAATGTAAACAAACATCTAGTTATCACCAAACTATTTTAACAAAAAGGTTCCGGATTAAATAAAAACAATGGCGTGTGGCCAGGAAAAGCAAAATGCCAAAAACTCCAATGGGCACCTCTTCTGATAAAGTTGCAACTATGAGGACGTGCCCATGTGCAGCTTAAATGAAGCAAATATCTTGCCACACGAGTTTATATCCCCCTGAACTACAGCAAGCATGTAATCCAAAAGCAGAACCTGCATGGACAAGAGAAAATATGAGCAACGGTTTGACAGAAAATGAGAGGAGGTAAAGTAATTTTATCCCCTGGGGAAAAGGTTGAGCCAATTTCATCTTGACAGAAAAAAGGGACTATTATGGTACGTTGTCAGGTCATAAATATGGTAAAATGCTAAAAGGTAAATCATTTCTGACACGAGTTTAGAGTGGGATACTGTCCATAGGGGTCTAACTTAATTGCCTATTGTAATTTGTATAGCATACAGTCTTGATAAACTGAGGTGAAGTTTAATAGATGATGACAGTTTTAGGAGTTGCTAAATAGTTGACTAATGATAGCTTCCAATATCATAGTTTTATTTTGACCATGCCAAGTATATATGGAACAAGTACTGCAGTCATAACTAAATTGGCATTCAACAAAAGGCAAAGCATCTATATATCCCAGAATAAGAACGAGATTATTGGACTAAGCATTGCGATTTTTTAGAACAAATGATTCATGTACGGGCAAAATGAAATAATTGCGATTTCAAGATATTGTACTTCATGTCTGAGCAACATCTGCTAAATGAGTAGATATATTGTGACTTACATGCTCAATCAGTAGCAACTTTCTTCCTTGCTGCCCTTGCGTTATCATACTCAAACTTGAGCACATCTGGAATGTGTGATGTATCCTTGATATACAACCACCTTCCAATTTTGCTCTCCTCAATCATTGGGAAATATTCAACAAAAATGGTGTTGACGATCCAGTACCAGATAGCACCAAATACAAGGCCCACTACTGCTCCCGCAAAAACCTAACAAACTCATAAATTGAAATTTCTCTCAGTTTTTTAGTAGCAGTCATGATATTTTGCCTAAAATAAAAGCAATCAAATCAAACTTTCTCCAAACAAGGAGGTCTGCAGGGAGACCAACTTTTCTAAAGGAGGATATCATTAGCCAGATCATCACTAACCAATTGAGGAACAAATCCATCATGAAGAAGAAAGACCCAACTTTTAAGGACATCCACACAACACATAATTGTTGTATGGAAGAAATTCATATGCAAATAGATAGGTCCAATAGATGAGCATTATTAAACATTCACAACAACTTGAACAGTTGAACATCATTTGGTACAGATGTGATTGATAAGTGTCCAGAAAACTGGGGGAACCTGCTTGTAATGCTGACCTATGAACGGTTTTGGAATTTCAATAGTGTTTGAACTAACTGGCACATTATTCTTCATGCAAAGTTATCATCTCATAATTTTCCTAGGAAATGGAAAGACGATAATAACTCACTAACTTTTCCACAGCTTTGTTTAAAACCAGTTGGTTTATAGCCATGCTTTTGTTAAGGTTAGAGACATGTTTGAAGTTGTGGGAAATGGGTGGAAAGTGCATAGTAAAATGGCAGCCAGTGGAAATGTTGGGGGAGTGGGCCCCCCACCTTGGCCCCATCGGCCCACCAGGACAAAGGTCCATTATGTGTGCAACTAGAAGGCAAGCTCACTAAGGCTATGCCAAATAAATGACATGTTTGCCCCCTTACCAGTAAAGATCCCAAGGAGAGCATTTGTGTAAACAACATCTCCCATGGCTATAAATGAACCCTAGGGCACCATGGGAGGAGAGAATATTTTGGATATATGAAATAGACTTGAACTAAGATTGAGCACTAGCCACATTCTATACCACTCCCCTCTCTTGAGTTTTAGGCTCTGAGCACCCCTCTCAGGCCTTCCAAAGCCCTTGTACCCGCTGTTTGGTATGTAACCACAACAGTTGGCGTTGTCCGTGAGGAGTGACGTAGAAACTACGAGCTGAAGCGAAGGACTTGGGCTAGATGGTGCCGAAGAGGAAGACGACGTTGGCCCCCAAGCAAAAGAGGAGCACCACGGCTGAGACCGCAGCCAAAGAGGAAGGGAGCCACTGATCGTGGGCCCCTCGCCCCCATGGCAGCATCGCACTGGGGTGGTAGCACCCGAGGCCATGATGGATAACAAAGACAACTATTCAACAGAAAGCGTGGGCTACAGAGCGGGCAGCATCACAAACGAAGTACCCCGCCTCAACTGCTCCTAGCAGCTCCGGTGTCCCTACCGTCGACACAACGACCTCCGGAAGCCCCGACACTTTCATCGCCACCACGCAGCGAGAAGAGGGTGCCCTGGTGCCAGTGGCGGGCTCGAGCAACGGCGGCCTAGAGGCAATTTGTGGAACGTTGCAGCAGGAGCTGGCGGACCTACGAAGGGCCATATGTGAGATGCAGGAGGTGCGAAGCCAGTAGACCCTACTGTCGTCATGACGGAGGTGACCGCGGAAAGGACGGAGAGTTTGGATGCCACTGTCGTGCCCACAGTGCCCCCCCCCCCCCCGACAGTAGCCCCCCCCCCCAACGCGGGCTTGCAGTGGTGCGCCTGGCCGAAAGACTTCAAAATGCCTATGGTAGAGCCTTGAGCCTCTTCTTTTCAGCTTCTAAAAACTGTTTTTTGGCTTTTCTATAGTAACTAGCTTTCAAACAGGGTGTCTTTTTAAGGCGGTGTCTACAAATTAATTGTAATACACACTGACGCGACTTCATTTATATCAGCCAAAATCACACGTGAGTTATTTATGTCTTCATACTCTCTCTCACGAACAGTTAAAAACCATAAACCGAAGCGAAAAAGAACATGCCCCTCACAAGGGCAACACCAATCCCCGTGAATTCGTACGCGTCTACGAGACGGCCATCGAAGTCTTAGGAAGAGACGACTCGAAGGCGAAAGAGGTACCGCTCACCCTACAAGGGGACGCGCTGCCCTGGTTCTTCACAATTTCCCCTGGCTCCGTTTACACATGGAAGCAAGTCAACAATCTTATGCACAACTTCCAAGGCAACTACGTGGAGTGGGTCAATGCCGACCAGCTCTTCATGATAAAGTAAGCCCCCAGAGAAAACCTACGGGAGTACTTCAGACGTTTCACGAAGGTTAGATGCTAGGTAAAAAATGTCAACGAGATGACAATCATCAACGCTGCCATCCGTGGCATCCAAAGGGGGCCCCTCGTAGAGTACAACATTTAGAAACACATAAGAATGGTGGCTAAGCTCTTTGACAAAAGGGAAGAATACGCGAGGGCCGAGGACATGATGAGGCATGAGGCCGACGTCGCAGGGCCAGCCGTCGAGGCCAAGCCCGCCCCCACGGCCCCAGAGGAGGGCTCAATCCGCAAACAACAAAAGGGGCCTAGGGCAGGTACGTGCTCAACATCGAAGGAGGCGATGATGAGGTCTCTACCCTAGAGGTTGCGGCCATGGCAGAGGAAGGGGCCGTAGCCGCGGAAGGGGCAAGGTTAAGAGGATGACCGCCAACAGGGGGCATGGTGCAAAGTGCATGGCAAGGGGGAGCACACAACGCGCAAATGCCCCACCATTGCAGCGCTCCACGAGAGCGCAGCCAAGGATCGAGCCCAAGACGCAAGGATGCCGGTGGTGGCGCACATACAATAGCCTCCAGAAGTACCGCTCACCCAACTACCACAGAGTGTGCTAAGGACAGAGGCCCCCCGACGCCAGGCCTCGGCGAGTGATCAACGCCATCACATGGGCCGTCCCTCGAGTTCCTCCTGAGCGACAACGGAGGGTCTACTGCGGCGGATACACCATGTCGCCACGTACCCAACACAGGTGCTCCCAGCATGGGCTCGAGTCAACATCACTTTTACGGCGAAGGATGCCTCAAGAGTGGGCTGGGGTAGATTCGTCCTAGTGGATGTGGGTAGCTCCGCATACCTCTCGTTCGTCGGCGCATTTGATCAAATGGGCATTCCGCGAAGCAAGCTTCAACCGCCCGGGGTCCCGCTGCAAGGCTCCAGCGAGAGCTTGGTTAGGGCGCTAGGCTAGGTGGCGCTTGAAGTAGCTTTTAGCCAAGGCGAGCAGGTTAGAGTGGAGGTCATCAACTTTTACATCGTGGATCATCTCCCATATTCGTACAACACTATCCTGGGAATGGCTACCCTCAAGGCGTTTGGGGCGGTCCCACACCGCAATTACTTGTGCATGAAACTCCCTGGCCCTAGAGGAATCATCACGGTAACAGGCGACCAGGACCTCGCACGACAAATCGAAGTGGGCACATGAAGCCACTTCGGAAGGTGCACGCATTGAGCGAGGGCCCGCCCCTCCCTCATCAACACCCCTCCCTCCACAGCAGGATGGACGCCGAAGTCAAGGCCGAACGGCGAGGTAAAAAGAATATTGCTCAACAGCAACGACCCGTCAAAACAGGTCTTGGTGGGGGCTGTCTGGTCCCAGAAGCAAAGCGAAGCCTGCTCGAGGTCCTCCATCACGGGAGTCAATCAGTCTATCATCGAACACAAGCTAGCCCTGTGCCCCGCGGCGAAGCCCATTAAGCAAAGAATGCGGAGAATGTCCCTGGACAGACAGGAGGTCACCAAGGCTGAGGTGGCCAAACTGATCGCCTCCGACGTCATCCAAGAGGTGGTCCACCCCGACTGGCTCACTAAACCCGTGGTGATCAAGAAGACAAATGAGAGCTGGCGTATGTGCATTGACTTCACCACCCTTAACAAGGCGTGCCCCAAAAACAATTACCCCCTGGCATGCATAGACCAACTAGCGGACGCCATGGCTGGGTGTGAGATGAGCTTCCTCAACGCATATTTTTGGATATCATCATATCCGCATGACTAAAGAAGATGAGGACAAAACCAGCTTTATTGTCCCCGGTGGGGCATATTGCTTCGTCAGGATGCCCTTCGGACTAAAGAACGTCGGGGCTACGTTCACCAGGCTCATAGCATTGATCCTCGCATCCCACCTAGGCCAGACCGTCGAAGCCTATGTGGACGATGTGGTCATCAAGAGCAGGCGGGCGGCTTCACACATTGTAGACATCCAGGAGACCTTCGATAATCTCTGCCAAGCCGGCATCAAACTCAACTCGGAGAAGTGCGTCTTCGGAGTCCGGGCAAGCAAAAGGCATTGAAAATCAGGATGTTACAAGACTGCTATTCGGTGATGAGACCATGACACCCGAAGAGCTCAAAGCGAAGTCCCATCGCATACTAGTTGAGGCACCACCGGAGGAACGCCATCTATCACTGGACCTCGTCGACGAGACCTAGGTCCAGGCAACCACCAACAACCACCACGCCGATGCATGGGATCCAACCGTACTCCCCGGAGGCGCCCCGAAGGAATACACATGCAACAACCTGCACAATGCAAGCATACAACACCTCAAGGATTGCAACGGTGGGCCAAAGGGACGGAGGGGGCCAAAACGCGAATGGCATTCTGTTGGCCTAGCGGTTGCAAAGCGCTTGACCATGAGATGTTACTGTTAAGGGAGTGACCCCCACCTTGGCCCCATTGGCCCACCTAGGCAAACGCCCATTATGCGTGTAACTGGAAGGCAGACCCACTAAGGTCACGTCAAGGAAAGGATATGTTTGCTCTTGCTAGTAAAGACTCCAAGGGGGCCATTTGTGTAAACAATCTCTCCCATGACTATAAATATGACCCTTAGGGCATCATAGGAGAGGGAGAGAACATTTTGGATATATGAAATAAACTTGAGCTGAGATTGAGCACCAACCACATTCTATAGCACTTCCCTATCTTGAATTTCAGGCTTCGGGCACCCCCCTCTCGGGCTTCCCGAAGCCCTTAAATCCATTGTTTGGTACGTAACCACAACAAGAAACTCTGTAAAACTGTTTGTGGGAACTTTGGGTCATGTTCATCTTATCCAGTTTGAATTCCTATTAGCAACAGAATTAGCAAGGTAACAATTGAAACCACCAAATTTACCTCTAAATGCCAACATCATGCAAACCTCTCATCAAAGAGGAGTTTGGCAAGTAGCGTCGTAGAACATGTCTCTAGCTACCTTTTACAGCCTTTCTTGGCGAATGCCATAGTTATGTTGCTGCTGATCGTAAGTACTAGACCATAAAATTTTAATTTCCTTCTGCAGTAAGTATGCATGCAATTTTATTTTCAGAGGACAACCATCATATTGATTATTTATGAAGCTATACACATCTAAAGAAGTGATGTTTAACCTGACTTTTGACCCAAAAAAGCATTGGTTTTAAGTACGCATATTTCCCTTGAAAATATCTAAACGCCCAGAGCATTTCTCGGAAAATACGAAAATCACAGCTAAGGGGCTATTCTTAAATTATTTGACCATAACAAACCGATCTATCACACAAATCATTGCCAAGAAGTGCATCGATGAAGGAAAAATCTTTTTTTGAAGGAAAATCGATGAAGTAAAGAGTCAAAGTTTCCATCTTTCCATCACATCCCATCAGATCAGATCCGGAATTCATGGGCTCTCACCTGCACGACGGTGTGGTACCCGAGGTACACCCTCGACAGCATGGTGAGGAACGCGAGCGGCCACGGCACGGCGGCGATCACGCGGCGCGCCGGGGACCGCCGGAGCGCGAGGAGCGAGAGATAGGTGGCGAAGAAGAACATGTACTGCGAGTGGCTGGATGGCCATCCGTGGGAGTCGCAGGCCTCGAGCAGCTCGCAGTAGGCCGGGCGGGACTGCGCGACGGAGTGCTTGATAAGCTCGTTGAGAAACTGGGAGACGAGGAGGCCCGCGGCGAAGCAGATGCCCTGGAGCTCGCGGCGGAAGAGGAAGTGGGAGACGAAGCCGCCGAGGGAGATGAAGACGGGGATGAGGGAGACCCACGCGAGGAGGAGGCCGAGCTTGTCGCCACGGCGGTAGCGGACGTGGGTGAGCGAGATGGCCTTGAGCGACGGCGGCACCGACGCCGCCATCTCCTGGTACTCCCCCGGCAGGGACATCGGTTCGTCGCGGAGAATTTTTCCTCTTCTTTTTGCCGGCGAGGCTCGGGTCTAACTCGGCGCCGGCGCCGATTGCGATTGGGGTTGCGGGGATTTGCGCCTTGCGCGTGTGGGGTGGGGGTGGAAAGACGTGGCATCTTCCTTTGACCTTTCTGAAAGTTGTTTTATTGTTTTCTATAGCATATATTTTAAATAAAGTACATTTTTAAAATAAGATCTTTAAGTTAATTATAATATACACGATAGTAGCTTTATTTATATCAGTTAAAATCATACGTATATTTATATTACTTCATGCTCTCTCTCATAAATAACCCAAAAACTATAAGTTATAGCCTAAAGTCATAACCAAAGCAAAAGAACAGACCCATACGTGGAGTAAGGCGAATATGCCAGAAGAGGTGTGGCATGGACGCGTGAAGGAGAAGGAAAAGGCCGATAAGCAGATGAATCGGATGGTTCAGATTAATGCTTTGTGCAAAAGTATCATGGTTTTTGACTTATAGTTATGGCTTTTGTCTTATAGCGGAGAGATTAAAAGAGTAACTTTTGGCTAATTACGAGAGATTGAGAGAGTAAGGAATACTTGCATTGAGAAATCACTCCGTTCAAAACGGCTCATACAATAACTCTTGCAAACGACTTATAGAAACAGAAATTGTTTAGAATAGGGCCTAAGCTAGATGCAAATAAGTTTTTCCCTGAAAATTGCCTTGTCCATGCTATTATGATTTTCCGCAGTTTGCCAAAATACAAATTTGTCTGTGCGTTTAGTTGGTGTAATCCTCTATGGATTATTATGAATCTTTCAGTAATCCTATAATATTACCTTATTTGATAGTAATCCGAATCAGGAATCCTAGATTACCTTTGGAACAATGTTACCATCAATTCCATAAATATCTTTCTAGTTAAAAAGTGTGTCTATCATAGATTACCGAGTGAAAGGAATCATTATTGTCGTTCCTTATATTATTTGCTTTAATTTTTCATAGTTAAATTGTCAACTTTGATAATTCAAAAATTCAAATTATGACTTAATTAATATTTGAATATCTGACTTATGAAATTTGAAAAAATCTATTCAAAAAATGAATTTCAACATCCTGATTTTCCAAATTTTAAATTCAGATATTTTAATTTCCAAAATTCGAAGTTTCAAAGTTTCAATTTAGAAAATCCAATTTTTGAAATTTCTATTTCTGAACTTTAGAATTTCAAATTCAAAGAATTTAAATTTTAAAAATTCTAAATTTGAATATCAAATTTCCAAAATTTCAATGTTTCAAGTTTTGAATTTCATAATTTCAAATCACTAGAATTTAAATTCCAAAACTAAAATTTGAACTTTTTTATTTAAAAATCCAAGATTTGAACTTTTGAGTTTTACAAATTGAAATTTTTGACCTATGGAATTTTAAATTATGTGAATTCAAATTTTAAAATTCAAAATTTTGATTTAAAATTTATAAATATTAACCTTCAAGCTTTGAAATTTTAAATCATATAATTTAAATTTCTGGAGTTGTTGGTTCAAGTTATACAATGTCTAAACTATTATAAAGACTATTCTATAGGTTTTTTCAAACCAACCAAACCTTGAAACCTTATATTACTGGGAGGTGAATGTTACATTATAGGGGAACGTGAGGTTATGCATACCAAACATAGGTTATTGCCGTAGTACTACTTTGGATGATTCACCGCTCTCCATCTTTAGGGTTATTCGTATTGGCTTCTAAATCAAAAGCTAATATAAACACATGTTTCTTTCACTTCTATCTCGCATACGTATCTCTCCATTATTTTTTACCACTCGCTCACTCCTTCTAAAAACTATTTTTTCATTTACTACTATTTATTTTCAGGCAAAACTCATTTATTGTAGCCAAAAATCATCAGCAAACCCCTTCTTAATTGTCTTTCCCAAAGTTGAACGAAGGGAAGATGACCAGTGCTGAGTGTGCTGAGGTCCATTGAAGCCTGAGTAAGGACTGGATTGAGGGCCTGCTCTTTTTGGCTGCGGCTTGTGGCTTTTGGCTGTGGCTTGTGACTTTTGGGCTGTTTGTACGAGAGATTACAGAGTAACAGAAACCCACGTGCGGTTTTTGCCGATATAAATGAAGTTAGTAAAGTACGTACTACAATTAACTAGTAGACCCTATCTTAAAAAAATACTCTGTTTAAAAGTTAATTACTATAAAAAAATCGAAAAGTAGTTTTTAAAAGATGAAAAGAACAGGCCCTGAGGCATGGTGGTTCACAACGACCAATGTTTAAATGTGAACATCAGCACGTGGCGCAATGACCAATGTTTAAATGTGAGCATCAACACGTGGCACAACGACCGATGTTTAAATATGAACTTCTCGTCCAAGAAGAAGATCCTCACCGAGGAATGGGCAAAATCGTCTAGGGTGGAATTTTGACAACATTTTGTACAAATTCAAAGGATGTCTTCTCTTTTATCTACTCAGTTTAAAGTCTGTTTATATTGACTTCTGTTTAAAGAAGTCAAAATCCAATATAAATACTTGGTTTTCTAAAGTGGCTTCTGTTGGTTATGCGAGGGCATTTCGATAATTTTCCAATTGAAAAAGGAAAAAGGAAAAAAGAAACGCAGGCTGGGCCCACCTGTTAGTGATCCCAGCGAAGAGATAAGGGGAGGAGACTGCATCTCCTCCCCGTGCTCGTGCGCGTGCGCAAGCCCATGCGGTCGTTTCGGCTTCGTCCAGATCTGACGATTTCGACGGCGCGTGGGGGGAGCGGCAAATAGGTGGCGGCGACGGAGGCGCGGGCTGGCCCGAGTTCCTCGGAGCCGGCCGCTCGCGTCACCTCTCTACAACCTCCCGCCTCCTCTTCTTAAGGCCGAGTTCTTCCACCGTGCGGTACAGCTCTCTTCTGTTCCCGACTTGCTCCTCTTTGGTCTTCTTCCTCTCTGGTCTTCGGGTGTGCGGGTGCTGCTGCTTCTGTGTCGTCACCGATTGGAGCTTTTGCCTTTGATTTCCCGTGTGAACCCTAGAGATTTGCTGGGGTTTGAGGGGAAATCAAAAGGTGGAAGGTTGACCCGAGAGAGGAGAAGGCAGTGGCAATCCCCCATTGTGTTTGAGTGCATCTGGCCAGTGCCTTCTTTGTGGTCTTGTGCAGCATCACCCTGACCTTCGACTCTGGCGTCGACTACCCGAGGTTGGAGAGGGCACTGTATCTCCGTCTACCACACTCTTCTTCTACTTCGGCACAGAGGGGTGCTAGGTTTTCTGGGACAGTACTCTCGAGTGTGCCTTGCCCTAGTTTTCTTGTTCTTCACCTTCTTGAGTTGCTTCTGGATGGCTTCGAGTGCCGTCTGCACCGTGAGTATATTGATCCACCTGCTTGTTGTGGCAGCAGTATTTGTTCTTATTTTCAGTTCAAGTACTTGAGAATGCTATGTTATGTGGGCTCGGTTCTTGCTTTGTGATGAACCATTCGAATACTATATTTGATCTTGTTAATAGTGTTAGATTTGAGCTCTAGTAGTCTGGCTTCTATTATCTGTACCATAGTTATCCTTTGGCTTATTTGAATTGTTCACAAGTAATTGATATATATGCCGTGCGGTAGCTGTTCTGTCATTCCAAATCAGGTTCTATCCTTTACTGTTTGTCGTATGAGGCTGCATGTGATTGTTCTGGTATATGTTGCATGTCAAAGTTCTGTTATGATGTCTAATTACTGCCTAAAGTTACATTGTCAGTGAACATTTATACTGAAGGTTAAATTGCTGCTTCTGTATTCAAAAGGTTCTAACAGTAGAAGCACATTTTAGAGCTCAAATCCTGATTTCTAGTTATCAGATCATTAATGAAGAGTTTCGATGTTAGCATGAGAAGGCCAAGATTTACAATCTTGCGCAAATCTGTTCTGAAAGCAATGTTAAAGCAATTACTTTGTCATATGCTAGATTTAATTGTTTTTCTGCTCAAAGGGCTGCATGACATGTTATTTTTAGCAGTATTGTGGTCATATGTATTAGATATATACATTTGTATAAATGACAAGATAGAATTACATGATTATATGCAGTTTATGTCATTTATATTCTGTTAGAAATGTTTTGAATATATGTTTAATATAGATAGAATTAAAACTGAAAATTTGCTAATTCCGCACTATTTTCAACAGCTTCCTCACTCCTCTTGTTCTTGGATAAGGCAGGGATTACAGGCACATCACGCACCCCACTCCTCGTGCTCTCGTCTTGCGCACACATCTCTTCCTCACTTTCCCCACCACTCGCCCCTTCCTTCTAAATGCCACTACTTTCAGTCACTACTATTTATTTTTAGTCAAAAACCATCAGCTGCAATCAATATGAACAGTCCCTTGGACCAAATCATCAAAGAAGTAGAAAAAGGTTTGCATTCATCTATTTTTGGGATGGGGTGCATAGGCACTGAGCTAGTGTTTCGATTATAGTGCAATGAAATCAACCTTTTGGTAGAAATAGGTCTGTATAAGTAAGGCCTTTTTCTTATAATGCTAAAGCACATATGGTTTAGTACTATATTGTTAAGATAAACTAGAGGAGACCAATTTAAAAGATGAGATGCTTGCCATTCCCTAAAAGCTTGAGACACATGGCATGAGAGGGTTTTGGTTAAATACACACGTGCACACATGCATTCACGTAATTTCACGTGGAAAATCACGTGGCATGAGAAGACTTGGCAGACTAAGCCCACCCTATTTTTGCAAAACCATGTATTATCTCTTTCCTTTTAACCAGTCATGAGACTGCTTAATTATCATTATTTGGTTTCAATATTAACAGTTATCAATGAATAATTTAGCAGTTACTAGTGGATTATTTCAGTTTAATGGTGTCAAATACTGGAGAGTAATTCACACGTCTATAAAAGACCTAGAGACGTCTAGGTTTAGTAGACTGAACTCCACTATTTCGTTCTCACATTGTCTTCTTCCTCTCTGGTGAATTTATACGAAGTGTTGAGCGATCGAACCTCATTGGCATTTCTTCTCAGCATGCACCGGAAAAAAAGGGAGAGTGGCTATCTCTGAGCCATTGTCGCGGAGAGTATCTGCATGGGGCGACAATAAGGTTTCTAGGCAGCGCAACACACGTGATCGATCTTGCTTTGCTTTCATTTACATTCTGCACTGCATTCAACCTGCGCTGCTTCATGTTTTTCATCAAGCCTAACAGTAAGTTATTCGTGCAATCAATCAAATTTATTATAATATTTTCCTTGTGTATTTTTCTAAAGTACAATGATGAATCTACTGTTAGATTCGTTTGTTGCATCACTAATTTTTTTACTGTATTTGTCTTCTAGTAAAATTTAAAATTAAAATATTATCCATATTTTCAATACCTTTAGCTAAGTATGATGTTGGTAATATCGAGTTATACCTTTGGAACGTGGAAGTTTGGTAGGAAGGGAAACGTTCACTCTTACCGAATGTGACATTTCTTGTGCATTACCTATGAGACTTCTATATTCCGACGAAGTCTAGCATTGAGTTGAATGGTAAAAGTCCAAACCTATGTTAAGACTAGACCCATATCAACAAAAGATAACCAATATTTTGCTTATTATTTTCTTTCCATTCCCCTTTTTCATTTTTTTTCTCCTTCCATCCAATAGAACAGCACCATGTAGATTTCAATCGTCCAATATAATGACGGCACCATGTAAATTTTGAAACACAAAATCAGGTTTGTAGGCAAGTTCTCACGTAATATGCACACAAATTTTTAATCATTTTACTCACTTTTAGATCGACCTGCGTCCCAACCTTGTTCCCCACCATACTGTAAATTTGCAATTACCGATTCCTATCAGAATTCAAATATTTTTGGACCGAGAAAATTGAGAATATGCCCTCCAACTAGATGTAAATCTAGGATATACCCTCCTTTAGATCATAATTGATAATATACCCTCCTTTAGAGTGTTTTGTTGAGAAAATACCCTTTTTATACTATTTAGTACCTCTTAAGTATACTAATCCGTATTGTACTGTATTTTGACATTAGTATGACCATTTTGCCCCCATGTACGGCTGTGAAGAAGATAAGTCTCGATTGGGCAGTGCTTGGCTAGGGTTTCCCGGACCAAACGGCGGCGCGGCAGAGGGTGTGAGGCGGAGGTCCGGCGGCCGTACATGGGGGGCAAAATGGTCATCCTAATGTCAAAATACAGTACAATATAGATTAGTATACTTAAGATGTACTAAATAGTATAAAAAGGGTATTTTCTCAACAAAACACTCTAAAGGAGGGTATATTATCAATTAGGATCTAAAGGAGGGTATATCCTAGATTTCCATCTAGTTGGAGGGCATATTCTCAATTTTCTCTTTTGGACCAGTTTCTGGCACGACCTTTTTAGCATCCGACGTTGTCTCCACTTGCCAACCCGTAAATTCGAACGCAGTAGCTTTCCAAGTTCAAACAACTCGCTCGGTCGCTGCACACCTCCACGGCTACACCTGCGCCGCGCATCGCCTCAAGCAGCCCACGGCGAAGACAGCAACACCCGCGGCGATGAAGTCCCAGCACGGCGCCCCAACGGCCGGCAGCGGCAAGGCGCGGGACAAGTTCTGGGTGTACCAGAACCCGTCCCTCACCCGCGCGCTCGCCTCCCGTAGCGTCCGCCCCTCCCTCCCGGTCCTCCTCCTCGCGCTCTGCCCCTTCGCCTCCGCCTTCTCCCTCCTCACCCTCTCTTACCGGTATGTCTCTATCTAAACCCTAAACCCCACCCAGATCATAACAGCGCGTGGGTTCTCACGTCTCGGTGTTATCCCAGGGAGGACCAGCTCGCCAAGGTCGCCGGCCGTGCGGGCGTCTCCTTCTTTGCTGCTGGTAAGTTCGCCCTTCTCTCTGTTGGGTTGGGCGTTTGTAAAAAATCTGGGGGGCGCCGCACCGTGCTTGGTTACACACTGTTGGTAATAATCGAGACTTGCTAGCTGACCGAGTTCTGCACAAGCACTAACTGAAGGCATGGAGCTGCTGTGAACAAGCACGGTCAGATCGTGAAGTCCGTCAGATTTGTATTTCGAGTCGTATGGATCACGCCGGGTGTGGCGGGAATCCAAGAGTCCACATAGAAAGTTTGTCTCTTAAACGTCTTTCAATTGCTTTGTAACAAAACTGAGAAGTGCTCAGTAGTTGTAACATTCTAAAATTTTGCTTTCTTTAAAAATTAATTTTAAATTAATTATTATAATAATGTTTGGATTTAATTTAAATTATTTATGTAATATTGAAAGAAAATATCAAAATCTCAATCTAAAGTCCAATAAAAAATTTTCCCAAAAAGTCACCCATATTAGAATTGCCATAAGCCAAACATGCTTAACATCAGTGTTCCAACAAAACCACCACCAGTTGGCCTTCTTCTTTGTTGTGTGTTCTTTCCACCCTATTATTCTTTGGCCTGATTACTGTTCATCTTCTCCAAACAGCCAAACAGGCAATGCAGAGCAAATTGAAACGCCATGGTTTCCAAATTAACTCTCCATACAAGCTTAATCTCCACCTCGAGCTAAAACCAAAAACTGTCCTCATGACTCAATCAATCAATTCATATCTGTTTCTTAGCCGTTTAATCAACCATTTTCAGTTTCCAAAGCTTTTAAACCAAGAAAACGACATTGCTTTATTTCGGCCGTTTCCAAATTTAGTGCCCAAAATCAACGCCACTGATTCCCCTCAGTTTTTCGTCAGTTCCTTTCTTCACCCAAGCCTTTGATTGGAATTCTGTGACCGTGTCACCCTCCTTTTTCCCTAAGCATCTTCACTTGGAAACCACTCAATTTGTGCTAGCAATCAATCTTTCCTTTCCTTTGCGCATCCTTGAATACCAAAACGATCGCACGGTGCCATAACCTCCATCGGTTTCCTTTCTTTGCCGAAGCTACAAATTGGAGCACTATGTCACCTTCCCTTTTATCTAGCCAAAATCTTCCCTCCTCCACAGAAGTCTTCAAGGCAACGAGGAGGCCGCTGACGACACCATCGGCTTCACCACGCTGAGACGACGTCGTCGACAGCTTCACCATCCAAGACCGCTGCCGGAGCCTTTCCCCGCCGGAGCACTCTGTCGCCGCCGTCTTCTGCCTCGCCGTCAAGCAAATCCACCACTGGAGCCATTCCCTCACCGAAACACTTTCCCGCCGCCGATTTAGGCCGTCACCGACCACCTCAAACCTTCTCTGGTAAACCCTCTTGCCTGTTGAAAACGATCACTCCTGAGTTCCGACCATTCTTTAAACTTCTGAGAACTTTAGCTTCTACTATTTTCATTTTCGACCCCTCTTGCTTTCGACCACGGTCGCTTTCAACCATGACCGCTTTCGACCACGGTCGCTCACGGCCATAGTCTCTTTCGACCGCAGCCACTTTCGACCACGGTCACTTTCGACCGCAGTCGCTTGCGACTATAGCTGTTTTCGACCACGGTCACTCACAACTGCAGTCGCTCATGACTATGGCCGCTTTCGACCACTTTCGATTTTGACCACCTTATAGTTTTCGATCACTCCGGGCCTCTCGGCCACTCTTGGTGTTGCGATCGCCATGGTCGGCCATGACAACCTCATAGGTTACGACTACTCTCTGCGTTTCAAAAATTCTCGTAGGTTTCAACCGCATGAAGCCTTCGACCACTCTCAACCTCTGAACACTAGGTTTTGATCACAAAGATTCGATCACTGTGAAGTCTTTGACCAGTTCCAGTCTTCTTGGACCAGTTCCTGTAATATTCGACTTGCAATGGTTCCAACCTCTCTGAACCTTTCGACCATGTTGCAACTTCGACCACTTCAAACTTTTCGGCTACTCCTTCCGACCACGCATTGACCATCGACCACTCACGTGCACTTCGACCACTCACGTGCACTTCGACCACCGACCACGTCTAAATTTCTGACTACATTCAGCCATCCGATCACAACTGTGTGACCACCCGAGCCGATCGATTCCTTCGACCACTCTGAGCCGATCGATTCCTTCGACCACTCCGCACTGTCCCATTCCTTGGACTACTCCAAACCATTCGATCTCTCCGACCTTTCCAGACCCTCCGATCATTTCGGCCTTAGTCGTTTTCGACTACAGTCACTTATGACTGCTTCCTGTTGCGACCGTTGTCGCTTCTCGCTCTAAGCTTTCGATCGATGTCACTCTAAGCCTCCGACCACCACCGCTTTCGACCATGACCACCCCTTCTCTAAACTTCTGACCAACTAGTAAGATTTTTTGACAACTCGATGGTTGAGATCACGCAAACCGTTTGACCACATTTAACCTTCAACTATCGACTGGTACCATAGCCTTTCGACCACTCGGCAGTTTCCGACCACTCTCTGAAGATCCGCCCCCTCTAACCACGGCAAACACTTCCAAAAGCTCGTATTTCTTCATCCTAACTCTGTTTGAACCCGTTTAAATTTCTAAATTCATCTAAAATCATAAACCTCCTTCTAGTATATATATTTTGTATTTTATGACTTTGTTTGTGTTTATTTATTTGGGTTTCTCGTTTTGCGTGTAGAACCCGACGTCGATGAAGAGTTTTCTAATCCACAGCAAGAAGGTCCAGATAACATGCAGGAAGGCAAGTCTCCTTTAATCATCTTGTACCTATGTTTTCTAAAATCATTTTATTATTTCAAATTTAAATGTTTTGCTATATTACATAAAATGTTAATTTATGTCTTAAGGTTATTAGTTAATTCAAATTTATTATGTGCTCATTTTAAGTTGATAATCATGTACCTTTGTCACCCTAGGTTTCCCTTGTCTCAGTATTGAGATTATTATGATATTTCTTAATTTTAGAATGGTAGTAATTGTTTAGACAACCTTATCAGTTACTATAACCCTATGGGTGGGAATAATGTTAACAAATCTCTAAACAATTGCTTTTATCAAGTGTTTGGCAATAGGTGTTGTCGTTGTTTATAAAATAAAATAAAATTATGAAAATTGATTTTAGACTTGGGGCGGATGGTAAGATCTGGTTGGTGCGGATTTATCATGAAAACTTGTATTATGAATGTGCCGCCCTAGTCAATTAAGGACCGACGCTTGTGATTGTCCAAACTGAGCACTACCATATAACCACAAGTCTATATGGGTACGACCTAGCCGACTAACTCATGAAGGTTTAGTTTAGATATCACAAGTGGTAAGTGGGTGCCAGAGATTTACTGCTTTACTCACAGTGAGGCACAGGGATTTCCTGTACTCATATGACGCAAGAGGCAACTTCTGACTGTGGTGGATTTAACCCTTCAGCGGTGAAACCTCAGCGGGTGATGTCTAGCTAGACCAGAGTGAGGTAAAAGCTTTGTGATAAATTTATCTGGGTCTCATGCCTAAGGAAGTATGTTGCCTATTAAGATGACTTATCCCTTGTGGGTAAAGTTGTACAACATCTGTAAAGTGTAAAATTATTCAAATAGCCGTGCTCACGGTCAAGGGCGGGCGATGTGTGCTTTCACATTATAGATCTTTGGTTTTGGTTTCAAAGTAAAAGTTTTAGAAACTCGGGAGTGAATGAAACTCTCGGGAGTGTGTCCTGGCGGATGGAGCCAGTGCCCGTGGATGGAACCCTAGTCTTGAACCTTAGCAGTTAGAGCCTGTTTACTAGTGTTGGTGGTTGGAACCTTCACTAGAAAATTTATTTAGTTCAGTTACTGCAGTTACTTTGTTAAATTGGTGCTTTTGAAAATTTAATTATGGTATTTGAAACATAACGCCGCTTTGTGCAAAAGAATCATATTATCCTTCTTTGTTAAGTCTTGTATCTACTGTATTTTTTAAGACTTGCGGAGTACTTTATGCACTCACATACTACACTTAAAACAATTCTCAGAGGGTTATGAAGATCAAGAAGGATCCTAAAACTACTTTGCGTGTAGATTCGATGAGGGTTTCTCGAAGTACTAGGTTGCGCTTCTCCAGTCAATTACCTGTGACATATTGATGGGTCATCGTCAGAGTTTTATTTTGCTTCCGCTGTGTTTTGTTAGTTTGTGAGGTCTTGTAACCTCAGTTGTAATAAAGTGGACATAAGGCATGTACTCTCTTTTATTATAATAAATTATTGTTGATTATGTAATCATCACTGTTTGACTGTGTGCACTAGCTTTGTTCTGGGACTAGTGCAGTAATACACCGAAGGTTCGGATTGGGAAATCCGGTCCCGACAGGAGTTCAGTTATCTGATTATTCCTTTCGTTGTACTGTTGCTCATCAGAAACGACAATACACAGAGTTAGAAGTTGTTTCCCCCCACATACTCTGTTCTGAACTTTTGTTTGCCTTCTTGAATATTGCCGAGTTCTGTTTCTCCTTCCACGCTTGAGAGATTGGCAGAACTTCATCAGATTAACACAAGAGGCAAGTTGAGTGATCCTTGGGCTTATACCATCACGTGGTATCAGAGCTCTCCAAGTGTATGCCCAAATATCCTAGGCTCGAGCCGATGGCGTTGACGACTCAGCAGGCGACGAGGGAGAGTGACGGCATGCCATTCCAGTATCCAATGCGGATGCCATTCAACTACACCATCTGGACGATCAAGATAGAGGCTATCATGGACAGCCAGGAAATCTGGAAAGCTATCCAATCGGTGGCCGTGGAAGCTAAGAAGGACAAGTCTACACGCGCATTTCTTTTCCAGACAATGCTCGAGGATGTCCTCTTGTAGGTTGCAAAGAAGAAGACCACCAAAAAGGTGTGGGATTTCCTGAAGTCTCGGTTTCTTGGAGTTAATCGTGTGCAAATAGGGCTAAATGCCTTTATGCGGCCCAACCAGGCGACCCAAATGTAAAGGAGTTTTTTAGTCTTGCGGTTGCGGTTACTAGGGCCCAACTGCCCAAGTAACCTCCGACCCAGCGAAACGCGCGCCCGTCGGATCGGCCGGTTCAAAAGATTTCGAACTCATCCCTAGACCCCCAACGGCAACACCACCCCCAACACCTCCCGTTCCCGGATCTCTCCCACTCCCACCCCGCCGTGGGCATGGATCCCCACCCCATCCCCTTCCCAGGTAAGGAAGCGGCAACTTCCCCTCCAAGATCCGATCCCAACCTCTCGGTTTCGAGGACTGATTTCGCGATATGCGGGGAAACGGCGGTCGGTTGCCGCGCCGGCGAAGGCGGTGGTGCCCAAGCCCAACTCCGTCGCCACCACGCGCGCGAAGATGGCCAAGAAGTCACCGACCGGGAACGCCGCTGCTGCGGGGGCCGCTCCACAGCCGCGGCAAGGATTGTTGATGCTCTTAAGTACTCTAAGATTTGTGTGTGCTCTGGTTCGTTTCGCTTGCTGAGGTGAGGTCGACTGTTTTTAGGCCACGACGCGCGTTCGGCACCGTTCGGAGCAGCAATGCCCTGTCCGAGAAGCCGCCGCAGCGGCAGCAGAGGCCTGCAAAGTTGTCGCCCCTGCCTTTGCAGAAGCCTTCGAAGGTGTCACCACCGCCGCCGTAGAAGGCTATAAAGGTGTCCCCGCCGCCGCTGCAGAAGCCTTCGAAGTAGGGCTGTAAAAAAAGCTCGAGGCTCGCGAGCTGCTCGAGCTTGGCTCGCTCTAGACTCGATTCGAGCTTGGCTCGAGCTCCAAACGAGCCGAATTCGAGCTTCATCCTAAGCTCGCGAGCTTTAACGAGCCGAGCTCGAATAGCTCGCGAGCTTAGGATTTTTTTTACCCCCTAAGCCCAAATCAGTGACGGACCCAGAATTTTACCAAGGGTATGCCGCAAACCATTTGCCAATTCGGTAAATAATTATAAATTTTCTATCGTAATTCGGTATACAGGCACTAAATAATATGATAAGTCTTAAATTCAAGGATTAAGTTGGAAACTTGCACAAATTATAATATAAATTGTTCAAACACCATACAAATAGTCTCAAATATACTTAAAAGAGACTTACAATACTATTTGTCTAACTTTTTCGGCCTACGCTTTCTAAAGGACATGAAAGTCTCAATTATGTCATCTTCATCCACTTCAAAGAAAATATCTCGCTCAATGAATGTGACTAGACAATCATCCTAAAGACTATCACCCATCTTATTTCTTAACTTTGTTTTCACTAAAATCATTGCAGAAAATACCCTTTCAACACTTGCTGTTGCCACTGGTAGAAGCAAAACCAATTTGAGAAGCATGTAAGCCATATCATACATTTTATGCCTCTTTGTTTCAACAAGCTTAATTGAGATATCAACAAGATTTTCTAGATCTTTGAAACTATCAGCTTGTCTCATGTCATCAATATAATTACCAAGTTGCAATTCAAGTTTTAGCAAATAATTGCTCGAAAACTTTTTAGGGTAGAACTCAGCTAGTTTATCGAAAGAAGCAAATGAGTTGGAAGGATTGAAGGCCGACATACAAGAGAGCAACTCCATATTAACCTCATAAAACAATTCCAAAAAAACAATTGCTCTGCGTACGATCGAGGATTCGAGCCTATCCAAACTAATCTACTTATCAATTTTTTCTGATGAGCACCTCTCTAAAATTAATTTTTAATCTCTAATTAAATAAACGTAAGCGCAATGAACTAATCAATCTCTAATCAATTAAATAAACGGCCGTCAGGCAATGAACGATTCAAGGCTTGAAAAGTGAGTTCTCTGTTCGTGTAATGGAACCCAGGTACATATGGCAATGGATTGATTATCATATCAGGAACTCATAACGTAAGCGCGGGCACGAGTTTGTGTACCTGACGGAGTGACGGACGAAGTTCTCTGTTCTCAAGCATGCCGACGGAGGCTCTGACTTTCCTTCGACTGGACGGCTGGACTCGTCGCTCGCCCACGGCCCACCGTGTCGCAGACGGCAGACGTGAGGCAGTGAGGCACAGGGGCAGAGAGCCGGAACGCAGGCGGCAGGCACGCGCGGCGAACGACTGGAAGATCGAGCAGCGCGTCACGCGTGGGCAGGCGAGGCGATCAGGTGAAGGCGAACCGTTTCGGAGGATCGAGCGGCGCGTCACGCGTGCGGCAGGCGAGCGAAGGCGAACTGTTTCGAAGGATCGACTGGCGGCCTGGCACCGGTACTTCGGCTGGGTCCCACCACCACAGGGTATGCCGTGGCCCACCCGGCATACCCTGTGGGTCCGCCCATGCCCCAAATCCCCAATTCCCCCCGCCCCCCACCCCTCCCTCTCGAGTCCCGCCTCTCCTCTCAAAATCACCCTGCCCCCAGGCCCCCCCCCCCCCGCCGCCACACGCCCACGCGGGCGCGGCCATGCCTCTCCCCCACCCGCGGGCCTCCGCCTGCCCCCACCCGCAGCCCCGCCCCCCGCCGGCCGTCCCCCTCCTCGTCCCACCGCCGCCGCCCCTCCTCCCCCCAAGTCCCCAACCCCTTCCTCTCCCCCGCCGCCCCCCCCCCCGTCCCCCTCCTCGCCCCCCCCCCCCCCGCCGCTGCCGCCCCTCCTCTCCGTCGCCGCCACCGCCCCTCCTCCCCCTGCCGGCGCCCCTCCTCCCCCCGTTCCCCTCCTCGCCTCTCGCACCGCCGCCGCCCCCTCTCCCGCCCCCATCCCCTTCCTCTCCCCCGCCGCCGCCCCCCAGTCCCCCTCCTCGCCCCAGCCGGCCGCCGCCTCTCCTCGCCCCCCGCCGCCGCCCCTCGTCCCCCGGCGCCCCTCCTCAACCCTACCCGCCACCGCCCCTCCTCTCCCCCGCCGCCGACGCCTCTCCTCCCCCCGACGCCCCTCCTCGACCCGGTCCGCCGCCACCCCTCCTCTCCCCCGCCATCGACGCCTCTCCTCCCCCCGACGCCCCTCCTCGACCCGGCCCGCCGCCGACGCCTCTCCTCCCCCCGGCGCCCCTCCTCCCCCGCCGGCGCCGCCCCTCCTCGACCGAGATCCGGCCACGCAGGTACGCACCGAGCCTACACGAGCCGAGCTCGGTAGAAACTCGAGCCCAGCTTAAAGTTCGATGTTGATCTTAGGCTCGCTCGAGCTCGGTTCGAGTTTCTACCGAGCTCGAGCTCGGCTCGTTTACAGCCCTACTTCGAAGCTGTCGCCGCCGATTCCTGTCAGGGCGACTAAGCCGTCTCGTCTTGCAGCAAAGCCCCCGAAGAAAGCTTGCCCGGGCCCTAATCTGGAGGCGAACGCCAATAAGAGGAGCCAGCGAGTGAGCTTCTAGGAGGACGCGGCGGCGGCGGCCCCCGGAAGCGGACAAAAGGCGAAAGTTTCCACCGAGGACGCCGCTGGGCACACGCCGATGGTGTCTGCGAAAGCCCTGGAGAAGAAGCCAGTGAAGGTTGTGGCCGCAGAGACGCCGTTCTTTAGCGCGCAGAATTGCAGCAGTTTCACGCTCGATCAGCTCGAGTCCGCCTCGTACTGGCTGGCGCACATCCGTCTGGCCGAGTCTGTTGGAAAGCACAGGGTTGCTGGGGCATTCTTTCATCTTGCATTTGAATGCCAAGCTGAGGTGAGAGTTCAAAGGACATCGTTTTTTTATTTGACAGTCATGCTAAACACTGCAACTCTAGGTGCATTTTTAAGAGTTTGTTGCATACCTATGTTAGCTACTTTCCTCTGAACGATTTGGGTTTTGGTGCTTGAATAGCCGATTGATAGGAGCATGAGCATGACAACTATTGTTTTCTTTCATTTTTACTTCACATTGGGTGGATGACTAGTACTAATCCAAGTATATGTCATGACCGCTCCTTTGAATAAAAAGATTTATTTTTGTGGACAGCCAATTCACAGGATCCAAAGTGAGCTCAGGAATTACGTGGTGCGCCATGAGAGTGCCGGCCCTTTGACCCCTTTATTCGAGGAGCTTTTCCTTGCGCGTGGCATGCCAGTGAACCAACCAAAGTTTGACATTGATGGTTTTGAGAAGGTGGATACACCTTTAACTACAAATTTAGTTGACAAACAGATTGATGCGACCACACTTAAAGGGCATGTTCTTTTCCTTCGAAACTGACGGTTTTTGTCTATTGCTACAGTACCTAACTTTTAAACGGAGTATTTTCTCAAGATGGAGTCTACAATTTAAACGATCTACATGTTAAAAGCTCAATATCTGTACCAGCCAAAATCGCAAGTGAGTATCCGTATCTCCGTAATCTGTACCGTAAACAGCCAAAATTCAAAATTTTCAATCAAAAGCCATAAGCCGCAGCCGTTGCCAAACAGGCCGTAGATGAATGCTTGGAACGTGATTGTGGTGGTGATCTTGTTGATGTGAGGGACAACAATATTGTGAAACAAGGCGAAGAAGGCATGGACCGACCGAGCTTTGAGAGGAAGCTGGACGAAAGTTTTGAATTTGATGATTGTGAGGCTGTAATTGTGGACCAGCTAGTGGAAGCACATTCTGAGCTAGAGAAGAATGTCGACGTGAAAGTTCCTTGCAACAGTGAAATAATCCAGTCAGCATGCAGATCCTCCCTTGATAAGTTATGCTTACTGGATTGTAAAATATCCGTGGTTAATGACAAAAACTGGTACTAACACGTGTTAACGATGATGTTCTTTTTAACCTTACAAGCATTGATCGTAGTTAACGATGTTCTTTTTAACGAGTCCTGGTCATAATTCTGGGACAATCTATTCATTTTATGAGTACAGTAAAATTCATTGTGCATTTTCCTATGGATAAAACCTGTGCGTTCGCGGTGCACTTCTCAAAAAATATCAGCAAAGCGCAGGGGAAACAACTAGAAATAAAGAGCGAAGAGATGGAAGGAAGAACGGTGCGGTACTGGCGTTGCCGCGGCCCACCGGTTGGCAGCAGCGCGGCACAACACACGCACGTACGTACGACCGGCGCCACTTTGGCGTTGGCGCGAGCGGCAGGCGGGCGGCACAGCTCAGCCGGCACGCGCGGTGCAGCTGACACCAGCGACCCGGCATGGACTGCTTGGGGGCGGGCGCGGTTGGCTTTGTTAATATTTGAGACAAATGTTTGCAATGGAACTAAAATGATTCTCTTCTATTCATTCTGAAGGTTTGTACAAATATTTATAAGAGATGAAAAGGTGTCTGTATGGAACAGACACCTGTACAACATTGGGCAGTTTGTAACTGATGTTAACACTCCCCCTTGACCAATGTATCTTCACATGATCATCTTGATTCATCATCTTGAAATAAAACTCCTCCAAAACCCTGTAGGAAAAATATGGGGAGATATATTTGATAGATACATTGTTAAAAACTCCTTTAAACCCAATGGGAAAATAAGGAGAAATTGATACAACATATAATGAGTATTGTCTCATTATAAACTCATATGAGAAAAACCTTTGCAGGAGAAAACTCATAGATAGTTTAGAGGACAATATATGTCATTGATATCTCCTAAAAAACCTCGATGGGGAAAAATAGGAAATACGACATATGCTTATGCTAATATTGTCTCATTAAAAACTTTATATGAGAAACCTTGTGAGTAAAACTCATACAAAGAAAAGAGTACAATATGATGCTTTGGACAGAGTAACATTTAGGAGATTTCTCCCCCTGAATCTTGCAAATCTCGAAGTCGTCGCATACCAATTCCTTGAACACATTTCTGGAACGAGGAAGCTGGTAAGGACTTAGTAAACAAATCAGCGAGGTTATCACATGATTTGGTTTGCAAGATGTTTATTTCACCCATTTGTTTTAACTCATGGGGGTAAAACAACTTAGGAGAAATGTGCTTGGTTATGTTGCTCTTGATGTAGCCTGTCTCCATCTGTGTAACACAAGCAGAATTATCTTCATAGATAATAGTTGGTGAATCGATGGCACCAATGCCACACGATTGTTGTATGTGGTTAATCACTCTGCGAAGCCAAACACATTCGCGTGATGCCTCATATAGTGCAATTATTTCAGAGTGATTTGTTGAGGTAGCCACCAGAGTCTGTTTTGTAGACTTCCATGAAATGGCTGTTCCTCCGTGCAAGAACACAAAACATGTCTGGGATCGGCCATTATGGGGATCAGATAAATAGCCGGCATCAGTGTATCCAATCAGATTAGGATCTAGGTTCCTTTGGAAAAATAATCCAAGATCTCTTGTACCATTAACATATCTGAGGATATGTTTTACTCCCGTCCCAATGCCGTTTGGTAGGAGCAGCGCTATGTCGAGCTAGCAAGTTCACTGCAAATGCAATATCAGGCCTGGTGCAATTTGCAAGATACATAAGCGCTCCAATGACACTGAGATAAGGATAATGAGATCCCAGAATCTCTTCTCCATCATCCTGTGGTCTGAATTGATCAGTCTCCATTTCTAGAGATCGAACAACCATAGGAGTTTTGGATGGATGTGATTTGTCCATATTGAATTTCTCCAATATTTTCTGGATATAGGCTGATTGATGCACTAAAATTCCAGTGGGAAGAGCTCAAGTTGTAAACCTAAGCAAAATTTGGTTTGACCCAAATCCTTCATTTCAAACTCCGTCTTTAGATGATTGCGTGCTTCATCAATATCTTGTGGGTTGCCGATGATATTTAAATCATCAACATATACTGATATGATGCAAAATCCCGTTTGGGACTTTTTGATGAAAACACATGGATAATCATCATTGTTAGTGTATCCCTTCTGCAAAAGGAACTCACTAAGTCGGTTATACCACATTCTTCCCGACTGCTTTAAGCCATAGAGTGACTTTTGAAGCTTTACACAATACATGTTGCGATTTGCATTTGGATCCGGTATAGAGATTCCATCAGGGATCTTCATATATATGTCCGAATCAAGTGACCCATATAGATATGCAGTCACTACGTCCATCAACTGCATAGATAGACGATTTTGAACAGCCAGAGATATAAGGTATCGGAATATTATTCCACTCATAACTGGAGAATATGTTTCATTGAAATCAATGCCGGGTCTCTGCGTGAACCCTTGTGCTACAAGCCTCGCTTTATGTCTCACCACCTTATTGTTCTCATTCCGTTTCCGGATGAAAACCCATTTGAATCCCACAGGAAAGATTCCTCGAGGTGTAGGTATTGCATGAGTGAATACCTCTCTTTTAGTGAGCGAGGTTATCTCCGCTTGAATTGCATCTTTCCATTGATTCCAGTCCGAGCGCTTTCTGCACTCTGCCATGGTCTTAGGATCTGGATCATTTTGGATGATTTCTGCAATTGCTTCAGAGAAATAGATGTCGACAATTGTAGACTTTCTGTCATATGATTCTCCAGATTCAATATAGTTGATGGAAATTTCAAGCACCCCTTGTGATGTATCATTATTTCCCAAAATGATTGCATCAGGGCGATCCGATGTCCCAACATTAGTAATTGAGTGCACTGTTGATGTGGGATGTGAAGGTTGAACCTCCACAGGGTATTTCTCAACGTGAGGTTGAGTTGCATTTACTGGGTTAGAAGAATTTTCTTCCTTTTCCTTTGCTTGCTAGAAGCTGCATCTGTGGAAATAGCCGTACTTCTCCCCCTCTTACTTGGGAGTTGAGTAGTTTTATTTGGTACCTCTACTCTTTCCGGCATATTTCTCGCAGGGTTATAGGATTTTGTAACACCCTTATAATCAGTAAATGCATCTGGCATGTTATTTGCAATGTGTTGCAAATTAATGATCTTCTGAACTTGGAGTTCAGCTTCAGAAGTACGTGGATCAGAGTTGGAGATGTCTATGGCATCCCAATTGATTTCCTGGCATTTTATGTGGTTTTCAATTCCTCCCCCTAATGCCGGGAAATGATCTTCATTGAAGATACAATCAGCGTACCGGGCAGTAAATAGATCCCCTGTAAGGGGTTCCAGGTATTTAATGATCGACGGAGATTGATATCCCACATAGATCCCCAATTTCCTGTGTGGGCCCATAGATGTACGCTGCGGTGGAGAGATCAGTACGTATGTAGCGCAACCGGACTTCCGCAGATGGGAAATATTTGGTGTATTTCCACGTACTAGTTGCAACGGGGAGGTTGCATGGTATGCAGTTGGACGCAATTGAATCAAGTCAGCAGCGTGTAAGACTGCGTGACCCCAACATGATGTTGGTAGATGGCAATTCTGTAGTAAAGGTCTTGCAATAAGTTTCACTCTCTTAATGAGAGATTCTGCCAACCCATTTTGAGTATGAACATATGGGACCGAGTGCTGAACTTGAATTCCTAAAGCCATGCAATAATCATTGAAGGCACGTGAGGAAAATTCAGCAGCATTATCCATTCGGATTGATCGGATTTGATGTTCAGGATATTGTGCTTTAAGTTTGATAACTTGTGCAACAAGCTTAGCAAATGCATGGTTCCGTGTGGAAAGTAGACACACATGAGACCATCGTGTAGATGCGTCTATTAGAACCATGAAATACCTGAACGGCCCAGACAATGGTTGAATGGGACCACATATGTCACCTTGAATGCGTTCAAGGAACTTTAGAGGTTCGGTATGAATTTTGAGGTAAGAGGGCCTCAAAATTAATTTCCCAGTGGCACATGCGGTGCACATAAAATCGGAGGATTGGGGAAATTTTGCATCACTTAAAGTGTGACCAACAGAATTGCTTATAATTTTCCTCATCATCCCTATTCCCGGATGGCCAAGGCGATCATGCCAAGTTTGGAATGCGTTAACATTCTGGAAAATTACTTTGTAAGCAACATGTGGTACGGGGTTGATGTATGTGTAGTACAATCCAGACGGGAGTGAGGGAAACGTTTCAAGTGTCTCTTTGCTATATCCGTGATCTTTTGTTATGAGAAGGAACTCCTCATTGTTGTCCTCATGAGTTTCAACATGAAACCCATTCTTACAGATATCTCTATAACTCAATAGGGTACGAGTTGAATCGGGATACAAGAGTGCATCCTCAATCGTTATTGATGTACCCATAGGGAGCAGAATAGTGGCCCGACCGGTGCCAACTATTACAGCATCGCGTCCAGCGATTGTTAAAACATTTCCTTTGTTCTTTGTGAGAGTTTGGAAATATTTTATCTCCCTGAGTATAGAGTTAGTAGTACCACTATCCACTAGGCACATTTCCTCATCCATCAGATCGACTCCCGTACAATCTATACAAAATGGAGAATTTGAATATGTCATTCTCAACAAATATATATAGAATACATACAATATATATATATAGGTATCAATTGTGCTTAATACAAATTACAATACCCATTGTGCGTAAATGAAGTACGGACAACAACTAGCTTATGACAACATTCACAATTAAACGATATCCACATTCAAGGGATATTGAAATAAGGTATCTCAAAGTGTAGGAGCCTAATTAAAGTCTCCAAACGAATCGTTAGAAGTGAACTCCACGATCATGTTCTCATATCGTCAACGTTTCCATCAAGTGGAGGTAGTGCCTTGGTGTTGCTTGGTTCCACAGCTGTAGGAGCAGAGTAGGAGCACCCAGGGGCATCTTTCTTAGTAATGTCAGGTTGGAGGAATTCTTCCATGTTGACATCAGATTGGGAGTTGAAGTGTGCTTCCAATTGTCCACCTTTATTGGAACGTCCTTGATTGGAGCGTGCTCGTCCCACGGAATTCAAGTACAACGCCACCAAGTGCTTGGGAGTGCGACATTTCTCAGTCGGGTGGTTGTAACAGCCACACTTGACACAAGTGTTAGACTTGTTCTTTTTCGACTTAAAAACATCCTTTCCCTTGTTAGCACCATTAGACTGACGCTGTCTCTTGCGCTTGTTCTTCCCTTTGAAGTTCCCAGGATTGCTAGAGTTAGTAGCATTCCCTTTAGGTTTGTTCCGAGTGTTAGCATGTACTTCTGGCAAAGGCTTAGTGCCCAAAGGGCGCAGATTAGAGTTCCAAATTAGGAGCTCACTATGCCTTTCTGCCTGAAGTAATGTTTTAATTAACTCAGAATAAACGGTGAAACCTCTTTCACGGTATTGTTGTTGAAGGATCATTTGTGCGGGGAGCATGGTAGACAATGTCTTCTCAATTTTCTCCGCATCAGATGGTTCTTTCTCGCAAAACTGCAGTTTAGAACTGATTTTATGAACAGCATGGTTGAACTCTCCCACAGATTTAAAATCTTGTATGCGGAGGTGGTTCCACTCATTGACAGCCTCCGGTAGGATGACTGCTTTCTGCTGTTCATACCGTGTTTGAAGAGCAAGCCACAGAGCGCGTGGGTCTTCTTCCATCAGATACTCAGCCTTGAGATCAGGATGGATGTGGTTCCTTATGATAAATAAGGTATTGTAATTGAGAGTCTCAGCCAAAGGAGCTACACCCTCTTGGGGAGCTGCAATTGCCTGGTACATTCCGCGCAACGATAGACTCACTTTGAGATCCATCGCCCATGTGGGGAAGTTGTGGCCATCAAGAGCGAGAGCCCCAAACTCTTTAGTAGCCATTGTGCCTACATATGTAGGGCCACAGATTTGTTAAAATCTTTGGCAATGTTAAATAAGCAATGCAAAATGCAAGTAATCAAGGTAAACTTGAAATACATAAAGGGACATTCTCCTATTGTGAAACAACATAGTTAATCACTAATGGTATTAACATTATTTAATTCATTTTTCAACATTGAGTGCGCACTTTGAGGATGATAATCCCACAGTAGTATATTGATACTACCTTGTGTATGGCCAATGTGAAAAAGAATCATGGTAATCACTTAGGTGTAGACCTTGTATAATTTATAATCAAATTGGGTACGCACGTTGAGGATGAAATCCCACAGTAGTACTATGGTACTACCTTGTGTATGACCAATTTAAAAATAAATAAAGGTAGTCACCCAAAAGTGTAGACCAAATTGTTGCAAAACTTGATATTAGGTACGCACGTTGAGGAATAAATCCCGCAGTAGTACTATGGTACTACCTTGTGTATGGCCAATATGAAAGTTAAGTAACTTTGTGTTATTCCAAAATGAGAGAAAATCAACCTAATGCATTTGCATAAAAAAAATATTAAATATTAAATGCTTGTATGGTAAGCTGAGAAACGAAATATTGAAATTGCATAAGATAGATTGCAATAATTGATGTATAATGCATTACATGGAAACACATATATTTGCAAATATATACAATAGCAATTTATTTTAACATAAAATTCTGCATTTACATTAAAACAGAGGGGGAAATTGCAAATTTCCGGCAACCTGGGCTGCAGCCCGATCGACCTTTTGGCCCATGAGGGAGGTGGGGGGTTAATGGGCTAAAACCCATTTGAGGGCAGCAGTATAAAAGGAGGGTGGGGGGATTTTAGGGTTTCCCCCCAAACCCTAGTCCAGCCGCCTCCTCCATGGGGGCTCCCGCCGCCGGCCCTAGGCGCCATCGCCGCCGGCGTGGCTGGCCGCCGCCAGTCGCCGGCCGCCGGCCCTAGGCGCCGCCGCCCCCTCCCGCGCAAGACGGCTCCGCCAACCTCACCGTCAACCGCCGCCTCCGGCCTCGCCGTGGGCCGCCGCCGGGCGCAAGGCGCCGCGCCGTGCGTCGTCGCACCGGGCCGGGCTGCGCCGTGCCATGCCGGTCGCGCGCCACCACGCGCCTCCGGCCGTACCAGTGCACCAAGCGGGCCACGCCGCCGAGAGTCGCAACGCGTCGCCAGGCGCTGGAGCCGCGCCGCGCCGCAAGCCTCCACGCGCCGCTGGGCGTTGGATCCGCGCCGCGCCGGGAGCCGTCGCGTGCGTGGGCGCATGGCGCACCGGCCGTGGGCGTGAGTGCCGCCGCTCCGGGAGCCGTTTGGCACCGCCGTCGCCGGTCATCGGGTGTTTCGCCAACCGCGCCACCCTTTCTCCGGTCAAGCCGCGCCTCCGGGCCGACCACCACGCCGTCTCCACCGCTCGGATTCGGCCGCGCCGCACCGCCTCGGGGGCCGCCTCCTCGCCGGGCTTTGTCGGCCGTGTGCCGCGCCGACCGCGCGGGCTCAGGCCGCGCCGTGCCGAGGGCCGGCCGTGCCGTGGCCGAGCCGTGCCGAGGGCCGGCCGCGCCGGGGCCGCGCCGTGCGCCCACCCCCTCCCCTCTTTGTTTTGAGTCAAGTGGAGGAGAAGGCGTCCTCTGCAGAGGAAGCTGGTGGAGGGGTACGCATCCGGAGGCCGGGACGGCGGTTAGCCGCCACGGAGGCGTGCGCCGGTCGCCGGAGCGGTCCATAGCGTGGAGTCTTCGCCGGAGGGAAGACGCCGTGTGCCTCCCATGGACGACGACGACGCGGCACAGAACCATGGCCGGTGGCGATGACGGAGGTGGTCGCCGGTGGTGGTGGTGGTGGCTGTTGCGCATGGAGAGGAGCAAGGAGTATGTGCATCGAATCATGCAGGGAGTCGACTATTGCCAAGATTTCCAGAAAAAGTTGTCTGTGGCTTGCACAAAGTGCCATTACCTCTTTCCTGTTGTATGCTGTTTGTGTGTGCGCGGATGGATGGCAGAGTGTGTGAATGGCAGAACTCAGTGAATGGCAGAACTCAGTGCTGATAACGTGTTAATATTTGAGACAAATGTTTGCAATGGAACTAAAATGATTCTCTTCTATTCATTCTGAAGGTTTGTACAAATATTTATAAGAGATGAAAAGATGTCTGTATGGAACAGACACCTGTACAACATTGGGCAGTTTGTAACTGATGTTAACAGGCTTTACAGCGGTGCGCTCGTATGTGCGCAAGTATAATAAGAGGCTGTTAGTAGGCTATATGCTGAGGTGGAGGAGAGAGAGGAGAAGAGAGAAGAGAGGTGGGCTGTAAGTTTACAGTCAGCTGAAGTACATGAACCAAGAAACTTTGTGAGAGAAAGGGGTGGGTCATACAGCCTTTAGCTGGCTGTAAACTACTATATAAATAGGCTGATAAGTAGACTGTAAGTGTCCATACAGCTAACTGAAGGCTGTATTATTAGAGCAAGTCCAATAATAGAGTCAAATGTTTGGCTATAAGTCAAGTTATAAGAGCCAAGTTATACAATAATCTGTCTTCTATTTGTCTACAAAAGATTTTTTTATTATTATGTGGTACCATGTCTCACATTCTCTTTCCTACTCCTCCTCACATACATTTATTATCTGGACCCATCACTGCATAGGCTCCCGTGTGCAACTTGTTGCTTGCATGAGAACCAAGCTCTCCTCTCTTCTCTCCTCCACATCAGTAAAAATGCTGACTAGCTTGATTATAAGACCATTGTTGTACTTGCTCTTAGCCTTGCTCTTACCAATCAACGATACCACCGGGCGCAGGCATCGCGCGGCGTGCCGCTACGCATTCCCCCGATCAACAACGGAAAACTTCACGTCAACGCCATCAGCCTCGGGAGGAATGTGAATCCCTTTTTCCTGCAGACGCTGTGGACTGCTGGATCAGCGCACGGAGACTGAGTGAGGCCGCGCAGAGAGTGACAGCGCCGCATCGAGCTGCTCGCCGAGGAATATTACCACGTCTTTTAGCGATATGCCGGATGGAAGCCGTCGCTGGCATTGGGATTATTACACAAAACACTCAAATGGATGTCTACTATTATTTTAGTGTAAAACAATTCTTGAAGCGTCAAAACTTTTCTCCAAGTGAAAACTCCCCCTCCCAAATCAGGAACACCCATTTCACTACATTAGAGTAGTTGGCACGTGTGAGACCATATAAAGTCACTCTATGGTATGTAACGATAAGTATTTAACTTTATTATGCAAGTGTTATCAAGGTTCAAATTTGGTTTTTAGAAATTGCATTTTTAGTGTTATTGTCTACCTCAGACTGGCCTATAGAGGCGGTCTAACTGTCGTGCAGAGACGATCTGACCGGTAGTTGCCTTAGGCAATTTTGCTAGGGAGCAATCCGACTAGCCAATGGGTGATGGTCCAATCAAGGTTGGCTTTGGGGCGGTCAGACCAGCAAGGGTGCCACTGTATCACCGAGTCCCCTGTTACAAAGAGTTCTTAAGTCAATGTGGGCAGTCTGATCGGTCTATGGTTGATGGTCAGACTGGCCCTGGAGGTTTGAAGTATGAGTTAGTTTGAGCTGAGCTTGGTTGAATATGTGCACGGCATGAGTATCGTTGCTTGGGTGCATTCATGGTACATGAAGCATATTTAGACTAATATGGATCAAGTTGTGAAAAACTTTTACTCAAAAATGATTTTTTGGTATTTGATATGCAGAGACGCTTGGAACCAACCCTGGTCGACAGTATGGATCGGGACTACGCTTAGGATGAGCTAAGGTACGGTCAAGGAAGCTGGACCAGATAGTTGAGGAGATGATCATGGACTAGACTCAAGGAAAAGGTGATATCCATGGTTACGGCGAAGGAAGCGCGAAGCTTTGTGGAAGACGGTAGATGAGTATTTTGGTAAATTTCCCAATACTAGAAAAATGCCAGTGAGCGAAACCGTGACGATGGCTAAGTGGTTTTAGGTCATTGATGTACTCACAATATTAAGTGGATCGAGTGTTGATTCCCCTAACGGGTTAATAGTTGGGTGTGCTTTGAGAAGTATGTATGTGTAAGTGTAAAATTAGGTGTGATATTGGGTTAATGTGTTAGCCCAAATAAGAGTGTATGAAACTCAACTAAAGGTGTTGGCTATGGATTCTTTTGCGAGTCTCCATATATTAGGAGGGAAGATAGGTAGGGTTAAGTTTTGAGAAAGTTTAGGCTAAACCTTTAAGGAGAGTTAGGGTTTTTAGAGAGAACATTGTGGTAGATGTGAAAGACGTTTGATTGAGCTTTTTATCATCCTTAGGCTTGTGTGTACGGCTAGAGAGCGGTTGTAAACATTCATATCTAAATATCAATAGAGATCAAAATTCATCCAAGTATGCCTCCTCTTTGCTCAATTGTTGAAATCTTGATTTGGTTTGGTTTTTTATATCTCCATCTCTCCTCTTGATCTTGCTATGTGCCAAAGATGTGTAAGTGATAAAAATATCTCTTGAAGACTAGATCTCATCTATTTAGGCACTTATATTTGCAAGTTCTTAGGATTGCTTATTTTTTTGGCTCCAAAAAGGGTGATTTTGTAGTTCTTGATTTTTAGGGCTTTTGTCTTTGATTATTGCTTGGATTAGGCTTGTTAGGATATGTGGGAGTAGATTCAAGGTCATATTGACCATCAATTACTCACGAGCAAGTCCTTGCTCAAGTTCTTGAGTTTTGACTGGTTTCGGTGTAACCTTCTTTCAAACAAAAAATATTGAAACCTTGGCAACGGTTTTTTAATCATTGATTGGAATAAGTTTCTCACATCCTAGAGAAGCTATGTACCAAATTTCAAGTGATTTTGAACCTTGGTTTGAGAGTTAGCTCAATTTATGATTTTAGTCCGGTTTTAGTGCAGCAGAACTTCAAGAGCTAAAAGGTCTCAACTTATAGCTTCTTTCAAGTTTTTTTATTGGGATACGTTTTTAAATTTATGATCTAGTTTTGGTTCATGTTTCAAGTCATTTAGAGTCATGGATCAAAAGTTACATCATTTCTTGGATTTGAAATCGTACTGAAATTTAGCTTTGTCCTGAGAGGAGAGGTCAAACCGCCTCTGAGAGAGGTCATGACGCGGCGTCAGTAACTATGGTGGCCTCGTTGCGACATGGAATGGCGCCCGAGTGGTGGCCTTGTTTTCCCACGGCATCCACGCAGTAGACGGCGACGCGCACTGCCATAGGCACAACACGATGGCGTTGCTCTCCCTCTCCCTCTTCAGCTACTCCCATGTCTCACCGTCCCTCGGTGTCTACACCAAATGCCAGCCACGTCATGCCACACCCCATCGTTGTGCCTCTGCACTGCCCATCCCATAGTGCCACTTTGATGCTGAGCTAGCAAAAGCACGACCCAATAGGCCGTGACATCTAACGAGCTTTCTTTCAAGGGTCAGCATAGCTCACCACGTGTTGTGCCAGTGCCATGTCCCGTACTGGCCAGGGCCTCGGGCTAGCCTAAAAAAGCCTAATCCAACTCCCATATCTTAAGCCCCCACATGATAGTATGATGATCCCATTCAACATCCCCAAACCTCACACCAGTGGACACCATGGACAACTGGTAACCATGGCAAAGAAAAACATTCATGTGAGAATTGAAGCTATGTAACGACACATAATAGTATGATGAATCAAGGTCTTATTCTTTTAGGCTATGACTGATAGTTTTTTTTGTTGCGGTTGATAGCTTTTGACTGTATTGTTTGAGACGATAGCGGAGACACCGACGCGGATGGCATACACGATTTTTGGCTCGAGAAATTATTTTAAAAATCCGCTTTTGAAAGACCGTTCTATTTCAACATTTGGCTTTTTAGCTCTAAAAGAAACAAAAGTAAAAAAGAATATACCTCTGGAAGTAAGGTCGACTAAATTAGAGGATGAAGGTGTCCAACCTCTCCAGCGACTGGCAGCTTGATTGCCATGCAAAAGTGACTAAGCCGATGAAACATAAGCTACTGCTACTAGGAGCCGCAACACAATAGTGCAGTGCAGGTGCAACCGTGCAAGCCAACGTTAACAAATCGGGGAAATCAATCATGCAACATGCGCACCCAACCCAACGTCCTCGGACTCATCGCACACGAAATCTTCCAAGTTCCAACGCCGTACGGCATCAGCGCCGTGTCAGCATGCATCCTCCCGATCGCATCCGGCTGGGCGGCCCAAAAGCGTCGCCACGCCATGACGCCAGCAAAGCACGGCCGACCGTCCATCCTATACCATCCAGAGGAACGGACACGTAAAGCACGGCCGAGTAATACAATACGTTTCGGCCGGGGAAGCAAAATGATGGCGCAAAAATGGAAAAAAAAGGAAAGAAAAAGGACAAGGGAGAAAAAAACGGAAAGACAGAGGTGGTGATCGGTTCGGCTGAAAGCCTTATAGCTTATGGCTGAAAACACTGTAGCTAACTGAAAAAAACACTGTTGCTGACAGAGGCTTATTTACCATAATTAAATTTAAAAAAATTTAAAAATAGAAAAAACATATTAGCCCATCACGTATAATGTAAACAAATACGAGGAAAAAAAGAACCGGTAAAAAAACTAAAAAAACCAAAAATTCAGAAAAAGACGAAATTTATGAATAGTGCAAAAATAAGCTGAAGCCAGAAGCTGAAGCCATATTGATCAGGGCCAGAAGGAGCCAAATGGGCCATCAAAGCAAGCGACCAAGTGTGCCACGCACGCCAATCTTCCCCAGTAATGCCGCTCTGTTTAAGCCTCAATGAATCTGTTGGTTTTTTAATTTCGAGATTTTTTTACTTTTCTTTATTTTTAATCTTTTGTTGAGATGTAATAGTGTTTTTAATTTTTTTTAATTAAATGGCTAACTGTTGCTATAATATAATTTTAACTAAAATCAACCACCAAGATAGAAATAGTAAAAAAAAGCCGAAATGTATCGGCCCTTAATTTAATACATCCCGACGACGATTAAACTAAGCTGAATCCGGGTTAAAGCCTCCGGAACCAACCCCAAAACCTCTCCTCTCGAGCGAGTGGTCCTCTCCCTCGTCCCCTCCCCTCCCCTCTCCCGCACGGTTGACCCCATCGGGGGACGGCGAATCTGGCAGGCAGGTAATCACGCCGCTGCTTGGACTCGCCCCTGTTATTTTCGTGCGCTCCTGTTGCGATTCTCGTTGGGGCTTGCTGTTGTGGTTGCACCGGTGCTTCCTTGTGTCGTGGGTCTCCGTGGGTTGGGCGATTTGGTCGGGAGAGGTGGTTCGAGCTTGTGAATTTGGGAGGGCCCGTTGTTGCATTTCGGGAGGAGAGCGAGGTGATTTCACGGTCTTGGTTTGCGTAGATGAGGTGGGGAATTTAGTGGTATTTGATGATGCTTGTGGGGATTCGACGGGTGGTAGACTCCTCCGACGCAAACACCTAAACAGCTGTAAGAAGTAGTCTTCTCCTGCTTCCTCCGGTTTCTTCTATCTGAGGGAGGTCTTTATATCAGATCCATCTGGGCTAAACCTTGCACTTCTTGGTTGGAGGTAAACCTTGATTGATCGGTTGATTGCTTGCTTGCTTGGTTGGTTTATTGATTGGTCGGTCGATCTCACTTTCCCCAAATTTGGTTTCTGAGCAGGAAGATCTTACTGAGTGAGAGATTCTGATTCCGATTCCGATTCCGATTCGATTCTATGCAGCACGGGGCCGTAGGATAGATGCCCTCATGTGTTACTGTTGTGTGCAAAATTATTGTGCATCGTCCGTCTGAGGGATACTGGCAGATTCGTGTGTTAGTGCTGAGCTAGCTTAACTTGTATAGAGTATTTATGCACACCACTAGTTATTTATACCACTGGATCCTGCCATTTATTGATAGATTTGTCTAAGAAGGTGATGGGGCATGATGTATGTGGTGTTTCATTTCGGTTGCTTTGAAACTTACTTGCATTGCTCTTTCATGCTTACTACAGATATGCACTCATGATATTTAGGGAACTGTTGTAAAGGTGGCCCAACACCTGTGACTAGGACTTGCAACTGGCCTAATGTGTAATAGGCCCAACAATATAGAGGAATGTATCAATGTATCATCACCTTTTGTAAATATTAAAAGGGTAGGATGGAATTTTTCCATCCTACCCCATTCATGTATATAAACCCCCAAGAGGGGTATGAGATGGGGAATCCACCCATTTTACACACGATCTCTCTCTCCTGTCTCTAACTCTCTCTAGTTAGTCTCCTCATATGTTGTTTGGTCAGTAGCCACAACAGTTGGCGCTGCCCGTGGGGACCGCACGAGAAATTGCGCAAGAGAAGACGCTAGAAAGCGACAACAACAAAGCGAAAGAGAAGTACAGCGGCAGCGACCGTTGAGTTCAGCACGCGGTGGCCGGTGGTCGGAGGCCCGCCACCCCATGGTAGCGATGCCCTGGCACCGCGGGCGGTGAGCGGTCAGCGCCGACGCGAGGAGCTAGCTTCGATGCCAATATTGGCATGTTCGTCGCCGAAGCTGGCCGTGCTGGCATGTTCGTCGTCGAAGCTGGCCGTGCTGGCACGGTCATCGACCACAACGCCCGCGCCGGTATGACTGTCGACCGCGATGCCTGCGCCGGCACGACCGTTTACCTTGACGCGCTGTTAGCTCAACACCAGGGAGTCGGCCTCTGCACACCCTTCGCGCGAGATCTCCGTATGCATGGGTACAATCGTCTGCCATAGCGCGTCGATCGATACGCATGCATGCATTGCGCCGAGCCTCCATGACTCTCCGCGCCGAGCCTCCGGGCCAAACAACACCGGCGAATGTTGAGCCTCGCTGCCCATGTCTCCGGCGGGGATTCTGCATGAAGCGCGTGCTCCAATGTCTTCACCCCGCTGCCAGCTGCATCACCACTTACGGCCACCTCGTGGTCGCACCTTCGGCGATGCCATCCGACCCCTTGGGGTCAAAACTCCGTCGACACCCACGACCACCCCGCGGTCGTGACTTCGGTGACATCTCCGACCACGCCGTGCTCAAGTCTTTGCCGCCTCTGACTTCGTGGGACTTCACACGTCCTTCGCCGTGGACTTCGCACTATTTCCGCCATGGACTCTGCACGATCTCCGCCGAGCTCCGCGTGGATGTCGTCTCCGACGGACTTCACATGACCTCCGTAGGACTTCGCTCGGTCTTTGCCGGACTCCGCATAGTCTTCGCTGGAATTCACGCGATCTCCATCGGACTTCGCTCAGTCTTCGCCGGACTCCGCACGGCCTTCGCTGGACTTTCCGAACCTCGCGTCACCTTCGTCGGACCTAGTGTGGCTTACGTTGGATTTCATTTGGTCTTAGCTAGCCTCTGCTGGCCTTTGCCCTTCATCACGCCTATTGCACCTTTGGCGATGTCGTCCGACCCCTCGGGGTCGAACCTGCACCGACACTCGTCTGACCACCTCGTGCCCCGGCATACTCTGCAGAGTATAAAGTGCTGGAAACTTAGTCGTCCCGTGCAACTCTACGGAGTATAAAAAATCACACAGCGGCCTTACGCCCTGGCGTACTCTGCAGGGTATAAAGCGCTGAGAACTTAGCCGTCCCGGGCAGCTCTACGGAGTATTAAAAAATCGCACGATGGCCTCGCGCCTTGGCGTACTCTATAGAGTATAAAGCGCCGGGAACATAGCTGTCCTGGGCAACTCTATGGAGTGTAAAAAATCACATGGTGGCCTCGTGCCTCGACGTACTCTGTGGAGTATAAAACGCCGGAAACTTAGCCGTCCTGAGCAACTCTACGAAATATAAACGATCGCGCGGAGTCCACGACCTTCGCGCGAACTCTACGGAGTATAGATGGTAGAGCGGGTCAGCTTGTACGGCTGTGCATACATCGCGTGCTTCGCCCATCCCACCAGAGAATCCCTGCCACGGACCGTTACCCCAGTGAGTCGCACATTTCACTCGTCTTACTCGGTCGAGACTTTGTCCGACCGCCTAGCGGTCATAGACGCTTCATCTGACCGCCTCGCAGTTGAGACTACGTCCGACCGCCTCGCGGTCGTAGACGCTTCGTCCGACCAGCTCGTGGTCGTAGACACTTAGTCCGACCGCCTCACGGTTGAGACTTTGTCCGATCGCATCGCGGTTATGACCTCATTCTTGCAGTCGAGACTTCGTCTGACCAGCTCGTGGTTATAGACGCTTAGTCCGACCACCTCGTGGTTGTAGACGCTTCGTCCGACCGGCTCGCGGCTGAGGCTTCTCTAACCACCTCATGGTGGTATACGCTTCATCCGACCACCTCGCGGTTGAGACTTCATCTGACCCCCTCGTGGTCGTAGATGCTTCGTCTGACCACTAGCGGTCGAGATTTCGTCCGACCCCTTTTTGGTCGTAGACGCTTAGTCTGACCGCCTGACGGTTGAGACTTTGTTCGACCACCTTATGGTTGTAGACGCTTCGTCCAACCTCCTTGTAGTTGTAGACGCTTCGTCCAAGTCCGAAGTGTGCGGGACGAACTGCTCATCAAGGCTTCGTCGCGCCGCCGACTGCGTCGACGCCAAGTCCGAAGGGTGGGGACGGAGCACGTGCATCGCAGCTTCGTCTCGCCGCCTCCTTCGTCGTCCTCAAGTCCAAAGCGTGGGGGAAGGGCCGCGCGCGCAAGGATTCGTCTCGCCGCTGACTTCGTTGACGCTAAGTTCGAAGGGTGGGGGACAGGCCGCACGCGCAAGAATTCATCCCGCCGTTGATTTCGTTGATGCCAAGTTCAAAGGGTAGAGGACGGACCGCGCGCGCGAGGCTTCGACCCACCGTCGACTTCGTCGACGCCAAGTCTGATGGGTGGGGAGGCACTATGCGCACAGACCGCATGGTCAGAGATTCGTCTCACCGCCGACTTCGTCGACACTAAGTCCGAAGGCTGAAGGATGGATCGTGTGCGCAAGGCTTCAACCCGTCGTTGGCTTCGTCGACGACAAGTCCAAAGGGTGGGGGACGAGCCGCGTGCGCAAGTCTTCGCCTCGCCGCCAACTATGTCGACGGAGCCTGCGCGCAGGTCTTTGGCCCATGCAGGACAGACCACGCACGCCAGGGCTTGCTCTCACTGCCGACTTCGTCCACTTTCGTCCGACCACCTCATGGTCGTGGACGCATTGCCCGACCGCCTCGCAGTCGTGACTTAGTCTGATGCCTTGCGGCCGTGGCTTTGTCTGACCGTCTTACGGTTCAGACTTTGTCCAACTGTATCGTGGTTGGGACTTCGTCTGACCACCTCATGGTCGTACACGCTTCGTCCGGTCGCCTCGTGGTCCAGACTTTGTTCGACCGCATCGTGGTCAGCACTTCGTTCGACCACCTTGTGGTCGTGATGCTTCGTCTGACCGCCTCGTGGTCGGGACTGTCCAACCGCATCACTATCGTGACTTCATCTGACCGCCTCGCGGTTGACACCTCGTCCGACCGCCTCGTGGTCACACGAATTTCGTCCAACCACCTTGTGGTCGTCGACACATCTGACCAACTCGTGGTCAAGACTTGTCGCCCTCGTAGGCATCGCCTCGGAGAGACGGCCCCACCCACGACTACGCCTCGAAAAATCGGCCTCAACAGACCGCCCTCGGCTGCGTCACGGGACTTCGCCGCCCTCCTCGTAGGCATCGCCTCGGAGGGGCGGCCTCACCCACAACTCTGTCTCAAAAGCCTGACCTCGATGGGACGCCTTCAGCTGCGTCGCGGGACTTCGCAGTCTTCGTAGGCATCGCCTCAGAAGACTAACCCGACCTACGATTCTACCTGCACGTGCCGCCCACGCCGGGAATACGACCTCGGCGACATGGTCGCAGCCTCGGCGTCGGACTTCCTCGCACACACCCACGTGGTGCCCAAGACAGGGCCACACGAAAGGATCCTACACCGGGAGATTTACAACATCCACACCCCTGGGGCCTAGAGGTACCAATTGATCAGCTCGTCCATCGAGACCTTTGTGCTTGCTGGCGGGGGACGAGGGGCTGCGATAATTGCTCATGTCAACTTGCCCATTGGGACCTCCACGCTTGCTGTCGAGGGAGTACTGTTGTAGGGGTGGCCCAACCCTCTGTGATTGGGCCTTGCAACTGGTCCAATATGTAATAAACTCAATAGTATAAAGGAATGTACCAATGTACTCCCACATTTTGTAATTATCAAAGGGGTTCCATTCTACTGCATTCATGTATATAAATCCCCAAGAGGGGTATGAGAAGTGGGATCCACTCATGTTACACACGGGCTCTTTCTTTCCTGTCTCTAGCTCTTTCTAGTTAGTCCCCTTATGTGCTGTTTGGTCAGTAGCCACAACAGGAACCTTTTTGAGAAATCTTGCATGTTAATCCACTAGGATTCCATGAGTTGTCTGTCTCTTTGCACCACAAGCAAATATCCTGCTTGCAGTACCTAGACATCCATCAGCGGAGAAAATGCAATGAACAAACAGAGTGTAACGGTTGTGCAGCAATGGGGATTTCATGCCAGGAGGATGACTTAGAGCAGTTTGGGGGAGGAGGAAGGCTGGGCAAAAACCCTTTTGAGGAGGAGAGCGATGGCTCATGTTTAGGGTTTGGTTTAGAGGAGGATAGGATGGTGCGAATGCATGATGATATTTATTGCACCCGGAATATACTTTTTTGTTTACGTAGTTTTTACGTTCTAAGAAAGGAGAGTAATTAATTTTGTAGGGACCATTGATGATTTGGACTACTCGCGCTGTTATCTGTACATACAACTTTTTTGCGCTAATCCTAGTAATACAACTTTTTAGCGCTAATTGCACCTAACCAGTTAGAGATGAGGGGTTATTGCTCAAGAATCAATATATATGAATTTGTTAAAAGGTACACCTAATTGTAGTTGGTATTTGTGGCGACGGTCTTAATGGAACAAGATTGTGGTGTGATCTAGCCAATTGTCTTTTTTCGTGGTGGTATTATTTAAATTGCATCGTTTGCGGTGACATTTCTTCCTAGTATTTATGATCAAATTCTTCAGCAATCTGCATAGCTCGAATCTTTAGGCATGTTTTGCTCTGGTTCAAAGTTGTGCATCAATCTTGCATCGGAAAGTGTAAAATTGTTTGCTGAATGACATACATCATTTCTCTTGTTTCGTAATGCTAGAGTGAAAATGGATGGAAACACTAGAGGCGGTGGGCATTCTGAAGCATTAAAGAACTACAATCTGGGAAGAACATTAGGTATTGGCTCATTTGGAAAAGTGAAGATTGCAGAGCATAAGTATACAGGATACAGAGTTGCTATAAAGATCATAAACCGTCGCCAAATGAGAAATATGGAAATGGAAGAGAAGGGTATGCCTAGAACACCTTATGCCATAAATATGTCTATGATCTTTTGCTAATTCAAGATTTAGGTTGTCTGCTTCCAGCACTGCTCAGATTTGTGAGCTGTGTTCCAGACTTCCAGCTAATCCATTAGTCAAGATAAATTATATTGATTCTAGGATACATTCATTTTTGCTGAAGAAGAAAATTTACCTTCCGTTATTGATTTTGAGTATGTAATATTAGGACCCGGAATTGCAGGCTAAATGGCTAATGCTTGACTTCAATTGTTTCTTCTTCTATCTTTGTTTCCAGCAAAGAGAGAAATCAAGATATTGAGGTTGTTCATTCACCCCCATATCATCCGCCTTTATGAGGTCATTTACACACCTACAGATATATATGTTGTGATGGAGTATTGCAAGTATGGTGAGCTGTTTGATTACATTGTTGAGAAAGGCAGGTTACAGGAAGATGAAGCTCGTCGAATCTTCCAGCAGGTACTTGCCCTTTTGCTCACTTCTTCGCTTGTAGGAACATGCTTTTTGCATCACCATGGGTGCTTATTAACCAACTTCAATGCCTTGCCTGTTTTCATCAATCAAACTGTATGCTCATGCCATACACGTTTCTCATGTGGAGCTATTGTGTTTAGTGTACATTTTATTATTTATTTTCTTAGTTTTTTTTTGCAATTATTGGCCTGTTTTTAGCTTCTGACCTTTAACCACATTGAGTTGCAAGCTTACCAAGGTCATTTGTTTTCTCTCGAGGGATGAAGTGATCAATTAAACTAAGTTGATGTCTTCTTATTGAATGTCTTGATTGTCTTAGTGTCACTACTGGCATGCAGTTTGAAATGTAGAGAGAAACATTATATCCTTTTGAGGGAGAATCTGAAATTTTGAAATATTCTGGTCTTGTTGAATGTGTATTCACTATTCAAGGTTTGTCTCATTAGATTTTTTTGTAAAATTTTCTTGGAACAGATTATATCTGGTGTTGAATACTGCCACAGAAACATGGTTGTTCATCGTGATCTAAAGCCAGAAAACTTGTTACTTGATTCAAAATATAATGTGAAACTTGCTGACTTTGGCTTGAGTAATGTCATGCATGATGGCCATTTTTTGAAGACTAGCTGTGGGAGTCCAAACTATGCTGCTCCAGAGGTATTTATTTGTATTACTGTGAGTCTATATCTTTCTGCTTCTTCACACATGATGTCTGTTTCTTAATAGCTCAGTGGGTGTTCCTTTGCAGGTAATCTCTGGTAAATTATATGCTGGACCTGAGGTTGATGTATGGAGTTGTGGAGTGATCCTTTATGCTCTTCTTTGTGGTACTCTTCCATTTGATGACGAGAATATTCCCAACCTATTCAAAAAGATAAAGGTGAGACAACTCTTACGTATATTATTTGGATCTTACAATAAGTAGATTTCTGTTCTGGAGATCAACAAATGCTTATGTAGACTAGTTGGATCTTAGAATATGTAGAGTTTTTAATTCCGGAGATTTGACCCCACTTGTTTGGTGTTCCAGGGAGGTATATATACTCTTCCAAGTCATTTATCTGCTCTGGCCCGGGATTTGATCCCGAGAATGCTTGTTGTTGATCCTATGAAGAGAATCACAATTCGTGAAATTCGAGAGCATCAATGGTTTCAGATTCGCCTTCCTCGCTACCTGGCAGTGCCTCCACCAGACACAACACAGCAAGCCAAAATGGTACGTCCTCTGTTTCAAATTTTAAGTGACCATTGCATGCGTCTTTTCAAACTTTATCCACTGATATATACAAAAATTAGATTGGTCTCGTGAAAATAACATCAATAGATTTGTCCATAAATAATATTTTCAGAGTAGTAATTTTACAATTTCTGCCAACATAATAATATAGGAATCAACTGCCAAAAGCTGTATCTCGGACATTGTGAAAAGTCCAATGTCTTATAATATGCAGTGATGGGAGTAATTCCTTACTAGTAGTAGTTTGTTTTAGTAGAACTGCATGTATTTCTCACAGGCTGAAACAGTAGTGCATTAAGTTTTCCTTACAATATCTCTTTTTAATGTTTTGTTATTTAATTGATTTTTGACTAGCTAGCATTTCATTGTGCTTGTTTTCATGGGAATGGAATAATGTTTTCCTATATTGGCCATTTTTTAAGATTGATGAAGATACTCTTCAAGACGTTGTTAACTTGGGATATGAGAAGGACCATGTGTGTGAATCACTGCACAATAGACTGCAAAATGAGGTATATGCAAGCAAAATGAGCCATCCGTTCCTTTTATTGACTCCATAACTGACTTTAGTCAATGTTTCTAGGCAACTGTCGCATATTATTTACTCTTGGACAATCGGTTCCGAGCTACTAGTGGCTATCTGGGGGCAGACTATCAAGAATCAATGGTTAGTCCACATGTACATCATCTGGGGCTTGCTTAAATCTATTAAAAGTTTAAGCACCATTAACTGTCTAAATGTATGGTTCTCTAGGATAGAAGTTTTAATCACTTCGCTTCATCGGAATCAGCAAGTTCAAGTACCAGGCATTTTCTTCCAGGAAGCAGTGATCCTCATGGCAGTGGCTTGCGGCCACATTATCCTGTTGAAAGAAAATGGGCTCTTGGACTTCAGGTCTTGCATATTGTTCATTTTACTTTGCTTAGTTTTGTGACATCCAGCAATTGTATTAATGTATCACTTATCCAACAGTCTCGAGCTCACCCGCGTGAGATAATGATTGAGGTCCTAAAGGCACTTCAAGAGTTAAATGTCTGCTGGAAAAAGAATGGACACTACAACATGAAGTGCAGATGGTGCCCTGGCTTTCCTCAGGTCACTGATATGTTAGATGCCAACCACAGCTTTCTTGATGTCTCTACCATTATGGATAATGGCCATGAAAATGGGAGGCTACCTCCTGTGATCAAGTTTGAAATACAGGTGTGCAATTTCAGCCTCTAGTACTAACTTTATTTTGTTCCTGTAATAAATTTTGTGGGTTCTCAGCTCAATATTGTCTTCACAGTTAAATCCATAAAATATATTCTTCTTGTTGGAGTGAAGACTGAGTACATCCCCTATTTCATTTAATCAAGTGTATTGACTCGTTGTCCACAAGTAATTATGTGCTTACATGCATCTTCCGTTGCCAACAAGTATTGTCTGTTGATGCCATTTTGACCCAATCAGTCATATATTATACTTTTAGCCTAGTATTGTATCGTTCCTACTATTTCTGTAGTGCCCTTCATGTGTTACAATTTACTGTGTGCAATATATATGCTGTCTACTTCGCTATATATCTACTGATTTGTTTTCCTTATTCAGCTTTACAAGACCAGGGATGACAAGTACCTGCTTGATATGCAGAGAGTTACTGGGTCACAGCTCCTTTACCTGGACTTCTGTGCGGCCTTCCTCACCAAGCTCAGGGTTCTATAGTGCCCTGTGTTGCTGCAGAGTGGTGAATAACCAAACATAGGGTTCTATCGCATGCGGTTTTTCACTGCAACAATGAATAAACGACACCCTGTAAATAGGCATCTTTCACCTTTTTGTCCCGTCCTTGACAGCGAACGGTGTTTGAGTGACTGGTCCTGTGTTAAGCACCTAAAGGTTGATTGTTAGACTTGCAGTAGCTATCTTTGTGAGTCCTTGCTGATTGTGCAGGCTGCGGCACTGCCGCTGATGAGTGGTAATGCTGCGGTGCAAGCTGTTGTGAAAAAGGGGGGGGGGGGGGGGGGGGCAAGATCTGGCTTCTGTTCACCTTACTGTTGCACATAGTTATCCAGCGTATACTTGAAATTTTTGCAACTGCTAAGAAACTTGCAAGAATACCAGCCCCTCGCTGTGGGGTTTGTGGTCAGTTTGTTAGTGATTACACATTACGGTTATACAGTACTGACCAGCATGCAGTAGTGTCGATCGAAAGTTGCAGTGAGTATACACAAGCTCTTTTGCTTGGACATACCATGGAATGCTGCTGTGGGAGCTGAACTGATTTATGTGAAATTTTGGACTCCAAATGGGACCTTAAAGTGAGAAGGACACTATTTTTTTTCTTTGGAAAACCATGTTTATAAGGACAAAACGCATTGAGCAATTATAAACGTCATAACACTACGCTGTCTGCAATACTGCCGAAGTACCACTTCTATGGCAGCTCTCCCAGGAGACAGGTGATGTATGCAAACCTAACAATTTTGTATATGTATACTGTAGCAGCATGCATGTTTTCTAATAGTGTGGACATATTCTTTTGGACTGCGGCGACTTATGGTAATGGCTGATGTGGAATACCACCTCGCGATCGAACGCGCAGACGGCACACCAATACACCATGTATTATGTTGCCACGTACGTACCAACTGCTTGCGTGCGAACTTCTGACGAGCTCGCTGCACCTGCGCGCGGGTGGAGCTTCGGCTCTGCCGCAACATGGTCACTCTTCGGGCGCGCCTGTTCCACCGCCTACGCCGACGTCCTTCCTCAATAGGTCGTCCTCACGCCGCGCTGTTTTCGGTCACTACACCTACCGCGGCGCAACCATCAGGGCCGCCCCACGTTTGGCGCGTGGTCACTCGTCCGCGCGCGCCCCGGGTGAGGCGCGGGCAATCGATGGAAGGCGGGGGCACGTCGAGGCGTCGCATGGATCGAGCGGCCGGGGGGGGGGGGGGGGGGGGGTTCCCCGGCCGACGAGTTCTGGGAATGAGGCGACGGCTCGTACGTGCACGCTCCCGGGGACCACCGGCACCGCAATTTGCGCCCGCGCGCGGGGTGGCAAATGGAGCGCCGGCCTACAAGGTGTGCGAGCGCGACCACTGTGTGTGTTGGACGCCGAGCTGTGTTGGGGACTTGGGGCCCAAAGACGTCACACCGACGCCGCGGTGATCGCGCACGGTAACGTGGCTTAGCCAGGCTGAGCTTACCTGAGCACCGAAGAGTTTGGGTAGTAGGACGGCGGCGATGGCAGCGACGAGGAGTTTGCTTTTTGTTCGGCTGGTGTGCTTGGATTGCGCATATGTGGCCGCACCAATATACTTGTTCGGCTGGTGTGCTTGGATTGGGCTTGCGTGAGCCCATGGCCCAAGATTGTAACATCTTGATTTCCGCTCCATTTTAAAAACGCATGGATTTTCATAATTTCAAAAAACTTTCGTTGCGCATTTGGAATTGTCAAATGCTTTGCAAGAATTCAAAAACCTACATTTGAATTCAAATTAAAATTAGCATTGAAATTAAATTCATAAAGCCTTTTGCCCTCTCTATCTCTCGGTTGGGCCAAAACCCATCTCGCTGGCCCATTCTCTTCTCCTTCCCTCCTCCCGCTTTCTTCCTTTTTCTACCTTCCCCTTGAAGCCGAGCGCCCAGCATGGCGGCTCATTTTCTTCCCTTCTCTCTTTTCTTCTATCTGGCCCAAACCGCACCCTAGCACCATCGCTTCCTCTCTCCCGCACTCGCTGATCGGGGGCCTAGCCTCACTACCAAGCCAAATGGAGGGAGAAGCGCTATGCATCTTCCTCTTCACACCATCTCTCTCACGAGCGTTTGCGCCTGTACGCATGCGTGTTGCTTAGTAGCACCATCATCACCCGCTACGCCCTACCATCCTCGAGCCCTATAGTGACGTGCCCTTGTTAATCGCTAGCACATTCTATCTAGACGAGTTCACGTTCACTGCTCGTGAGATACCGCATCCGAGAACACCTCTGTGTCGCGCGCTCGCTCTTCTTCTCCTCTCTATGTAAGCACCGTTTGAGCATGTCATCCTCTTCACTCGCTCCTCTTCTGCATTTCCTCCAACACCTCCTCTTCTTCTCCACCATGGGTGGAGGGGAATTTGGATGTGCGAGCTCATCTTCTCTAACTCCGGCCGTTGGTTTTGCTCATCGATTTCGATCGTTGGGGTGAATTCTGCCCTCATCATCTAGTGCATTGAGGCCACTTCAACCTCCTCTCCTTGGCGCTCACCATACCCCTACTTGTTTCTCTATAGGAAGGACGAAACGTTGTCACCGTCCGTAGAGCAAATCGGAGCACGTCAACAACTTCGCTGTTATTCCATTTGATTCGGTGAGCTTTGACCTCGACGCCTATGTCTATATTGTTCGCCTTCGCTTCCTTTCTCTAATGCCCCTCCCTGTTTTCCTTGCCATGGTCTAGAGACATCGGAGCATGTCTTCATCCTTGTCGCTGCCCTAGAGCACATGCAGACCTCACCACCTCAACCTTCTTTCTTCCCTGCATGGACCCTCGGGTACGCCCTCGTGTTCCCGCATGTCCCTCTCAGTGCTGAACTTGGTAGGATAGCCACTCTAGTGTATAGATGGTTGTAGGAGCACCGCCTTGTCGGACCTCACCGTGCTATCACAAGGCACCGTGGATAGCTTGGCACGCCACACGAATCCAAGCACGAAGGGTACCATTAGCTTTGTTGTAGCATGTAGATGATAAATACGACGTAGAGGATCTGGCCCTTTTTTGTAGTCGCTGCCATCCACAGTGCAATCATTTTCCGTGTTTCTTCACCATCGGGCCAACTCTAGTGACCATAGGTCCTCGAGCCAATCCCTGCAGCTTCTCTAGTGCTTCCCTCTCGTGTTGTAGTAAAGAATTCTTGTATTGCTATGCCATTTTGCAGAGCCCATCGCATGGCCAAGGTGACCTCACCACTCAATGCTATTACACCGTCACTCCAGTCCATCTCCCCGGCCTCCACCACTACCAATCGACTACGCAGAGACTCGGCAACCCATTTAGCCCTTAGTCGTGCTCCTCCACCCTTCCCTCACCACCGACAAGCTCATCAATGAGCTCGATCGTGGCGCCTCCACCTTACTTTGCTCTATCTCTATGACCGATGGGCCCATAGTGATTAGAGTTAATTGCATAATTAGTATTTGATTAGGAGTAAAGTTAGTATGATACGTGGGCTCACCACAATTAGAAAAATCTAATTAAAAGGCTATGTTAATATTTGAGTCATTAACATGTTGATCCCACCGGTTAGAATCGATCCATAGACCCAATCCTTGTAAGTTGAGTATAGGGCCACTGGGCCCCACGTGTCATACGTCACTGGTTTGCCCTAATAATAATAATCAGAAAAAGAAAAATGAAATCCATGGGACCCATCTATCAAGATTTTCTTTTTTCCTGATTTCCCGCTAGGGTTAGATTTGGAGATCTCGTTCTCCCTCATTTTAAATCTAAATGGCTTATTTTTTGCTTCTAAATTCATCTAAATTCAAGATTTTTTAAGCTCATTTAAATTTTATTTGAATTCAATTTGAATTCTCTCTCCTAAGTGTGAACATGTGATTTGATAGTAAAATTACTTGCGACTGGCAATAAGATTACTTGTGACTAGCAATAAAAATACTTGTGACTTAATGACTCACAATAAAATTATTTGTGACTAATAATAAAATTACTTGCGACTGACAGTAAAATCAATATGTCATCGATGACCTATTTGACTAAGCATATCTAGGCTCGCCTCGACCTCCCTCTATATTATATCTAGATCAAAGAACAAACATGTAAACTAATACTGTATAATACGGTAGCTTATTTGGATCAAATCCAGCCTGATTTACTCAGGCCGTGCCGTGCGCCCATTTTGCCAGGTCTGGGCGAAGGAAAGCACGGCGCTGGCCATTCCCATCTCGCAGTTCCTTCCTCCTTCCTCTCAGAGGCCAAAATCCAACTCTTCGATCTCCCGACCGTGCCCGTCTCCTCCGTCGCCGCGGCCATGGCGAAGGAGTTCCCCGTGCCACCGGTAGTCTTCACCCCCTCCACCCCGACCCACCGCCGCTACCCTCCCCCAGGGGCCGGCGCCTCCCTGCCGCCAGCCTTCGCGCCGCCCCGCCCCTCCACTTCCTCCGCCGCCAACCCCCTCCCCTTCATGTCCTTCGACGTCTCCGCCGCCGCATCCTCCTCATCGCCGCCCCTCTTTGCCGGGCCCATCGGCATCGGCTCCGGCGCCTCCTTCGAAGACGAGCCGCCGCTCCTCGAGGAGCTCGGCATCAATACGCGCCAGATCTGGCGGAAGACGCTCTCCATCCTCCACCCGCTCCGATCCGCGGACCCATCTCTCCACGCCGATGCCGACCTCTCGGGCCCCTTCCTCTTCCTCCTCTCCTTCGGCCTCTTCCAGCTCCTGGCCGGGAAGTTCCACTTCGGGATCGTCCTCGGGTGGGTCACCGTCGCCTCCTTCTTCCTCTACTTCGTATTCTCCATGCTCTCGGGCGGACGCTGCGGCGACCTCGACCTATACAGTTGCGTCAGCCTCGTCGGATACTGCATGCTCCCCATGGTCATCTTCTCCGCAGTCTCCCTCTTCCTGCCGCGGGGTAGCGGGCTCATCTTCGGTGTGGGCATGGGGTTCGTGATGTGGTCCACCAGGGTCTGCACCAGGCTGCTCGCAGAGCTTGCATCCAGCGGTGACGAGCATAGGGGGCTCATCGCCTACGCATGCTGGCTAGTCTACATGCTCTTCTCGCTGCTCGTCATCTTCTGATCCGTTTTTATGGTATGGATGGTATGTTGCATAGATTCACTAAATTATGCTCATTTTAATTTGAATTAATGTCATTGGTGTGGTGGTGGTGGTATGGCGATTATTGCTGTGTAGGCCGTAGGGTAATCAACTTGCCTATGCTGGTGTGATACAGAAGTAATTGAGATTTGATGGTGACCGGGAACTTAGTGGGCACATCTGATTGTATAACAAACCTTTATCAGCACAATTATGATTCATGAATTGATTTTGTAATGCTACATTTTGTAATGGACAATCCTACATAGAAATGGGTTCGTCGAGGGACCAGTTTTGTTTTTTCCTGTGAGCTATAAAGAACACCCGACTGATGGATGTTACTGTGTTTCTCAAATTCCAAGGTTATTCCCTGATGTTGGTGGGTGAATGCTGCCATGCTTGTAACTGGGAACTGTAACTGTTGTCGTTACTCGTTGGGCCAGTGTTCAATTATGCTATTGTCCAACTTAGTTGATTTATTTGGAAGTTTTGCATTCCTGCCTTAGTTTCATAAATGATTAGTCAGTGATTGTCAATTTTTTACTGGCATTTTGCATGTGAATAAAAATACAAACATGTTTGTAATCATGAATGATAAAGAGGCCTGTAGACATATTTCTTAAAAGTGAGATAAAATTGAGCTCCAAATTAAGTGTAATCCAGTGTTTATGGTTGACAATGGATGTTATACACACATGTTGTTTTAGTTCCACTGTAGCAATTCTATTGAAGTATTATTCATGTTATCATGTATATATAAATGGTGCTGGAAACAAAATTAGTGCTAACCATACAAAATATGTTAAAGTGTAGAAAATCAAATGAGGCAAGTATGTACATATTGAAAATTAGGAAATATTGGATACTCAATACTAGTGAAGTTGTTTTGCACAGAACTTTCAAGATACTACGCATACAGCTGGTGATATCCAGTTTTCTAGTCTTATAGGCTACCTTAGGCATCAAACATGTAATCAGTACATCAGTCAACATTTTTATCCTTATGTTCACATGATTTAGACGATAATTCTTGTGTTCACATTGGCGGGCATTATCTGCAAGTATCATTTAGAGCTCGAAATTGTTGATAGATGGATTCAGTGATGTTAAATTGTGCCAGATGCTTCGCAGAATAGTAATTCCACTCCAGCTCTGTGGACCTTACAACATACGGATTCTTTAGCTGACCTTTTTTTTCAATCCATTTTCATCTCCATGGGAAATATAATCAAAATTTGGACGCAACTTGAGTCCACATTACATTCTGCTTGAGAGATATTGTGAATTTCTATTTTTGAGCACATATTGAGAGTGAGATTTCCATCAGTGCAGTTGGAATCAGTTTGGTGCTTCTGATACCAAAATGGCTCTCATTGATCAAGTTTTTGGTGTTCAATTTTTTGCTAAAAGATTATGTACGTTTTTTTTTCCAATGTAGATCTTAGCCAAAAAAGTTCCCTTATTTATAGAGAAAAATTTCTGATACCAAAAAAGTTTTTTCCAATGTAGATCCAATGTAGATCTTAGCCAAAAAATGAGCTGTTTATGGGCCTGTTCTTTTTGGCTGCAGCTTGTGTCTTTTAGCTGCGGCTTGTGGCTTCTGGGCTGTTTGTACGAGAGATTACAGAGTAACAGAAATTCACGTGTGGTTTTTGCCAATATAAATGAAGTCAGTAAAGTATGTACTATAATTAACTAGTAGACCTTATATTAAAAAAATACTACGTTTAAAAGCTAGTTACTGTAGAAAAGCTGAAAACAGCTTTTAGAAGCTGAAAAGAACAGGGCCAAATATTATGCGAGGCTATGTGAATTGATAAAATGTTCCCTTATTTGTTATGCTAAGTAGAATGCTTTTGCATTGCAAGACAAGCTCATTTAGTAATATAAACAGCATTGTAGAGAAAATGTTCCTTTTACATGAGTAATGAAGCCCACTTAACATCAACCGGTCTGATCACCTTTTCTCTTAGAAAATGTTCTCAGTGCCTTATTTCTTTTTTATGCATACTGTCCCAACTGGAAGATTCTGTATTTTTCTCTTTCTACATTAAAACAAGCCAACATATATGGCAACAAATTGTTACATCTGAATAGTTAAATGAGGCTTTTAAAAAGGAATTCTTTTTCCAATCTTCCCAATGTTGTGTTTGCAATTTCTGCACTGTTGAAACTTTTGTATTGGCTCTCACTAGGTTTGCATTGTTATTGTGTACTATTTACCAACTGTGTTTCTTCCCCTTGCAGATCATGTTCAGAATTCTTTTGCCGCATGGAGTGAAGAACTGTGTTTTACCAGTCACAGGAGTGGTTTTGGTGTGATGTTGCAGAAATACTCATGATCTGGCCAATTGGGAAAATGTTCTGTAATGATCTATCCCTTCTGATCCTTTAGTTCCCGTGGCCTGGTAGGGGGCTGGTATAGATATTGGTAAAGAAAAGAAAGGCAAGATCAGGACACAGAAAATGTGAAGTAATTAGGTTTTGCTGAAGTATTGATGGGATCTAGCGACTTTCAAAAGGGAACACTCGTGGTCTTTGCGAACTCTTCATTTGTTTACTTGCCACGACTAGTTGTTTTAGGATCATCGTGCCTACTTTGCTTTGTTCTGCTGTTCATTTTTCTGCATTTCAATTTGATAAGAGAGATTTGTTCTATCATTAGGTAATGTGGTAGTTACCGATTGATAAATTGGGGGAAGCGGTTTTAGTAGTTCTATTTGACTTGCTAACAAGTCAATCCTTCAGCAGCTCCGTGTGGATCGGTTCTACGATCTATCTACCGGTTGCCTTGTGCTGTCTGTATGAGTGTGCAGGTCGTCGTTTCTGGTTCGTGCATGAACAAGTGATGCGACATTATCTATCTGCTTGCTGGTCCGAAAACACGATCAGTAATCCGGTTGCTTGAAATTCCCTTGACGGTTTCACCATTCCGTGCCATTCGTCTTCCAAGAAGTCTGATCTGGATTTCTGTTCGTGATGGTGTGATTGTTTATGGCTGTCACGCGCTGACGCGAGTTAAACTCCATGGATTGTTGATTTATTGAACCACTGGTTCGATGAAACAAGCTGGTTCATTTGTAAATTCCCAAAACGCTCTGTAAATTTTGACTAGAAAATAGCAACCCTTCCAAGTTGAGTTTTTTATTCCTTGTAATAGGTCGACTGTTAGGTGCTATGCTGGTAAATTAGCTCAGATCTTTTTCAGAAGGGCTGAAATAAGAACATGATGTTGCCTTGGTTCGAGACTCCACATGGAAGGGATTAAGGTTTTGGCCCATGTGCTTGTAATCGAAACTTAGCAGCAGTACGATCATGAATAAATAGCATCAGGCTATAGTAACTAGTGCGCTACACCCCAGCCGGATACCACATGTGCATTTGCATTTTCACTGTCCCGGCCTGGCGACGTCTCGCGCCACTTAAGAAGTAAGAACAGCTTGCCCGCGGAACCACCTTACGCCGCGCGCGAGCTTTACTTTGACGGGGGGCCACGGAGTGGTGCACGGCGCGCGAAGCGCACGACCAGCGCGTGTTCACGGCACGGACCGCGGCTCTCGGCAAGGCCGCTCTCACGCGACTTCCAGGCGAAACCGTGAATCTGGTCTAAGGATTGTGATTTTAGGTATTAACTAGTAAGTTAGATCTTTTTTGTTTCACAGGATTAGATCGTAAAACCACGATTTTATCAAAATTTTAAAAGTGTATATATTTTATATAAAAATTAAATTATATTTCTAAATATGTAAGTTTATAATAGATTCTTTGAATTTTAATTTTGTAATTTAAGTACACTTATTTATATTATATTAAATTAAGGTTAATTTTTGAAACTTATTTGATTATTTTTTAATAAACTAATAATCCAAAATGCAATATGTCAAAGATAATACTTTTTTACCTAACAATAAAACAAAGCAAAATCAAACTAGTGTATCTAATTCTAACGATTCTATAAGTAGAATCACGATCTCATTGTAATGCTACCTGATTTCGATCAATATTAGGATCCGTATCATTTACTTTCAGTAGGATTATACGACATTACGATACGCGTCACGATACCGAGACAACCTCTCGTGGCCAGTACCTCAGCGCTCGGCAAACGACTTGGCCGCACCGTGCTACCGCAGTAGCTGGTCGGTCAATTTGCACGTCAGTCGAGAAGGTACAGCACGCCGCCATGCCAGAGCGAACGTACGTGCATGCACAGACGCACGCACTGCAAGGCGAGCGGGATTCTCTGACTTACCTTCGGTAAGTCACGCCGTGACTTTGCGAAGATCCGGCCGTCCATCTCTATATCGACCGTCCAGATTATTTCTAGCTTTGTTTTTCAGCTTTTGATTTTTTTACTTCTAGTTTTTAGTTTTTTTTACTTTCATCTTTTAGCTAAAAAGATGAAAGTAGAAAAAACTAAAAACTAGAAGTACAAAAATCAAAAGCTAAAAAATAAAGGTAGAAATAATCTGGACGGCCGGATCTTCGTAAAATCATGGCGTGATTTACTGAAGGTAAGTCAGAGAATACGCGCCGACTGCAGGGGATGTTTCACCTGCCTACACCCAAGTCTCGCTCTTTTTGATTCAGCTAGACAAAACTTAGAAGTAAACAATGCAACCGAAGGTGGTCTTTCCCCATAAATGTAAGCTGTTTGATTGATCGATTGATCATGTACGAATGCTCCCTGACAGAGACTGTTACAATTAGCCTCTGCTCTTCCCGCCCTCTACCGTCGAATCGCCCTAAAAACTCGCAATGCAGAATCGCCAAAAAGAAACAAAAAAAGAAAATTTTTCTCGCGCGCCTCCCACCCCACACGTCTCCGCCGGGAACCAAGCGAGCCGACAAAAGCGGGCAAGCGAAGGCGAGAAGGCGCGGGCGCGGCGAGGTACACGAAGGCGGCGGCGCCGGCGGCGATGGGGACGTACAAGTGCTGCATCTTCTTCACGCGCAGGTTCGCGCTGAGCGACGCGACCACGCCGGACGACGTGCGCGCGCTCTTCTCCCGCCACGCCGCCGGCGCGCCTTACATGGGCGCCGACGAGCTCGGTCGCTACCTCGCCGCCACCGGGGAGGCCGACGGCGAGGGGGACGCGGCGGGGCGGATCGTGGACCGGGTCCTGCAGGACCGCAGCCGCACACCGCGCTTCGGGAAGCCGGCCCTAACCGTCGACGACTTCTGCCATTTCCTCTTCTCCGAGGACCTCAACCCGCCCATCCGCCACTCCAAGGTAGCAATCGGCTGGTCGCTTGAGCCCCAACTCCCAAAATGCTGCTTGATTTATCTCGTCTTGCTGCGTTAATTGTTGCGATTGGTTGCTGTGAAATGCATTCGCGCACACAGGTTACACAATGCGGTGAATTGGCGGCATTTGCCGATCATTACAATTTTGAAGAGTGTTAAAATCCATGAGAAAATGTACACATCGCAAATAATCTGAGAGAACATAGGAGAATTTCTGAATTTCTTTATTATCTTATTTGCTCTTTTTTGCTTTTCTTACAAAACTGGCTACAAGACCACTCAATATGTAGGATAATAATTTCTTACTAACATGCTGTTGTAGGGGTGGCCTCCACCTAAGCCCAGCAGACCTGTTAGGGGAATGTAAGGCCCAAAATGGGATATGTACAATGACACGAGTACCCTCGAAGGGAACACTCGGGTGTAAGAGTATAATTGTAAAAACACTCCCCATGTGGACATATATATATACAACACAGGTCATGGGGAGAAAACCCTAAGCCATTACTCGATGAAGAAAAGGAGCACACGGGTAAGAAGAGCAAGTATAGGAGATGGCGTAAGCAATCAGAGAGCGTGTGGAGGAGGCGCAGCCGTGGTACCGTGGGGGTATTTAAAGACCACTTGCCTCCCACCACCGGTCAGCGCAACCGGCAGACGGCAACCGCTCATATCCCCACGACCGAAGCCGAAGCGTTGCGAGGGCACACGTATGCCACTCACGACTGCGGTCGTACAAGGGCCTGTCACCACACGATGCGCCAGTAGCGACCCGCCGCGTGTCGGCCAACGCGGGGAATAAATGCAGGTCGCACGACCCGACATCGCTTCCCGCGCTTATCAGCGTGGTCCCGGGGGCCAGTCAACCGCCACAACCCGAAGCCCCAACCCCGACCCTGGCCGCACCCACGCGAAGGGACGCCGTTACGAAAGTACCGGAAGCCACTCCGGCTCCGAGAAACGCCACCCCGCCACATGCTTGCGACCGCGAGCATAAGGGCAGATAGCGGAGTGCAGCACTCCTCCCGAGGGAATGGCGTCATACAGAGACCCCGGCCTACACCCCGACCTGTCGGGACAACCAACCAGCAGGCCTCTTCGGCCTGCGCGACTCCAGATAAGCAAGCCCCCGCAAGAAGTACCCCGCTATACCATCACAGAGCACCGTGACGGGGCCAAAGCCACCCTGACCATGATGGCTCCGCGTGGACGGCACAGGGTCGGAGTTAATCCTTTGAAGAAAGCAAGGCCCCAGCAAGCGACTAAGGGGCGAATGGCCGTACGGAGATCTGTACACGCACGACGCGCCAATAGCGCCCTGTTGCGTGTAGCCTCCCTCCGGGAGTAAATGCAGGACATACGACGCAGCGCAGCCCCCGGCGCGCCGGCGCGATTCCCAAAGACCAGTCAACCGTTCGGGGGAGCTTTCCTTCTAGTGGCGACGCCCCGGCTTAGGCTTTGACTCTGTCTCCGTGAGGGGACACTTCGTTGAGGCGCCACGACGAGGTCGGGGGTTGGCGCGCCCACGCACTGCGCCATGTGCCCCGCCCTTCTAGGGAAGGGACGAACAGCCGCGGTGGTACGACCGCTGACAGCCCACGGTGCGCCAGTCATGGCTCGCCACGTGCACACCCCCGATGGGAAAAGCACGAACAACTACAGCAGCCTGCTCTTGCAAGCCCAGGGGTCAGCGCGATCCTAGGAGCCATTAAGGCGCATTGCCAGATCGCGGAGTTGCACCCCCCCTCACGCCTAGAGAGCCGTCCGCGCGGCGTCGACCTCCGCTCCAACTTTGTCTCCGTCACTCAATGAACCCGCGGCGGAGCGCACCCCGGGCCAGCAGGCCGCCCCGTCAACACGAGCACGACTTCGACTTCGAGGAACGGGCTTGCGCCGCAAAGATTTGTCCGTTGGCATTCCCCACAGATGGTAAAGGCGAAGGACATTTCGCGACAAGTTTTGGCTTGTTCTCATAAACAGGCCACCTTTAGTACATCGACATTCTTTGACAATAGCACTGATGAACGCAACCAGAGAACCCGACTAAAGGTGGGCCTATCTATGAGAACAGGGCAAAACTTGCCGTTATACATGGAAACGCAGCGCGAAGGCAGGAAGCGCGTCCAGCTACCAGCCAATCAAGCTCCCAAGAAAAACAAGCCTCCATCAGTACATCAACATCCTCCAAGCCGCGTAGCGCCGTTGTAGAATGTGGATGCACTGATGAGGCCAGTCTTAGGGGAGCAGCACCTATCCAGCTGTTCAGTGCAGGTACAAGGCCGCTCCAGTATAGTACATATACCCGATCAGCAGGGGAGCCCAACCGGCGGAAGTCCAACCGGCAGGAATCCAACCGGCGGGAGGACAGTCCAACTGGCAGAGGAGCACCGTAGCATCGCATGGCCACGACGCTTCAAACCCCGCGCCGCGCCAAGCATATCTCGCCACATGGACCGCCGGGAGAAGGAACGCCGCAACACGGTATGGCCGTGACGCCCCGAGTCTCACGCCGTGCCAACCAGACCTTGCCAGGAAGGCTGGGGCCCGCTCCACCAACCCCTGCCGATGCATCCAGCTCCGCCAGTATCTCCGAGTCGCTCCGGGCAACCACCGACCCCACCAACTCGGAGGCGACTTCGACCCTGGCTCCCACCTGTATTTGAACCCCACTGTCGCAGGGCCCTGTGGACGACGAGGGCTTCGCCAACCAGCGCGGGGCATACCCTTGCAACGGGGAAATCACTGCACCAAGCACCAGGGCTTTGACAAATGTTGAAAAAGCTCACAGGCCGTAGGGACGGAGGGGGCCAAAGGGCTCGGCAACATGGCTTCGGCCCGTGAAGTCCTTCACCATGAGAGGCTCCTGTTGTAGGGGTGGCTCCCACCTAAGCCCAGTAGGCCTGTTAGGGGAATGTAAGGCCCAAAATGGGATATGTATAATGACACGAGTACCCTCGAAGGGAACACTCGGGTGTAAGGGTATAATTGTAAAAGCACTCCCCATGTGGACATATATATATACAACACATGCCATGGGGAGAAAACCCTAAGCCATTACTCATCTAACTCTCCACTACCACACTCTCTCTCTCTGTTTGGTCTGTAACCACAACACATACATATTCGGACTTCAAGTTGGATACAACTTTAACTTGAGTTATACACGGAGACGGACTCTACCACGTCTTGAATTTTAAGTCAAGATTATTTCTAACAATCTCTCACCTTAATCTTGACTTGACATACTCTAGTTTTAGTCCCAATGCATTATGAACTACCAGACACGTCTCCACATGAAGTGTTCTACATGCAAGCTACATGTAGGAACTCAACTCAACTCAACTGGTATGGTTCAATCCAGATGCAAAGGTTTTTAAAAATTAAGGCAGTTGGTTTCAACTGACTTACTAAACTCATACCTAATATAGAACGGTGACACATCTCCTCAACGTTCCGATTTCTTTTCACCTTACTTGAGTTTAGATGACGACACATCTTCTCGACGTCCCTGACTCAACTCATCATGAGAGTACTGTTGATTCATCATCGCTGAGCACTTCAGCAACAAACACTTTCTTCATCGTTGGTCTGGGGTATTTTGAAGCAAAGTGTCCATAATCGTTACAATTATAACACCTCACTTTTGCCTTATCAAACTTCCGATTCTGCTGGTCTTGGCCACCACCCCTGGAGGTGTTCTTGCCTTCATGCTTCGATGATTGGATCTCCCACTCGGTACAGGTCAACAAGAGTTGTTCATCACCGTTGTTGCTATTGTCGCGGATGCGTTCCTCATACGCCTTAAGACGACCGATGACCTACTCCATGGTCATTGTCTTTATTTTTTTTCTCTTTTCTCACTGTGAGGTCTTGAGGGAACAATAATCTCTCTCCTATGTCTTGTTGCTGCATGTCTCTCTCCGTCTTGTCTCTTTCTCTCTCCTGTCTTTTTATCTTTTCCTGGCGCATAGGCCCTGGCAATGACTTTTTTCTTGTGTCAGGCTGACTTGTCTTGTCCCCTCTCTTTCCTATCATAAAGGAAGAAAAAACTTCTCTCCTTTGCCTTGCTGCGTTGCTTTGCTTCTCTCGACGCTGACTTTTGTTGCTCTAGCCGTACAACGTGCGCGCGGAGGCCTCGGGAGCACCGCTCGAGACGAGTGCGAAACGGAATTGTCAAGACGATTTTTTTTCAGCCACTCGCTTTTCGTCTAGGCTCTAATACCACTTGTTAAAACTTTGATTCAGGAGAAAATGCACACATTGTAAATAATCTGAGAGAACATAGGAGAATTTTTGAATTTCTCTATTCTCTTATTTGCTTCCCCTTTTCTTGCTTTTCTTACAAAACTGGCTACAAGCCTTCTCAATATATAGACTAATAATCTCCTACTAGCATGCGTATTCGGATTTCAAATTGGATACAACTTCAACTTGAGTTACATACGGAGATAGACTCTACTATATCTTGAACTCTAAGTCAAGATTATTTCTAACAAATGGGACTTGTGCTTGGCAAATTGCTCCATGATGTGCATGCCATTTGACATTTTTGGATGCAAATTACTCATAGACTTTATTAGTAGATAGTTGAACTGAATGTTCATATGGCTCTTATGGGGTGCTTTGTGCTATGTGATTTGACATGCTGGTTGACAGTAAATCCTGTATTTCCAGGTCCATCATGACATGAATGCACCTTTGTCGCACTATTTCATATACACAGGACACAACTCGTATCTTACCGGCAATCAACTTAGTAGTGACTGCAGTGATATTCCCATCATTAAGGCACTGCAGATAGGCGTTCGCGTAATTGAGTTGGACATGTGGCCAAATTCTTCTAAAGATGACATTGATATTCTCCATGGAAGGTACATATGAGCATGCATTGGTATTTGTGCTACATGAAGACAATTTTTTTCCCACATAATTTGTTGCAATATTAGTAGTACTTAAGCTTGTAGAGGCCATTTCATATGCTGTGAATTTATTCCACGTTTTTGACTCTTGATAGGACACTGACTGCCCCAGTACCACTTATCAAATGCTTGAGATCCATCAAAGAACATGCTTTTGTAGCATCTCCCTATCCTGTTATTATAACATTGGAAGACCACCTTACATCAGATCTTCAGGCAAAAGTAGCTAAGGTAATCGTATTATCTTTGTATGGCTAATATCTCAGTCCACGTGTTTCTATTGTAGCTAGTTCTGAAATTTTGTGTAGATGGTCCTTGAAGTATTCGGAGACATCCTGTATTACCCTGAAGGAAAACATCTTCAAGAATTTCCTTCACCTGAAGCTCTAAAAGGACGTGTCGTCCTCTCAACAAAACCCCCAAAGGAGTACCTTGAATCAAAGGGTCGTACTATCGAAGAGAGAGATACTGGGCCTCAGTTTAGTAAAGGAGAAAGTAAAGAAGCAGCATGGGGAATGGAAGTCCCAGATATTGAGGATGAGATGCAAGCTGCCGACAAGGTACTGGTTTTAAATTCCGCTATATGTTTCTTTTTTGTTTTGTTAGTCTGCAATGTCTGTCCATTAATATTTTACTAAATGGCGCTCTAGCAGCATCAGGAGGATCTGTTATACCGCGAAAGAGATGTGGAAGAAGATGATGAGCAGAAAATGTGCCAGCATCTGCCACCAGAGTATAAACACCTCATTACAATCAGGGCAGGAAAGCCAAAGGGAGCTGCAGTCGACGCCTTGAAGAGTGATCCGGACAAAGTTAGGCGCCTCAGTTTGAGCGAGCAAGAACTTGCAAAATTGGCAGCACGCCATGGCCGCAACATTGTGAGGTTCGTTTGGTAAATATATTGAATTGCTTAAAAGTTAGGATAGAGACGAGAGCATAATATCGTCTTCCTGTGCACCGAAATTCTTAGTGTCCTCTTTTTTATCTCTTACTGAAGTTCTCATTCTGTTTGTTCCAAGCAGTTTCACACACAAAAATCTACTGAGAATATACCCAAAAGGAACTCGCTTCAATTCATCCAACTATAACCCATTTCTTGGCTGGGTTCATGGCGCTCAAATGGTGGCATTCAATATGCAGGTGCATTTCTAATTCGAGCAACAGATTCTAGCGTGATGAATTCCTACATTTTCCAAATTCCCAGTCACAAGGGTTGGATCAAGATTCTGTGTGCCACTGTGATTGTGTATCGTTGCTCAGTTGGCACATTATTTAGGCATGCTTTGTTTTTTTCGAAGGCATGTCTGCTTTGATTTTAGAACTCCTTTCAAACAAACACTGCGTAATTGATTTGGTGCTATACAGGAAGTAAATTGCCTGGATTAGTTGCGTTATGGTGTCTGCTACTTGTGTGCTATGTTCCCTACCGTGTGCTCGTCAGTTGTCGCTGCCTCTCTGATGTCATGAAGGCCTGACATTTTCTTTTTTGGGGCAGGGATATGGAAGAGCCCTTTGGTTAATGCATGGATTTTACAAAGCCAACGGGGGCTGCGGTTATGTGAAGAAACCAGATTTCTTGCTGCAAACTTGTCCAGATGGAAATGTTTTCGATCCAAAAGCAGATTTACCTGTAAAGACAACACTGAAGGTACATGGCACGTTTCAAGTTCTTCATTTTCTTTCCTCTCTGAAGTTGAGAAATGGATTAACTTAGCTCACGGTATTCAGGTCAAAGTATACATGGGCGAAGGTTGGCAGAGCGACTTTAAGCAGACATACTTCGATACGTACTCCCCTCCAGATTTCTATGCAAAGGTATAGCCACCGATGGAATTCGACATGTCATCACATGCCAATGTTAAAAAACTTTGCAACACCAATCAATAATCTACAAGACTAAGACGCAATCGCACCAAGTCTGAAACTGGAGGAGGCATTGCTAATTTGCCTTTGGTCAACCAACAAACAGGTTGGCATAGCCGGAGTTCCATCGGACTCGGTGATGAGGAAGACAAGGGCCGTGGAGGACAGCTGGGTCCCGGTGTGGGAGGAGGAGTTCGTCTTCCCGCTGACCGTCCCGGAGATCGCCCTGCTCCGCGTGGAGGTGCACGAGTACGACGTGAACGAGGACGACTTCGGCGGGCAGACCGCCCTGCCGGTGCCGGAGCTGCGGCCGGGCATCCGCGCCGTGCCGCTCTTCGACCACAAGGGGATGAAGTTCAAGAGCGTCAAGCTCCTCATGGGCTTCGAGTTCGTCTAGCCTATCCTAGCATACTTGACGTGCGTTGTATACATGTATTGGCATGCTTGTGATGATATTTGCTAGCTAGATTAGACTTGAAAAACTTTTGAAAGTAAGAAGAATTGCAGGGCTTTTTTTTGCTCCCTCCGGGAGGGCCAAAGAGCGGGTTTGGAAGTAGCTTTCAACCAGCAATTGACGCGCCCCCGTACAACCTCACTAGCTGCGCCATCGCCACCGTATTTGTACTGCGCCACCGCCACCGCCACCGCTGCCGTATTTGTACTGCGCCGCTCCAGCCAGCACACCCGTCCACTGCCGATGTGGGACTAATCAAAACTGGATCTCACCGCCGCCTCATCTGTTGGGAGGAATCGTGCGGTCAGGACTATAATAACCCCCACCTCGTCAACGGCCGCGATTGAACCTAAAGTATCATGTGAATACGAGTCTTGGTGAGCCAAGCGCCAGGACTGAGCACGGTGTTAGACCAAGCAGGTAGCCATGGCGATGGGAGCTACGGCGACGGCATCGACGTGCTTCTCTGCCGCCTCCTCCCGCCTCTCTCGCTCTCGCATCAGGGCGCAGGCGACGTCGGCGTGGGCCGGAGGGGCCGAGGAGCTGGTGTGGTCGGGCGCGGTGAGGACCGTGCGGCCGAGGGACGCGGCGGAGGTCCTGCGCGCGGAGGGGTTCCGGCTGCTGGACGGCCGGCCTGGGAGCGTGCCCGCGCCGGAGTGCGGGGCTCCGCGCACGTGCCGCTGTTCGTGGCCGACGACGACATGGGCCCCGTCACGCTGCTCAAGAAGTGGGCAGGCCTTCACCCAGATGCACGACCGTTTCCTCGACGAGGCGGGAAGGACGCCAAGCTGCTCGTCGCCTGCGGGGAAGGCCTCAGATGAGTAAAGATCGTACGTTTGCCCCGTGATAATTAAGTGGTGTGTGTATATGTGGTTGTTTCATGGACTCGATAAGTAGGGCCGAAAACGAAAACGATAATTCTCGGTTACCGAAAATCGTTTTCGAGATATTACCGATTTTTCCCCCTAAACGGAAACGGTGACGGTAACCGATAAAACGGAAACGAGAACGGTAAAAACATCCGGTAACGAAAACGAAAACGATTTAGCTCTCTTCCGATCGTTTTCGACAAATACCGTATTTAACCGGTAATCTACCGTCGATAATTACCGAAAATCCCAGGATGGCATTGGGCCATTGGCATAGCCCCACCGGCCAACACCACCGGACGGCGGCCCGGCCGCCCGCGAAGCCGGCTTCCCCCCGGTCGTCGCCGGGGCCCGCGGCAGCGCGGCCGTGGGGAGGTTGGGGAGGCAGGAGGCGGCGGCGGCAGTGCGGCCGTGGGAGGAGAGCGAGTCGAGCAGGTAGAGGAGGGGCCACAGGGAGGCGGGGCGGGATCGGGCGGCGAGCTTGGAGTGGAGATCCGCGAAGGCAAGGGCATCGTCGGGGCGGCCGGAGGCAGCGAGGCGGCGCTTGATGGACTCCGCGAGCGCGTGCTCGTCGGGGAGGACGGCGGGGGCGAGGCGGCTCGAGAGCAGCCGGTGAGCGAATCGCAGCGCGCCGCCCACGTCACGCCCTCCGCCGCCGGATTCGAAGGAGAGAAGGCGGTGGACGAGCTCCTTGACGAGATCCTGGGTTTGGTGGTCGTCCATTGGGGAGGGAAGGGGAGGGGGTGGGAGCTAGGGTTCGAGCAACTGTACTGTGCGGCTCGGTAGAGGAAGACGGGGAGAGGTGGCGCGGTGGAGCTGGGTGGCGACCGGAGGGAGTGGAGAAGAGAGGCGGCAGCCCGGTGAGGGGAGGTGATTTGGGGAAGAAGCAGCGGTGGAAGAAGTGGCGCTGAGTTAGAGGAGCGGCGGGGTGTACCGGAGTTGAGGTGATGGTGGCTACGAGGTGGCCGCCGGCGAGCATGGCCCGGCCTCACCGGCGCCGGAGCAGAAGAAGGGGGAGGAGAAGCAAGGGGATCAAGAGGAAGAGAGTTCAAGACAGCGCCGGGCTCAGGCGTGGAGGAGGATGACGGCTGGGTTATTCGGCCGAATGGGGGATTTTTGCCATTTTCTGATTTAGTCCTCCCACTTTCTAGGGTTTGCAATCTGGTCCTTCCTTCTTATGCTTTCTTCCGTACTAGACCTCCATAGCTCCGTTTTCAGCGCGAAAAGATCCTACGTGTTCGTGACGACGCGTACATCTGTACGGAGCAGTCCCAAATGCCAAATTTGTCGTTTTATGCGCCTCGATCGCGCCGGTCTGCTGAAAAATACAAAAAATGTAAAATAGTCCATTTCGAGCAATTAAATATAGGAAAACTATGTAAATGATGATAAATGGTCTTGAAATGCGAAAAATAATGGGGTAAAATGACGGGTAAATATGTATAAATATGACACATGTCATCGTAGTAGTAGTTTCTTTAAGTATTATGCAATGAAAGGAAGGACCTTTTGTGGTAGTATGAGTCCGCTGTTCGTGTGATGGATGGGATCGAACTGAAGTGTTGAAGTATGCCTGCTTCATTTAGTTGAGAATTTGTGATATGATGATATGAGTTCATGGCTTAGAATTGATTATGGTTGCATGTTTTGGCTTCCTTAGATGTGGAGAATATCGTATTTTAGCTATCGCTTTCATGATTTTCGATCGTTATCGATGCACTTTTGATCGAATAGTTTCGTTTCCGAATTTACCGGAATATCGATGTCGTTCTCATTTCCGACAATATCGTATCGATTTCGTTTTCGAAAAAATAACATGAAACTGAAAGTGATTTGACCTCCTACCGATCGTTTCCGATCGTTTTCAGCCCTATCGATAAGTGATGTGACGAAGCTTCTTGGTGGGTTTCAACTAGAGATGGCAACGGGCATAAATCCGTTGGGTTTTACTATCCCAAACCCGTGTTCATGAAAGTTGGACGTGCCCGCTAAAAAACACATGCCCGTGACGGGTGCAGATTTTTGCCCAGACCTATGCCCACTGGGTTAACGGGTACCCACGGGTCGCCCGTGGGGTCAATAATGCGAGCTGCAACAATGGTTAATGGAGAGAAGGAAGAAGTTCACCGGCCATCTTCGTTGGAGCCGGAGAGCAGCGCCATGGCCAAGGGCCTACTGCTGCGATGCGCGTTGGCTGCGCCGTGGGGGGCGGCGGGCTGAACTGGAAGGCGAGGCGACGGGCGAGGGCGTGCGGGAGGACGAGCGTGCGGCGAGAGTAGCGGGAGCAAGAGCAGGAGCTGCGGGACGGGAGGGCGAGCGTAGAGACTGCCGGAGACCGAGCGTGGAGCGCCAGATGCGCCGCCGTTGAATCGGGGTGGGGACTAGGGAGGAGTGAGTAGTGACCGTGACCGAGTGCTAGCTAGGGTTAGCCGTATGGGTAATGGGGCATTGCCGCATTGGATTTGGGGGCTTGGGGCTAAATGGCTAATGGGCTATGGGCTGGGCTGGTTTGCCTGGGAGGCTGGGAGCCTGGGTTTATAACTCCTATGGATCGGGTTTATATTACCCATGGGTTTACGGGTTTGGGTACTATAGGAACGTACCCGAACCCGGTAGACCCGATGGATTGGGCTTTTTGCCCATTAAGAGACCCATGGGTTAGGAAATTGACTCAGACCTATACCCTAATAGAGTAAAAACCCACCGGGTATCGGGTTTCGGGTACCCATTGCCATCTCTAGTTTCAACTTTGAAGGTCTCTGATCGCGGTGAGGATGCTGCACGTGCACGATGATGGGTACAAGAACCTTGGCTGGCTAGCCGGGGGTTTCAGCAAGTGCGTCGACGGCGACTTCTCCGATGAGGAGGGGGAGAGCAAGCTGCAGTATTCCACCGTCGGGGGCGTGTCCTACATCTTCGTCCAGATCTTTTTGCTGCTGTGGTGGCACTACTACAGAAAACCGTATTATAGACGGTTTAGAAACGTTATTACAAATGGTTTTGTGAGCTGTCTGAATTTATGAGTCAGTAATGATACGAGGTCATCACAGACGGCTTTCGAACTGTCTGTGGTGTAAATATCACAGACGGTTTTTAATTAAAAACCGTCTATGCTATTCTTTTTTACCCCTAAATCTGTTCCTGTTTATTGGCTAGCCTCAGAAAATACTAGCCATGCCCTCTGAAACAAGCAGATCAACATGTACATGTATACATCCAATTCACATCTCAATTCATTTCACAAACATAAAACATCTATTTCGCAAATCAATTAATTGAAATGAAATAAAATATCCATTAACAAATACACAATTACAATCAATGTCAATCTTATCCCAAATAAAAATCATTGTACGTTGTGGAACTCTCCACCTGATTTTATGACTCTAGCCATCAAAAAGTACGCGCACTCTCCTCGAATTTGTGTAAGGTCGGGCTGTTGCAATGCAATTGTAGGGATGGGCGCAGCCTGTCGATAGGAATATCAATGTGCGTATATATATAACCTGATAAGTATGAAATAATTGTGGAAAGATTGATAAACTTTAGGATTGGTGATCTTCGAGAAATCGAGTAGTAGTTTCATATGGTGGCAAACGTAGAATCCACACGTGTTGCCCGGCTGCTGCTGGTGGCACTGCAAAAAATAGAATGTGCTAATTTAAGAGGCATTACTACCAAATATTGTATAGGATTAATTAATATGTACTAGCAAATACCCGAAAATTTTGAACATGTTGCAAGGGCTTGGCCCCTTCCATCAAGCTATGTGTCTCTGCAACGTACGTGGCAAACAAGCTTCGTGATTCGAAAAAGTTAGCTTAGTCATTCGGAAGGAAAGAAAGAGTACAATATAGTCATGTATGGAGAAAATGTACTTACCTATCGAGTAATTGGCCGATAACTGTGTAGTCGGTTTTGTTCTTACTTAGGGAATCAAGGTATATTGTCTTATTCTATTTTGATATAATTACAATTAAATCCAATGGAACCCCTGATTGTAGGGCATAAGTACAAATTCCTTATCACGGTGAGCTAGCAGTGTTGTTGTAATATACCTCTCGATGAAGGATGCATCCTCGTTGATAGTATCCATGGCGACCAAGCGTAGGTCCAGAAAACTAATTGGTGATTTGGATGATCTAGCTTCAGTCACCATGTGTCTATATATATATATACAGAGAAAAGCAACAAATTATATATGACATATATCGGTATTACATGAACAGAGACACGGTACACACTTACAGTGTCCAGCATCGAACGAGTGAGGCGTCGAGAGCGTTGAGTGTGAAAATATCAAATAAATCCTCAAAGGTCACCACGAAGACACAATCATGAACTTCGTGCTGTAAATGATCCGGCCTGAATTTGACAATGATACCTGAGCGCCGTTCTCCCTGTGGCTTATTGGCTTGTTCCATATACCAAGCGTGTAATCTCTGGCAGCTAAGTCCTAGGGTTAGGAAGCGCTTTTCCAGGACGATCATCGGCTCACCTAGCACGAATTTGCGGGCCAATGGCAGGTACGGGATATCATCATCGGTCTTCTTTGATTTGCCCCTGCTGGCTCGGCTGTAGGTCGACTTCATGGTAGTCGCCCCTGCTGCCACACACTCTCGGTACCATCTAAACAATGAGTACAAGCTTTAACACCTTTTGTACTCTGGCCCGACAGGTTAGCAAGGGCAGGATAATCATTTATGGTGCAAAACAATAAGGAGCGCAAAATGAAGTTATCATTTGTATGCATCCCATACCTGTACCCATTCGTTCCACAGTACTTTTAGATATTCTACCAACGGTGTTAGGTACACATCAATATCATTCCCAGGTTGCTTTGGCCCTTGCATAAGTATCGACAACAAAATATACTTTCGCTTAATACACAACCAAGGAGGAAGGTTATAGATGCAGAGAGTCATGAGCCAAGTACTATGTCGGCTGCTCATGCTACTGAAAGGATTCATTCCATCTGTACTCAGTCCAAACCTTATATTCTTTAGTTCTGCACCGAAGTCTGCAAAACTCCTATCGATGTTTCTCCACTTGGTAGAATCAGTAAGGTGTCTTAGCATTCTATCCTTCTTGCGCTCCTCCGAGTGCCAACGCAGCAGTTTTGCCTCCTTTGGATTTGCAAAAAACCGTTTCAAACGGGGAATTATAGGAAAATACCATGCCACCTTAGCAGGAGGTCCTTTCTTCACCTCTGTTCCCTCACCGTCATCTGATTGATTGTTACGTTTGTATCAGGATGCGTTGCACACCGGACATACATGAATGTTTGCATACTCTTTACGGTAGAGGATACAGTCGTTCGGACATGCATGTATTCTTTCTACTTCCATTTCCTATGGACAAAGAACCTTCTTGGCTTTATACGTGGTTTTAGGCAATTCATTTCCCTCCAGAAGCATATCCGCTAAAAGACCTAGCAGCACCGTGAAACTTGTTGGACCAGCCGTTGCTTGCCTTCAATTTCAACAGTTCAAGCATGACCGACAACCTCGTGTACTTTGACTTGCAGCACGTGAACAAAGATTTCTCTTAGTCCTCCATCAAGTCTCGGAATTTAACATACTCTCTCTCATCATAGTTTTCTTCGACATCGCGAAGCATCTGATCTAGATTGTCATCGTGCAATCTATCCGAATCCGAACAACAATCGACATCATTCGGCGACATATCATTCACTTCATTGGCTATGTCATCCAGCGGAATATCATTGACTTCGCCATGACCTGTCCAATACGTATAACCCTTTTTGAAACCCCTCCGAATCAAGTGCTTCAATATGCTCTCGGTTGTTAAACATCTTTAAGGTAGTGTTTGGTTTGGGGTATATCCTGGGATGGGAGGGGGCCAACCCATTTTTTGTAGTGTTTGGTTGTAGGATTTGGTGGGATGGGTTGGACCCAAAAGAGAATATTATGCTAAAATCTGGGTTGAGATGATACCCCAAAAACGAGCGAACCGCGCCAACCCAGTTCCCTTCGCGCGCGCGTACAACCCTAATCTCACCGCGCCGCTCCCCCATCTCCCCCATCGCCCGCGCATCTTCCCCATCGCCCGCCGCCCTGCTGCTCCCCCATCTCCCCGCGCCGCTCCCCCATCTCCCCCATCACCTGCGCCGCTCCCCCATCGCCCGCGCCGCCCTGCCGCTCCCCCATCACCCGCGCCGCTCCCCCATCTCCCGCGCCGCCCTGCCACTCCCCCATCTCCCCGCGCCGCTCCCCCATCTCCCCCATCTCCCCGCGCCGCTCCTCCATCTCCCGCGCCGTCGCGCCACTTCTCCATCTCCCCGCGCCGCTCCGGGTCTGCTCGGGTCGCCGTCGTCGTCGCCGTGCTCCGGTCGTCCTCGTCGTCGTCGTCGTCGCCGTGCTCCGGTCGTCCTCTCCGCCCACCTTTCCGCCCCGGTGCGTCCTCCCCGTCGTCCTCTCCACTGCCGGCCTCCATCCAAACAAGAGGTAGGATCACTAGATCCCATTCTATCCCTCCATCCAAACAAAAAATAGGGACTAACTCATCCTTGCAACTAAACAAAAAGTGGGATTATCCCATCCCACATATCTGGGATGGAGCTATCCCATCCCACCAAGTCCCCAATCCAAACACCACCTAAATTCTCGCAGTCAGTGCATGGTCAGTACATATATTTCACCTCCTTATTCAACATATCCTCCTCGGCAGCTCTTGTAAAAGCAGACACGCCATTAATGTACTCTTCACTCACACGGTTCGTGACATATATCCAGTTTCGGTCCTACGTTATGCATATATATATAACAATATATATATATATATATAACAACTTAGTATTAAAAATTAAATTAATTAATTATTACTACATATATACCACATGCATTGAGGCTTTGCTAGCTTAATTCATATTATAAACACAACAGCTATTTCCCCAGCGATCGACGAACCACTTATAACCAATAATTTTGACAAATTTGGCCTCCCACATGACGGGAACTGATCATGTATGGTCAAGTAGATGTAAATCACCTTCAATAACACTCACAAAACTTAGATCTAAATTGTAATGCAAAGAAAAATAAATTTCATTACTAACTATATCTAGGGCAGCCAGGAATGTATGAATCTTCAAAACTTTCCTGTCTCCTACCAAATTAACTGGCCTGAAAGCCTTGTCTCCTCCAGGTGTAGCACTGGCTAGATCTGGATCGAAATGAAGACAGATGCAGTTTTGAGCGGTGCAATAAATATGTAGCAGGATTATCATAGACGATTTTTAATCAAAACCGTATGTGATAATCAGCTTATCACAGACGATTTTTTTTAAAACCGTCTGTGATAATTCACAGCTTATCACAGACGGTTTAATTAAAAACTATCTGTGATATTGCAGTATCACAAATGGTTCATCGGTAAGAACCGTCTGTGATACACATTTTTTCGACACCAACAACACAAACGGTCTCCAAATTGAAACCGTCTGTGATAGTGTTCGTCACAGATGGTTTTGTTAAACCGTCTGTGATTTGGCATCTACTAATAGTATTTCTGTAGTAGTGTGGTCAAGTGATACACACCCATGGGTGGCTACGGCATAGCGCCCACTACTCCAATCTTCTCCGATCCTCTTGGCCTTTTGATTTGCTTAATGAGCTTTGCTTGCATCAAGTATGTGTTAGACTATATCCATGGTAGCAAATTAAGTTCTAATTATAATTTAGTTGCAGCTGGCCGGCCTTTCTCGCAGCTGTTCTTTAACATTAGCACGATGCATCATGTCATATGTCATGTGTGCACATACAGATCTAGACATGTGTGGCAAGGCATTAGCTTTGAAGTAGGATTGGGTGGCCTCATGCGAAGGAACACTTCAAATAGGAGAACACTCTGTGGGGGCATGCTATTCTCTGATTATTGCAGCTGTTGTGATGTGAACAGAATCTCATGGTATGATCATGCACCTTAATTCAACTTTTGAATTTTTGTGCAGTATTCCAATATGACAACAAAATTTCTAGCCTATGTTGTTTCATCATAATGTGCTAGCTATAGGACATGTGTTTCTACATGGAGGACTTCCCCACACAACATTATCCTCAGGGTAAACAGATAATCCATCTGTGCACTGTGAAGCCCAAGCATAATAAATGATGTCTGCAGAAACTAGTGGGCAAGAAAAAGAATGGCAAAGGTAACACTACTAAATGATGGCTATCTATGCTGTTGTTTGTTATCTGCAAATGGAATGATGAGCGTAGTTTGCTACCATGATGTTCTTCTATTTCCTGTCTAGTTTAAGGTACACCAATTTGCAAGTTTTGATTGGTTAACTAACAGTGATATGTTAGCCATTAGCAAATTTTTAGGCTAAGGAAGTAAGGAAGATGAATAAAAAGTTCAAATTAGAAAAAACTACCCATGTTTTGATTTTCAATTGAGCAGATATGGGAAGGGAGCCTGGCAGTGGAGGATTCTGGGAGAGAGGGAGGTGGCGGAGGAAGGGTGGAGAAATGCCGGTGGCTAAGGAAGGGGGAAGAAATGCCAACGGCGAAGGAAGCTGGAGGGAGGGAGGTGACGGAGGAAGGAGGAGGGATGCCGGCGGAAGGAAGGGGGAGGAAGGGGACCGGCGCAGGAAGGGAGGAGGGAGGCCGGCGGTACAAAGGAGGAGGGAGCACAGCAACGTAGGCGGAGGAAGCGCGGAGGGAGCCGAGCGACAGAGGAATCCCAGCGACGCACGAACAGATGCCAAATACTAGTGCAAAAAAGATGGCGTGAGAGGGAGTAGTAGCTACCTACCTCGAGGGGGTGATGGTGGCGGCTAGCTGCTTCAAGCGTCCAGGCCGACAAAGCCGACGGAGACGGTTATCTTGGCGGCCAAGGAGGAGAGATGAAGAGTAGCAAGCGAAGCATTTGGAGACAAACCAAACGGGACCAGGACGATGCACTCGGTCCGTTCGGCGCAGCTAATCCAATGGGACCCACCAAAACACATCCTATGGACACCAAAATCATCCCAACGGGATTTCTATCGGTTTCTACGTGCCTTAGTCTTTGTCGAGGATAGAATAATCCTCAAATTATTATGTCATTATATTTCTTAAATATACCCCTTATCGATAAGAAAAAAGTTCCACAGAATAGTCGTAAGCTCTTCTATGACCGCATAGTCATAAGCTCTTTTACAACCACACTTTGGACATAAGCTTTTCTATGACCACATAGTCGTAAGCTCTGCTACGATCGCATGGTTGTAAGTCTTACTATGATGACATGGTTGTAAGTTCTTCTATGATCGCATGGTCATAAGTCTTACTACGATCAAACGATTGCAAGTTCTTCTATGACTGTATAGTCGTAAGCTCTGTTATGACCGTATAGTCGTAAGTCTTACCATGATCACATGGTCGTACGTTTTTCTACGACCACATGGTTGTAAGCTCTTCCACGACCGCATGATCGTAAGCTTTGCTATGACTGTATAGTCATCAGTCTTGCTATGACTAAGTTCTCCTACAACCACATAGTCGTAAGCTATCATGTGACCTCATTATCGTTGTGGACCTTCGTGCGACAAACTTATCTCTGACAAACTTGTCTACGATGACCAACTACATCGTTGATTCATCTAACAAGGCAGTTAGAACATGCATTTATCCAATAACCGCACACAATCTCTCTCTGACAACAACTGCCACACGGTGAATGGCCACCACATCTCTCTAACAATAACTTCCATCAGACAGTTATCACCCGAAGCGTTAGGGAACTTTCTAGCACAGGACAATATCTGTTGCTTCACTAGCTATATAAGGTTTGACGTTAAAGAGGGAGATGAGGAGGCTAATCCACGCAAGAGACCGTGTAGACTCTTTTTCGCATTACACAGTTGTAATCATTTATTCTGCTCAGTAATCACATAGGACGTATGGCTATTATTCTCTCAAGAGAAGGCTTGAACCTAGATAAAAATTCTCATGTCCCTGTTCTGCAAGACCATAGTATAGTCTTCTAAGAGAATTTCTGAATCCAAACAAATCATACGTCAGATCGGTAACAAAACATCGATAGTTGGCACCGTCCGTGGGGATATCTTTCTTCCAAGACTCCAGTAATTTCCTCGTCGGTAAGTTTCTCTTTTTTTTCTCCTGATGTCCTCATGGCAAATGAATGGAATGACGGGAACTGGTTCGACTACACGGATATTGACATGGAGGCCTACTACGACTATGAGCAGATCATGCTTGCTTCCGACGGTGAACATCTTCCTGGAGATCTATCTAATGATCCCAGAGACCACGCCGCGGGAAAGGATGATGAGGGATCTAAATACCCCATGGCAGTTCGCCCAATGGAGGATTCACCTTCCCTAAGAGGCAAGTGTCAACCAAACCATGATGTTCCCTACACTCGATGAGTCAGGGCAAACAAGTGGTTGGAAGCACTTTGAAGATGACAAGGAGATGCCATTCTAGGATCCGCAGCATACCGTCGGGCACATCTATGGAGTATCTTCAGCATACAAGTCAAAATGACAATATAAAACTATCGAGTGTGAGGTAAACTCCAATGTGAGATAAACTTCATTAACCCTTCCCTTGTTAATTATCTTCCGAAGTGGTAAAAAATTACTACCTTTTTTGAGAAAGTCGACTATCCGACCCCTTCAATTCGACCCGTCCAGTTTTCGATCGTGGTCGAACCCACAATCAACAATTGTCGAGTAAATCGAGTGTTGATCATGGGTGGTAGTTCTTTAAATATCTTGTTTGCAGGTGCTCTGGATGAGATGCGCGATATTCATTTCATGGGACCGTACCAGGATCTTCAGCCAAGCCCTTGGCCAAGTTTTTCTGCCTGATACGTTCAGTCTAACGATCGCTCTAATATGTAAGAAAAGTCTTACATGGGTCTTTGGAGCACTTTCCTCAGGTCCAAAAACATTCATATGCCCTCCTCATGTCTTCGAGGAGCCTAAGGCATTGTTTTCAGGTGCACGAAATTGTTGTGCCACTTGAGTTTCCCTTAAGAGAGGTCCTCTAGTATAGAGAAACAACAGGACACATGGCACAAATGGATGGTTGAACTTGGGGCATTCAACCTCCATTTTGTGTCCCGAACGACCATTAAATCCTAGATCTTGGCAGACTTTGTCATTGACTGGACAAATCCTGAACCTATTTAGAATCCCCAATAGTATGCTACCCACGACGAGTGCACGATGTACTTCAACAGGTCACTTACACTAAATGACTCAGGGGCTGGGGTGGTCCTAAAATCTCTCACGGGAGAGACCTTAAAGTATGTCATCCAATTGCTCTTTCTGGCCACTAACAATGTGGTTGAGTATGAATGTTTGTTGGCTGGCATACGAGCCACTAAAGCGCTTGGGATTCACCGACTACTCGTGAGAGGAGACTCTCAACTAGTCACAAATCAGGTTGTAAAAGAGTATCGATGCTCGAGTACGACCATGTCTAAGTACTTGTCGGAAGCGCGGAAGCTTGAAAAGCACTTTTTTAGTTTCGAGTTACACCATGTCCCTTGAAAGGATAACTTTCTCACAGACCAGTTGGCTTGAATAGCTTCCTCCTGATCGCAAGTACCACCGAGAGTCTTCTTGGAGCAACTCCAAAAGCCGTCTCTAGTCGAAGCGCCAGAAACAACTCCTAATGAGACAACCTCTTTAGAGTATGAAGAGACGTGGATGGCTCTCATCTACGACTAACTTCAGAAGGGTTCAATACCTAAGGACAATCTAGAAGCAAATCGTCTTGCCCGAAAGGCCAGGATGTATGCCTTGGTCAATGGAGTACTCTATAAATAGAGTACTCAGGGAGTTCTCATGCGATGTATATCACAGAAAGAAGGGTTAAAATTCCTTAATGACATACATAAGGGCATCTGTCGAGCGCATGCTTTCTGTAGAATTCTGGTCGGTAAGGCCTTTTGATAAGGTTTCTATTGGCCAATAGCCCTCAACGATACCAAACATCTAGTTAAGAAATATGTGCAATGCCAGTTTCATGGTCGACAAATACACCAACCAACTCAGCCTCTTTAAACAATTCCTCTGTCTTGGCTTTTTGCAAACTGGGGTCTTAATATCCTAAGGCCATTCCCAAGAATGTTGAGGGCCTTCAAGTTCCTCTTCATAGCTATTGATACATTTATGAAGTGAATCCAAGACGAACCAGCAGCTGGGATAACAATGCAAGCCGTAAAAAGGTTCATGATGGGAAGCACAATTACTCAATTTGGAGTCCCAAGTCGGATAATTACAGATAACGGTAAGCAATTTTAAGCATGAAATTCTAAGAATTTTGTGACAAATTAAGTACCAAAATATACTTTTCTTCGATTACCCATCCTCAAAGTAATGGGGCAGTCGAGCTTTTGAATAGCCAAATAATGCAAGGAATTAAAATCCGAGTCTTCAACCAGCTTGTAAAGCACTCGGGGCTTGGGTTCAAAAGTTACCTTCAGTATTATGGGCAATTCGCACGACTCCTAGTGGGGCGACAGGAGAAACTCCTATTTTCCTAGTACAAGTACAAGGGAAGGGGAAATCATACCAAAGTGTATATAGTGAGATAGCTCTGTGCCAATAGCTGGTGCAAGTGCAACACATATTTACTTATAAAATGATTTGCAAAGTTCTGACAGATACTGCATTGAAGCATTGGATAAACATTACTAGTCTCAAAGTTTCCCCTAACTTGTAGATACATTTTTTGTAGGTTCTACTAATAGGTAAGCTCAACAACACCTGACAGCCTGAGGAAGAGTGACAATAGCTATAGAGGTAACCATTTAGTTTCCCCTAAGCCCAGGAGTAAGGCAATACACATACAATGCTAACAGTACGCTGAAAAGTAAGGTCTCACACAAGATCATGACATATTAAGAGCTTGAGGCCCAACATAGCTTGATATCATCACATCAAATGACATCACCCATCAAGGAGTTTGGGCAACACTGGATGGAGGTCATCAAACCTCTTCATTTTGGTTATTGGAAAGAGGATCTTGTAAAGGACATCATGTCTCTTCCAATGATGTTGCCGACAGGAAGAGGACCCCTGTTTGTTACCACAAGCACCACAAAAGATTTGTAGTAGCTCACAAACAATGGTTGCAAAAACTGATTACAAGTCGACCATACAGGCACAGTAAGCCAACTGTAAATGAGAAAATTCTTACAGCACATTCTACAATTGCACACGTATGCTCATCCTACTCGAAGCCTCAATATTTGGGAAATTATTCTCATATAGCATCAATGCTTGTCATGGCATTCAATCTATAATTCCGGCTTGGGATGCAGGCACAAATTGAGAAACCAACCATTCTATCAATTTTGCGATGCATTAATGGAGAGGCAACAGAAAGTTGTAATGACAATAATAAGAGAGCCATTAGTGAACATAAAAAAGCAAATAAGTAAGCAAGCCCTTATGTTACATGTTCAATTTATATAAATATATGTCCTACACGAAACTCACAACAAGAGCAGCAGAGCGACAAAAGGCAATGGCGTTTGCATTCGTGGTAGAATAATCATCATATTCAGCTTTCATAACGTGGTTCTATGCGACTACAAGGATCGTAGGATCACACAAGGCAAATGCAGTGCTAGTAATGATCCAACCACCACTGAAGGAAGTCATTAGCAATTTGATGAGAACACTATCACCATTACATCAGAAATACAAAATAAAAAACTTATGAAATTGAACATAGTAAACAAGTATCCATGTATTGAATGAAACCAAAAGCACAGTGCCGACCTTATATCCATGGTAGATTCATCAGAATGGGCTATGGGAGGTGTAGTGTATCCATGTTCATATTGATTCAGCAAGGTATTTTCCATCAAACATCATAGTTTAGTAGTCGATCAAACATCTCTTCCTCATCATCTCTATTCCTAGTTTGCAACATGAGCCAATGTGGACATGTGAAGGGCTAGAGGGAAATGTTGGATGAGGAGATCGGAGCATATGCAAATCTAAAATAAAATGGGCAAAAATAAAAAAGAACAAAGAAAGGAAGAGGGAAGGTGATGTGCAACCGTGGCCTCACCTTTTTGTGTTGTTGACCTAAAGGCCGTCTGTGGCCGTTATCGACCACAATGCCAGGATCCATTTTTCCATTGCTATCGCGAGCCGCACGACCTCAAGGGCACCAAACTGCAACCCATGATCGCAATGGGGATGAGGGGACGAGGCGCGAAGAAAACGGACAACCGTGCGCATCCCTCCGTTATTTGTAGCGTGGAGGAGATGCAAATGGGACGGTGGGAAGGGAATCAATCCATCTAGCGTTAGGTTGCTAGATCTGGGGAGGCACTGCGGAGGACACGAAAATGTGGCTGAGACATCGACGCTATCGAGCTCGGTCTAACTATTATATATAAATTTACCATTATATCCTTAAAGCATGGTACCTCCACCCTTTGGCCTGTGACGCATGGGGTAGTACCATAAGGTATCTAATGTTCTCAGCCATTAGATGTTAGTGTGATGGATGGCTCCGGTGCATTTTAAGAATGATAAAAAAAACTCCTTTCAAAAATGAACAGTAGGGAAAATTTTCTTTCCCCACAAAAGGCTCCCTGGCCAACGTTCCCTAGGGATGTCATTGGGGAATTTTTTTACGTATTTGGCCTGTTAATGCCTATTTTTTTTTGTAAAATTGATTATGGGCTATTGTTTTTTCAGAAGTAGCCCTCTGATAAGCACAGAACTATGGGCCAGCGACGCGAGGAAAATCTACGCCTAGGGAGCGCGGAATATGGGCGCCCATCGGCCGGACTTCGCTGTCACGCGAGCGCAGGAATTTGCGGGCGAAAGCCGCGGTGCGTGAGGGCGTCCGCAATGGTAATAGCTAGTATTAGCTATATAGTCAGCTGACGTGGAGGTGAGAGACAAAAGCAAAGACTATTTTATACTGTTGGACCCACATGCTCCTCTCTCATGTTCTTGGACTACGTGAAATAGATCAGCTATTTGCTCGTCGCTAGTGACTACTCTCTCTCCTACTTTTTCCTTGCCACATCAGATCTAGCTAACTAAATAGCCAGCTGTTGGAGACGCCCTGAGCGCGAGAACGTTTCTAGTGCTGCTTTGCTAACAAGCAGTATCTCATGACGAGGTTGTTTTGATTAGTAAGACGCTTCGTTTCTTTTCATCTTTTTTTATAGTAACTAGTTTTTAAATAGAGTAACTTTTCAAGGTAGAATCTATTAGTTAATTGTAATACATATTGTACGGACTTTATTTATATCAGCAAAAACCGCACATGAGTTTTGTTAATCTGTAATCTCTCGTACGAACAACCCAAATACAACAAGTCGTAACTAAAAATTATAAATTTCAGTCAAAAAATAGGCCCATAGACTTTTTCAATGTATACGCTCATCCATTCATTCCTAATTAATTTCTAGTAAATTTCAATGTATATTTTTAATGGAATTTCAATGTAGAATGTTGAGAGCCAAACGATCCATGTACCTCCACTAGTACTACTTCGAGGATTCAGGCTGTCACACTGTCACTTCCAATGCATCATGTCATTCAGTGATTTGTAAAGCGGAAAAACGCCTGGCCCAGGCTCACGCACCGCGGCTTTCGCCCGCAAATTCCTGCGCTCGCGTGTCGCTGGACTTCGGTGAGCCCAGCCTTCCCGTGCTCCACGCGTCACCGGCCCGTAATTCCGTGCTCTCATGTTTCCACAAAAAAACAACAGCCTGTGGCCGATTTTACAAAAAAAAAAAGACATCAACCGGCCAAATATGCAAAAAATTCTCACTAGGGAAGCACTGTCCCTACTGTTTTTTTGCATGTTCCCTTGCATATTAGGCACTAGGGGACCGTGGATATCTAGTATTCCATCCGTTCAAATTTATAGATGTATTTTTTTAATGATCTTGTTCACATATATAAAACGTATTTTATATTTTAATATAAAATTAGTATGATTTCCTTTATAACCCTAATAAATACGCATCTTTATTTATTATTCTCTATATATATGTATTGAATATACTGTTTAGAGATAATCTAACTGTTTTTACTATCTCCTTACTTTATGTGCCTATAGAAAATATATCCTATAAATTTAAACGGATAGAGTAGTGAACTTTGGTATAGTATATCACATCTGTTCTACCAACGGGGATTCTTTTTCGTTATGAGTGGTACTGCTGGGGAAAGATTTTCCCCAGCCGAATAGACGCTGGTAGCTACTCCATCTGTTTTCTTATGCTTGGTACTTTTGTCCAATTTTTTTCTACAAATATTTAACACTTTGCAGTTGCCGAGATAAACTTCCCCAAATTACTCGTATCAATGCTAGCTATCTCCACCACTTTGCAACCCCATTTGACGTGCTTGAGATATTATTAGAGGGCATTTTTGTCATATCTTCACCCCTTTGCTACTTATTACGTGTGCATTAGTAAAAAATGCTAAGTAAATGAAAACGGAGGTAGTAAAAGAATATCCGTGTATGCATGCCAGGGCTTGGTTGCAACTTGCAAGATGCACGAACACGGCAAGGAGAAACAGCCAAAGGGAAAAAAAGAGCAAAGCACTGATCGCGGGTCTGTCCCTATTCGAGTTTGGGTAGTCTATACGTTAGCATTTGCAATCTCCATTAGGACTCCTAACGGGTCACCGTGCCACACGGTGCCCCGTTAGGAGTCCTAATGGGGATTGTAAATACTAACGTGTAGACTATCCAAACGTGTCCTTATGGAGGCGAATGAGAACAGACCTCAGAGAAGCTCCTTCCCTGATCGTTAGCCTAGCTGTTTTTCAACCAAAAAAATATTTGAGTCAAATCAGAGCCTCGATATCCGTCACACACACAACGTGCGCAATTGTGTACTTTTATTGAAAAAATACTACTACTACATAATAAAACATAATATTTGAGTAGATAATTAAGTAATTAACATCACAAATGGACAATAACTAGTTTTAATACATCATATATTACATATCATATTGAATAAAACTGATCAAGTGAACACGACCTGACAATTTCATCATTATATGTGTGTGTGTCTATACACACACACGTACGTATGCACCGGTCATCGTATCACATATTAGTTGCTTGAGACGAGATGTATAGTCACCCGGCGATGACCTTAACCATCACAGAAGACATGAAATTATGACATCAACTTATTAAGCGGCCGGCCGGTCGATCGAATGATATGCACAGCATAGCTGGCGAGCTACAGTTGTAGAGAACGATTAGCCAGGACCAGGAGCAGCAGCAGCTGGAGGGCTACAAGTGATGCTGGTCTGCGGAGACTGGAGCTGCGCCTAGCCGCTGAGGCCGTGCTGCCGGATGTAGGCGCGGTACTCGTCGAAGGTCATCGTCGGGTACAGCGCCGGGCGGCCCGGCGCCACCAGCTCCGCCATCGGCGCGATCGGCAGGTCGCTCCGCGGGTTGTAGAAGAACGCCAGCGACAGCCGATCCTCCGCCGCGCTCACCGCCACCCGGTGCTCCACGCTCTTGTACGCCGCGTTGCTGAGCACCTGCATGGTATACACGACAGAACACAACTGTTAGGTTTTGATCTCAGGCCAAACGGCCGAGACGAGGAAGACGTGGGCTCACCCCACGTTCTCGCGCCCTGATCGGGGGTGCGTAATCGTTTTTGGTTACGGTCCCCCGTTGCGCAGCGCAATATAAAAAGAGAGGCTCCGGCATCTCACGGTTCTGGCTCATACTTCGTTCCCGTGAGAGTCAAGACCTCTAACAAACCCTAGGGACCCGATCTCCTAAGCGCTGCTAGCAACGGGAAGGCCGGCGCCGCCACTGCAGGACCTCGCCGGCGACGACCCTCTGCACCGCACCGACTCTACCTCACGCCTGCATCACGCAGGCACGGGTTTTCGCTCCATGGCGTTCATCGGCGACCGTGAGTCTCCCTTAAATCCCCTTAACCGTAGGTGTTCTAGACGCAGGCTAGCGGTTCAATGTTATGCATGAGGATTATGAACCTAATAACAACCACTTGACGAAAATCACCCTTCAGATATATATACATCATGGATGCATGCATATGGATGTATGCAACTCTGGAATTGCTCGTTGAAACTAAATAATATAATATTTTCCAGTTAACAAAGCAAACAAAGATGAACCAGGACTGTCCTGTTAGAAAGATGAACATGCCGTTTATTTAGGCTAAAAAAATGATGTTTATGGCTAAAATTGCACTATAGTTAGTTGGAATTATACTATATTTATAGATGACTTATTTGGCATAATTAAATTTAAAAATTTTAAAAATTTAAAAAATAGATTAATCCATCACGAATAATATAAATAAGTACGGAAAAAAGAACCGACAAAAAGCTCAAAAACCAGAAAAGACAAAATTTATAAATAGTAAAAAGTAAGCTAGAAATCAAAAACTCAAACCAAAATTAACAGGATAGCTGGGTTGTCCCACGTAGACAGACAATTGGCGGCATGGCAGTTTCATGAGCGATTGGCTCAGGATGTCAGGTGGTGCAGATAGTGCAAGTCCATATGCATCAAGTGCAATTAAAGACAGTGATTAGACACGTCTCTAGCTAGTGAACACAAACTAAACTAGTGGCACTAGCTAGGAAGGAAAAGGAAACTCAGATCAGCTACAGCTGAACCTTTTCTAACATGCGCGTTTACTCTAGAAAGGAATATTGCGTGAATCTCATGGAAATTTCGCAGGAGTCTGAAATTTTTTCCATTTAAAATGGGATCTAAACTAGTATCTTATGAGAGGTGAAATAAGTCGTTTTTCATTTCTTACGGTTCTTGAGATGAGAAAATTACACCAATTTGTATAAGTTACATCAATATGAAAATAATAATAAAGATAATTTCGCCACAAATATATACATATATTTTATGGGTGTTAGTAATCAAGGTTTACCATACATGCATGCTTCACAGCGGGTATACCAATAATAGACCTGTTTACTTAGCTTCAACTTCAGCTTCTTCAAGTTGGAAGCTGAAGCCAGGTCAAATAGCACCCAACTTTGAAACCCAGATTTTTGCGAAGCTGAAGCTAACTTTGAAGGAAGCTAGAAGCTGTGGCCATGGCACCTTTTATTTTATGGCATATCAAACTTCATTTCCCCGCCCCAGCTCACTACCTCTGCCCATGGCACCACCCTTATAATAACTAGCCTAATATTTATATCGAATGGTTTATCTGCTTTCTGTTTTTTAGGCTTCTTCCTCAAAAGCTAGCTTTTCGGAGAGTTTAAGCTGAGCGAAATGGACCCAAAAGATCAATTACCCTAGAGAGGGAAAAAATACGTCTGCTAGATTAAAAAAAGTGTTACACGTAAATGATATTCTTGCCAAAACAATGAAGTTAAAGCATAAAAGATAATTTCTAGACAGACCATAATTTTTTAGACTAAAAAACCGTATGCACATGAGCGCACAAATCGACCGGAACATGGGTTGTGTACATTGTTAACCCGCTCATTTTAGATTCAGATTCTGATTTTTAATTCACTATTCATTTATTTCATCTTTTTCTGATTTTTAGCATTTTCTTTTTTCTCGTATTCCTTCGCATTGTTTGTGATGGGTTAACATATTTTTTATTTTTATTTTTTTAAATTTAATTACGTTAAATAAATTACTATCAGCTACTATGGAAAAAAATTAGTTACAGTAAAAAAGCTATAAACCATCGTTAAATTAAGCACCACCTACTGTGCACTTTAGTTTCAATTCATATGTATGCATGCATACTTTTGTTATCGTTATCGTGTAAGCACGATATAATATTACTGTCTTAATTATCCAAAGATACGGAACAGTAAATTTTGTATGTATTATATGTTGCTAAAGAGTTTTTTAAACTATACTAATGATAGGATTTTATTTCATGTAACAAAAAACCCTTTCCTTCATGTGGATTCGTCCTTTGTCCTGACACAGTCAACTGGCTTCGCCGACGCTTTGTTTCAGTTGGAGCAGCAGTTTCTTGTCCTATTTGCGGTGTAGGTCCAGTTACACGTGTCGACATTTGAGAACAGTTTCTCTTCCCCCTCTCTTTTTATCTCTGTTTCTTCTTTTCTGATGCTATTTTTTCGACTGTTACAACTTACTTTTTTTTTTGAACCGGTGGATTGCAACTTACTTTTACTTACGGGTACATGTGCCTGCCACATACACGTACGTACATGCGTAGTACGTTGTGTGTGTATATACCTGAATCTGGTCCCCGACGTTGACGATGAAGGCGTCAGGGACCGGGTCGACGGTGATCCACTGGTCATCCCTCCTCACCTGCAGCCCCCTGACGTGGTCGTCGACGAGCAGCATGGTCATGCCGCCGGGGTCGGAGTGCGCCGCCACGCCGAGCGTCAGCTCCGGCTGCGGGCATCTCGGGTAGAAGTTGACCCTCAAACACGCCCCCTCGCCGCCCTCCCCGCCGAACACTGCCTGCAGCCTCCTGCTATCCAGCCCCAGCCCCCTCGACAGCACCCCAATCACCCTCCGGCACAGCTTCACCACCTCCTCGTCGTACTCCTCCGTCGTCTCCCTGCCCAAATAAACACCAGATAACTTGTGAAGCATGAGCACGTGCATGCATGTGCGCGCGGGCGGGGGAGCGAGGTGTTTGCACGTACCGCAGGGTGGGAGGAAGGGAGGGCCACTTGTCGTGGCTCTTGAGCGACCGCGGGAGGACGTGGAGGAAATAGTAGTCGCCCCAGTCGAGGGGGCCGCCCTTGGCCCTGCCGAGGCGGCTGCCGTAGCCCTCGTACGTCGCTGGCGAGTTGGCGTACCGCTCGCGCACCTCGGCGGGTTGACCGAAGAAGCCGCGCCAGGCCGCACGAGCCCGGCGCAGCAGCTCCGGGCGCACGCCGTGGTTCACGGCCTGGAAGAAACCCCACTCCCGGCATGCAGCCGCCACGGCGAGGGCCGTCACGTCCAAGTCCAGCATTGACAGGTCCACCACCGGGATGTTTAGGCCGCCGATGCGGGAGGCCGGCGGTAGCGACGGTCGCTCGGACGGAGGCTTGACGTACCGCTCGGGGATCGTCGCGCCGCAGGCGTCCGACACGACCTGCACGCGCACCACGGGCTCCGGCCAGCCCGCGCCGCCGTTGAAGCAACTACTCATCGAAGCTGGCGAGTGTTAAGACGTCCTGCACTTACAAGTACGCACGCATGGTATATTGGTATGTGATTATATATGCACTCCTTCATGGTGGTGAGATGAACGGTGCTATACTTAACCGGTTAACCCTTTATAAAAGCAGCAAAGGGGGAGAGACTGCCTTTGCGATCATTATTGCAGTGTTGAATATAAAATTGGGAAAGTGCTAGCTAGGCCATGAAAGCAACGGAGGATAAATAAACACGTGCTGAAAAATTTAGCGGAGACTGTAGAAAAGGATTAACACTCCAATTTGCTGGCTAGGGTTTCTGTGGACATGGTGTATGCAAGTGTTTTTGTGGGCTCTACTAATCCTATATACTCCATTTATTCTTTTTACTTGATTTTCTATAATCTATGCTGTAAAACTTTGTTAATAAACTCAAACTATTTAGATTGACTATATGAAAGTTATATCAATAAATTTGCATTAAAAATACTATCATACTATTATAATTTTATTAATATATCTGTCGTAGGGGTGGCCCCCACCTAAGCCCAGCAGGCCTGTTGGGAGGTTATAAGAACCAGAGTAACATGTGTAATAACATAACTGCCCCCAGAAGGGATAACCAGATGTAAGGGTATAACTGTAAAAGCACTCCTCATGTGTATATATATGAGTACAGGCCATGGGGAGGGACGCCATGACATTCATCTTCATCACTCTCCACTACCATCTCTCTCTCTGTTTGGTCTGTAGCCACAACAGTTGGCGCCGTCCATGGGGAGGACGAGGACAAGCCTGAAGACCGAAGAAGAAGGATGGCACCGAAAAAAGCTTCACCAGTGGCGGCGAAGGGAAAGAAGACGGCTGGGCCGGAGCGGCGCGTGGATACCAGGGCTTTGGCATCGGCCGTCGAAGGAGTCGGCGGCGGCGTAGGCGCAGCGGTCGCGGGCATCGACGCTCGCGCTACAACGACCGACCCCGCCAGCGCCGCTACAACGACATCCAACCCCGTCGCGGGCACTGCGGCGACAGCCCCCGCCACCCTCGCCGGCAGCGCGGATCAGACGGCCGGGGGTAGCCGCAACGAGCCATCCGGCGGATCTGGAGTTCGCGAGGCGATGGCCCCTGCACCGACCCGTTCGCTGGGCGTTCCGGCGGCCCCGACAGCACCAGTGGTGGAAAGCGCCCTACTAGCAGCCCTCAACGCGTTCCAGCGGGAACTAGGGGACCTTCGCGGAGCCGTCCGCGATATACAAGAAGCTCGGAGCCAGCAGGCCGCACCAGTAATCGCGCCCGAGCCCACGCCGGAGAAGGCGGACAGCCGCGAAGCCCCCACGTCCAGCCGCGTGCCGTTGAGGCGCGTGGATCCGGAGTCCCCGCTTTCGGCGGGGCTGCAGCAGGCGGCGTGGCCTGAAGACTTCAAGTTCCCTAGCATTACCAACCCGTACAAAGGCGACACGGATCCTCGCGAGTTCGTGCGCGTGTACGAAACCGCGATCGAGGCCGCGGGCGGAGACGACACCATGAAGGCGAAGGGACTCCCCCTCGCGCTGCAGGGAGTGGCACTCTCTTGGTTTTTACCATAGAGTCGGGCTCCATCTACGCGTGGGAGCAACTTCGCGACCGCCTCCACAGCAACTTTCAAGGAAACTATGTCGAGCGAGTCGATGCGGACCAACTCTTCGCTGTGAAGCAAGGACCCTCGGAGAAGCTCCGGGACTACTCCCAGCCCTTCGCCAAGATTCGATGCCAGGTGAAAGACATTAACGAAACCACCGTCGTTAATGCAGCCATACAGGGCCTTCGTCCGGGCCCGATGGCCGAGTACAACGCGCGGAGGCCAATCAAGACAGTCGCCAAGCTCTTCGACAAAATGGACGAGTATGCGCGGGCGGAGGAGGATGCGCGAAGACGTAGCATTACCGCCCTCGACCTCGCCCAGGAGGAGCGCCCCCCGCGCGAAGTGGGGGCGGGTGGTCCCTCCTCGAAGCAGGGCCGCAGCCGGGAGCCCCGAGGAGGCCCTCCCCGAGGCAGCGATACCGGGGTACAGGAAGGCTCTTCAAGGAGCAGGCATAAACCTCGGCGCCGCCAACGCAGGTCGCAGGCGGCCCATCATGTCCCCGACACCGAGAGCGCCCGCCCAGTACCCGACCCCGCCTCTTGGAGGGGAGACCGGGGATCGGAAGGCGGACTTGATTGCGACGTCCAACCCCGCGCAGAACAAGAGCTCCTACACTATGGCAAGTGGTGCGAGGTACACGGCTACAGTGATCATTACACAAGGCATGCACCGCAGTTATGGAGCTGCGGCGGGTGACGGCCGGGTCTCGGGCTCGGCCTCCCCGGCCCCCCGCTGGAGACCACGGGGGGCAACCAAGGATAGCACCATACGAGCCACCGCGATGGAGGGCGCGCAGCATCGCACCGTCAGCGTCATCATCGGAGGCTCCTCTTCAAAAGCCCCCGGGGAGCAGCCGCAACTGTGGATGCCGCCCCGCAACATCACCTTCGACTTGAACGACGCCAGGGGTGTGGAGTATCCTCACCAAGACCCTCTAGTCATCCAGGCCCACATAGCTCGCTGTGACGTCAGACGCGTCCTTGTTGACGGGGGAAGCTCCGCGAATATCTTGTTCGCAGAGGCCCTCGACCGTATGGGGATCCCCCGAAGCCGGCTAGAGCAGCCAGGAGCTCCACTTCAAGGCTTCGGGGGCCAACCGATGCAGGCCTTGGGGCACGTATCTCTTCCTGTCACTTTTCGTCAGGAGGGTAACAAAGGTAACATCCGGACCGAGCATGTCACCTTCGATGTCGTAGATACCCCACACCCCTACAACGCCATACTGGGGCGACCCGCCATCAACTCCTTCGAGGCAATCCCGCACCACGCGTTTTTGTGCGTGAAGCTCCCGGGCCCGGAGGGTGTTATCACCGTCTTCGGCGACCAGGACCTGGCCAGGCATGCCGAAGGCGGCAGCCGCGTTCCGCATCGCCCGGTGCATGCCCTCTCCGGCGCGCTCGGTGATGGGCCCTCCGCCCCCGGGTGGACGCCCAAGCCTCGGCCCGAAGGCGGAGTCAAGAAGGTGCCGCTCCAGGCGGAGGGGCAGTTTGTCTCCATTGGCGAGGGGCTCCCACCGGGGGTCGAACGGGATCTGCTCCGAGTGCTTCAAAACAACGTTGACATCTTCGCGTGGTCCCCGGAGGACATCAAGGGCGTAGACCGAGCAGTAATCGAGCATCGCTTGGCGGTCCGCCCCGACGCCAAGCCGGTCAAGCAAAGGCTTCGGCGTATGTCGATGGATCGGCAGCAGGCGGCCAAAGCAGAGGTGGCGAAGCTCCTTCGCGCCGGGGTCATCCGCGAGGTCCACCATCCAGAGTGGCTCGCTAACCCGGTGCTAGTCAAAAAGGCCAGCGGGGCCTGGCGCATGTGCATCGACTTCACGGCACTCAACAAGGCGTGCCCGAAGGACAATTACCCCTTGCCGCGCATCGATCAGCTGGTCGACGCCACTGCGGGGTGCGAACTCATGAGTTGCCCGGACGCCTATTCCGGCTACCACCAGGTATACATCGCCGAAGACGACGAGGAGAAGACCAGTTTCATCATACCACTTGGGACGTCCTGCTTCGTCAGAATGCCCTTTGGTTTGAAGAATGCAGGCGCTACCTTCACCCGTCTCGTTGCCATTGCCCTGGCCGCCCAGCTCGGGAGGAACGTCGAAGCTTACGTCGATGACGTGGTGGTCAAAACCCGGCAGCTTGCTCTGCATGGCCGGGACCTCCAGGAGACCTTCGACAATCTCCGGAAGGCGGGCATCAAGCTTAACCCCGACAAGTGTGTCTTCGGGGTGCAGGCGGGCAAACTCCTGGGTTTCCTCGTGTCCGGACGGGGCATCCAGGCGAACCCCGACAAAGTAGACGCCATCCTGGGTATGGAGCCGCCCAAGACAACGAGGGAGGTCCAGAGGCTGGCGGGCCGCATGGCAGCATTAAGCCGCTTCCTATCCAGGGCGGCGGAGCGGGGCCTGCCGTTTTTCAAGACACTCGGCGGGTGCGATGGATTTCGTTGGGACGAAGATTGCGCGAAGGCCTTCGACGAGCTCAAGCAGCACCTGGCAAGCCTCCCCACTCTGGTCGCCCCGGCACCAGAGGCTCCCCTCCTGCTCTATCTGGCCGCGTCAGCCACCGCGGTCAGCGCCGTCCTCGTCTTAGAGGAAGGCGCCATGCAGCGGCCCGTCTAGTTTGTCTCTGAAGCCCTCCAAGGCGCCAAGACAAGATACACGGAGCTTGAGAAGCTCGTCTACGCGTTGGTCATGGCCTCCAGGAAGCTTCGGCATTATTTTCTGGCCCACCCGATCACAGTGCCTTCATCATTCCCCTTGGCAGAGATGCTGCACAACAAGGAGTCCACAGGGCGCATCGGCAAATGGGCTGCCGAGCTCGCTCCCTTCTCCTTGACGTATGCCTCGCGAACGGCAATCAAATCCCAAGTCCTGGCGGATTTTCTCGCCGAATGGACCCCGCCGGCCCAACCCGTCCAGACGCGCAATGATCCCGTCTGGACGCTTACAATTGACGGAGCTTACAGCGTCGCCGGCGCGGGCATAGGGGCGGTGATCGTCACGCCCGAAGGACAGCGTTTGCTATACTCGGCGCGCCTTGCCTTCCCTGCCACCAACAACACGGCCGAATACGAGGCACTGCTATTTGGCCTGGCGAAGCTCAAGGCAGTCGGCGCGAGTCGGGTGTTGGTCCGCACCGACTCGCGCTTGGTGGCTGGCCATGTGGACAAGTCATATCAAGCCAAGGACCCTGAGTTGGCCAAGTACCTCGCGGCGGTGAGGGCGAGGGAAAGGCACTTTTTGGGTGTCACCGTCAAGGCCATCCCCCGCGCGGAGAATGAGCAGGCCGACGCCCTCGCTAAGGCGGCCAGCCAGCAACTGCCCCCCTGAGGGGGCGTTTTACGAGATATTAGCGCAGGCGGCCATCGCGCAGGACAACCGGGACGCGGCACTCGTCCACCGCATTGATCAGCCAGGAGATTGGTGAGAGCCCATCTTCAATTTCGTACAAGGCATCGCCGAGCCCGACGACCCCGCCGAGCTTCGGCGCTTGCAGCACCGCGCAAGGTCCTTCCAGGTGTTCGAAGGGATACTCTACAAGAGGGGGGTTTGCGCACCGCTCCTGCGCTGCCTCTCGACGGAGGGGGGAAAGGAGCTCCTGGCGGAGATCCACGCGGGCGTGTGCGGATCCCACCTGGCGCCGAGGTCGTTGGTCGGCAAGGCGTTCAGGCAAGGCTTCTACTGGCCAACCGCCACCACTGACGCCCAGGACCTCGTCCGTCGGTGCCAAGGGTGCCAGTGGATGGCGCGCATCATCCGCAGGCCCCCGACGAGTCTCAACCCCATCCCCCCGGTGTGGCCACTGGCACGCTGGGGCCTCGACATAGTAGGACCACTTGCCCGAGCTCCAGGGGACCTCCGGTTCGTGGTAGTCGCGCTGGAGTATTTCTCCAGATGGCCGGAAGCGGTTGCCCTGGCCAAGGTAACTTCTGCGGCCATACAGCGCTTCCTATGGCAAAACATCATCTGTCGCTTCGGCGTGCCCCGGGAGCTCACGGTTGACAATGGCCTGCAATTCGACGCCACCCTTTTCAAAGACTATTGTGACAGCATGGACATCACCCTCCGATTCGCCTCAGTAGGGCATCCCCAGTCCAACAGGGCGGTCGAACGGGCGAACGGCGCCATCTCCGCCGCCATCAAAAAGCGCCTGGTCGGATTGCCGAAGGGCAAATGGCCAAGCGAGCTTCACAGTGTCCTGTGGTCACTTCGCACAACGATAACGCGCCCGACGGGATTCACGCCGTTCAGGCTCCTTTTCGGTGATGAGGCGGTGACGCCCGAGGAAATCAAGGCCGGCTCGCGGAGGGTCCTCGTCCAAGCACCCGAAGAGGAGCGCCGTGTGTCCTTGGACCTCCTCGACGGGATACGGGCAGATGCCGCCCACCATGTTGAGAAGTACGCGCGACAGACAATGCGTACTCGGGACCGCTCTATATGCCCGCGGGGGTTCAAGCCTGGGGATCTCGTTCTCAGAGTAGCGCTCCAAGCGGAGACCGTTGGCAAGCTGGAGTCCAAGTGGGAAGGCTTGTACATCGTGATGGAGGCATTGCCGAAGGGGGCGTACCGCCTTGCCACGCTCGAGGGACAAGCCCTCCGGCACACATGGAACGCGGACAGGTTGCGGCGATACTACGCCTAGAAGCAGGACAGCAAGTGTAGAGCCACCAGCCCTTTGTTATGCGATGCCCGCCCGCGCAAACGGGAGTTCAATAAAGGTTGCTGTTCCCAGAGCATCCCCTGTCCGCGCTGAGCAGAACAAAGTCCACGGACTTTAAATAAGACGTAGCGTTGAGCTCAGCTTCCGCACGCGAGAGTCTACGGACTATAAATAAGACGTAGCGTCGAGCCTAGCTCCGCACGCACCAGTCCACGGACTTTAAATAAGACGTAGCGTTGAGCTCAGCTTCCGCACGCGAGAGTCTACGGACTATAAATAAGACGTAGCGTTGAGCTCAGCTTCCGCACGCGAGAGTCTACGGACTATAAATAAGACGTAGCGTCGAGCCTAGCTCCGCACGCACCAGTCCACGGACTATAAATAAGACGTAGCGTCGAGCCTAGCTCCGCACGCACCAGTCCACGGACTTTAAATAAGACGTAGCGTTGAGCTCAGCTTCCGCACGCGAGAGTCTACGGACTATAAATAAGACGTAGCGTCGAGCCTAGCTCCGCACGCACCAGTCCACGGACTTTAAATAAGACGTAGCGTTGAGCTCAGCTTCCGCACGCGAGAGTCTACGGACTATAAATAAGACGTAGCGTCGAGCCTAGCTCCGCACGCACCAGTCCACGGACTTTAAATAAGACGTAGCGTTGAGCTCAGCTTCCGCACGCGAGAGTCTACGGACTATAAATAAGACGTAGCGTCGAGCCTAGCTCCGCACGCACCAGTCTACGGACTATAAATAAGACGTAGCGTAGAGCCTAGCTCCGCACGCACCAGTCCACGGACTATAAATAAGACGTAGCGTTGGGCCTAGCTCCGCACGCACCAGTCTACGGACTTTAAATAAGACGCAACGGGGGGACACCCTCGCGCGCACTAGTCCACGGACTTTAAAGAAGACATAGCGTCGAGGTCCGCCTCCGCACGCACCAGTCCACGGACTTTAAATAAGACGTAGCGTCGAGGTCCGCCTCCGCACGCGCGAGTCTCCGGACTATAAAGGAAGTCGTAGCGTCGAGGTCCGCCTCCGCACGCACCAGTCCACGGACTTTAAATAAGACGTAGCGTTGAGGTCCGCCTCCGCACGCGCGAGTCTCCGGACTATAAAGGAAGTCGTAGCGTCGAGGTCCGCCTCCGCACGCACCAGTCCACGGACTTTAAATAAGACGTAGCGTCGAGGTCCGCCTCCGCACGCGCGAGTCTCCGGACTATAAAGGAAGTTGTAGCGTCGAGGTACGCCTCCGCACGCGCCACTCTACGGAGTATACACAAGATGCTCAGATCTTCCCTTCGCGTTCGGCGGCAGGTAACACCGAGCATGAGGTATTACTTGGTTTCGTTATAAAGGCAAAGGGGTTACATGCTTACAAGCATAAGAACCAGTACATCACCCCCCCGACCTACTCGACCAACTGCTCAGCCTTGACCCGGGGCGGACGAACCCGCGCCGCCGTCGCCGTGACGCTGAAGGACTCCTTCGAGCCACTGGAGGAGGTCCCCCTCCCCATGCAGCGTCTGCTGAACGGCGACCCTCGCTGCATCTTCCCCAAAGCGGCCCCAGATCCGTTGATGGAAGTTCTGCAGGCTAGGCCCGATGGAGCGAATGGCGTCCGACATGACCTCTGGTCGGCCGGGTGGATCTAGTTGCGGATTCGCCAGCTCATGGGTATGTCTACACCCACGAGTGTGAAGCAGGGCGAGGGCGAAGCACGCACCAAGATAGCCGCAGTGATCACCAAACGTTCTGGCGCCACGAAGAGCAACGCCTGCCCCCTCCTCGATCAACCCGAGCGTCTCCGATAGGGCCTCCGGCCCGTGCGTAGAATCCGGCACTCTTACGCGCAGATCTCGGAGGGCCTGGTTCAGAGACTCCATGGCCCTCCACGCCGACACGGACGCATTTTCCAAGATTTGTCTGTTCTCGGCAGCAGACTCCGCCAGCTGGGCGTTCTCCTCTTCTAGGACGGCGATCTGCTGCACGAAGGCGGCGCGCTCCTCAGCCGCGGCGCACTTGGCTTCCGTGGCCTCAAGTTGTGCGGCCGCCATGGCGCCCTCCAGCGCGCGAAGTTCTTCATCCTTCGCAGCGAGAGCATTGTTCGCTTCACGAAGGCTGGCTTCCAGAGCCCTCCGCTCTCGAACGCGGGCCTCGCCAAAGGATCGGCTGAGGGCAAGCGTCTGGCAAAAACAACAAATCAGCAGGCGTCCAGCAGTACCTTACAAGCTGAAGTGTACATATTTACCCTCATCTCGGAGGCCTACAGCGCGAGCGCTAGGAGTTCCCCCTCGCATGACGACAACATCTCTCGGTTGCGGCTGCGATAAGGTCGCAAAATATCTCCGGGCGAGGGAGGAAGTCCGAGCGAGCGAGCCTCGGCCCCAACGTGCCAGGATGCACCGAGGCCACGTCCACGTCAACAGCAGCAGACATCTGCGGGGCACCCTGCGCAAGGCTTCGGACTTCGCGCATACCTCCGCTGCTCGATCCTTCGCCACGTCCGGGAGACTTCGTCTCGCCTCATGTCGGCAGAATGAGCGAGCAGATCGAAGAGAGTCTCGCGAAGTCAAGTGAAGAAAGGGACTCACGCCTACCTCCTGCGCCCCTCGTCGCGGTAGGAAGTGGCGCCGGTTCGACTGCCAAGGGGAAGGCGGGCGCCTCCGCGGTCGGGGAGGAGGTCTTCTCGGCCGCGCCAGACGCCGTAATCCCGAGGCAAGGCCCCGCAACGGCGTATCGACCCCTCGCGGACGGCGGGGACTGAGTCCGAGGGCGTTTCGCCTGCGGCGGCACAGGCGATTCTTCCGCAACAACACCAGTTACGGTTACCGTCGCCCCACGGTTTCCTCCGTAGGGGGCGCGCCCTCGCCGGTCGCTGCGGTTGATAACGCACCATCAACCGTGGTATTCTCGCCAGGAACAACGCCACCCCCCGGGTTGGCAAGTTCCGTCTCAACGACGGCCGTGAGCACGGGCTCGTGGGCGTCGGCAGAAGGTGCCGGGGGATCTGAGGTGGCGCGCTCCTCCGAGGCAGTGTGGCCAGGCCCGCCGCTGGTCGCACGCCCCGTCTCAGCTGTGCTAGCCGCTGAAGGGGCTGCCGGGTCGCATACGGCAGCCGGGGAACGGGCCCGGCGTCGTGACGATAACACCCCCACAGGGCTATCACCATCCAGAGCGTCCGGAGTCCCAGCGGGAAGCTCCTCCGGCACCGCGCGCTCGGGCACAGTAATGCCCAGAGCCTCGCAGGTGCGGTTTACCCGCCCTTGCTTAGCCGCCTTGACTGCGGCCTCGCGACTCTGGTGCTCCTTAAGCGTGTATGGGCCGAGGAGCGCTGCAACCGCGCGCTCCGCATCTTCTAGCTGACCCACTGTGCAGGAGATCACGTCAGTCAGGCGGAGCCCAAACAGATACAATGGCACGCGTAAAACGTGTTAGGCGACTTACAAGGAGCGGAAGGCGAAAGCAGACGAGATACGGATGGGCTGAACCCGTCCCCGCGGGGGCCGTTCTGTCCAACATACTTCCCCCGAGAGGAGAGTGGCGCCGCCCCATACATTGTGAACTCCTCGGCTAGGTCGCGCAGGCTCATTTGACGGGCGACACCGACGAGACTCTGTAGCTTGCGCGTGTCGTCAATCTCCGCCTTCAGACTCGGCGTACTGTTAAAAACGATCGGCCCACCTCGGCAGTGCATTCTGCTTTTGTCGGTCACGGTGTAGTAGAACCACTGCCGAGTCCAGCCGGACTCCCATTGCCCCGATGAGGCTGGCGCGGGAAACAACGTTGCGCACGACGCCCGGAGCACGAAGTCCACACCGCCGAAGTTGGACACCGCCCCGCCAACCTTTCGGGGTCGACACTGCGCGTCGTGTAGTGTGGCGAATAAGCTCACGCTAGGACTCCACCCCTCTGTCCGCACCGCCCACGTGAAGACAGCTAGGCGGAGTATTGCGTGGGGCGTCAGTTAGGCTAGCTCCAACTTGTAGGCCCGCAAGACTTCGCCCACGAACAACGTGGAGGGCATTCGAAGGCCGGCGTCGAAGAACGCGGCAAAAACAATCGCCTCCATTGCCCGGGGCTTCGGCTCCGTCTCGTCCCGGCGGGGTAGGCGAGCCCCATCGCGATCCGCGATCTTCCTCTCATCCACGAGACACTGCAGCGTCCCTTCGGTCATGCGGCTCTTCCCCAGCACACGGGAACAGCAGCCTCCCGAATGCTCCATGGCGTCCCACCACTTGTTGGCGTGCGAGCTCCCCCGCGGCACCAGCTTGTATTCCTTGGAAGGATGGGACACCTCGCCCTGGCTAGGCAAGGAACCACTGCGGGGATGGTAGGTGGCGTCGTTATGGCTAGCCATCGCTCTTCGTGACCAGGGAGGAAGAAGCAGGGAAAGGAGCAACTGGCGTGACAATTAGCACGGGCGGAAGCAAAGCGGCAGATCAAAAGGCAGAGCAAGAAAGTGTGCCTCCACCTCAATACTAGCACCTTATAAGGGCCGCTCGCCTCTCATATGGTTCGAAGCGCAGACAGATCAAACTCGCTGCGATTCGGCTGCCCAAGATTTGGAAAGAGGAACCGCCGGGGACCTAGAGGGCCGTGCCGGGTAGGTGATCAAGCAGCACACAACACCTACGCGCCTTCAACACGCGTCCAACTTCCCTAGGGAAAAGGCGAACGGCCGCGGTCACGCAACCGCTCACATCCCATGACGCACCAGTCGTGAGGCACCACGTGTCCCACCTCCAGAATAGCAGACTGCACGACGCGACAACCTGACTTCTGCCAGGCCAGGCGTCGGCGCGATTCCAGCCACCATTAAAAGCGCACTACCAGGCTGCAAGGTCACAACAGCTCTGAAGCGCCACAATATCGACGCCAAGCTTCAATCCTAGCGCGGGGAGCGCGCGCGCGTCTACTTCGACTAGGCGCCAGCCTCCGCTGCCACCCGTTCGAAGGGTAGGGGACGGAGCGCGCGCGCGTCTACTTCGACTAGGCGCCAGCCTCCGCTGCCACCCGTTCGAAGGGTAGGGGACGGAGCGCGCGCGCGTCTGCTTCGACTAGGCGCCAGCCTCCGCTGCCACCCGTTCGAAGGGTAGGGGACGGAGCGCGCGCGCACGTCTACTTCGACTATGCGCCAGCCTCCGCTGCCACCCGTTCGAAGGTTAGGGGACGGAGCGCGCGCGCGTCTACTTCGACTAGGCGCCAGCCTGCGCTGCCACCCGTTCGAAGGGTAGGGGACGGAGCGCGCGCGCGTCTACTTCGACTAGGCGCCAGCCTGCGCTGCCACCCGTTCGAAGGGTAGGGGACGGAGCGCGCGCGCGTCTACTTCGACTAGGCGCCAGCCTCCGCTGCCACCCGTTCGAAGGGTAGGGGACGGAGCGCGCGCGCGCGTCTACTTCGACTAGGCGCCAGCCTCCGCTGCCACCCGTTCGAAGGGTAGGGGACGGAGCGCGCGCGCGTCTACTTCGACTAGGCGCCAGCCTCCGCTGCCACCCGTTCGAAGGGTAGGGGACGGAGCGCGCGCGTACCTGCTTCAGCAAGCCACCTTCCATCCGAAAACTCGGGCTCCCCAACCACGAGCTTGGAGAAGTTCACAGGCCGCAGGGGACGGAGGGGGCCAAAGGACTTGGCGACATGGCTTCGGCCCTGTGAAGCCCTTCACCATAAGAGGCTCCTGTCGTAGGGGTGGCCCCCACCTAAGCCCAACAGGCCTGTTGGGAGGTTATAAGAACCAGAGTAACATGTGTAATGACATAACTGCCCCCAGAAGGGATAACCAGATGTAAGGGTATAACTGTAAAAGCACTCCTCATGTGTATATATATGAGTACAGGCCATGGGGAGGGACCAGGCCATGACATTCATCTTCATCACTCTCCACTACCATCTCTCTCTCTGTTTGGTCTGTAGCCACAACAATATCTTAATATAAACTTATTAAAAGTAGCGATCAAAGTCATATCTTGAAGATTGTAACGTCAAACAAAAAAGAACGAAGGGAGTATTATATATATACCCTTATATACGCTCATAAAAAGAAGTATGTCAAAAAAATGTACATACCACATCTGAAAAATTGTTCATACCACCTAGATGGTCTTAAATACTCATATACTACGTGTACATACCCTCCATTACGCAAGATACTCCCTACATCATGAGATACGATATAGGGTGTAATTACACCCGGGAGTAGAAAGGAGGCTTCCTATATATATATATATATATATATATATATATATATATATATATATATATATATATATATATATATATATAGGAAGCCTCCTTTCTACTCCTGGGTGTAATTACACCCTATGTCGCATCTCACAACATAGGTAGTATCTCGCGTAACGGAGAGTATGTACGTGTAGTATACGAGTATTTAAGACCATATAGGTGGTATGAACAATTTTTTAGAGGTGGTATGCATATTTTTTTTGACATACTCCTTTTTATGTACGTATATAAAGATATTTATAAAATACGCTAAAAACTATGGACTTCCTTGTAATTTTTCGTGTGGTTCACATTGGAGTATCTTATAATTAGTATATGAGTATACCTAAAGTGATAAAGGAGTATTTCAAGTTTGTTTAGGCGGTATATTAGAGGTGGGTGTAATTACACCGGGAGTAAAAAGTATTCAAGAATATATATATATATATATATATATATATATTGTTTATGAGTATATATATATTGTTGATAAGATGATGCGTCGTTTGCAATTGCATACGAAGCATGCAAGAATATTCAACTGGATATTAATTTGGGCAGACACAGCAGAATCAATTGTGCGTTATTTGGATTTGGGCTTCTGACTTCCGGCTTATTTTTCACTATTTTTAAATTTCATCTTTTTGTGACTTTTCGGATTTTTTGAACTTTTTTGCCGGTTTTTTCCGTATTTGTTTGCATTATACGTGCTAGGCTAACCCGTTTTTTCCATTTAATTTTTTTAAATTTAATTATGTCAAATAAGCCATCATCAGCTATATTACAATTTCAGCCCGCTATAGTAAATATTCAGCCATAAACCATAAAAAAATCAGCCCAACCAATTACAACCTAATTGTTTTCCTTACATGCAGTAGTATAGTGGCCAGTTTGGCTTCTCTTTCTCCTTCGAACCACGTGGGCTAAATGTATAAAGGATTTTTTTGGATTTAGCACGTGTAGTAAATTAAAGTTGTACTCCATGTCAAAATACAAATCTATTGATCGGAGCAATATAGGACGAACCCACTATTTTCTTTCTTTTGTTAATTTGCACGCACACCATTTATTAATTCAATTTAATTGGAACGTTTAACTTAATGAATTACTTTCAGAGTAGCACTGTACCTTGATTAAGACATGACCTTTTACAGAGTTGTTTATGCACAAATTTCGTCATGCATGATGTTTTTCCTTCCTGCTTAGCTGGTACAATTGATGATGAATTACGTTTTAACAATGTATATAGTGCCATGATGAATAACGTTTTAATTATATATAACATCTTTGTCTACAATTTGTTTAACGTAGTTCACTTATCGCCAAATTTCTTACTCCATATCGGTGTGTCTTTTTTTAGAGGAGGTTGCAATCAAACTTATATCCTTCAATTAGACTTTTTGAAACCAAAAGCTTAAGGTTCACTTCCCGAAAGAATAAGCAATTAGAAAAAAATGGAAATGTTGATTCACGATGCGAAAGCATGGTTAAGGTGAGGCAACTAGCCAATCAGCCGTCGTAGTCCATATCACTGCCTCTTGCATCGTGTTTTTAATTTGAAGGAAAACAGTAGGATAGCATTTTGTACTGTGCCAGCTCTTGCATCATGGTTATGTATGCTAGCCGTTGCTCTGTTTTCTTCTCTTGCCTCCTTAGTACTAATTTATTTGGTCTATCACGCATCCTGGCAAGAATAAGAAGCTAGGTGACTCATCCTCAATGATGCGTGCTACAAGCTGTGATTGATGCCCAATTAATTCACATCCTCTGAGTAATTTAAAACCTCAAGGTTTGGGTAAAGCAAAGAAAGATACAATAAAGTGTTGAAAAATATTTTGTAGCACTTAAAATGATTGCTTGTACTATTGTAGCTTAAAAAGGCATATATATGGCAAAGTGCAGAATAAGCACGCGCCCCCTCGAATCAATCAGCAAGTCGCCTAACTCACTCTGTGAATGGTTACTAGTGAAGTTGTAACGTTTGTTAAATATGGCAAAGTTACTATCACTTGTATATAAAGTTATCATCTAAATTGCATGAAGTTACTTACAATTCTGCGTGCGTTACTAGTGCAGCGGTAACGTTTGTTAATTTATAAAAAGTTACTATCATACACACATCAAGTTATCATCTGTAATGCACGAAGTTACGTACAATTCTCATGCGTATGGTATCGTTGTTGCCATAACTGTCATTTGCTAATTACGTCCGCTAATCCAGGGCATTAATTACAGGCGGTTAGAGAATGAGCGCACCGGCTACAAATAGTGGTAACTTCATGTTGTATAGGTGGTAACTTTACGCGTAGAGGCTAATAACTTTTATCCCAAATGATGTTGACCGCACCAGCTACAAATGGTGGTAACTTCATGTTGTATAGATGGTAACTTGATGTGTGGAGGCTAATAACTTTTCTCCTGAACGATGTTGATCGCACTTGCTGTAGATGGTGGTAACTTCATGTTGTATAGATGGTAACTTGATGTGTGGAGGCTAATAACTTTTCTTCCGAACGATGCTGACCGCACCGACTGCGGATGATGGTAACTTCATGTTTTATAGATGGTAACTTGATGCGTGGAGGCTAATAACTTTTCTCCCTACGATGTTGACCGCACTAACTGTGGATGGTGGTAACTTCATGTTGTATAGATTGTAACTGGATGCATGGAGCCTAGTAACTTTTCTCTCGAACGATGTTGACTGCATCACCTGCAAATGGTGGTAACTTCATGTTGTATAGATTGTAACTTGATGCATGGAGGCTAGTAACTTTACATCATGACCGACTGCACCACATGACTCGCGCGTAACATGCGCGCAGGCACTCTTTAGCGTGGCCGTGTACACACACATACTAGTTGAGTATCCGTGCGTTGCTACGGAACAAAAACATTCAATAGACATAGATATGTAGGGGAAACACATGTCTGACAGTTCATAAAATATTAACAAAGGAAAACATTTGATGATGGACCAATTTTTAAGAAACGAAAAAAAAACATTATTGTAGCCTCCCAATTTTTTTATTAAAAGAAGATAGAGGTAAGTTATTACTTCAGTATATTTATCCTAACTCTTTTAACATGTATGCCTTGCTCTGAAAATGCCAGTTCATAGCATACTTCAGAGGAAACAAAACAAATATAGATAGCAACAACAACAGCAGCAAAAGAGTCAACGAAACTAAAGGTGCTTAACATATTATGATACAAATAAACATTATATCATCATTATACGTAGCAATATTCACTTAACAGGAAGCTGTCATTGCCAATACTGAGATTCTGAGTACTTGAGTGTATGTGCATATGCATGCATGTGTGAGAGCAGTATATCGCCTCCCACATAAACTAATGGAGAGAGAGGCAGTCCTTGTAAAAGTACTCAGATTTGATAGAATCATCACAGCAGCCTCCAGTTCCTATGTGTGCACACATATGAACGCATGAATAGACGTATTGTTTCTTAGCAGACCGGTGGGAATCGCATTAAGAAACAAAAAAACATTGTTGGAGTCTAGGCTATGACTACTGTCTTCGACCATTGGCTACGACCACAGTCTTCGACCACTCACTACGCCCACAACACCTCGACTGTATCTCCGACCACACATGTCTTCTAGCACCAAGGTCGACTGTAGCTACAACAATCGATCGTTGACCACTGGCTTCGACCACAGGCTACGACCACAGGATACGACCAGTGGTTACGACCACAGTGTTCGACCACTGGCTATGACCACGTGCTATAACCATAGGCTACGACCACGAGCTACGATCACTGGCGACGACCACCGTCTTCGACCACAGGCTACGACCACGAGTTACGACCATTGGCTACGACCACAGGCTACGACCACTGACTACGACCACCATCTACGACCATGGGCTATGACCACAGGTTACGACCATTAGCTATGACCACTGGCTATGACCACAATGTTTGATCACTAGCTACGACCACTGGCTTTGACCACTGGCTACGACCACAGGCTACGACCACAGTCTTCGACCACTCACTACGACCATAGTTTTCGACCACTCGCTATGACAACCGTCTTAAACCACTGGTTACGACCATAGCACCTCGACTGCATCTCCGACCACACAGGTATTCTAGCACCGAGGTCGACTGTAGCTACGACAATCGACCACTGTAGCTACGACCACTGGCTACGACCACCATCTCTGACCACAGGCTACGATAAATAAACCTATGTCAGCTACAGTGCTTTTTCAGCCATAAGCCACAAAAAAGCCCAAATAATCACCACCTAAGTTCTTTTTTTGAGGGCTCTCATTGACCAATGTGTACCTGCGATTGCAACGCTGAAAAGCCCTAAAATTTCAACCCAAATTTCCTGTGAATTTTTGCTGTGTTTTGGGGGAATTTTGGAAACTTTCCCTTTTGGGAAAGTCTCCCTCTTGGCCGCTTTCCTTTTCTGGCCGAGGCGCCTTCCCTCTCCTCCGGCGCCCCGCCATTCCCCACTTCCTCCCGATCCCGGCGGCTCCCCGTTCTTTCTTCCCGATTGGCGCCGCTTCCCCCTCCCCGCTTTCTTCCTCCCCTGGCACCGCCTGCTCCCTCCCCTTCGCTCGCGCCCTCCTCCCTCCCCGCCTTCCTCTCCGCACGCGCGCCGCACGTGGAGACGCGCCCACGACCGAATCGCGCCCCGGATTCGCGCCAGTGGATTCGCCCCCCCTCGCCGTGCTGACGCCGCCCGCCTGACGCCAGCACCGTCGCCGCGCGTCGTAGCTCCTCCGCTCAGCCCCACCTGCAGCCTCCCCCTTCCCTCTTCCCTCGCCGCTCGGTTCTTCCCCCCTTGGCCGCTTGGTTCTTCCCCCTTGGCCGCTCGTGCCCCCTTCCCCACGGGTTCATCCCCCTCCGCTTGGGTATAAAACCCCCCTCCCCGAGCTCCTCCTCCACCCCGCTCACTTCCCCCTCACTCCCCAATCTCCCTCTCTCTCCCTCCGTTTTCCAATTGCGTTCGCTCAGAGCTTCTCTACTTCCCCTTGAACACACTGGTACTCGTCGCTGGCCAGGAGAAGCCCCGAGGAGCTCCGGCGTCGAAGCTCCCCTCCAGCCGCCACACCCCTCCCGTGGCCAGTCCACTCCGGAGCCTCCCCGCCGAAACCAACACCGCCAAGGTGAGCCCCAGGACCCCCTGTCCGTGTGGCCGCCACCGTTTGGGTTACCTCACCGCCGGTAACCCCCTCCGCCACCGCAAACCCGAGTCACCCTCTTCTGCCTCCCGTCCCCTCCACTGATCCCCTCACTTCCCTGAGCCCTGGAATGAACTCCCCGTGTTGAGCCGCACCCGGTGGTACCTTCCCCTGCCGCCGGAACCCCTCGCCGTCGCCGATGAGCGGAGGCGCTCATGTCTCTGCCGCTCGGCTGCACGGGCTCGGCCGGAGGAGGAAGACGACGACGTGGCCCCTCCTCCGCCGTCGGATTTCCCCGTTGCCTTCTAACCGCAGCCATTGGATCTCCCCGTACTGCCTCACTCGCATTCTTGCATCGCAACCGTTGGATCTCCCCGCTCTGCATCTCGACCGCTCGCCCCGCCTGCATCTGGGCCACACCGCTGGGACACGCGTCGCCCGTCCAACCCCTGCGGGCGCTGCGCAACTGGGCCGCGGCCTCCCGGCCCGCTCTGTTCGCCCGCGCGCGCCTGTGGGCCGCGCTGGCCGTCGGCCACGCAGGCTGAATTCCCGGCCGGGCTGCACTGTTGCACCGGGCCGGTCCGTTACTGTTCCTCCCGATTTTCCAGTGAATTTCTCAATTTCCAAAATCTAGAAAAATCTAAATAAATCCTAGAAAATCACAGAAAATCCTAAATTTCACCACTTTGCTCCAAATATTATTCTAGACCCATTTTTGACCCCCACTTTTCCAAATTCGTCCCAGATAAATTCCTAAAATTCCCCATTTGTGAATTTATGCATTTTATTCCTTTTTAATTAGTTTATTTTTCCTCGCTTGATTAGTCTCGAGCTGGACTTATTTATTTTATGTGTTTGCGATAGTTTCGGAGATTCCGGAAGTTCAAGTGCAAGCTCAAGATCCAGGCATTTCTACGTTCGAGCTAGCCGAGATCGTCCAAGTCAACGGCAAGTCCCAAATCCTTTGATCATGTTGTATCCCATGCCAATTAATTATGTTACTATATTATTTACATTGAGCTAGTTCTGAAAAGTTAGTTCAAAGTAAAATAAAATATTTAGAATGACATGTTATGTAGTTAAACCTACCACCGACAAATGCCATGTTAAATTTGTAGCCATGCCTTTGTAACCTTAGAAATAATTATCTGTTAATCTAGACAACTGTAAGATATTATTATCATACAAGTCTTACACTAATAAGGCTGTGGCTGCGGGCCAATAGACTTTGGAAAACCAGACTCTAGGGCAGGGTAGTATGGGATGCCGTGCCCTAGGGCGGAGTATGTCGACATGTAAGATAGGGTAAGGGGGGCTGTGGTGCGCCGCGAGACGGTTTTCGCCCGCCTCTTACCCTGGGTTGCAGGTTGCGGACCTGGCCGGGGTTGCTGACTCCGGGGGAAAAATATAAGGACTAGACCCTTGCGCTGAGCAATTGACATGGTGACCGCTCAACCACAGGAGTTGACTTGTCAACACTGGTTTAGTAGCTGCTCAACTCGATTGAAACTCTACAGGTGTTGTGGAGAAGGTGTTTGGGTAACAAAGGTTAGGCAGGCCGTGCTGCGGGTGCCTAACAACGGTAGAGTTCACTCGAAGCGGACACTGGTTTTCTTTCTTTGTGGCGTGTGTGTGTGAAGTCCAGACCCGAGTGAATTCTACCGGGTAGAGCCTATATAAAGAATTGAGCAGTGAAACGACCTGGCTTTCTTAACTCTTTAGCGGGAGTTAAGGGATCGTGTGGGTAAAGCTGAGCAAACTCTGCAGAGTCAAATAAATGGTATTCGAATACGCCGTGCTCCCGGTTATTGGAGCTGTGTCACTTGGGTGATTCCAGCCGCGAAGCTTAAGTAGTTTTGTACTTGTTTTAACTTGTTTAGCTGGTTAATTAACTTTTGATTGAAAAACCCCTGAGATCTTAAGGAGTAGTTTTGGGTCCGTTTTATCAAAATGTTTGCAAATAAAACTGCATCCACTCAAGTTAATAAACCAAGTATATTCCCTTTCCATTGTGAATCAGTGCATGTAGTAAAATAGAATCCCTTTGGGATTTGCTGAGCCGGTTGTTTGGCTCACGGCTTGCTTAATCCACTCTTTAGAGAATCAAGACGAAGGTGAAGGTCTCCCCGTTGAGGAAGTCCCGGAGGGTCTCTTCTTCGACGAGGATCCGTGGCTTTAGGTCTTCGCCGCGCTCGAAGCGGATCTTGGAATTTTTGTAATGTAATTATCTTTGGGCTTGCACGCCCCGCTGTCAAAACTGGAATTTATTCCATATATAAAATATATGCTGGACTTTTGTGGTAAGCATGCAATGGTATACTCTTGCGCGACACTCCATAACTATTTATGCGTGAATAGTTGTGGAATGCCGTGTCCGTACGCGCCCCTGGAAACGGGTGCGTTAGAAACGCGTTATCGATGGAGAAAAGAAAAGGTGACTTCCGGATCACGGATCTCTACTCTTAAAAGAATGAGTTCAAGTGATGGTGCATTCTACACTTCTCCCTTTTCACTGACATGTGGTCCCCACCCCACCTCACGAAACGCGCTGCTCCCCCTTTCCCCCCGCCCCCCGAATCCCGCGGCTCCCCACGTTCTCCGCCCCACCGGTTCTCTGCGCTGCTCCCCCCTTCCCCCACCCCGCCGCCCGAATCCCGCGCCGCCTCCTTCCCCTCGGACTCCTCCAGGTCCCTCCCCTGCATCGCCGACCGGTAGACCCTCTCGAGCCTGCCTTCGGCCTCCTGCAGCAGCGCCTCGTACGCGTCATGCGTCTCCTCGAGCCGCACCACCGCGCGGCACGCCTCGAGGTCCCCCTCCGGAATCTGCAAGTCGCCCGCGGTCGCGGAGGCGATGAGGGCGCGGGAGGAGTCGACGAGCTCGTGGTCGGGGCGCGGGCCAAGGAGCTGAAGCGCGGAGCGGGCGGCGGAGACATCGGCAACGGCGCGGGTCATGGCGCGGAGCACGGAGGGGTGGCGAGAGTCCCGGCATGCGCTCGACGAGCTCGAACTCGCCGGCGGAGGAGGGCGTCCGCGGGGACGGCGTCTGCACGGGCGGCTGCTCGATGTCGAAGTCGCCACCACCGGAGGCCGGCCTTGGCTTGGAGAGGGTGGGGAGGTGGGAGAGCACGTACGAGAGGATGGGGTGGGACTGCGGCGCCGGATCCATGGGGAGGTGGGAGCTGGGAGATCGGAGGAGATGGGGATGGGAAGGCAGGGGGAAGAATGGAGTAGGTTGAGGCTGTTTTATGGTGGTTTGGGAAGACGAGAGGAGGCGGCGACGAGTTGGAGGTGGGCCGCCTGGCCGGCAGATTTGTGGGATAATTTTTCTTCAGGGCTTTGAATCGTTAAACATGTGGTGCCATCGCAGCGATCCACGCCATCAGTTGTCCACATAGAATGGTTGCACATTTAGCTGCATATGACCTGTTTGATGAAATGCCTTCTATATATGAGAACATATAGCATCAAGTTATTTTGTTGTCATATGCTCATAAGTACATTTGGCATGTGTAGCATTCGTTGATCTGTGATTATAGATCAAGTACAAGTGATCGAATGCATGAGTAACTGTTAATTCCTCTCAGAGTCTCAGGTTACCTGTTTGACAGGTGCATGTGAAGGTTTCATGAGCATTTGCTCTATTGTTGGATTCTGGTGAATTTTCCGCTGCTTGGGTATATAACTGAGTCATATGAATTGCATGATTTAAGTTCAATGGTGTGCCATGGCAGTACGTCTTGCTGCTTCAAAGGATAGTATGCAAGTATGTAGCATCTGTCGTAGGTACTGCTGAGATATTCCACCAGGAGCAATAACTTGCTCAGAGACTACAGTGTGTGTGACAGCAAGTTCCTGGATAATTTTAGAAGATTGGCACTAAGTATCATGCAGATCTCTACTCCTTAAAAGGAGGAGTTCAAGGTGATGGTGCATCCTACACTCCTTCCCTTTTCACTGATATGTGGGGTCACTTTTTTTGGCTGTGCTCGCGCGGGCTTCACTTCAAAAATTCCTCACCTACTGTCCCTCTCTCTCTCCCACCCACCTGCTTTTTTCTAAAAATCTAAAAAGAAAGAAAAGAAACACCCTCTCTCTCTCCCTCTCACCGGTTGGAGGCGGAGGTAGGAGGAGGCGCGGCTGCGGCAGCGGCTGGCTCGAAGAGGAAGGGGGCGGAGGAAGGAGGAGGCGCGGCTGCGGCGGGGAAGAGGAAGGAGGCGACGGCGGGGGCGGCGCCGGTTGGGGCGGAGGAGAGGAAGGAGGCGACGGCGGGGGCAGCGCCGGTTGGGGGCGGAGGAAGGAGGCGGCGCGACCTCCATCTCACCGGTTGGGCGGCGGAGATAGGAGGAGGCGCGGCTGCGGCGGCGGCTGGCTCGGAGAGGAAGGGGGCGGAGGAAGGAGGAGGCGCGGCTGCGGCAGAGGCGGCGCTGTGGGTGCACCAGAGAAGATGGAGAAGTGAAAAGCGGGAAGAGGACGGCGGAGAAGGGAGGCGCGGTAGGGAGATGCGGACGGCATGGAAGGGGAAGGCGGCGGAGAAGGCGGAGAAAGGAGGCGGAGCTGGAGAAACAGTGGAAAGGGGAGAGGAAGAGCTAAGGCGGCGGTACACTGATGGAGACGATGGCGGCGCTTGGTGGTGGCGGTGGACTTGGTGAGCAGGGTGGAGAAGTGAGGCGGAGGCGCGCCAGCGAGCTGCGGCGGCCGAGATGATGGGGACGCGGTGGAGGAGAGCTGCCGACGGAGGGAGACTGCAGGGAGCAGCGGCATTGGATAGTGAGAAAAGGTGGCGCGCCGGCGGATCTGGTGGAGGAGAGGAATAGGAACGCGGGGAGATGGCGGCGGCTGATGGAATGGCGCACCGACGAGATGCGGCCCGGCGCTCACCGGCGGCCGGAAGTGGAGGAGAATGGGGGGAGAAGCAAGAAGGCGAAGGGGAGACGGAGAGAAGAACCGGGCTCAAGAAGAATTCGCGGCAGCGCTAGGGATTTTAGGCCGGTTGGGGATTTGGAATTTTTGCGATTTAGCCCTCGAACATTTCTAGGGTTTACAAGGAGGTCTTTTCCTATTAGATTTCTTCTGTTTTGGCCCTCAGAAACTCCGATTTCATCGCGGTTTGATCTTACACATCCGTGATGACGCGTATATCTGTACGGAGTAGTCCCGAAATGCCAAATTTGTCGTTTATGCGCCTTAATCGCGCCCGCCTACGAAAAAAATATAAAAATGTAAAATGGTCTATTTTGAGCAATTAGATATTGGAAAAGTATGTAAATAATGATAAATGGTCTCAAAATGCGAAGAATATAAGGGCAAAATGACGGGTAAATGTATGTAAAAATGACGCATGTCACCGGGGCGCGGGGGCGGCGAGGGCCAAGCCGCCGAGGGGCGAGGGGGCCGGACCGCAGGAGAGCCAGATCGCAGGCAGGACGGTAGCCGGCTGGCAGGAGCATTGCGCATTCGCGCCGCAGAGAGTGGAGAGACCGAGAGGCGAGAGCGGACAGGCGACAGCGGAGACTGTGAGAGTGATTTAGAGGAGAGACCGAGCGGACAGTGGACAGCGCCGGAATCAGTGAGTGGTAAGTGGTAATATTTTCTCCCTCTTAATTTACTATTTTGGAGTTAAAGAGTTTATATTTTTAGTGTGTAATTGTATATAGATATTAGATAGTTAATAGTTTAATCTTTATAATTTATTTATAGATTTATAGTTTTATAATGACAATAATTAATTTATTTGTAGATTTTTCTATAATGGAGAAACGAACTTTGTGTAATTATTTCGCAAGCTATTCAAGTGACAGCTTCTCTAATTTTGATGTTGATAAACTTGTTTGACTTGCTGAGATTTATGCTGATGATTTCACGGATGCTAATCGGTTCTTATTAAGAAATCAGCTTCAAACTTCTATTCTCAACATTAGAAGAAGTGAAGAATTCAATGGATGTCGTGATATATCAAAATTTGCTCAATTGATGGTTCAAATAAGAAAAGATAAAACTTTTCGATTGGTATATCGCCTCATTGAGTTGACATTGATACTTCCGATGGCAACGACATCTGTTGAGAGAATATTTTTAGCAATGAATATTATCAAAACAAATTTGCGCAATAAGGTAGCGGATGAGTGGCTCAATGACTTGATAGTGTGCTACACTGAGCGAGAGATCTTTAAAAAGTATTGATGATGATAAAATCATAAACCGCTTCCAAGGCATAAAGTCGCGTATAATGCATTTTCCCCTTGATTCAAATTTATCTTATGATTCAAATTAGTTTATTTGTGATATGTTTTATATAATCTAAATTTTTATTGTCTTTCACAAGTTTCTATTATATCACTAATTTTCATATGTTTCATACACAGGTGACTTATCGCTAATCTGCACTCATGGTAGAATAATTATATATTCTTGAGTATGCATTTCGTATTATCGACTTTCGAGGTACCTACTTTATATTTCTTTATTTTGCATTATTTGTCTCTAATTGTGTGTTTCTATATGAATTTGAAATTCTATAAAAAGTAAAACACTATATTTATGTCAATTTAGTTTAGTCTGACAAAAGATTCAGCCTAGCCTTAATTTTATTCCTAGCTTTGCCACTGATCTATAGTGTTCTTATTTGATAGACTAATTTTAGAGTATTTCCTTTGCTCCCTATCATTTTGCAATTAGACTTTTTAAATGTTACGATTATGTTTTAATCCGTAGCAACGCACGGGCATCCAACTAGTGATAAATAAAATAGGATCCGGAAGAAATCGTGTACGGAAACTACTTCTGGCGTCACCGGAGGGATCCGAAGTTCCGAACTACGAAAGGCTCTTCACAAAACCAAAAAAAGAGTTGGTTATACGACCAATCAGTAGACTGTATCGTTTCTTGTCAATCAAGCTTGCAATCGATCCGTTCGTAGCACTATATATGGTCGATATGTATGCAACGTGAGCAATTAATTGTATGCGCGAGGAGATCAATCGATGTGACGCCGGAAACGTGGCCGACACACGGTTTTGGCTGCAGCTACACGTGCAACCCCATGCCTGGAACGTCCCACGCCATTATTAACAGTTAATCTCTTTATTAATAGTTGCTCATGTTGTCTTCTGTCCCCTGGGCCGGCCTACCGGCCTGCTGCAAGAGCTTTCAATCGAAATTGTCAGTGACATGCCATAGAAAAAACTATAGAGATAATTACATTACTTTTATAATTATATTATTTTTATATTTATAATTTTTAAACAATATATTATTTTACTTTATAAATAAATATCTTTCATATTAATCAACAAGTATATAACTTATTTGTGTAACTTTTTATTCATATTTTAATGTTATTCTAAATTATCTCTGATCTTATATCATTATATTGGATAATTATAATTTATAAATCAACACATGTATTGATTGATGATCATATTTCACAGGTCATGGATATGGGGATATCAAATCACGAATATAGATACATGTTAGAGAACATAGTGCTGGATTGACCCATCTTTAGACACTGTTGAGCTTATTATGTTTTTTGTGTTATCAGTCGATATCAAGCAATGATGATATATAATCCTTGTACCTGATATTAGCATAGTTTTCTACAATGTAATAGTGCACTTCGGGGTTACTAAACACTATTTCGTAATTGGGTAGTTATAAATGCAGCTTTCAAGTATGCTATGAAATGTGCGGAGAAATGTGAGTGGTTGGATATTGGATTTAGCTCTACTACATAATAGGAAAGATATCTTTAAGCCCATTGATGTGGTTAGATAAAAAAAAATGTATGGCCATGCCACGAGTGGTCGAAGAGTCGACCACATGAAGTTATCCATCATTAGATCGGAAAAAAATTGAATAGTTCATGGATAACACATTTCTCACCTGGAGTTTAATCAGGTATTGTGAGGCAAAAGGAGAATACACAAACATGTCATTTAGTCTTACCAGATACAAACTGGTCGTGTGGGTATATTAACTGGTCGTGAGCTGGTCGGACATATTATAGGTTGGTCAACAAACTAATCGTATAGGGGTATGGACTGATCGTTACTAGATACAAACTTGTCGTGAGAGGTTATGAATTGATCGTGAGTGACTAAGACCTGATTACAAATCATATTACACAAAGTTTGTCTAGTTTAATTTTTTGTGTATATTTGGGATCGATATGTCCTACTAGGGTCTGCTACTGACCAGTTATTGGAAATGTGTTTTCGAGTTACAACCAAGTATGCATGAACCTACAGGGTCACACACTTAACGGGTAGGAACAATAAAAATCTAGTCAGAGGTTCTCCGAGTGGAATGTGATCTCTACTCGTGTTGGATTAAAATTCGGCCGGAGGCTCTATATAAAGGGGAGTATTGGGCTATGGTTTAAGCGAGATAGAGAGATATCACACCACCCACCAAAACTCTAGTTGCCTTGTTCCAAAGCCCTTACTGTGGCACTGGTGCTAGCATACCGGTGCACGGCGTTCCATCCGTAGACGTGTGGACTTCAGTGGAGATGCTGCTACGACTGCGGCGCTGATCGGGACGATACAAGGGGAAGGCAATTGGCTTATGGAGATCGACTGCTGCTAGAGGACAATCGGCTTCCGAATATCGTTTTTCAAGGAATTAGATGATCGACTATTTCCACAACATCAACGCACGCTACGTTGAATCGGGCTATTTCCACTTTTTTCCGCTGCACTGCCATCTAGTGGTAACGATATATGATTTCTTAATCACATGACTTTTTGATTTACGTGGTAAAATTTTTGATTTGTGCTAATATAGTCTATCAGTATCCCAACAGAAACGTACGTACGTATTTTACTTTTTGCACTTTCGAATTAGTACTTTAGTAGATCAGGACGACGGTATTCCTGATTACGACGAAGCGTGTGCATTGCGTCTCGTCCTATGGAGTGTACACTTTCTGCCCATTTGAAATCTGTTTGCTAACCATCGAGTAATTTTACATGGGCGTACAATCAACAATATATTACTTACTATTAGGTCACGTTGACATTACTATATAGCTGGCAGTTAGCCAGCTTGCGTCTTCTGCAGGAATAACCAATTTTTTCAATGGAAAAAAGGGCGCTTATGGGGTAGTATGACAATGGTTAATTAGTCATATCATATGAATCATATGACATGCAGGGAACAATTAATTAGTCATGCATATAGTATATTTAGTTAACCCATCACATTTCTCTCTTAATAAAAAAACATGTAGTAGTATCTGTTGAACAACTAGTCAATTTTCGACATGTTTTAATCCAGAAATTCAGCATATAAAACATGACATAAACATGCATGAGTGATCTATGAACGATGTATTCATATTCGCTAACGAACAAGTTAACAAAAGCACCTATTAACATGTTCAAAGCGCACAAAATCAAATACATCAGAAAAGTTTTCAGTATATACCCTCGGGCGGGGCCGGTATCGGAGACACCGGAGGCGCCGTTACCATCAGTCGACATGATGGCCTATTCGATGTAGTCGATCGAGGTGTGATGCAGGACGAAGCTTGATGCAGGAAGATGTTCGCAGTGCAGTCCAGCGAACGATCCACAATCAGGAAGTAGATGTTGCAGATTGACTAGTCGCGCCGATGCGCTCCCCAAAAACTTGATCGCCCGCCTACCCGTGCAGGTACACAAACGGACGGAGCTTCGGAGGCCTACTCGTCCAGAAACTTGTGCGCGCAAGGTTCTGTACTGGAGATGACAGAGAGCAGCAACAAAAACAGAACCACCAGAATACTGTTCTCCCCTCTCTTTCCCGTATGGAGTAGAGAGTCTTTTGTAACAGCAAAAACGAAGAGGCCAGAGTAACTGCAGCCATTACCTCGGAAGTAACCGCAGTCATAATCCACTGGTAACTGCACCGTTACTGCTAGTTACTGCGAGTCGTTTCGATTTTCGAATAGATAAAGAAAAACGCGCCTGCACCCGACACGCCTGCGCGCGTACGCACACGCACACGCACACGCACACGCACGCACCGCACCGCACGGCACGGCACGGCACGGCGCGGCGCGGCGTGGCGTGGCGAGGCGAGCGAGCGAGCGAGCGCGCGCGTGTATTGGCTCTCTCCAATTCCACAAGGGGGTTACCACGTTCCACCTTTTAAAGTGGTGTAACTCACATTCAATTCTCCATATGGGACTAAACAATTTTCTACCTAGCATTAGTTGTGGGCCTAGGAATTTCATTTGATTAATTGCTAAATTAAAATGGGCCAATCCCAATTAATCCAACAATCCCCACCAAATTTCAAGGCACACGAGAAATGCTCTCAGTTCTGCTGTTGTTTGATATACCAGTGTTTCGATGGAGACTGTTAAGTTGAACATCCACCTAGGAAAGGAGTTACACTCATCCACAACTGAACAATGGACTATGCCTTGAATTGACAGTTTTGTGCGAACAAGTTTTACCCAATTCCTTTACTAGTACTAGGCTGCCTAAAGCATCCCCTCTGGTTGGAGCGTATAAGTCATACTCCAAGCCTATTCATGAGTATCTAGAGATCACCCAAATCTCATAGACTGTGACCAGCAGTCGAACTCATATAGGTGTGTTCTTTCTAAGATGTCCTGTAGGCCGACATCTCTGCTTTAAAAAGCCACTTGGATCACATTAAGGTAAAAACCAACCCGCCATACAGAATAGGAGAGAAGCGCATCACTGAAGAAATGAGCCCTGTAAAGGTCTCTTCTCCCAGTCAACCAACAGCTTGTTTCACCATCCTACTTCACGGGATCTCCGATCACATAGAACAGGTTACCACTGTGGTATGACTCATGTGGGTCTCAGGCCCATCTCACTCGATGCACTATCTATCACATTACGTGATAAACCCTTTGTAAATTGGTCTGCCAGATTCTTAGCTGTCTGAATATAGTCCAGTGCTATAACTCCGGAGTTTTTCAGCTTTCTGACAGACTTCAACCACCTCTTAACATGCCTAGATGACTTCATGTTGTCCTTAGAACTGTTCACCTTGATAATTACAGTCTGATTATCACAGTTCATCAGGATAGCCGGTATCGGTTTTTCAACCACCGGCAGATCCATAAGGAGTTCACGAAGCCACTCAGCCTCAACAGTGGCGGTATCTAACGCTGTGAGTTCTGCTTCCATTGTTGACCTCGTTAAGATGGTCTGCTTGCAAGACTTCCAGGAAACAGCACCACCTCCAAGTGTGAACACATATCCACTCGTGGCTTTTATCTCATCAGCATCAGAGATCCAGTTTGAATCAGTATATCCTTCCAGTACCTTTGGGTACCCAGCATAGTGGATGCCATAGCTCACAGTTGCCTTTAGATAGCGCATCACTCTCTCAAGAGCACGCCAATGATCATCTCCCGGATTTGAAACAAACCGGCTTAGCTTGCTCACAGCAAACGAGATGTCAGGCCTCGTAGCACTAGCTAAATACATCAATGAGCCAATGATCTGGGAGTATCTCAATTGATCCCTTGTTATTCTTCGGTTTTTCCTCAATAACACACTAGGATCATAAGGAGTAGAAGCAGGTTTGCAGTCACTATAACCAAAGCGACTCAAGACCTTATCCACATAGTGGGATTGCACGAGTGTAACCCCACCATCACCTTCTCTCAGTAGCTTAATGTTAAGAATCACATCAACCACTCCCAAATCTTTCATCTCAAAATTCTTGGACAGAAAGTCCTTGACCTCCTCAATCACATTGAGGTTGGTCCCAAAAATCAGTATGTCATCAACATACAAGCACAAGATCACTCCTTCTCCCCCACCATAGCGATAGTACACACATTTGTCAGCTTCATTCACAACAAAGCCAGCAGATGACAAAGTTTTGTCGAACTTCTCATGCCATTGCTTAGGTGCTTGCTTTAGGCCATACAAAGACTTTAACAACTTGCACACCTTTCCTTCTTGACCTTGTACCACAAACCCGTCTGGCTGATCCATATAGATCTCCTCCTCCAACTCTCCATTTAGGAAAGCTGTCTTAACGTCCATTTGATGAACGAGAAGACCATGAGAGGCAGCCAGGGCAAGTAGTACTCGAATTGTGGTCAGTCGGGCAACAGGTGAATAAGTATCAAAGAAGTCCTCGCCTTCTTTCTGGGTATAACCCTTGGCCACAAGCCTTGCCTTGTACTTTTCAATTGTACCATCAGGCCTAAGCTTTTTCTTGAAAATCCATTTACATCCTACAGGTTTACACCCATAAGGACGGTCAACGACCTCCCAAGTTCCATTAGACATAATAGAGTCCATCTCACTCCGTACTGCTTCCTTCCAATAGTCAGCGTCAGGAGAAGAATATGCCTCTTCCATGGTTCTTGGAGTGTCATCCACGAGATATACAATGAAATCATCACCAAAAGACTTTGCAATCCTCTGTCTCTTACTCTTTCGAGTAACTTCATTGTTATCCTCTTCAGGATTTTCCATAGGCGTTTCCTTAACATGTTCTATCGGCACAAAGGAATCAAGGGAAATTATAGGTTCTTGACTAGATGAGCTAGGTACATCACATTTCATAGGAAATTCATTCTCAAAAAATATAGCGTCTCTGGACTCTATGATTGTACCAACACGCATGTCAGGTACTCCAGTTTTTATAATTAAGAACCTATAACCCACACTGTGCATAGCATAACCAAGAAATACACAATCTACGGTTTTTGGTCCAAGTTTGCGCTTCTTGACAATTGGCACGTTAACTTTGGCCAAACATCCCCAGGTGCGCAAGTATGAGAGAGTCAACTTCTTCTTTTCCCATTCCTCGAATGGTGTTACTTCTTTATTCTTTGTAGGAACTCTATTCAGGACATGACACGCGGTCAATATAGCCTCACCCCACCATTCCTTAGAAAGTCCCGCAGTGTCTAACATGGCGTTAACCAAATCAGTTAGAGTGCGATTCTTTCTTTCGGCAACCCCGTTTGACTCGGGAGAATAGGGAGGCGTCCTCTCATGAATAATTCCATGTTCCTCGCAGAATAAAGTAAACTCATTTGAAAAATACTCTCCCCCCACGATCAGACCTTACCCGCTTGATTTTCCTCTCAAGTTGGTTTTCTACCTCAGCTTTATAGATCTTAAAGTAATCCAACGCTTCATCTTTTGTTTTTAATAAGTACACGTAGCAAAATCTAGTGCAATCATCTATAAGCGTCATGAAGTATTTCTTTCCACCTTTAGTCAACACGCCATTCATCTCGCATAAATCAGAATGAATGAGTTCTAACGGTGCCAAATTCCTCGCCTCTTTTGCTGCCTTGTGAGGCTTGCGAGGTTGTTTCGATTGAACACACGCATGGCACTTAGAACCTTTGACCAAAGTGAATTTCGGGATTAAACTCATATTAGCTAAGCACGTCATACACCCAAAATTAACATGACAAAGTCGTGAATGCCAAACATTAGATTCATCATCATCATTACACACATGGTTCACAATTTTATTACAGGAATCCATCAAAGAAAAACGGAACAAACCTCCGCTCTCATAGCCTTTACCAACAAATGTTCCATACTTAGACACGACACATTTATTGGACTCAAAAGCAAGCCTAAAACCATCTCTACATAGTAGAGATCCGCTAACGAGATTCTTCTTTATGGAGGGGACATGCTGCACGTTCTTCAACTGCACGGTCTTTCCCGAAGTAAACTTCAGATCGACCGTACCAACACCATGAACAGCTGCATGCGAACCGTTCCCCATCAACAAGGAGCAACCTCGACCGACCTGATAAGATGAAAACAAGGAAATATCAGCACAAACATGAATATTAGCACCAGTATCAACCCACCACTCAGGTGATTGACAAACAGAAAGAACTGTAGGTAAATAATTACCGTACCCCGATGTTCCTCCAGCGTCACTAATAACCATGTTGGCAGACTTCTTCTGCTTATCCTTGCGATCTGGACAATCCTTAGCCCAATGGCCAGAATCACCGCACACAAAGCAGCTGCCCTTTCCTTTGCCTTTCTTCTTAAACTCAGTAGTAGCCTTGGGCTTGACAAAAGACTTATTTTTCTTTTTGTTGTGGAAAGCCTAAGGATTCTTCTTCTGCACCAAATTGGCGCTAGAACCTCCCTCGGCAGCAACTTTCTTGCCACGAGTATCTTTTGCCCTCGCCTTCTCTTCAACACCAAGAGTGCCAATGAGATCAGTAACACTGAACTCCTGCCTCTTGTGCTTTAGAGAAGTAGCAAAATCCGACCAAAAGGGTGGTAACTTGGCGATAATACCGCCAGCCACAAACTTGTCCGGTAACTCGCACTTATTGTTCTCAAGCTCCTTTGCCAGCGCCTGAATCTCATGAGCTTGCTCTACTACAGAACGGTCATCAACCATCTTGTAGTCATAGAACTGCTCCATGACATACAGCTCACTGCCAGCATCGGAAACTCCGAACTTGGCCTCAAGTGCATTCCACATATCTTTGCCCGTAGGCAAATGCATGTACACATCCACAATATTATCCGCCAGTATGTTGACAAGTGCACCTCGAAAAAAGTTATCCGCTACATTGAACTTGCGTTCATCCTCATCAGACAGAGGCTCAGCGGGCTTTCCTTGTGCAACATGAAAACATTCCATGGCAGTAAACCACAGGATTGCGCGTGCACGCCATCTCTTAAAATTTCAACCATCAAACGGAGGGTGTGGCTTAAGCGACGCAGCAAAGCCAACTACCGAAAAAGACCTATCAAGTTTTTGGATTGTTGAACAACTAGTCAATTTTCGACATGTTTTAATCCAGAAATTCAGCATATAAAACATGACATAAACATGCATGAGTGATCTATGAACGATGTATTCATATTCGCTAACGAACAAGTTAACAAAAGCACCTATTAACATGTTCAAAGCGCACAAAATCAAATACATCAGAAAAGTTTTCAGTATATACCCTCGGGCGGGGCCGGTATCGGAGACACCGGAGGCGCCGTTACCATCAGTCGACATGATGGCCTATTCGATGTAGTCGATCGAGGTGTGATGCAGGACGAAGCTTGATGCAGGAAGATGTTCGCAGTGCAGTCCAGCGAACGATCCACAACCAGGAAGTAGACGTTGCAGACTGAGTAGTCGCGCTGATGCGCTCCCCAAAAACTTGATCGCCCGCCTACCCGTGCAGGTACACAAACGGACGGAGCTTCGGAGGCCTACTCGTCCAGAAACTTGTGCGCGCAAGGTTCTGGACTGGAGATGACAGAGAGCAGCAACAAAAACAGAACCACCAGAATACTATTCTCCCCTCTCTTTCCCGTATGGAGTAGAGAGTCTTTTGTAACAGCAAAAACGAAGAGGCCAGAGTAACTGCAGCCATTACCTCGGAAGTAACCGCAGTCATAATTCACTGGTAACTGCACCGTTACTGCCAGCCACTCGTTAATGCTAGTTACTGCGAGTCGTTTCGATTTTCGAATAGATAATTGTTTAGGCGTGGCGTGGCGAGGCGAGCGAGCAAGCGAGCGCGCGCGTGTATTGGCTCTCTCCAATTCCACAAGGGGGTTACCACGTTCCACCTTTTAAAGTGGTGTAACTCCCATTCAATTCTCCATATGGGACTAAACAATTTTCTACCTAGCATTAGTTGTGGGCCTAGGAATTTCATTTGATTAATTGCTAAATTAAAATGGGCCAATCCCAATTAATCCAACAGTATCCGGTGGCCATCAGGTACAGTGTTTTGGATCATTAGGTTCTCTGAACCAAATCACAGTTAAGTTACACGACCTAGTGTATCTATCTCTTGCACAGTTTTACTCATCTTGGTCAATTTATAGTACACATTAGCTAGCGTACGTAGGACATGATCGTTCCAGTTTCTCTGAATCAAACCGTAAAGGGTTGATTACACATGTGGTCTAGTGGATGATATTTTACCATGTACATCCAATTTGGTCTCCAAGTGGACGTGCAGTAACCTGCGAATGTAGCTAGCTTTAGGTTCCTGTCATGTGAACCATGCTATGACATTTTATGCCAACTTGCTCTCCGATCTTTCATCGATCTTGTTGCACGAAGATTTGAGACAGCACAGTTGTCCGTCGCTTTTGGTCAATTTCACCTCGTGCGAAAAATTCATAGCCAGTTATCAATGGTGATTAATATGTCTCAAAAGTCATGAACAATAATGGTACTGATGAACGGCAGATGCTTCGTTCAGACATCATATCAGAGAAATTAAATTAACCTGCATAGATATTCATACACGCAACGCATATGGCAACTTGATCGCCCGGGTGATTACTCTTTAAGATGAGAACAGAATACGCGCGCTCTCCTGCAGGCGCACATCGACAGAGTTAGAGGTGGGACTTGGGCCGAGCTTCTTTGGGCCAGCCCGAAGCACGGCCGGCACGGCCCGGCCCAAGCACGGCCCGGCCCGACACGTGGCGGGCCGTGCCGGCACGGCACGAACGGTGGGCCGGGCTGGGCTTCAAAATCCGGCACGGTGGGCGGCACGGCACGGCACGGCACGGCACGGCAGATCGGGCCGTGCTCGGGCCGGCACGGCACGAAGAGCACGGTTGGCCAGAAACTATTTAAAATTGATTTCTTAACTATAGTAAATTGTACTCATGACTCTCCTTGAGCTTTTCTATTTGACTAGTTGGGTAGGCCTATGCTAGATTGTCGGGCGATGTCCACGTACGCCATAGTCTAATTTGCACCAAAATATGCATTCCATTGGACTAGATGACCAAGTTCGAATGTGAAATGACATGAGACAATAGAATCGAATTTTAAGTAGGTTTTTAATAAGGCGGATACAAGAGAAAGGAAGATAGCGGCCACCGCTACTATTGTCGCTATCGCTTTTGTCGTGTATAGTTACTTTGGGCTGGGCTTGGGCTGGCACGGCACGAACGCCGGCACGGTGGGCTTTGGGCCGTGCTTGGGCCTGGCCGAAGACGAGGCGGGCCAGCACGGCACGACACGACGGGATCACTGGGCCGAACTGGCACGGCACGAAACGGCCCGAAGCACGGTGGGCCTGGGCCGTGCCGGCACGGCACGGCCCAATTCCCACCTCTAGACAGAGTTACTGTCATGCACATGTTTTAGATTGGGATTGGCACAAGAAAAGAAAAAGAAAAAACTGGGCTTAAAATTAATAAAAATGGTCTGTCAATCTGCCTCCCAATCTAGCCAACTCAAGATTGTTTTCCCAACCCAATTCGCTGTCATGAGTCATGACCGACGCCATTGACAGGTGTCCAACCAAATTAAACAAAATCATTTCGGTGAGATCAGGCGGTTTTCTTTTGTCCTTCTGATAACGTGATGTGATCTTCGTACGGCTTCCTTTCTAATGATGTAGTACTAGTTAACTAGCAGCATAGGCGCGGCGACACGCCGCGCCAGCCACCGTGTGCATCGAAGTAAAAGAGGCGATAATTTGTGAGGAGTTTTTTTAAAAAAATCGAGGGCACATGCGTATTTTCGAAAAAGTTAAAGGGTTTTTTCGTAAAAATTGAGGACCCGTATGTAATGAAATGAGGACCCGTGCGCAATTTAGAAAACCGCGGGGCGCCATCCTGCAAATTGGAGGGGGTTTTTCACAAAAATCCGCCGCAGAAAAAACCGCCAGGGACCTTTTCGCGAGAAAAAATGACCTCTTTGCGAGGAAAATGGACCTGTACGTAATTTCCAGAAAACTGGAGGGATTTCCCTCCCCCGGCCGTACCGAAATCCCGCGCCACGCGCCGGCCGGGGCGCGGGCGACGTGGCGGGGGCGCTGGCCGGGAATCCCCCTGCTATAAGAAGGGGTATTATTTGTGTCGAGGTATGAGTAGGATCATCGTTCGTTGCTTTCGGCTTTCGTAGCATGCAGTGTTTGAGCTTCTGCATTGGCCGGGTGAAGTCGTGTGTGAAACTTAAAATAGAAATAATATCAATTACTCGGATTACCATCTTTTTGTAACAGCTAGCTAGCTCTTCCTTAATTTCTGATTGAATTGATCAGTGCATAAGTGTGTACGGGGCTGTGATAACCAACTGAACATTGATCTGCACCCCTTGACAGAAGAATGAAGTGTCATCCTGAACCATCTCCGATTAATTCAAACACATATATTTATTTTCTCTTTTTAACAAGAGATGCATATTTAATTTCCCCTTCTTTTCTGTGCTAACGGAACAACTAACTAGTGCAATCGTAAGGTTCACAACACATAGATCATAGGTTTAAATTCTGGAAAATCATATTACAAAGTCTAACTCTGATCATCAATCAGAAAGATAATGTCTCTTACAGTTAGACTATACAACGGTTGACATTTAATCTCCCCTTAATTGATTGCGAGCTGAGTGCGCGCATACTAGATGCACTAGAATGGAAACTGGCAACACCTGGAGGCATCTAGAATTCTAGCTATATAGCGAGAGGAAGGCCGTCGGCTGTTGCATTGCGTCTGCATGTGGTGGGTTGTCTCTTACGTATCCTACGTTTTTGTAGGATCTATGCCAATAATCAGATGGGAGGTAAATAAATTCTGAAATTTTCTTTTAACATATTCAAAATCTTTACTCGAATAACTATGATAGTCACCAAGTTCAGATCACACCAACACGGCTATGCAAACCAAACCTACAAACAAAAGCCAACAAAAATCAACAGCCTCTACACAGGGCCGGTTAGACCACTGTTGATGGGCCGGTCTAACAGCCAGCCTATAACCGGTCACACTGGTGGGCCATCTGATTGCAGGTCTGAGGCTGGTCCAACTGGTCTCCTATTTCCAAACCTAAAAACTTATCAGGTCAAAAACTTAAATATGAAGAATATGTTTAATTCTCATCCAAACACACCCAAATTTTGCATGAAACTTTGCAAAAGGGAATAATGATGATGATGACGATGATAAGGATGATGGTAATGACATTGACATGATCGAAGCCGAAGGGACAAGGTTCAGCCTCATGCAAATTTCTAGTGATAAATATGTTCAACTTCGTCACCCAAATCAGTTCAAGAAACCGACAAGCTCAACGGATCCCTGGTTTCACACTAAATTTCAAGAAGAAGTGTTCAACCAAATCTACAATCATCATAAATAATTTCCGGATCATAAGTATGTAAATTGGAGACATTTGAATACTCTTGACCGCTTTGCCAGAGCCTATAGCCTCTTTCAGAGAGTGGGTCTACAAGACATAGTGGCATTGAAATATGATTATCAAGAAGACATGATTCACCAATTCTACGCTACCGTATCTGTCTCCTATGACTTTGATTACATGGTATGAATGACCAGAAATCAAAGGATTGAAGCTTCAAAGGCTGATTTTGAACTAACACTTGAAACTTATTCAAGCCAATATGATAAGATGTACTCCCGTGGAGCACTCCAAACCCCAACATAGTGTGTTTTATGATGCCAATGTGAATGTGGGGGGGGGGAGTGGTCTCCACCTTAGCCCAATCGGTCCATTGCACCAGGAGGCCCAATAATCGCGAGGCCACATGATTTGCTCATGAGGACTGTTGCAAGGGAAAAGACGGTATTGCTTCAACAATTGTAGACCTAGATAGGGATATTTATGTAACAATTCTTCTCATGTTTATAAATATACATCTTAGGGTGCTGTAGAGGATGACTCTCTTTTTTAGGCAAATTTAGGTAGCAGACTTCTATCCCCTGTGGCCTCCCAGTAGCCCCTTTGTTTATATTTAGTCTATAACCATAATAGTTAATGCAATCCGTAGGGAGCGGTGTAGAAGCAACGAGCTGAGAAAGGAGTGTCTGGATGCAATGGCGCCAAAACAGACACCCACATTGACTAACAAGTGAAAGAGGAGCACCACACCAAGACTACCACGGCAAGGGAGAGGGAGCCAGCCCGCGAAGGTTTCCCACCTCCATGGCAGCGACACATTGGCGAGGCAGCGCCCTTACCCGTGATAGGTAACTAGGGTGGCTCTTCAGTAGCAACGCCAATGACAGAGTGGGAAGCATTGCCAATGGAGGACCCAATTGCGGCGGGCAACCAAAACATCAAGGTCTGCACCGCTCAAGTAGTGGTCTCCGTCGACATTGACACCGTCGCCATCACCACAAGGGGAGCGGGGGCTGTCCTCCCCAATGCCGAGCGCAGGCGTAGGCCCCCTTGAAGTGGTCCTTAGAAAGTTGCAGCAAGAATTAGTGGATCTACGAAAACCCATGTGCGAGATGCAGGAGAGTCGAAGCCAGCCGACGCCCGCCATGATAGTGGCGGAGGTGGTCAGAGAAGGGACGGAAAGCTGCGAGGCTAACAATGGGCTATAATGCCTCTCAGAGGGTGGACCCTAAGCCCCCCTCTGCGCAGGCCTGCAACGAAGCGCCTAGCTGAAAGACTTCAAAATGCCTACGGTAGAGCCATACAAAGGTGACATAGACCCCCATGAGTTCCTGCACGTCTATGAAACAACCATCAATGAAATGGGGGAGATGACTTGATGAAGGCGAAGGAGTTGGTGCTTGCCCTTTAGGGGTCTCACTCTCTTGGTTTTTCACCATCTTCCCCGGCTCGGTGTATGCGTGGGAGTAGATTCAGGATCTCATGCACAATAATTTTCAAGGCAACTACGTAGAGCGAGTTGACGCTGGCCACCTCTTTGCGGTGAGACAAGCGCTAGGGGAGAATCTACGAGCCTATTTCAAATGCCTTGCGAAGGCCCGCTGCCAAGTAAGGGACATCAATGACATGACCATCATCAACGCGGCTATCCGTGGCCTCCAAAAGGGCCCACTCATGGAGTATAACATGTGAAAGCCCATAAAAACATTTGCCAAGCTCTTCGACAAGATGGAGAAATATGCTAGGGCAGAAGGAGACACGATGTGTGGCAAGGCAGTGGTCATGCCACCCACCTTCGAAGCTAAGCCAGCTCCCGATGCCACGAAAGAGGGCTCCAACCGCAAGTAGTGAAGTAGGTCCCGACCCAGATATGTCCTCGACATTGAGGGAGTTGAGGAGAGCACTACTTCTGAAAGTTGTGGCCAAGGCTGAAGGGGTCGTGGGCGCAAAAGGGGGTGTGGTTGGGAGGACTCCTGACAGCAGGGAGCATGGTGCGAGGTGCCTAGCTATGGAGACTACCTCACTCACGATTGCCCCACCATCGTGACACTCCAGAAAAGTGTAGCCAGAGAGTGTGATAAAGAGATGAGGGTGCCGGCAGTGGCACACGTACATCTGCCCCCAGAGGTACTGCTTGTCTAACCCCCACAGGCTATCCTGAGGGCCCTGAGGGCGGCCCCCTAGGGTGATCAATGTCATCTCTGGTGAATAGTCCCTAGAGTTCCCCTCCAAGAGATAATGGAGGGCCTACGCACGCAAAATCCACCACATCACCACATACCCCATGTAGGTGGTCCTAGAATGGGCCCGCGCTGACATCACCTTCAAGGCTAAAGATGAGTCAGGGTGAGCTTCCCCCACTAAGACCCCCTCGTAATCGAGACTAGCACGTAGGGTGTGATGTGAGGTGAGTCTTGGTAGACGGAGGCAACTCAGTGGACCTTCTATTCATTGATGCCTTCGACTAGATGGGCATCTCCTGAAGCAGGTTGAAGCCATCAGGTACCCCCTTCTCAGGCTTCGGCGAGCAGCCAGTCCATGCGTTGGGGAAGATAGCGCTCAACGTAGCCTTCAGACGAGGAGAGCAGTGAAAGCATGAAGTCATCAACTTCGACGTGGTGGACCTCCACTGTCCTTACAATGACATCTTGGGGAGAGCCACCCTCAACGCCTTTGGTGCAATCCTGCATCACAACTACTTTTGTATGAAGCTCCTGAGACCTGCAGAAATCATCATGGTGTACGACAACCAAGACCTCACACGCCAGATCAAGTTCGGCATGCAAGGCCCACGTCGGAGGGTACACTACGTAAGGGAAATGATGACATAGGCCTCCGCGTGAGCCACTCCCTGTAAAACAAGCCCCTTCCCAAAAGCTCTCCCTCCATCAGCCCTAGGGTGGATGCTAAAGCCAATGCCTGACGGCGAAACAAAGAGGGTGCCACTCAACCCAAAGGACCCATCAAAGTAGGTGTTGATGGGGGGCGACCTCACTCTAGAGGCCAAGTGAAGCTTACTTGAGGTGTTTCACAAGAATGCAGATGTCTTCACATGGAAGCCCAATGACATGACCAGAGTGGACAGCTCAACCATCGAGCACAGGCTAGCAGTGTGCTCCAACGCAAAGCTAGTCAAACAGTGCCTGAGGAGAATGTCCCTAGATAGGCAAGAGGCTGCCAAGGCCGAGGTGTCCAAACTACTTACCTCTGACATCATCAGAGAAGTGGTCCAACTAGAGTGGCTTGGCAACCCAGTGCTCGTGAACAAAACAAATGGTGCCTGGCACATGTGCATAGACTTCACCAACCATAATAAGGCATGCCCCAAGGAAAATTATCCATTACCCCACATCGACTAATTGGTGGACGCAACAACAGGCTGTGAGATGATGAGATTCCTCGATACATACTTTAGGTACCACCAGATACGTGTGGCAAAGGAGGATGAAATGGAGACAAGCTTCATAGTCCCCAAGGGGACATATTGCTTCGTCATGATGCCCTTTGGGCTAAAGAATGCTGATGCCACCTTCACCAGGCTGGTCACACTCATCAGGAAGGTCCAGAGGCTTACAGGTCGCCTAGTTGCCCTCAGCCATTTCCTATCAAGGGCGGTGGATTGGGTGCTACCCTTCTTCAAAACACTTTGTGACTCATGGAACTTTTAATGGATCAATGAATGTGCACAGGCCTTAAAAGACATGAAGGAGTACCTCACCAAGTTCCCCAGGCTCGCATGTCCACTACTAGAGGCTCCACTATTGTTGTACCTGGCAACAACTCCCCACACAGTTAGCGCGGTGCTTATGCTGGAAGAAGGCTCCGCACAACGTCCAGTCTACTATGTCTTCGAAGCCCTGCAAGGGGAGAAGACACAGTACACCAAACTGGAGAATCTAGCTTATGCATTGCTAATGGTTTCACGCAAGCTATGGCATTATTTCCTAGCAAACAACATCACAATACCCTCATCCTTCCCACTCGGGGATATGCTATAGAACAAAGAAGCCACAGGCCACATCGGTAAGTGGACGGTGGAGCTAGCCCCCTTCTCCATCACCTATGTCACGTGTACCACTATAAAGTCACAGCTGTTGGCCAACTTTATCGCTGAATGGACTCCCACGAGCCGGCAAACTTGTCAACCACCTCTAGAGCCAGTGTGGGCCCTGCACACAGACAGAGCATACTGAACAACGAGCGCAGGGTGGCCCATTATCACAATGCCTGAGGGGCGAGCCTTGACATATGTAGCTTGCCTCGATTTCCCCACGACCAACAACACGGTAGAATACAAATCACTATTGTTCGGGCTTTGCAAAGCAAAGGAGCTTGGGGCATGGAGGGTCCTATGCACACTGATTCCTGTTTTCTCAAGGGACATGTGGGCAAGTCCTACCAGGTTAAAGACCCCGACCTTACCAAATATCTCATCGTGGTCAAGGCAAGAGAGTGGCATTCTCTAGGGGTAACTGTCAAGCTGATACCATAGTCCGCCAATGCAGAGGTGAAACGCCTTGGCAAAAGCCTCCAGCCAAGGCTGTGAGCCATCATCAGGCATCTTTTTCAAAGTCCTAACCTCCGCCGTGGTGCCTCAGGAGCAAGATACCACCTTGGTCTTACATGTCAATCATGACGATGACTGGAGGTAGCTCATCGTCTTTTTCCTACAAAGGATCAATGAGCTAGATGACCCATGCAAATTGAGGAGGTTGATGCATCGGGCAAGAACTTTTGAGCCGGTGGAGGGTATACTCTACAAGCAAGGTGTCTGTGCCCTGCTGCTACGCTGCCTCTCCCATCAGGAAGGCTAGGAGCTCCTCTTTGGAGATTCATGGCGGCTTATGTAGCTCGCATATGGCTCCCAGGGCCCTCGTGGGTAGGGCCTTTTGCCAAGGCTTCTACTGGCCAATGGCAGCCTCCGATGCCAAGGAGTTGGTCAAGCGATGACAAGGATGCCAGTGGATAGACATATTTTCCCATGCCCCTCCAACCCCCTCCAACTGATCCCGCCCGAGGGTTGACATCTTTGGACAGCTGCCCCATGCCTCAAAGGTCATCGATTCATCATCGTCGCAAATGACTGCTTCTCCAAGTGGCCTGAGGCAATACCCCTTGCCGAGATTACTACCACAGCTACACAAAAATTCCTATGGCAGAACATTATATGTCGCTTTGGAGTCCCCAGAGAAATCACGATCGACAACAGACTTCAATTTGACATAGCAACCTTCTAGGCATTTTGTGAATGCATAGGCATCAATGTGTGATATGCCTCCGTAAGCCACCCATAGTCCAATGGGGCGGTCGAACGGGCGAATGGCAATATCTCTAATGGCATCGAAAAGCACTTGGTCAGCCTCCCCAAAGGAAAATGGCCGGAGGAGTTACCACAGGTGCTCTGGTCCATGCGCACTTCCATCTTGCAATCCACAAGGTTCACTCCGTTCAAACTACTCTTTGGGAATGAAGAAATGATTTCCGAGGAGCTCAGGGCGAAGTCCCATCGAGTATTGACCTCTGCTCCTCTAGAGGAGTATGCCATTTTGCTCGACCTCATTGATAACGATAGCATTTAGGCCACATGAAACATCACCAAGTATCTTTGCCTGAACACAGCCTCCTACAACAAGAAGGTGAAGCTGTGTCAATTCGCACTAGGGCACCTCATCCTAAAAAGGCCCTCCACGCTGCCACGGCAGGTAAGCTAGAATCCAAGTGGGAGAGGGCCTACATAATTACGGCCTCCTTCAGGGTGAGCTCCTACCATCTCTCTACCTTAGATGGAGTGGACCTAAAACACACATGGAACGGTGACCACCTTTGACGCTACTACCCATAACCGTTGTTAGGCAGCCACGTGTGCTCATGCCACATGTACAAACATTTGTAAAGGTACACCCACATAAATGGTGTTTTGATAATAAAGCCCCTCTTTTTGGCCCACACACTCACTATCTCAAACTGCAAAGTAGGGCACGGAACTCACAGGCTCCGTGCCAACTCCACAAAGTATAAATATGAACACGGAGTCTAACGACTCTATGCCACTCTATGGAGTACAAATAAGAGTTGGGACTCTCATGTGTCCTGACAAACTCTACGGAGTATAAATACAAGTGCGGAGTGCAACGGCTACGCGCTACTCTACAGAGTATAAATAAGAGCCATGACCCTCGTGCGTCTTGGCCAACTCTACGGAGTATAAGTATAAGCACAGAGTCCAATGACTATGCGCCACTCTAAGAAGTATAAATAAGTGTCAAGACCCTCATGCATACTGGCCAACTATATGGAGTATAAATACGAGCGCGGTGTCCAACGGCTCCACGCCACTCTACGGAGTACAAATAAGAATTAGGACCATCATGTGTCCCAGCCAACTTTATGGAGTATAAATAAGAGTGCAAAGTCGATGGGCTTTGCACAAATTCTATGGAGTATAAATATGAGCGTGGAGTCGATGGGCTCCATGCCACTCTACGGAGTATAAATAAGAGCTAGGGCCTTCATGCATCTCGGCCAACTCTACGAATTATAAATACGAGCGTAGAATCCAATGGCTCCACACCACTCTACAGAGTATAAAATAAGAGCCAAGACCCTTGTGCATCTTGGCCAACTCTGTAGACCAACTCTGTAGAGTATAAATATGAGCGTGAAGTCCAACGGCTCTGCGCTAGTCTATGGAGTATAAAAAAGAGCCACGACCCTCGTGCATCCAGGTCAACTCAATGGAGTATAAACACGAGCACAAAGTCCAATGGCTCTATGCCACCCTACGGAGTACAAATATGAGAACGGAGCCCACAAGCTTTGAACCATAGGGCCTCTGCACTGGCCGGGTTACCATAAAGGAATGATGAAACACTTGTGTGTAACTTGTCCTACCGCCAACTTCGTCTATGCTCGTCTGAAGGGTGGGGATGGACCACACATGAGCCCAAATCGTCCTACCACCGACTCCGTCGATGCTCATGCGAAGGGTGGCGGACGGACCGCGTGTGAGCCCAACTCATCCTACCAAGGACTTTTATCGACGCATGTCTGAAGGGTAGGGGATGGACCACGCGCGAACCCAACTCATCCTACTGCTAACTTTGTCGACGCATGTCCGAAGGGTAAGGGATAGAGCGCGCGTGAGCCAACCTCGCCATACCACTGACTTCGTCGATGCTCATCTAAAAGGTAGGAGATGGAGCGTGCACAAGCCTAACTCGTCCTACTGTTGACTTCATCGACACTCGTGTGAAGGGTGGGAGACGGACCGTGCGCGAGCCCAACTCGTCCTACCGCCAACTTCATCGACACTCGTGCGAAGGGTAGGGACGAACCGTGTGCGAGCCCAACTCATCCTACCGCTGACTACTTCGACGCTTATGTAAAGGGTGGAGAATGAAGTGCGCACGGGCCCAACTTGTCCTACCGCCGACTTCATCGATGATGTCTGAAAGGTATGGGATGGAGCGCGTGCGAGCCTAACTCGTGCTACCATCCATTTCGTCGACGCTTGTATGAAGGGTGAGGGATGGAGTGAACACAAGCCTAACTCATCCTATCACCGACTTCATCAATGCTCATTCGAAAGGCGGGCAATGGAACACGTGTAACCCTAACTCGTAATAATGCGAGTTCATCGATGCATTCCAAGGGGGGATAGAGCCTCTGCGACTAACTTTGTATTATCATTGACCTCGTTGATGGTATAGGAGTAACATAATATATTCATGTATATATTTTACACGTGAACCCAAATGTCTCTGCATCATGCAGAGCCAACACATCAATCGCCCTCATTGGAGCTTTCTATCTTTACACAATCATTCAGACAGACAAACGCTCGAGGTCGAAAGTCCACCCAAAAGTGTATGGACTCCTCCATTGAACTCCAATGGCAAAGACCGCGGCGAAGAAGATGCACTGCAATGAAGGGTCGGTCTCTGCTGAGCACCTATCTAAAACATAGTAACCAAAAACAGCGATGAAAGGAAATTGCAAAGTCACCAAAAGATAAATATATTCCCAAAAGGGGCATCCCAATACAAGCATCACACATTCACTGATAAAGCATGCATGCAAACCTAGAAAATGCTCCGCACAGTAGCCTATGGCCTCACACCTATTGACTGACCTCTGTGGTGACTATGCCAGATGGTTGTCGCAGGGTCAGCTCTCTAATCCATGTGCTAAGCTCCATAGTCACTCTGAGAGTGTGCTGCAGTGACACCTTTGCGGCAGCCTTGCCCAGAAATCCCCAGATATGCTTGCGGAAGGCGCGCATGGAGTGCCACATCGCGTAAATAGCTTGTAGCATCACTGTGTTCCCTGGGGGAGGTCTAGGGTCAGGTTTGCTAGCTCACCAATATGCAGACACCCGCGGACATGCTGCTGCCCAAGAAGAATCTGCATTGTCACTTGCGTGCAATGTCCCTGTAAGCATGAGCCGCCTTTAGGGAAAGCACCGAAACATCACGTATACGTTAGATGCTGCCCCTAAAGATCCTTCTGCCCATGGGAGTGCGGGGGGACATCGACAGTGAGGTCTACCAACGTCTCCTCCACTGATTGCATGGCCTCCCATGCCACCATGGTGGACTGGTCGCGAAGGCGATGGCCATCTACCTGCTTTGCCTGCAACTGGCCCTTCTCCTCCTCTAGAGTGCCGATCTGTCATAGGAAGTTCCATCGTTCCTCCATGATGCGACCGTTAGCCTCTGCAACGGTGATAGCACCCACTCCCTCCAATTTGATGAAGCAAATATGAGCCTCGCGCTCACTAGCAAGTATTATAACCGCCTCCTCTGCTTGCCGAGTGGCAGCGAGCGCCGTCTAGGCATCCTCCGTGGCCTTTCAAAGTGATGAGGCTTCCGATTATGCAGCTTGTAGCTGCTCCTGCAGGAGTGCCAATTCCCAAAGCGCTGTTGTTTGGAGCGCTCATGCCACAGCCACCGTCTACATAGCAAAGCAATACTAATCATTCAAGAACAAAGCAAAAGTGATAGAGTGAGGGGTGATGAAATATGAGGAATAGGCATACCCTCACTTCACTAGCCTCCAACTCCCTGAAAAGGAGTTTCGTCCCACATGAGTGGAGGGCCCTTTGGTCGATGGCAGGTCCACGCACTCTACAGCACCACGCAGAGCACGAAGCACCTCTAGTTAGAGGACGAAGTCCTCCAGAGAAAGCCATCGTGACTCCATCCCTACCGCCTTTGCCATACAGAGCCAGGAAGTTTCCTCCACACTAGGGGCTCCATGGCCCAATTCATGATGTGTCCCCCACGCTGAGAGCGGCTTTGAGCCCAATGACAAGCTCTTGCCCAAAAGAATGTGGATCTGACGCCAGAGAGGGGGGGCCGCTGATGAGAGCAATAGTGTAAAAGAGAGTAGCAGGGATAACCGCATGAAGTCCTAAGAATAAAAGGAGGAACTCAAACTTGCAAGGTGCCAGTCAGAGTTGGCCATCAGTGCACTCTTCTCACCTCGTGCGAGGCCTTCCCTGGGAGGTGTCAATGCGGCAGGGGCCACACAGCTTGGCCTAGCTGGAGGTGTGCCAACTTCAGAGCTGGAATCATCATCCACCTTACCCATGGCAATCCAAAACCAAGTCATGGGGGCCAACATGAGCAACTCTAACCGTGTGCGCTTTGTAGGATGATCAGGCAATGCTGAGGTGATGGTTGCATAGGGGAAAGTGAGGCCATCAGCTCTGACAGTGAAGGGTCCACCACCGCTACGCCCTCAGGTGCCTTTGACCCTTTGGGGGCCTAACCCTTGTCTGGGCATGTGGTAGGGTCCGCGTCGTGGGCCGCTTCACCTCCCACCACGTTTGAATCTAGCGCGATGGCAACGCAAGGATTACTGTCATCATTTCCGGTGGTACCATCCTCGCCAGTTCCATTTCCATCCTCACTTCTATTGTCATGGTCTTCACAGTCTCCAGTGTTGTTACCCTCATCATCCACATCCTCCTCTACGCTAGACTTGTCGAAGCCACTACGTTCCTCGGCGCTGGAGTGAGCCTCCGCAGGGGCCGAAAAGAAGGGCACGGCCACATAGTCAGTGCTGAAGCCTCGTGAGTGCCCTCGTCTTCACAGTCTCCACCATCTTCAGTGTCTTGTCAACCAGCGTCATGGGAACAGCCTCCACTTATAGTAGGCACAGGAAGCTCAGGCGCAGTGAAGCCTAAGGCTTTCGCACACGCGATTGATGCACGGACCACTGGACATGGCCGATGAGTGAAGGCTATGCTCCTTCAGAATGTATGATCCCAAGAACACGGCTACTGCGCTCTCCACCTCTGCCAATAGAATAACTGTAAAACCCTAGACTTCGTAGGTGGCAAAAACCACCTTCATCAAATAATACAGTGAAGGGGGAAGCTTACCCGGACTCGTTGGCTTCGCCAGGATTGTGAGTGAAGGCCAGGTCCCATCGTTCAGCGTGGAGCCGATCTGTAGGTCCCATCATTGGGCCAGTAGAGCCACACGGAGCATGTAGAACTCCTCCACACAGTCATGTATGTTGAGCCAAAGCACGACTGCTAGGAGCCTCTAGGCGTGGACCTTGTCGTCCCGATCAAGCTTCACCTGGGGTGATGAAATGAAGTCCATGAGCCGCCCAGTGAAGCATAGGCTGCTATCATGCTCGATCTTGTGATAGAACCACTACTGCAGCCAATGGAACTCCCACTTCATTCACATGAAATTCGCAGGGAAACCCTTCAAAGTGCCAGTGTGGAGCTGAAGGCTCATGCTGCACAGGTTCGAATATTAACCATCACCTAGTCACTTTGGCTGGCACCGTGCATCATGTAGGGATGTGAAGATGGCGATGCTTGGGATGGTGGACTCTGAATGTGCCACCCATGAGAACACTATGAGACAAGCGATGCCGTTTAGTGTAAGCTGCTGAAGCTCTAGCTCGTACAGCCGGAGGAGATAGCCCACAAATCGAGCGGTGGGGATCCAAAGCCCAGGGTCAAAGTATGCCGCGAAGACTAGTGTCTCGCCATCCCATGGTGGCGACATGACCTCTTCATCAGTAAGGAGGTAGACGAGCTCGTGAGACAAGATCTTACCATCATGCACGAGTGACTGCACCAACTCCTCCGTCGTAATAGATGGGCCAAGTGTGTTCATGAACACATCATTGAAATTGAATGCCTTCCAATGCTTCTGGGTGGTGACCTCGTAGAGTTCATCTTGAACACCATAGCTGCTCGATGGGGCAGAGTCACTGCTGTGGCCATGATGACCAATCCCACGGACCATGGTAGGCGCAAGAAGATTAGTGACACATAGAAGAATGGGGAAAGCCCAACGACGAAGGGAACTGGCGGTGGAGGAAATTGCAGCAAATGAAAGCAAGGACAGAGAGAGCAAGTGAATAACCACAAAATGGGCATCACCCCAATGTATAACTACACATGTGACAACATCATTCAATGCCTGAGTAGTGGGAGCAAGAGTTGAGGGGGCACGTTCCACGCCATAACTAGCGTGGCGGCCCGTGTCCCATGACCGGAAGGCCAATTGCCTCCATGTGTTGCCTCCCCTCGTAAGGCTCGGCGCAATTTTGGTGGGAACTCTTAGTACACTATGGTTCGATGGGCCAAAGGAACAGACGGAACCAAGTAATATTGGACATGGTCTCGACCCACAGAGATCGGTAACCTTCAACCATAAGAGGCTACTGTTAGGGGAGTGGTCCCCACCTGGCCCAATCGGCCCATTGCATCAGGAGGCCACATGATTGGCCTGTGAAGATTGTTGCAAGGAAAAGTCAGTATTGGCTCTGCAATTATAGACTCAAATAGGGACATTTATATAATAAGTCTTATCATGGCTATAAATATATGTCTTAGAGCACCACGAGAAGGGGACTCTCTTTTTCAGGAAAATCTAGATAACAGACTTCTACCCCCTATCTCTATAGTTTGTAAGGCTCTGGCAGCCCCTTTGTGGCCTTCCCGTAGCCCCCTTGTTTACTATTTGATCTGTAACTACAACAGTGAGGTACACCCCTAGGAAGCTAGCGGGTCTTCTTTCTCTTCCAAGCTTGATCAATCGGATAATCAATCATAGCTTCTACCTAAAGAGCGTCAACTTCGATGCAATTTGTGTACATGCATAGAACATAATTGACTCCATCATGTAAGGAAGAAAGTTTGATGTAGTTGATTTAATCATAAGAGAAATTGCATCATCAAAGGATGATAGGGTGAAGTGTATCTACTATGCTTCCTACATCATGATCCTCATCATAAGGAGGACGTGTTTTCAAGGGGCAAGGCCGTCAGGCCATAAGCCCTACAAGCCTTAGAAAGTGATGAGGGCATCACTCTCATACATACAACTAATAGGCCATGTTCTTTTTAGCTTCTAAAAGCTGCTTTTCGGCTTTTCTACAGTAACTAGCTTTTAAATGGAGCATTTTTTTTCAAGATAGGGTCTACTAGTTAATTATAGTACATACTTTACTGATTTCATTTATATCGACAAAAACCGTACGTGAATTTTTGTTACTCTATAATTTCTCGTACAAACAGCACAAAAGTCACAAGCCGCAGCCAAAAGCTACAAGCCACAACCAAAAAGAACAGGCCCATAGATCTGAACATATGCACTTGCAATGTCCAATCACAAGAGCTCACAAGTGTCAATTGAACTATTAGGTAACTTTGTTTCTAGGAGTGCATTTTGTTTCTAATAAGAATATGTTGCTAACTAATGTATGTGATGTTCTTTTAATCAGGAATTTAGGAGCTGATCATGAAGGAAAGTATGTGTAATTCAATTTGACCTTCGAAGACAATACTAGCTTCAAACAATCATAACTTTCACATGTAGACTCCATTTGAACTCTACGAGTACTTGATTGAAAGCTTACCATATTTGATTGAAAGTTTATCTCATCCTCTTTCAAATGGATTTAGCCCTAACTCCAAATTCCTTCTGAGCACATCACAATTGCCAAAAATGTCAGATGTTGTTGCTGAATCCACTTGGGTCCATGGGCCTTGTAACCCTAGGTAGCCCATACGATTCATGCGGTTACTATTCCCACATGAACAATATCACCACCCCTCCCTTCTCTTTCTCCTATACATAGTGGCTGCCACCCTTAGGGTCGGTGGATTTCGTTTGCTTAGTTTCACTATTGTGAAAATTCTTATTCTTCGCTTATGTTGACTAGACCAACCATAAAGAACCACTACAAAATCCTATCTTTCGAACTCAATTATATATTTGCAATTCAGATTACTTGTTACTTCATTCTTGCTTGTTCTTCAATTGCTTTCAGGGATTGATCCTCGTGATCAGGTCAATCGTGTCTTTGGCACATTTGATAATGACTTGGTGATTAGTTCAGTGATTGCTTGGTTCGTATGTGCTATGTTCATAGCCTAGATCATGAGAGTTGATCATCGTCCAATTAGAATTTATCCTTCTCATCGAAAGATCGGAACAACAAAAGTTAATCAAGAAGGGCCTTCAGTGCCAACCCAGCTCCTCCATAAGCTCAAGTAGAAGATGAGCACATTCAAGAGCATCCTCCATAGCAAGCTTAAGCATCTAATCCCATCCTTCTAGCTTTCACTCAAATCAATCACACTCTTATGGAAATATGTGATGCTTAGTTTGAGGCAAATTATCAGTTAGCATCTTTAACTCAACGTGTGAATGCGCTTGAGCATCCTCCTTCAATGTCTTCACAGTTGACACAACCATCATCGCCTCTCCACTATCATCATCGCCGCCGTCATGATCCTTCCCCCAATTAGTAGGTTTTTGGTACTTGATGCCAAAGGGAGAGAGATGAGGTTAAAGATGAAAATGAAGGTGAAGATGAAGATGGCAAGCCACGAGGATAAAGATAAAGTTGAGATGTTATCTATTATATAATTATCAACTATTTGTATCTTTTGCTTATATGAACTTCATTTAATATTAGTCTTTTCCTTCTACAAATTTCATGTGTTGAACTTGTAGTAGTCGCTACCTTGTAATAGTTGCCGTGCTTATGCTACTTTGGTTATTATGCAATATCATATTATAATGTTTATCTCATGTTACTTGTGATTCATATTGACTATCCTTGATTATCATATTGACAATGCTTCCACAAATCAATAAATAAAGAAAACTCCACCAAAAATTCCTAAAAATTTCACAAATATGCATGAATATCACTTCATGAATCTATATGCATATATTAGGGTGAGTTTTGTTTATTTGTTGTTGACTTTTAGAGCAATTAATTCTTTATCTCTTTTGAGCTTATCTCAAGAATTATTTGCTAATCAAAAGTCAAAATCTAGAATATGTAACTTATTCTTGAACTAGATATTTGTTCAAAAATTTCGATTTATTTTTATTTTCTAGGTTGTCATCAATTACCAAAAGGTAGAGATTGAAGCATCTAGGCCCCTAAAAATGATTTGTAATTAATGGCGGCAATGCTTAAAGGGACTATCACATTTATAAAGATGATTAAAAGGTTTAGTCTTAGATTTTATTGATGCCATGGAAAAGGCATGCAAAGGTGACGAAATATTGATATGGATCAAGATATGACTCAAGGCAAAAGGTAAATTACAACCTAAGGACCTCTTCATAGCTTTTACCGGTTTCAACATTTGGTTGAGAAAGACTGGATTTGTATAATAGATGTTAAACTGTAAAGAGGGATCATGGCTAGTGGCTTGAAGTTAATCTTGTGCCACTTTAATCAATTATGATTCATGCATGCATTTGAAACTTTATTTTGGAACCCTCCCTGATTTTCTTTTAGAAGCAGGTGTATCAGCGGAAGTACAGCTTCATCGGTACTACCGGCTGTTACATGCCAGTAGCTTATTTTCAGACAGGTGCATTTTTTATCTTTCCTTGAAATAGTACTACCATATTCGTTGGTTGGTAGTGCCGTAGTGGTATGACCGCACCTAGTGTCTGGTACTACCGGAGTGTGGTATGATCACACTTTAGTTAGCGATAAATAATTTTCTAATCAATGCATTTTTAGAGTATTTTCTCTCCTCTGAAAATTAGTACTACCACACCTGAGGTGCGGTACTACCAGGCTTTGTGACTATAATACTATCAAAATTTAATTTAGCAGCTAGTTTATGTGTATTTAATAAATCTTAAGTAGACGTTGAACAGTAGGAGTGGCAGTACTAGACATTACATGGGCGTAGTACCGCATCCCATGAATTTTTGGGAATTTTGATCCCAACGATCATTCTGGTGGGTGGAGGCAGTGCTAGTAACGACTAATTTTCTAGCCATTGTGGAGGAAGTGGTAGTACCAGACATTAGTTGGTGATAGCACCGACCTCAGGCTGTTTTTGCTTAATTCTTGCTCCAATGGCTAGTTTCTTAGTATGGGGTATAAATATCCTCTTGTGGCCAATTGGGGAAGTAGAGAGTTGTCAATTCTTTATTCTTGAGCTAAAAGTAAGCCTTCTCACTTTTTATGTGCATGTGTTGCACTTAGTGAGCTTAGAGAGGAAAATCCTTGTGCATGTGTTGCACTTGATGGTGGAATTCATATCCATTGAGTTTTGGCATTTGATTCGTTCAAATGAGCATCTCTGATTTGTTACTCTTGGAGATTGTCGACTCCTAGACAGCATGGAGACATTGTGGTCCGGTGATCTTCTCAAGAACCTTGTGAAATGGCCCAGTGTATTGTGAATGTTGGAGCTCACCTATTCAGAGCAAGAAAGAACTACCATTAGTGGAATTGAGGCGCTTGACTTAATTTGTGGAGCCTGTCCAATTCGTTTGAATTTACCTCAACGTGTATTAGGAGAGACTGACAAGTCTCCGAATACCACGACAAAAAAAGACAATGTCAATTGCGGTTTGCTTTTTTGTGCACATTTATATTCTTACAATTTATATTTATATAATTGAATTGATTACTTATCACCCTAGGATTGCAAATCTTAACATAGATTTAGAATGTTAGTGCACTTAGGTGGAACTAGATGCTTTAGGCCTTTATTGTGCAAAACCAATTTGATTTACACTTTTGTATATAAACTCGGTTTTAACTAAATAAAATTTTAAACCGCCTATTCCACCTCTAGCCAGCCTCCTTGACCTTCACAGGTCAAACTGCCAACCATTGGTCGGTCTAACCAGCCACCCGGTGTGATCATATTTTTCATGCCGGTCACACCGCCTAACACAACCCGGTCCGACCGCCAACCATAGCCGATCCGATCGCACACGACCACCACCAAAACAAACTCTCTAAAAAATAGTCATCAACTAGAAATCGGTGATACCGCTTCGCCGTTCTAGCAACTCTCAAAATCTAGTTACACCGGACCCCAATCATACCGCCATTCATTGGCCAGTCCGACCGCTTCCTTCTAGCGGTCCAACCGGTCCCACCGATCGGTCTGAATGGAGACACTAACAGTAAATGTAAATTTTTTAAAATTATTATTGCAAAATTCAAACTCAACTTAACTAAAATATTAATTGTTTAACATAAATATATATTAGATCTAGCACACATCCTCTTAGTTTCTCTGTGCACACAGGACAACCAGGTGCCCACTTTTGGCGCACCGTCCATATATGGCAGTTGACAGCACGCACTAGCATTGCTTCCCTGCCGTCTTAGAGCATCTCCAACAATGTCCTCTAAATTTCATCCCCTAAATCACTTTTTAGAGGACACAATCTAGAAAATATAAAACTAAAAATATGTAACCTCCAACAAATCCCCTAAATATGGTTCCCTAAATTAAAATCTGGGTCCACAAAAAACTACCAACCAATCATCTCCTCCCCGACCCTTCCTTGCGAAAAAAAACGACGGCGGCGTCTCGTCCTTTCTCCCCGTGCGACGGTAATATTCCATCACCATCTGTATTGGTTGTTCGATCGTATCGCGCTAACAAGTAACCAAACCCATCACCTTTGTTAGCCCTTTGATCCTATCGTTACGTACATGAAACATTCGATCTCATCATCTCCATGTATACGAGCTCTCCATGTATACTTTATTAAGTTATCCTTGTAACATGAGCAAGAATTTCCATCATCTTAATAGCTACCTGTGCCGTCCTCTCGTGCAGCAAGTCGCAATTCTTTTCTTGACAATCAGGAACCATTGAATTCTGCCGAGAACTAATACTCTATACATAATGATACTTTGGAGGCACAGCGTCCCGTTGGAAATGTGCAGAATGTCAGTTCTAACGAGAAGAAACTGAATTGCTCACCATCATCATTCAACACCGTATCGTCCAAAGCAATGGAGCCTGATGATATTTTAGTTGCGCTATCAAGCATGACCTTATGAAAAGGTGCTAATTTGAACGATAATAACAACATTAGTCAGTCAAAGTTTCAGAGAGATAGAAATGATCACCCAGATTTTTCTCTCGACCCACAAGCTACTCAAGTCAATAATAAGCAGCATTCTGTGATGTTTGAAGCTGATACTGAATATTTAGGTATACCATCAATGCCACAACCATCAGATTCTTCTTTTGCTGATATTAATAAGAATGTCGCTGATCTAGTAGGCTTAAGAAATTCTACTAACTAGTACTATCCCCGAAAGAATTAACTAGCACTATCACGTTGAATACGCTCTTGAAGCCCCTTGTAGTACTTTCTTTGAGGACTATCCATGCCACTAGTATCAATCCTCATAATTCTCTCTTCTTCCATCATCTTCTTAAACTCGAACTTCTTTTTCTCAAGCTCAATTCTCTCTTCTTCCAACGCGAACGCTTGTTTGAACCTCTCTTCTTTCTTCAGTTCCTTCGCTGCATCATCCTCTCTCTTTTTAGCCCATAGATGATCTAAGGAATCATAAAAAAAACGTTCACCTTTTTGACGAAGCTTTTCTTTCTCTTTCTTTCTCCCTAAAGGTCTTTCAATTGAAGTTCTGACATAATCCGGATTTGCATCCCCGCTCTCATCTTCATGTGGCAGAGGAGTAGATGCAGGCGTGGATGCTGCAGGGCTTGAAAAGGCCGTGGTTTTCTGCTTTTTATTGGATATTTTTGGAGCTTGCATCTGAATACGCCTTTCAATCCACTTTGGTTGATTCTTCAGAATATTCCAACATTGTATAAGCGTGAAATCCTTCTTTTGCTTATCTTCACTCTTATACAACTCGCCAGCCTGCACTATCTACGAAAAGAAAACAAATATAGAGCATTACAAATAAGCTCGAAAAGATTACAACAAACATAGATGATTTGTAACTACGTCTAACCTTGTCTTCAATGGTCATACCACTTTGATTTCTATTCTCTATCCGACTTAGACAACCACAAAACCTATTGACAGATTCTTGAATGACAGTCCAACGTTTGTTGAGGGACTTATGAGAGCGATCTGAATCAAAAAGCCTGTTTGTATGGAAATATTCATAAATTCGATCCCAATATGCAGTACGAGATTGATCTGTCCCTTGAATTGCATCCAAACTAACATTTAACCACGCTGACACCAAAAGACTGTCCTCCTCTGAACTGAAATTCTTGGTCCTTTTTTGGTTTGGCCTTTGCGATGTACTATCATCGACAATTGGAAACTCTTCCTCTTCGGCGGTGCTGACAAACTCAGTCCAATCTTGAGAATTGGAACCTCCGGTTATCAAGTCTGTGAAATATCCCGTTCCATCCGTACTACCTGTACATTGAACAAAATTAGTTATATTAGTCTTTCACTTCCTCTGTTGCCCACCACATATACTCAACACACATACTGTAAGCAATAACACCCTAACTATAGCATTTAACATACAGGAGTCAGCAGCACAACCAATGTTCTCCATTGATAATAACATTTCAGCAGCCTCTTCTAACAACACATCTTCTATAAGACTTATTATCATTAATCTGTAGGCACAGCGTTAGGTACACATCTTCTATAACACATCTTTTATCGGGATTATATTTGGAGCAAGAGCCTGAGTTCCTGTGCAGATATTGTTAGTGGTCATGCCCTGGGTTTAGGAAACCAGTGGAAACTGGCCACTTTCTGGTCAAACTGGCTTGGGGAAGGATATGATATCCTGGTCAGTTTACACAACGAACTATTGTTGATTCACTCCAATTTAGTCCTGAGTTGTCTAACTTTTTACCAATTCTGACTGATCCCAGATGATTTAGGCTGATTCACGATTTTCCATAAATTCTGAGAACCACCAGGTTCCTAGCTGGTTTTAGGCAAATCAGTAGGGGGACAGGAACCAGCTTGGTTCCATACTTACCATTTTTATTTTTTTAAAGAAAAAAAAATCTGGTTCTACCTTCTGACTCAGGTCACCAAAACTTACATGATTTGGAACAGGGAAAAGGCATGCATGTATATGCTAGTCACTTTGCGTAGCTGCTCATGTACAAACACAATTGAACTGGGCAAGTGGTTGACCGGACTAGTGTTGTCCAAAGAAGGATTAAGTACTGTTTCAATTAGTATTATTTGAAATCTGAAATATCGAGTTTCTGAATTACATTTTTGCGCACTATATAACCTCATAAGTCATAACCAATAAATTCTGAAAGAGAAACATAGGAAGAGATTACTTTTGATATCAGCAATAGCTAATCTTACTAGTTCATTTAACAAGACAAGAATGATAAGTTGGTCTCAGCTCATGATGCTCTGGCAGGATAATTACAAAGTAAGCTACATAACTATATACTGCACTGCATTGAGGATGCCAGGGCTTGCATAAAGCTAAGCTCTTAGCCCTAAGGGATTAGGAAAATATACTTATATCAAAGAAGGTTACTTCAATCTAAGGCATTTGCTTGCCACAAAATGCATCTGCACTTCTGCAGAAGAAAGAAATGTAACTTTACCCACTAAATATCCTTCCCACATCTTTCATCAAGAAATTTACCTTCAGTGTACTGATGGAGGAACTCCTCCTGATTTGCAGCTAACTCCGTGGTCGATTCTTCGCCGCCAGAGTGCCCAGGAGCTGGAGTGTGGGCGTCTTCACGTGTCGTCGGCTGTGAGTGTGGCAGCGGCTGTGCGCATCCGGAGGCAGGAGCTTGGACAGCCCGTGGCGGTGGAAGACCCACTCTTGCAGGGCCGATGCGGCCAACAGGAGCGGCGGCTCGGGGTACCGGCGGCAATGGGGACCGGGACGCCGCAGAGGATGCTCGGGGTGGCGGCGGCGGCGGAGGCTGTCGTGGCATCGCGGCGTATGCTCGGGAAGGCGGCGGTGTGAACAGGGGATCCGGCGCTCGGGTGCCGGACGGCGCGGGCGCGAGGGAGGCGGACGGAGCGGGTGCGAGGGCAGGCGCGAGGGAGCCGGACGGAGAAGCCGAGGCGGCGGGGTGCGGATAGCCTCCGGCGGCGGAAGGCGCGGGCGCTCGGGCGGCGGACGGCGCGGGCGCTCGGGCAGCGGACGGCGCGGGCGCGAGGGAGGCGGACGGAGCAGGCGCGAGGGAGCCGGACGGAGCACGCGCGAGGGAGCCGGACGGAGCAGGCGCGAGGGCAGGCGCGACTCGCGTGAGGGAGCCGGACGGAGAAGCCTTCGCGGCGGGGTGCGGATAGCCTCGGGCGGCGGCGGAAGGCGCGGTGGGCATCTCCAATCTACCGCGGGACAAAACCGACGAAGGATTAGGGACGGCGTGCGTCCTCCAAATTTGAGGGACGAAAATTTAGGGAAGGGATCCTCTATATTTTTGGGATCATTTAGAAGAGCTATTGGAGCTTTTTTTTAGCTCTTCTTCTAAAATATAGGGGATATGAGTATTATAGAAGATTTGTTGGAGATGCTCTTACGCCGCTCGCACATCGGCGCTATCTGACTGGCCCCCCTTTCGCAATCGCGCTCGCGGGTCGATCTCCCCGTTTCGGCATCTGAAATCTGCTGATTCGCACGTACGCACACACGATCGTGTCCGGATCAGCGCGCGCGCAGAGAGCGCGTGCTAGCCAGCCCGACTGTGCCGTGCGCGCACAAATTACGACGCATCGCGTGCGCGTACTCGCATCGCGTGGTATGCCGATCGATCGGGCGTAATGCGGCGCGCGCTAGCTCCGTCACCTGCCACTCGCGGGTACAGGGCGGCAAACGTGTGCAGCTACCTTTCGGTTCTGTTCATCTGAGTTTAGACTTCTAGCTTCTAACTTTTTTTATTATTTTTAAATTTTATCTTTTTCTAATTTTTAGCTTATGTTGAGTTTTTTTGCTGGTTTTTTTCGTATCCGTTTGCATTATACGTGATGGACTAGCCTTTTTTTCTATTTTTAAATTTTTAAATTTAATTATGTCAAATAAATCATCATCAACTACAGTATAAATTTCGATCAGCTACAGTAAAAAATTTAACCATAAACCATCAAAATTCAGTCCAACTGAATACTAGAAAGCTATGACGAGGCTGCGGTGCGGTGCTACGATAACGTGCCTTTCTGTAATTTTCAACGTGCTCAATCGTCGCGATATGACGCGTTGGAACGGTCGACGTACAGTGTCAGATTATTTACACCAATGCTTGGGATTGCTACGTAGTCTCGTGTTACAGGCTAGCTTGTAGCTAGCGTCAAACGTTAATATTAAGTCCTTAGAATTCACTAGCTAGCTAATGTCGTGCTATAGTGTACCATGCTGCAGACAGCAGTGCTTAATTAGCGAAGTACACTGCAGACTGCAGACAGCTGTAATTAAGAAGACGACGTCCTACTGTGATGGTGTGCTTTTTCCTTCTCAGTGACAGACGCACATGCATAAGGGAGGTGAATCTTGAGATGGGCACAGTAGGGTACATTGGGTACTGCTTACTCTCTGTATGTTTCTTTTTTTCCCTTTACGGCTGGCTTGCTCTTTTGGCTTTTAGTTTTAAAATTAAAATAAATGAGAGTGATTTTTTAAAGTAGATTTTAAACGATATTTTAAACTTAAAACTATATATACCATTTATTTTGACATCTTCATGTCTGTTATTGTTTTAAAAAAATATAGATAAAAATTATCAATAACAGTTAAAAGATGTTATCACAGTATAGAAAAACAAGTTCTACATGTGGTCTGGGTGTCTTGGTACCTGACAAGTACAATATTCTGCAGCTACGCCCATTTCCAGATAGGCCTAATTACTTTTGTCAAGAAGAGAGCTGACTGCACGGGCTTAGCCGGTTGGAAGAATATGCAATTTTGCTTCTAAATGGGCCTAACGTGCATGTTTCGTAACTGGGTCAGCTCATGGACTCTTTCCCTTATTTCTTTTTCACTTGTCATGTTGTAGTTGTATACTGTACTTGTATTGTTAACCCTTTTTGTCGTTTCTTTCTCCAAATCCAAAGTGTTTCTATAAGATTGGTATGGTGTGTCAGAGTGGATGAATAACCCCTTCAAAATATTTCCTTAGATATTTTCAACTCTATGCAGTGGAAACATAAACTTATAAACTCATCAAAGACAACAGATGCTTCACTGCCTCTACGATACTACCTCCGATAAGGGTGCGGTCGTAGCGCCCAAGGCCGGTCTGACCGCTTGGGTCACCGGTCTGACCGCTTGCTACACTGGTCTGACCGAGAAGGGCAACCATAATGCTCGGGTCCCTGTGGTCTAACCGCGCTTCCCAAGACAGTACACAGAATAACAGTGCACACAATTGAAGAAAAAAGCTAAGTCTCAAATCACTGATCTAAACACAGTGAAACTTAGCACAAATCCTTTCTAGAATATTAGGAACATGTTCTAATCATGGATCATTAAGATCAATAACAAAGTTCTAAACTTTATCTAAAATAAGGAATATTGAACTAAATCAGGCAAAAGAGGGAAACCTTGACATACTATTGCTCGTGAGTCCTAAATGATCTAGATGATATTGGATGGGTTCTCACATATCATAGCAAACTAGATCACAACACGAATTTAAGCCAAATTGACCACAAGAGCAAAACCCCAAAATCACTTCTCTCTCTCTCTCTCTCTCTCAAAACCGGGCAATCAAAAGAACTTTTCCTAAAACGTGCCTAGATTGATGGGATTTAATCTCCACCTCTTACATGCACCTCACACCAAGAGAGATCAAAAGGAGATAAACTCCAAATAAGAAAGCCAAGCAAAACAAAAACACAAGGAGAGATCCATATTACAACTCACTTGGACAAACTTTGATTGTTTATTTCGTTTAGAGAGGAATATTTTACAGCCACTCCCTTATGGAGGACAGAACCCTAACCCTAGAGCACGCACACATGGCTCCAACACAACAAAACCCTAATATCTCTCAAAACCCTATACTTTGTTATATCTCTCAACTCACATAAGGGCTTATATAGTAGATATTCTCACCTCACACGAAACCCTAACCAGCCACTCATTAGTAGATACAACAACTTATAAATGGAAAAACTTATTAACCCCCACGCAAATGGGTTTTTTTACTTATACACACTTGCAAGCTTTTCAAAACTCGACTTCCAAGGCTCCATTAACTCAACACAACGCTCCATTCTTCAAGACATGACATAAACTACTTAGGCCATCGTCGTGGTTTTGTAAACTATCACTTCTACCAATATTGGACAATATCCACAATTGCCACCCATCGGACTCCATGTGAAGATATGATGTCCATGACTTGTTGTCAAGATCGTACGCCTGCTCTGAGAACTATCACCACTTGAAACATCCAAATCCTATGGCACACTACACCATAACACGGTCTATGATGCCAAATAACTTGTCACCAAGATTGTACGCTTGTTCTGAGGACCATCACCACTTGAAACACCCAAGTCCAATTGGCACACCACATGCAAACATTTGCCTCCCCACGATACTTAACTTTCTCCCATGCGCTTTTACTTGAGATGATGCTCCACCCAGACTTACGCGATACGCCATGGCCTTAGGACACCTTCTCTAGCCTCGGTCTTGCTGTTGACCACAACAATTACCAAATGCCATGCATATTAAAGACCAAGTAATTGTTCCGAGCACAAATGACAAGCACTTAACTCTCATTAGCAAAACAACACATGCATAGACTCACGCCATAACTCATACTCACAGATATAGGGGGCATCATTGTAATCAAGCCCTGTGGCCATATATATACATGGCTAGCATGTCCCGAGAGGAGGCTAGTCCATTTATACTAGTCCCCTAAGATATTGTTTGACCAGTAGCCACAACAGCGATTGGATGTAGTTGACGTAGTTGTAGCTAGAGCAAGTTGCATCCTGATAAGTGAAAGCCATCACCGGATGCCCAAGTGAGAGGTAGGATATCAAAAGCAACTGACATGATCCACATGATCTCATCCTCACCTGAAAAGCCTACGTTAGAGAGAAAGAAGAAGCATGTGCCTCAGTACTAGGATTAGTGAAATATGATCTAAGAATCCAGTACTGAGACACAGGGCCTAAGAAAAGCTCCAAAGCATGGGTTACAACGATATGCAACAAAATGTGACCTAGAGCTACCAAAACCCCTCTCAAATCCTTGTCGTAGACCAAAACGACAAAAATCATGTCTAGGGGCGACTCTAGACCTAAACACACTCCGCTGAAACTTATAACAACATTGCTCTCTAACACCTCCAAAGGAAATGAAGAAACCATCTACAAAGCGAGGTATAGAGACAACTCTAGGAACACTACTTAGACAGGGCTAATCCTGAAAGTTCCTCAAGACTCTAGTGCGATCGTGATGAAGTTTCTTGGCCCATCTAAAGCAAAACTCTACGGTGTGGTCATCCTTCTCACAACAAGTACAATGGTATTTGACATTTTGAGGGGTTGTACTTGATAAGTAGAAGCACCTACAATGTCCTGCAGACTTGAACACTATCTTAGCACGCGTAGGAGGGGCAACCTCAAACTACTCTCACAATCTTGGGAGCATGACTCTTGGAATGCTCATAATGGTTGAACTCTAAACCTCTATAGGCTTTGCTAACCTTGAATTGATCTAAAATCATATTTAGGTTATTTTCCCACTAGAGAACTTCTCAAGGGTTTTCTGCAAATAAATATTCTCCTTAGCTAGAGCGACATAAGACTCAGGCTTGGCTCTTAACAACTCTGGCATATTTCTCCTTATGTATAGCCACCTTTAGCTTCAAAGTTTCACAAGATTCTTGATTCTTCTCAGCTGCTCATCAAACTTAACTCTAAACGACTCATACATGTCATCTAAAATATATCTAATTTAAGCATAAAATACACAAGCTATTGGAGTAATATAAGCAACTTTTGATGCATGAACAGAAGCAAGAGTTTCTTTACCATATTTGTCTTGCAAAGTTTTAGTGCAAGCTTCAATTTCTAAAGTGAGCTTAGGGCAAGTTTCACAAGATTTAGCTCTAGAACAATTAAGCTTGTTAGTTAATTATTTTTCTTCCCTAAACTCACAATGTGCACAAGAATATTTAGGACTGAATTGGAGCAATTTTTTAGTTTGCATGGCAAGTTTCTTTTCCAATTTATCACAGTTAAAATATGGCAAAACACTACCTCTAGAAGTGTCACTAGCTCCTAAGTAACTAGAAATATGGACTATACTTGGTATCAATAATTTTAGATCTAGTATTTTCTAGTTATTCTAGTAAGGATGATCCACATTATCTCAATTTCTCAATCTAAGCATGCAAAGTAAGGCAAGAGCTATAGCTATCATCATCGGGAATAAGAAATCTAAGCCTATAAATTTCATTGTTTAGGAATTCATTTTCATATTTAAGCTTGCCATTTTCTTCTCACGACATGTTTATGCACTCAAATTGCTTCAACTAATCAGCCACGACTCTATCATATGTAAGTATGAGTGTATCATAGGGATCTACCTCATCATGCTCGATGTAGGGCTCATCCTCATCGTGCTTTATGTTGTGATCATCCTAGCTCACAGCCATGAAACACATATCAGTGAAGTCAATAGACTTCTTCTTCTCCTTTATTGGCTCCTTCACATCACACAAAGGATCAACATCGCTTAGGTCTGAATCAGCAAGGGATGATAGCATTGCAAGGGCTACCTTCTTGAGCGCAGCATCGTGCTTGATGAATTGTTGAGGCTTCTTGTTGTAGTCCTTCTTGTAGTCTTTCTTCCCACGATCATTTCTTCCTTTGTTCATAAGGTTAGGACAACTAGCACAAAAATGACTCATCCCACCACACTCGAAACAAATAACTGGACCACCTCTCCTACACTCTCTTGCTTTGTAGTAGGCACAGGTGAATCTGCCAGTGATGAGGCCTAGACTATCTAAGGAGGACTAGTCATCATGCTTGTGTATGCTTTCTCCAAAGTGTTCTCGTGTGAGTTAAGTGGTCTGAGTACTCGATCAGAGCGAGTGATCGAGTAATAGTGTAGTTGTAACTCATGTACAAGAACTCAAGTAGTCGAGTGTTCCGAGTACTGCAAGGAATTCTGAGTACTTCGGAGGGTCGAATTGCCGTGGTCATGATGCCGTGGTCGAAGTGCCATGGTTGAAGTGTCGTGATCGAAATGCCGTGGTCTAGGCAACGAGTCAGTTAACTAGTCAGTAGTCGCAAGCTTAGTTTAGTTGAGTTCTATCTAATGGCTATAATTTTTGAAGGATAACAATGCTGGCTAGCTTAGTTGAGTTCGATCTGATACGACAAGAATAGTTTTTTAGGAAAGAATAAAGAAGGATTTAGAAAGCTGGCTAGCTACAACCCCGATGCATGATTACTTCTGGGATCGAGCTTGTGCCCGAATGATTTCTAGTTTTAGCTGCAAGCCATGATCCTGTAGTGTGTGTTTGTTGTATACATTAAGCAACATGCCAAAAACCTTTGTACGTTTTTATGATAGATGCCGAGATAGATACACATCAGCATTCGTATGCATGGAGCACACAAAGAATGCCAAAAGCAGAAGGAAGAGTTTTGCCGTGCCTCACACGCTGTAAAGCTACGTGACCATGTTGTGTTTTGCTTCATATATAGTATAACTCCTCGTGGTAAGCCTGAACATATCTGATATTTCCAAATAGGCGACTTGACGAGTCTTAGCAGTCCATGCATAGACACGAATCCTACGGGCGAGTGCACCAGAAAAGACAGGCGTGCGCGGACAAAGGGACAGAATCGTACTATTAGCAAGCAAGAAGCTGGCCGTGCCATCTTCCGACATTCAAATTCTGATGTGAAAATCCACTATGCCTATGGAAAATCTAGGCATTGCTCTGACCTGAATGCGGAGGATACTTCAAAGACCGTTTCAAAGTGTTTAAACTTTTGATTTACGGTTTTGGTTGTTGGTTTTAAGTTTTTAGCTAAAATTATACTGTAATAGTTGTTAATTTTTTCTGAATCATTTAATTAAAAAAATAAAAAAATCGCTATATCATCAAAGACAATACAAAGAAATAAGGAGAAAAAAGAAAAGGTAAAACAAGAAAAAACTAAAAAAGTTAAAATAAGCTGAAATTAGAAATGATGTCTTTTTAATGGCTTCTAATTTAAATAAACTAAAAGCTAAAATAAATTAGAAGTTAAAACCGTAACGGAGAGAATTAAAGGGAGAGTTTCAGTGACCGACCAAACGTTACCAAGGCTGGAAGGAAGGCAAAGACGTACAATAGGATGCGAACTTACGTCTTCTCCTTCTGTATTATTCCTTTCCCATGCGAGAGGGGGAAGAAGGGAGCTGTCACAGGCAGTCGCTGTCAGAATTCAAAAACACGAGTTCTTGTGGTGAGAGCGAGATAAAAAGATTGATTCTCGGAGCTCCTAAACGACGTGCGTTAATTCTTACAGCACAGCAGCACGAAGAACATGTCAAGAAAAGGAAGATAGAGACGTAAAGGGTGCCGTCAAAGACTCGCTGCGTCTCCTTTGCGAACGCCTTTCTTAGCTTACTAGTGGTATTCGTTTACAGAATAAGAAGTGGTCGGCCAGGCGCTTAAAGCGCACAGTTCCGAAAACGCAAGAGATACAAAGTTATGAATATTAAGATAGAAAGCCAAAACAGAACCTAGCAAATCAAAATACTGAAAATCAAACAAATGAACAGTAACTGTGGTACTACCACTGCTACGGTAAAATCAAGGTGAACAATGATTTCAACATTATTTCACGAACGAAAAATCCATGTAACTTTTGATCAATAGATCCAAATGATATGAAACTTTACAGAGATCTTCTCTAAGATATCAAAAATCTATTCCCAACAAACGATCACGAAAATCATTGTCAAAGTTGAGATATTTTTCTGTTTAAAGACATATTACACCAAAACCGATTAAAAATCAAAAACGGTGAACACAACTTGCTATTGAGTGGATGATGGCCAAGATGATTCTAGATGTATTTCCTTAAGTCATAGTAAGTTAGAACACCAAAGAAATCAAGTCAAAAACCCTCATATCAAGAAATCAATTTAAGGATAAAAAATATGCAAAAAAATTGAGTTTCTTGATTAACTTGCTATTAAAATGTCTAGATGGGTGAAGAATAATTCCTAGAAGTTATCTCCATCTTATATACATCCTTGGCACAGCAAGATCAAGAGCAAATCAATTAAGATAAAAGATAGCCATGACGATGATCAAAGATTGATTGTATTGCTGCTTGAGGAGGAAAGTTTTACAGCCATTCCACCTTGGAGAATAAAGAGCACACCAAGTACTCAACTCTCAAATCTTAACCCTAACACAAGAGAGCACAAGAGAGATAGGTTGAATGGTTAACCACAAGTCTCCATCTCAACTCCTTAAATAGATGGGCTAGCTAACCACATCTAACTATTAGTGGATATTACCCACTTAGCACAATAGGAGAAACTCGATAACCCCACACACAGGTTTTACTCACACATATTTACGTATGCACGTTTTCAAAGCGTATAAACCCGAATCCACTAACTCCTTTAGCTTTAATCCATCTTGATCAAACTAGCTTCTCCATGACTTATACCACTCTCCTAAACGTCGCTCAAAAGCCACGGTTTGATCCATGGCACTTTCCAATATTTCTTGACCTAGTCTTCATCTTTCATTGTAAGCAATCGTCATGCTTGTCACGTGTAGGTGCATCACTAGCTTGCCACGCATCAGCAAGTCTCTCTCACTCCGGTTTCACCGGACCACGCCTCACTTGGACAGACCAAGCCACATGATACAAACCCACCATTTGAACTCGCCTTCAATATTTCCCGTCTTTCTTGTGCCATGCTTGAACTCATCACCTCACCTGGCATCCTTGATCATTCTGGGCCTCGACTCCTCCATGAGTGTAGCCCCGATCCTCACTATTGACCGTGGTTGACTCCAAGCAACCTTGCATATCTAAAGACAAAGAAATTATTTTCGGACACAAATTCTTCACAACTTAACCCTCGTTAGTCAAAACATGCTTCATGCAATATTAATATACTGACCTAGGTCAACCCAACTCAATCAATGACTCAATTTCCCAAAATCCCCAAAATGTCTACCTAGGGCAGTACTACTGCTCCTATAGGCCAGTACTACCGCACCTTGGCACCTCGCATCTAGATCTCTCTGGAAATTAGCTACCGCTAACTAGAAACCAAAGCTACCGCCTTACGATATGACTGCCGCACCTCCACGGTACTACCGCTCAATAGTATGACCGCCACACCTCCACGATACTACCGCTCATCGGTATGATCACTGCCATACCTGCGGTATGATCGGTTTCCCAGAAAAATTCAGCAAATGATCCAGATAAAGTGCAATCTTTGCAAAATTAAATAACCACTTCATAAAACTTGCAATAGTTTATCACAACATCATCCTGAACCGTCTCACATGGTCCTTCAGAGGAAAAGAAAAAGGCTGCCTGAAATGCCCCATGCTATTACCAAGGGGTAATAACACTTAGGCAACGGATTATTATACGTTTAGTCGGTAGAACATCGCTTCAATGAATAATAAGCCATCAGAGTGTTGCAGCAGAACAATAGCTAAAGATAGTACTTTCTTATTACAGTATTTTGCTATGCAAGGTTAAAGTCTTTAAATACACAACTTCCTAATTTACAACCATCTTACAAAACTTTTATAGAAGTTCTTTTGTAGGCTCTAATTATACAAATACTTGATACAACTATTTAAATACCCTAACTCATAAAGACTAAACACTAAAAGCAGCTCATTCATCCCCTACCTTTGAGTACGGCATCCAACTTGCCAATGTCCTCGATATACTCATCCTTGTCCCACACAGTATTTTCTAGGCCTAAATACCCCACATGCAGCCTGAGGTAATCCCAGGCCAGACAAGGATCTAACAAAGGAATTTACTAGCAAGGTTGAGTAGAATGTAATCAGCAAGCATTAATAACAAAGAAATGCATTGTATGACTCATCTCTTTCTCATTATCAAAATTTATATTTCATCTCTCTCTTCAAAAAATATATTATCAAATTAAGTGAAATTTTCATGTTTTAATTTTTGAAGATATTACTAGTCACTCGGTGAGAAAAAGGACCCCTAGTAGTCTCTGTAGTCTCCAATCTAGGAGGCAAACATGAATTCGTGATTTTATTTAGCACTACGTAGGCTTGTGCCACTGTACCCATAGCTACTCTGAACTCGCTTAAAATTAGATATCCTACATTTTTTTAGATGTGGTGCCAAATCCAGAGTACAGAACATTTTTCCATGTTATATTATAAATTCTCCATCTAACTATTTTTCGTCGGTGATCCAAGACAGTTTCCCACCTTCACCCGACACCCACCGACCTCAAATAGATGTTGGTTGATCCGGTTATCCCTTCACCCAACACTTCACCTATGCTAATATGTGTGGCTTGGATCCCCCACTTTCGGACTCTCTACCGGTCCTGGGTTCCTCCACTAAATTATATTACTTACTCATTGTGGAGAGAATAGTAACGTAGTAGGGTAACATTTTGCACCTGTCAAAAACGAGAATATAACTGACACTTGACTACGACCCCTTTTTCGAGTGAGATTTTTTTAGTCCTTATGTCACACCCATATGTAGAGGGTCCCAACCTTTTCCTCTCTTTCCTAACCAAGGCACCTTCTTATCTCTTGATTCATCTCTTTTCTCATCTTATCATCTTATCTCTTTTTTATCTCATTAATTCGGATTTATTTTGAAATACATTTTTGAGGCCCATAATAATATAGGTTGCAATAATTTAGTTTTTTATCAAGTAAAATAACTACTTAAAGTGGTCAAAGGATAAGCCTGCATGGAATTTAATACAGATTCAAACTTAGGTATGATTGAGTGAAGTCCTTGCCGTGACTCGGATCATCATCTGCATTTAATATGCAGGCTACGACTAAATTTATCATAACACAATAAAATGCAATATGCTGATGTGCTTGTACTCCTAAATATGCCTAATCGATTTTACACAGGTGCATACATATTTATCTACCTCTCTGAATAAATTCAGGACCAATTCTGTTTATATTGGGGTGCGCGTTTGCTAATAACGGACTCTAGCAATCCGTTTTAGGGGTGGCATTTACCGGGTGTTGTATAATTTAGTTATTTTATTAGTAATTAAATTATTTATACACAATATATTATTTGTCTAATTTAGTGATTTTATCATAGATTAATTTATTTATAATTCCTCATATTATTTTTGCATTTTCCCGATCTCTCGCTATCCCGTGTGTTCCTGTGCTATCCCCAAATTTTTTTCAATTAGTTATGGATTTTTACTAATTAAATGCAATTTAAATCACCACATACAGTTTTAATCATCGCATACAGTTTTAAATTGTCGCATACTATTTTAAATCGCCGCACATAATTTTTAATCTTTTGACCACAATTAATTTATTCTAATAATTATGAATAATTACGAACGGGTTTCTACAATTTAAATGGGATTGACAAAATTATCTTGGTATTTAAACACGTACCGAAGTGATCTAGAATACAGTACATGAATTTAACCCGTACCCATACCTGTGGACAGTTCTATGTCTTCAGGAGCGTTGTCCTCACTCCACTGTCTTCCTAGACTCCTTTCGGCTCCTCCCTTGCTGGTTTCCTATCTTTAGTCCCCCTCAGTGGTGTCTACTAGCTTCGGCTTGGCTCTATATGGTTGCTTGGCTTTGGCTGGAAATGGGATGAAAAGGGGGAGTGGGAATGGAGAATGGCTATGGAAGTGCTTAGCTCTCCCTCTCTCTGTTGGTTTGTGCCTTGCGCTTGCTCGTCAGTCTTGGGACAGAGAAATGAAATGAGAGTAGGGTGAAATGGCATGGGCTCTCTCTGTGGTTGGCTTAAAGAAGGGGAAGGTGTTGGCTCTCTCTCTCTCTCTCTCTCTCTCTCTCTCTCTCTCTCTCTCCCCCCCCCCCTGGATGATGAGACTCATTTTAAGTGAGAGGTGCCTACCGGCCCATGAACAGTCTTGGTATCTCAGTGAGCGCTAAAAACTTTGATATGCTAGAGCCGAACGGGTTCTGACACCAACTAACTTCATTTATTTATTTTGTTCAGTCTTTATCAGTCTTCTGTTATTTGTTTTCTTTGCAAATAAAATAATAGCGGTTATTCTAATTTAGCGATATTGATGTAATTGCAATTATTTATTTTTCATAGATGATGACCTTAGTTGGGGATTGAGATTTGAATTTGATGTAATTAGATTGTAATTTATGTAATTGAATTGTTGAAGATTGAGAATTGTAATTGAATGTAATTTGAGGATATAAAATTATGTATTCGGACTGTTATATTGATGTAATATATATTGTTAATATTTTTATTTGATTCAAGAAACCATTTTAGTTATTTCTTGATTGATGGAATTATGTGTTGTAATTTATGACTGACATGCATTATTTGAGGTCATGCTGAGATGTATTCGTATTCAAAAATCTGAATTTTGAGACGGCTCATAAATTTTTACTTTTGACCGGTCTTGTGGAAAGATTTATTTATTTATTCTGTTCTTGCATAAAAAAAGTTCCATGAACAATTGCTTAATTTAGTACTTAATTAATTTTCATTAGTCTCTATTTAATTAATTTTCATTAGTCTCGATTTGTTAATTAATATGGATTAGGAAAATACGGGTTCTGAGACTGCCATAGTATGTACATAGAAATCGGCAATCAAGTACATAGAAATCGGCAATCAAGTCAATGACATAAAATCGGCAATCAAGTCAATGCCCGATGAAGAAATGGGAGAAAATATTCAAGGCCTGTCGATCAAAATGGGTGGACTGGCCACGTCCTTCAATTTGACAAGGAGCATTTACATTTCCATGCTTAGTATTTAGGAGCGCTATCTCAGGCATGCTGTCTGGTGCTCACAGTTGCAAAGAACAGCAGCCACAAGCTAGGAAGAGTTTTCAAGAGCAGGAAGAGCAATGTTCCGTTTTGCTTTTGACTTTCAGCTTCTAATTTCTTGATTCATCCTTTTCTGATTTTTGATTTTTTTTACCTTTTCTTCTTTTTTCCCGTATTCTTTTGCATTGTTTGTGATAGGCTAACATATTTTTTATTTTTAAATCTTTTAAATTTAATTACGTCAAAAAAACCGTCAGCAACTACAGTACAAAATAAACCAGCTATAATGCTAAACAATAAAAAATAAACTATAAGCCACAAAAAAATCCCAAATAAGCAGCCCCATGCATGTATGCCAAAGAAAAGCATCTCCATTTTTGTATTATCAGGCTCATGTCACAGTCAAGACAGCTGAAACATCAGGGCCACAGTGGTCTGTGTACACTAAGGCAGAAAGAATGCCATCAGTAAATCCATTTCCTCGCGCTTAACTCTAATATCTCTTGTCCAAAGAATCACATGTTTGTTACATCAGAAGTGGTCTCCGTCTTCAATCATTGGAAAGAATTACATTTGTGCTCTTTTGCATTGATAATACTTTGCAACTTACATTCTTGCTTCATGATGTGCATGGACACACCAATCCGAGGTTCCAGGAGGCTGGGCAGGTGTTAAGTCACAGCCTCCTGAGAAATTGAAGAATAAGCTATATAGGCTAATGTTTGGAGTCAATCAAAGCTCTGGGCAGAAGTGCTCGTTTTTGAGTCAGTTTGGTAGTAGACTACATCTCCGGTATCGCTGACATAATGGTCACTCTTTAAGCTCCGCGCTAGCACCCCAAGTAGGTGGAATGGTAGAGGATATGACTTCTCTGGTTCTTTGTAGTACTTGCCGAGCACGGGTTTTGCTGCCTCCGTCTGCAGGTTAGATCCCAACCAACATGACTTAGTAGGGTAGCTCTAGCGAAAGGCGCATTAAAAAGACAAGAACAGGGGATGGACTCTTACCGCCTCAACAAGATGGTAATGTGGGATTTGAGGGAAAAGATGATGAATAACATGAGTTCCGATGTCATGGTGGATGTTGTTGATCCACCCATAGTCCCGATCAAGTGTTGTCAGCCCTCCACGCAGATAGCTCCATTCCTAATAGAGCAAAAGACAATGTGATCTCAATAAGCAACTAAACTAGGATCATCAAGTAATTATAAACGAAAAACATTTAACAACCTGAGGTAGTAAAAGAATCAAATAGGCTGAGTACTCTACTCTGGTACGTAGGTGACAAAAAAAACACCTCTTTGATCTGTAGCATTAGCATTTTACTCCGAAAGGCTACAAAAAAAGGCTAGATCTTTGATTTGTAACATCCACCACTAGTATTTCTCTTATTTGAGGTTTCATTCCTTTCTTACAGCTAGAAGTGAAGGACGCATTTGGCATTTAGGCATAAAGTGATTTTGTATCTTAAATAACTGCCACTGCCACACATCTATATACCAACAATACCGAACTGGCTATGAAAGCTGCAGTCAACTAGCATTATGGACCACAACCGATTATTTCCAAGAGAACTCAAAAAAGAAAGTAATTGCGCGTTTAATATCTGTTGGCAGGATGTGCCCTTACGTATCTTCCATTTGCTAGGAAAAGGTGAAAATATGCTTCTGCGATTTGCCTTTTTCCGTGGTAATAATCATCACTTTACCTACTTTCTTTAATAGTAAAACATAGATTTTGCTTAATTTTTACATGTATGTAAAACAATGAAACCTTATCTTCTGTCATTCAGCAACAAAAATGGACCATGCCCTAGTTTTTGAAAATTAAGCGGTTATCTTGAGACATTGAAAAATTCCAAATCTGCTTCATTAATCATGGCATTTACCTTTCCACGATACCAGGGAAGCTTGTCTTCATGACCATGGTGGTGCAAGTATGTGACAAAATCCAGCCACATAACAAAAATCTGCACAATAGTTCACCAAAAGTAACCACATAAATTCTCCACTGCCATACACAATTACACTACACCTATGACCTATCTAAATTATCATTTTGCAGTAAGTGTACGTTGCTCTTACCATGTATGGGACAGCATAGAGCTTTAGCATCTTAAGAGGCCCCATCACAAAGGTCAGACCAGCAAGAACCCCAACCATGGCCAGCCAGGATGCGGTTGATGTTAGCACATCTTTCTTCTCCTTAGGTTGGAACACATCACTGTTTGGGTCGAAGTGTGAGCCTGACTTCCCTGGACTCCTTGCAAACTGCACAAACACACATGAACCCCCAAGGCAGGAATTTAGCACCACATTATAAAACAAGAACCACCAATTTTCACATATAATGGTCTAATCAAGAAGCACTTTGCCTTACCAAGTATAACGGGAATGCGAGCATGGGAAATGGCATGGTGAACCGCAACTTCCGCGTCATATTGTCCAGGCTATTGTACAGCCTCTGGGGTAGCTGCAAATTATCACAATTCAAGAAACCGTCAGGCCCAATTCACCAACCTGTCCCCTCTGCAGAATTCCTCATGAGCCCACCCAAAAACAAAAACCTACCGGGTGCCAAGACTCGTCCTTCTCGACATGGCCGTGGTTCTGGTGGTGCGTCCTGTGGCTAATCCTCCTGCAATTACATTCAAAGGCGCCGTCTTTCTTAGCATCAACAACAATTCGCGACATAAAAGAAAAGCATGATAAATAGACCAGGCACTCATCATACCAGCCGTGGTATGGGACAAGAATGGAGGAGTGGAGTATGTGGCCGACCACGTTGTTCAGCTTGGGGTTGTTTGAGAAGCTCCCATGTCCACTGCAACAATCACCAAACAGCCGTACAGGGAAGAGTCAAAGATCCCGGCTTTGAGCTAAAACCCGGATAGAAATTCAATCTTTGGCATGGTGCCCGGGCCGTACCAGTCGTGTCCGAGGACGAAGAGCGCCCAGAACATGGTGCCCTGAGCGGCCCAGTAGAGCGGCCAGACGAGCCAGCTGTCGACGCGCGCGGCGGCGGCGGCGAGACCGAGCACGACGACGACGTCGCGCAGCACGTAGCTCATGGACCGCCACGGGTCCTTCACCCAGCAGTGCTTCGGGATGGCCGCGCGGATCTCCGCCAGCCCGAACGGCGGCGGCGCCCCGGGGTCGAACTCCGCCTCCGCCGCGGCTCCGATGGCCGCCAAAGAACCCACGGCCTTCTCCTCCTCTCCCTGAGAAGAGCTCCTCTTGTTCTCCTCGACGGCGGAGGCGGGGCGGGCGGGCGCGGAGACGCGGAGCGCCCAGTCGCGGTGGATGGCGGCGGCCGCGGGGCGACGCGGCCCGGGAGCGAGGTGCGGAGGCGACGGCAACGCAATGGCGCCGCCGCGGCTGCGCAGGCGGAGCGGCGTGAGGCCGCAGCACTCGGAGAGGACGAGCCGGGCCATTGGGCGACGAAGACGGCGGCGTCGCCCGGAGAAGTGGGACGGATGGCTAGTTTACCAGCACCACCGCCGCCGCTCGCTCGGGATCTTTTGCGTTCGGGCGGTGGATGGGGCTGGATGTGTTTGTGGTCGGGATTGGCTTAGGCGAGGCTTTTATACATGCGAGGAGATCTCGCGAGCACCGTGTAGCGCGTGCGCTCTGCTGAGCCGGAGTGGGAGGTGGGAAGGTGCGCGTCGGCGTTGCCATGGGCCGGACGCGGTGTGGTGGACTCGGACCGGGATGGGTCGGTCGGACCCGAGTTCAACGACCGGGATTGGCACGTGTGAACTGCTGCGGTTGGACTCCGACGCCGCCCTGCTTTAAGTCGCGTTTGACTTGTTCAGATTAGTACTAGTAGTTAGTTTGGTAAACCTAGGGATTAGTAGTTCTATGTTGTCTACGTAAAAGATGTACCGTGGTGTGGAAATCAAATCATGCTGATGCGTGTTTCTCACTACTAACAGAGTTTTTTTTTCGAGGAACTAACATAATTTAGGGTCTGTTTGGATCCCATGGGCTAACAACTAGTTGCTAATTTTTAGTCCTTGTGGATTCAAACAGGAGGGCTAATGAGTGGGCTAAAGTTTAGCCAAAACCCCAACTAGTTGTTAGCCAACTAGTTGGCCAAACCCAGCTAATGAGGACTAAAGGACCAGCAGGATGGAAAAAAGACGCTGATACCCACGCCAACCCTCCCAGACCGCCATGCATAGGGTATAACAGACTTTGTACTGAGATAGTAGTACTTATTAGTCCTTGGATCCAAACAGGACTAGACTAATCTTTAGCCAGCTAACTACTAGTCAGCTAACAACTAGTCCTAACTAACAACTAATCCTAGTCCATCCAAACAGGCCCTTAATATATTTTTTTAGTACTAGTAACATGTTTCCGTCGTTACAATGTGATGTTTGACAAGGGCGGTCAAACCTAATTGCAACAGTGAGGTCAAGTCAAACCTATCTATACACGGACACTCATCGGTGTACATCGATGAATGGACGTTCTGTGGTGTCAACTTATTAGGCACTGTCAAATTGTCATGTATGTAGTAGGAAGTCTTTCTTCTACGAGGACTCCGTAGTATGTATGTGAGGCCAATTCTGGGCACGAGTTTAGTCTATTTGACCATCAAGGTGGGTTCGCATCTATGATGCTTGCGTTATTGAAACTATACGTTACAGCGTAATAATATAACTATATAGAACTATATAAGTACATCATTAGATTCACATGCTTAGCAGCCTCAATTGTTAGTTTGTTACTTTATAAAATCATCTAAGCCTCAAAGATGGTTCATACTAGTACAAGAACTGAAGAACACCTGCAGCTACCAGGAATACCGCCATTTGTAATAATCGCGCTCATTTCTCTGGTAAACCGTAGCACACAATCTATATGATTCACACAGGAGATTTATTTTGTCATGCGTATACGTCCATATGATCTCGTTGACACACAATACAGTGCTGTGCGACTGTACACTCGATTCGATCGGCACACGCTTCCTCCCTCATGGAGACAGGTCAATGGTCAATCACAAGCGTCGACCTAACAATGCGTTCATACGCCTGAAGAAATCGTCACAAATTCACAATCTACATCATATACAACTTCTCTTTTTCTTTAGGGTATCTGTAGTGTATATAACCCAAGGGGTCTTAAAGTAGGTCCCATCTAAACCTTAAGGTTGTCTCCATAGTGTATATAACCTAAAGGGCTTTAAAACGGTCCCACTTGGCAGATAAAGAAAAATTGTATTTTAATGCTTGTGGCCAGGTCTTTAGCTTGAGGATCAGCCTTAAGCCTTTTTTGCTTATAGCCTGCTTAAGACCACCCCTGTAATGTATAAGGTTGACCTTAAGGTAGCTTAAGACCCTTTATTTTTATACACTACAGATACCCTTATTAGTTTTTAAGGAAACAAGTCAAAGAACTCAAAAAGATATGTGAAAATAATACAAAACGATCTAGTTCTAGCCCATGGTAACCCCTAGCTTCAAGTCTCGGTTTTGTATTTGTCGGTCGTACCACAAGTTGTACTACTGTATCAGGCTTCAGAAAAGCAACGAAGTTGTGCGGGGTGCGGCTCTGGTGCTGTGACCCCTGCACGCGCTAAGTGCAGGGGTGCGCCCAGAAGCCGCCACGTGTCCCTAAAAAATCAAAAAACTTCCGAAAAATTCTAAAAAAATACTTACAAAATCCGAAAAATTGTAAAAAGTATTTTCTTACAAAGAAAAAGTATTTTTTTTGTAAGTACTTAATTTTTTTTTGATTTATACTTTTATTAAAAAGTATTTTTTAAGTACTTAAAAATACTTTTTAATAAAAGTGTTTTCACAAAAAGTACTTTTTACAATTTTTCGGATTTTGTAAGTATTTTTTTAGAATTTTTCGGAAGTTTTTTGATTTTTTTAGGGACACGTGGCGGCTTCTGGGCGCACCCCTGCACTTAGCGCGTGCAGGGGTCACAGCACCAGAGCCGCACCCAGTTGTGCGGGACCTCGTATCGGTGGGCCCGAGCTGGAGGCGCGGAGCAGGCGCGTCCACGTAGGCGGACGTGCTTGGGCTTCTTGGCCGTGGAGGCGTACGTGGCGTATCTGGCGTCGTTGACCCGGTAACCGATGAGCATGATAATTTTTCGGCGGGCGTTGGCGCAGTGCGATCCGGACCACGACGCTGATCAGCTGGGCCCGCGGCGGACTGCTCCGACTTGCATTAGTCCATGGCCGGAACGAGATCGCGCGGTCGGCAACGGAGCACGGCATCCCCTGCTCGCTACTCCTAACATCCAGGCAGCTCAAGTTAGTTTTAGTTTTTAGCTTCTAATTTTTAACTTATTAATTTTATTTTTTGACTTTCTAATTTTTTATTTTTTCGTTTTTTTCTTTATTTATTTGCATTATCTAGGATGACGTAACTTTTCTTTTTGCCTATTTTTAAATTTATTTATGTTAAAAAGTTAACAGTAGTTACAGTGTAAAAATAAACAGTTACAGTGTAAAAATATACCTGAAACAATGTTGAGCGGGGCTGAGTGAGGACCAATGCGCCATGTGACCGACGAGCTCGACAGAGATTCGGTTTTGACCACCGGATTTCGGATCTCACCTGAAAACAATGGCCCCACTGTTTTGGTTTACAGTTTATTAATTTAACAAATAGTAGTTGTTAAAAAAAGTTAAAACTAAAATCCGATTAAAAAGGTAAAAAGGACGAGAATGATTTTGATGTGGCTACTATGCTGCGCTTTGGAAATACGACGGTGTCAAACTATGGTGCATGATGCTTAATTAAGGCGATATTTCGTACCTAGATGCACAGAGTATAAGGTGCTAACTGGACTTGCATGAATAAAGTTACGGTGCTCTCAAAACTAGTTGATGCGGATAATTACAAGCTGATTTTTTTTCTCTCCTTTCCAACCTCACACAGCACGGTGCAATTTTTTTGACTACGCGGCAAGACCGCAAAGGCAGGAAAGCCTCTTCTTCCTGGTGGAAAATAACTTGTCTTGTACTAAATTACACTAGGTGAATCATGAGAATTGGTACCAACGCTCAATGCATAGTTTAATACTGCTACCACATGAGTAGACCGCAAAGGCAGGAAAGCCTCTTCTTCCTGGTGGAAAATAACTTGTCTTGTACTAAATTACACTAGGTGAATCATGAGAATTGGTACCAACGCTCAATGCATAGTTTAATACTGCTACCACATGAGTAGCCCTGTACTACGGCTGATAATTTTTATTTGTGTTTTTCGATATGGTATCGAACAACAGAGATATTAATGTGGGTGGCGCACACGATTTGAGATTTAAAAAATCGTTTAGAGAATCCACTTAAACAGATTACCCCGTTTGGACGTTTAGCTTTTTAATTTTTGTAGAAATCAAAAGTATAAGTCAAAAAGTTATAGTGTGTGTATGTGTGTATATATATATCCTACAGTAGTTGCTGATCTTTTTTTCTCTCCTGGACGGAGATGCATGGAAGGGGGTTTGTTGGGGTGGTAGCGTCAGGACGCACCGTGGTCCATGGCCGGTGCGCGCCAGCTGCCTCGCGTTGGTTAAGCGCGCTTTTGTCGTGCCGCTGAGATGGGGACATGGACCGGCGACGGTTTTAGACCCACTAAACATGGGCTAATAGGAAACTGCTCGGAACCGCGGCTGTGGTCCTGTGGCCGGCAGGAGGCCACGAGGTCCTCGTGCTCGTGCCACCGTCCATCCAACCCGTATTAGTTTAGGAAAATTTGTTGTGTGTCATTGAACCCGTTTATTTTTGAAAAAATTTAGCCACGATAAGATCAAAATGCCCTTCTTCCTCTGAAGTTTAATTTTTACTAGTAAGGTGCCCGTGCGTTGTAACGGATTCCAAAAGAGAATGGTACATATCATCAAAATATGATACCAAGCATATAACAAACATCAATTTTCTTTTACATGTATTAAAGGAATTACATAAAAGCAAGCCCATTAACAACTTCAAAAATTATCCAACCAATATCCTTAAAAACATGGTCAACCGGAGGATAAACAAAAGAGAGTACAATAGACATGAGAAATCTAAGACATATTTTTGCAGAAACATATCTACATGCTGAGCCACCATTGGAGATCTCAGTTTCACCAAAGAACATACCTTGTATGTCCTTGCGTCTACCTCGCTAACACAAAGGATTCAATTTCAGTCACCAACTTAACCTTGACCACATTCCAAATAGTAAATGCTGCTGCCACAGTAAGTAATATTTGCATTGAGCAGGACTGCGTCTTATCGAGATTTCTTGAAGTGGACACACACAATGTCTTATATTAAAAACAATGTAATCATCCAATTTGATAAAAACTGATACCAAAGCTAAGTGAACTAACACTTAAGAAAGCAATACTACAATGAAATATTTGAAGGTGTTTATGTTAGATAAAAGGGAAATGTTGATTAAACAATTGTATGTAAAATTTAGAAATGATTCAAAATTAATCCAGAGCAACATAAAATAGCCAAATGGAAGGCTATGCCAATCAATTCACCTCTATCTAAGATCTGTGCATGTCAGTCTATAAAATTTGGAGAAAAACTTTGTTGCGACACATGAAACAAAGCGTATCAGTAGAGTAGAAATTTTCTTGACCGATACAACTTTTTAGGTTAGTGTTACAAGTTCCTTTCAGGACATCATCCTTATTTGGACCAAAACTAAATAAAACTGTACAAAATTAGTCAACAACATGTTCATCCTAATCACAGTTGCCTAGCTATATGCTAGTGTTACAAGTTATGACCTCTCACAGTTGCCTAGCTATATGATGATGCACTTGTGTTTGTTTTGCAATACGTTACTACTATGATATATCATATGGCACACACAGAAATAAAAAACCAAAAGAGGCTCACCAAGAATGTCATGCGTACACACAGAAACAGAAAAATCAATACCTCGATTTAACATCTTGTTTACACATAACACTTGCATGAAACAAACTCATTCTAATTATCTCTCAATCAATTTTGGGCCAAAAGCAAGCAGAATCATCACAATGGTTCTGGGGAAGGGATGATCACAATTCAAAAACATTTGAGCGTTGTGGGGCCACAAAAGAGATGTGTTTTTCTTGCATTCTTGTGTGTGCGATGGCTGTGTGATGGTGGTGGTAGTCAGGTTAGGGATGATGGCCAATAATTAGGGAGGAATCATAATGCATACAAAAAATCAATGTAATAGCAACAGTGCTACACAGATCTAGGATAGACACAAAAAATCAATTTAACACCCAAATGAATAATACTACATGCACAAGAAAATCTTGATCCGAGAGACAGATCCATTGCACATTCTATAGGTATCAACATATCTTTATCAAAAAATTATTGAAATTAAGCATTTATACTAAACTAATTCTAATACATAGGTTTAAACAACTCAACTCCTTCAGATCGAACTACTACTGTGTTAAAGGTTCGGTCGCACACATACACAGTTACTTCTAAAGTTATAATAACAATGGAGGGAGTAACGAAATGTGTGTTTAAACAATTCAACCACTACAAAACTAACAACTACTGATATATCTCTCATCAGACATAAAGAGGGCACTCTTCGAAATAAAAGGAAATAACAGGGCACTGAAAACACACTGTAAGTAATCCATAAAAAGCGTCGTTCTAATAAAAATGACAAAGTGAGCAACAATGCTTAGCAAAGTAGCTATAAAAAAGTAACTACCTTAGATTCAGGCCAACCTTTAACAAACAATAATAAACAACAATAGCAGTTTTGTAATAAAGCAATAACTTATTCTAGAAAATATAGAATGGTCTACTATGTTTTGTTCCTAGTTTACTGTAGCAATAACTTTTCAGTACTTTCTAACTGGTAAGAATATAGTACCCTGAATCACCAAATATATACAATCAGAACAATGGCTCATGAGGGCCATACAGTGCCCACCTTCTTTGTTATCACTGGGGCGGTCATGTCCATCTTTTTCCCGTTGGGCTCACCCTTCCGAGTAAAAACAGGGGTTGTCATTTCCATTTGCTCAGCAGTTGTGTTCTGAAGGCAAGCATACAAATAATAATAAGCATTATATAAATTTCAATGGAACACGGGAAGGAATTTCTGACCCAGGGAGGAAGCGTATCAACTACCTTACCGAATAAGTAAGACGCCAGCACGTTGAATGACTGAGATGATCCATTGAAATCAAATCCAGTTCTTCCAGGCATCGTCGTCTCAGCAACATGGTATGACTGATCACAATTCACAACAAAAGATAGCATCATTCATCAAGTATCACAATGGATTCCACTTCCACGCATGGATAATGCCTAATTAACGTAGTACAAAACAAGCAATTCAACGGATAATAACAACGATCACCTCCATTTCTCTGATCTCGTACTCCGCCTCGCGCTTCAGGACGCGGAAGGGGACCGTCTCAAGATCGGGAACTGCGAAAGCACGGGAAAACCCTAGGATTTTGGAGCGAGAGCGAGCAAATGAAACCCTAGGATTTTAGAGAGGCAAGGTACGTGTCAGATGAAGAAACCATGGGAGACTCAACGGCTTCAGCTCCCGGTCTTTGGCCGGCGCAGCCTCTGGCGGCGTGCTCTTGACAGATCCGGGCTTCGCAGTGGCGCCATCGGGGGAGGAGGAGCGGGGGGAGGAGGCGGCAGCGGCGAGAGAAGCGAGGAGGAGGCGAGGGTGGAGCGGAGGAGTGGGGAGGAGGAGGCGGGGTGGAGGCACGAATATCACCAGTTGGGGCTGCGCTGGTCGGGAGGGGGTGTCAGAGCGGCGCTGGCTGGGTCGCTGGGAGACGGGCGGCGCAGATCGGGAGGGGGGCGCCGGGGCGGTGCGGCCCGGGAGGCGGGCGGTGCAGGCGAGGGAGTAGGGGGAGGAGGAGGCGGCGGCGGAGCGGAGGGTTGGGGGAGGAGGAGGCGGCGGCGGAGGGAGGGAAGGAGGTGAGGGCGCAGTGGCGGAGAACGGCGGCGTGGAGAACGTGGGGAAGACGGGGAGATGATTGGGCGGAGAACGGGGGGAACGTGGGGAAACGGGGGAGAAGAATGGGCGGAACGAGAGAAGCCAATCGGCAGATGTTTTGTCAGTTGGGTCCACATGTCAGCGTAGCTTCTTTTTCCTAGAAGGGGTGAGGAGGGAGGCCGCACCAACCACCAACTCCTTTTATATAGTAAAGATCCTCGTGTGGCACAACCGTCGGCAGACTGTTAATTGAACCACAATAAGATCAAAATGTCCTTCTTCCTCTTGAGTTTTATTTTTATCCTCTTTTTTTCAGACTGTTTTATGTTCTTCTTCTTCTTCTAATATATAGATTCAAGTTTTAGTTTAAATACCAGGAAAATAATACAATCTTCTATATTAAAAAAACTATAATATATTATTATTTTTTTAATTTTTATCTTCTCCGTCGCGAGTGGAAGCTCACCGTCGGCTGCCCCGAGTAACAGTACATGAACCATCAGTAGCAGCAGACTTACATTGTAGTTTTAGACACACCATCAGTAGCAGCAGACTTACAATGTAGTTTCAGACAAACCATCAGTAGCAGCACACTTAAACAGATCAAGAAGAACAGCACATGAACAAAGAAGGGGACGAAAAAATGGAATGGGTAGCTTGCACATGAACATCGCAAAAAATTGAAGGGAACAACACAAGAACAAAGAAGGGGACCTAACAGCGGCTAGGACTAACGGACCTAATAGAAGTGGCACAAAAGTGATTGAATTCCAATGGCACTAAGGGAGAACGAAGATTTTAGTGACAAATCATGAAATCCGTTGACTTCCAATCATAAATAAGAATTTTTCTCTGTTATTTTGGTCCCTCCAGGGCTTTCATCAGCTACTGCTGGTAGTGGCGTTAGTAGCCAATCCACACAACAAAGAGACTGCCTGCCTGCCTAATTCACAGTCAATTTTATAGTACTCTATATATGCTAGTACTACCCGATAATTGACTGACTAGAGCAGGGGCGGATCCAGCGGTGGGGCGGGGGGGCTCGAGCCCCCCTACCGCTACCGGACCCTTGGAGCCCCCCTGGAGTCCCCCCTAAATTTTTAGCCATGGATGTATAATGTAGAAGGGGCCGAGGTCGAGCTGAAGGTACTTCAGCCCCTGCAAAAAATTTTCCTGGATCCGCCACTGGACTAGAGGCTCAGTTCTTAGTTTTGTAGACGGTCACCGAATCATCCTTAATTGAGATCGCAGAGATCACGACGTCTTTTCGAAAGGAAATACGGATGAACGACTTAAAAAAGTTGGATGAGAACAGCAATTGATTGATCATTCTGTAGTTGAAATTTGGGCTGTATGATCGGACTGCCCTGGACTGGCCCTGAGAATCTGTACACATTCTGCAGGACCCATATTGCACCGGCAATGATCTCGCATCTGAGAAAGCGAGGAACAGCATATGCAATTATGCACACCAGTCATGCCTAATTGCCTTGTGCAGCGAGTTTTTGGTAGAAATTGCCGTTTTTCATACAGCATTAGCAAAAATAGCACCCTTAGAAATGATAATTGCGAAAAGGACACCTCTGCAGCATGGTGACCATGCGGCATTCATCACATGTCGGCCTGAGGCAAAGTGCCGCACAACCGTGGCAGAGATGCCATTTTTGCAATTGCCACTCCGATGATGCTATTTTTGCTAATGCCCTGTGAAAAACGGCCATTTCTGCCAATACCTCCTTGTGCAGCATGACTGGAGGAAAGTGAACTGGAGAGGTGAAAGAAGGCATATTAATCAGAGTAGCAACGGGTAGCTGCTATGCTACCGTGTCCTCTCCTGGCACAAATTGCTAGTCAGGTCTCAAAACCTGTGGATCAATTATTATAAAATCTTTAAATTTTTATGTACTTGTGTAAATATTAGTACTAATCATGTTTTTTTTTGTTGTAGAAACATGTGGAGTCAATTGACGAAAGGAATAGGCTGCCTATGCCACTGCCTGGCACCATTCATTCTGCAAGCAGTTCCACGTATGAATCAGTTATGTGTTGCCCGGAAGAACTAGCATTTATGAGCTTGGCAACTGAGAGGTTGGATGGTCGTCAACCATCATAATCGTAGTACTGTAGTAGATATACATACATCATGCCACAATCCCATTACTGTCATCTCGCTTGATTACTACTAATGAAGGTGGTGTAGGCCAAGAAATTAAGTCTGGACAACTCAAATCAACAGGCAAGTTGCAACCGCACGGACGAGTGATGTTTTGGTGGCTCTTCGTGGCCTCTTCATGAAGTACGTAGTTTAGTAACGTATTCGGTAGATTTCAGAAGCTGTGTAGAGAATAGACAGCACCGTGTACATCGCACATGCAGCGTGGTAAGCAGCATGGTAATCATCATGGTTTCCACCATTTCTTGTTCTCCATGGATTTTGAAATCTGCTGAGCAAGGGAAGCAAAGTTTTCTGACTCACTCTGAAGCTCTGCAGATTGCTGGCTTATTCTCTGGTAAAGAAATAAGAGGGTCAGTTAAGACTTACTCCACCAAGGCTGTTCGCGTTCATAAACAAAAGGAACAAATTACTCAATGAAAAGGATGGGAAAATGCAAGTAAAAGAAAATGCCGGGAGAAGTGATCGGGTTTTTATGCACAGCAAAAAACAAGGACTGACAACAGTGGTATGTGTAATTTTGTAAGGCATGAAAGCGTTTTTTTTTACCGCAAGTTTCTCCTGCCGCTGCACGAGCTTGTCTTTTGCACAAGCTGCTGCTGCAGCAGCGTCCTGCAATGGAAATTAGAGTCGGCTAAATCAGCAAAAGACAAGTAATCAACAGTATCAGCGAAACCGGAAAAATACCCCGCCAAATTTATATTTGGTGAGGATCTCTTGGGTGCTCTTCATTTTTGGCTTCTGAACATCACTTGATGCTTCCAACAGTTTCTCCCTCTCCATCTCTAGCAAACAGTAGACATTACGGTGAGGAATGGAGTAATTATATCCTTCAACTACGAGAAGCCATGCATTGTCGTGCCTGTTTTTTTCTTCTTGTTAAAGATAGACATAGAGGATGATGCTGGTGCTGGCCGTACTTCATCATCCATCTTTATGTCATCTGCATTCATTGAATTGTGTTCATTGTTCAGGACCTTCAGGTAAATATGGGGGAGAGGGGGGGGGGGGGGATCACCGATTGTCAATTCTTCCTTTGGATCATTAATGCTTTCCATTGACGGTTGAACAGAATGGTTTTTTTTTAAGAAAAGCACCTCTAACTGTTCACTTAGATTTTGCCCAGTGAAACTTTATTTCAATTTCGCATTTCCTTTGTATCCTTGTATGATGCCACCAAGAACTCCAACTACTAGATCCTGCATTAGAAATTTCATGTGAAGCCAACATAGAGATTTGACGCAGAAAAAAGACACAAGATCAAATAAAGCTCAACCTGCCTCCTTGTCTGGTTGCCGAAATTCAACAGCGCAGATGGACACAATAGCTACGCACCATGCAAAAGAAATGCAGTAAGTAGCTGAAGCCATCCTCATAGAAAGAAGATTGCAAATTCAGATATAATTACCTGCGATGGAGGACGGACACCTAATCCTAATCTGTGAAATTCAACATAACAGAGCTGAATTTGAGTTCTCAATGGGGGATGCCAGCCAGCAAAGAGATGGAAGAGAATAAGGACAATTTTTGCTGGCTACACGTTTCTGGCAACCTTGAAGTGCGGCTTGCCGCGAAAAGCTTGGTGCTTATTTTTGGGCAGCACATGTCTAATGTTATAAACTATTATTGGGGCAAACATTATACTCGACGACATTCATCTAAGCAGGGCCAAGTCTCAGGATCGGCAGATGCAGGCGGCAGCTGCAAAGCGTGATAGGCTACAGTGCGGCAGTCTGCATTGCAGTCGGGAAGGCAATTGGTCTGGAAGGCTAGACGGAAAGCAGAGGTACTATTAGGAAAGGATTGCTATTATCTTGTAATAGGCTATGGAGTCCAATCCGGATTGTTTAGCAACGGTGAGCAATCGCTGCCAACTCGAGCCTCCTCCCGCCCAGCCGACACCGTCATCACCTCCGCCGAGCTCGTGCGAAGCTCCTCCGCCTCTCCACCGGGCCTGAGCGCCGCCAGACCGTTGCCGCGCCGGAGCACCCGAGCCGCCTTCACCGCAGGGGCGGATCCAGGAATTTCGGAATGGGTATTCGAAGTTACAAAAATATTGTTCAATAAAAAATGTAAAGGTCCATAATAGCGAAAATTAAAGTACAATTGTTCGTACTACAGACAACAACTGAAATAATACAAAGAAATTATAAAATAATTAAGAACTAAATGTTAATGCGACGACGCTTCATGCCTTGAAAGCGAGATATAATCTCATCATCCTTAACTTGCATAAAAAACTCTCGCTCAAGAAATGTAACCAAGCAATCATTCAAGTACTGCTCTCCCATTCTATTTCTCAACTTATTCTTCACGTAATTCATTGAAGAAAACATTCTCTCAACACTAGCAGTTGCTACGGGAAGAATTAGCACCAATTTGAGAAGCTTGTAAACAATTGCGTAATTGATACTCTTCTTTGTTTGAACAAGCATAATGGAAAGCTTCCAAGTACCAAAGTACCAAACGTCCATAATCCATTACTCCATTTCCAACTTCCAAGTATTGCCATTATGCCATATACTCATACACAAATATTGCCATATATACCTACACATCTCAGACTCATATACACAAATATTGCCATAGAATGTAGTGCACATGCATTTGGAAATTCAAAGTAGAGATGACAGGTTTCTCTGTTTCTCAGCCTCTCAGGTTTACAGGTTATCCAACACACAGAATACAGATGACAGATCTGAAGGAAGGGGAGGGGAATAGGGGATGGATTACCTCAATACCTCGGGTCCTCGGCTGCTCTGCTCGGCACTGCCGCACTGGCCACTGGGGCCTGGCAGCCTGGGGGCGGTGGGGAGCAGGGCTGAGCTTCGAAGGCGGAGCAGCCGGCCAGCCGGGGGAGCAGCCTGAGCTGAGGAAGCCAGGAAGGAGCGCGCGGCGCACCAGCCGCCGGCGCCCGGGAGCCCGGCGCCGGATCTGAGAGCAGAGAGACAGACGAGGCGCCGCCGCGCCGGATCTGAGAGCAGAGAGGCACAGGATCTGAGAGCAGAGAGCAGGGAGAGCCGGAGCCCGGAGAGGCGGAGACGCCGTCACGCCGGTCGCCAGAGAGCCGGAGCCTGGAGAGGGACAGGGACTGCAGCACTGCGCTGCGCCGCTGCGGGCCGCCGGCGGAGAGCCCGAGGAAGGAGCGCCGAGCCGCCGCCCGCCGAGGTGCCAAGCGCGCCAGCCGCCGCCGGCCGCTGCCCGGGCACCGGCCACCGGATCTGAGGACTGAGCTAGGGTTGGACAGTGGAGACTGTCGCTGCGAGGCTCGCTCTCGGCTGTCGCTGTGAGGCTGTGTCGCAGGCGGCAGGTATGTGGGGTTGCGAATGGGCCGTGGGCCGTTTTCGGCGCGGGAATGGGAGATGGAGACGGGAGTCGGGAGCATGCAGGGCGCAGCGGACCGCCGGCCGGAGGTTTAAACTATTCCAAATACCCAATTACATATACATATATATACTATACCTAATATATAGCAGATTTTTTACAAAAAATTTTGGGTATTCAGCTGAATACCCATGAATTACTGTAGATCCGCCCCTGCTTCACCGTCTCCTCATCGCCGGGCCCCGCACCAAGGTGAACTCGACTCCCCGTAGCCTCCTCTCCCTCCTCCGCCCCTCGCCAGTCACCGCCGTGCCCGAGCGCCTCCTCGCCACGTCAGCACCGGGGTGAGGTGGCGGCCGACGTGGTTGCCATGCAGACGTCATAATTTCAATTTCCTTTAGAAAAATAATTTCAAAAAATCCCTGCTAAAAAAATAAAATCCCTGCTGACATCATAATTCCAATTTCCTTTAGAAAAACAATTCCAGAAAATCTAATTTATTCTTTTTCTCTGATTTTAAACTTTCGAGAGCATGTTCTCCTTCGTTCTAACTCCGATTGAGCCCATTCAAATTTTTAAATTCATCAAAAATTTCCCTCTATCCATTTATACCCTCAATTTAAATATTTAAAGTTTATTTGAATTTTATTTGAATTTGGTAAGTTGTTTTCACACGTAGACTGCAACGATTCCGGAGATTTCTACGACGACAATTTGCACCCAACCGCAGAGCAAGGCAAGTCACACTCCTTGACCATGTTGTACCCAGTTTGCAAATAAAATTACTTTGATTTAAATTGCATTGCATGCTTAATTTTATTCAACGTATTTCAATTCAGTTTTAAATTTAGTTATTGCCTACTTGTGAAATTCCTTATTGCCATTGAATCCCTCAACACCTTGTCAGCCTAGATTAAAACTCTAATTAGTACACTAGTATTGGCTAGAGAGTTTTATATCAAATGCTTAGACCTAATCTTTGTTTTGGGATAATTTTGGCTAGAGAGTTTTATATTTTTCACATAAAATGATAAGCTTTTAGAATGTATTCTTGACTTCGGTGAGTTAAGAAGGATTATAAAAATATTTCAAAATAAAATATAAAATATGGTTTAGACCTATGCTAATGGTTAGGTGGTGGGTGCATGCATGCACTGTTGTTCGGAAACATAGTGTTGATTGTCGGGCACAGGGGGTATGTGGTTGAGCCTAAGTCAATTAAGGACTGGTCTGTGAGCTACTGTTGGAAAGTCCTATCGTACTACTACAAGGCTGGTATGAAACAGTCCTGACTAATTAATTTGCGGGTCCCAACTTGAGTCATATCGTAGGTTGAAAGTGAGCGTGGCATAGGCCATGAGAAGTCTCACTCGGCTCAAGAGGGGGTCCCGGTATGATGGATTCCTTACTGGGGTAAAACCTTAGAGTTGACTTGGCTAGGTTGAAGACTTTGTATTGTAAAGGTCTTGTCATAATCTCCTCGCCGCACACCTAAGGAAGTGTGTAATCCGGTGGCAATCCGAGGTGATCATGTCTTGTGGGTAAAGCTGTACAACCTTTGCAGAGTATATAATCTATCCTGGATAACCGTGCCCACGGTCATGGGCATACTGAGTAAAAGTTTTTCATGGATTAGACTTTGTTTTTCAAAATATGTTGTGAAACCTTGTGGATGGATGGAATCCATGAGTGGTTGAAAACGTGTGGATGGATGAAATCCATACGGGATCTTTTGGGAAAAGATGGTCCAGGTGGGATGCCCGTGGATATGTTGGTGTTTGGTCGGAACTTACACTAACGGTATTATTTTCAATTACAAGTACCATTTCTACTTATTGTATTAAATTCAGCAATTTCAATCTATTTACGGTATTTCATTAAATGATGTTTTATGCTCAAACTAACCCTATAAGCCGTCCATTGATGCCTTTATTATTATGATGCATTCTTCGTGTGATTTGCGGAGTACAAGTTTGTACTCACCTTGCTATCTCATCTCAGAGGAGGACGCCTTCGATTATGGTGAAGACCTGGACGAGTAGGACGCATCTTACAGTCGTCTGCCTATGGGCAAGTTGTCGGGCTTCACTATTTATCATCCTATTTCCGCTGTTATTTCCTTTATTTGTGTTATCATTGATCCTAATGTAAGACTTGGCCATAAGACCGTACTCTTTTATTTAATATATTATTAGTCATTTGTGCTTGATATGTATCTTTGTTCCACTGTGTGCACTAGCTGTTTCTAGACTAGTGCGATTTACACAGAGGGTTTCAGAGTCGTTGCTCTGGGATCCGACACCCCTGGGGCTTCTGGCCTTTCGGCGCAGGGTAGTGGGCTTTGGGCGTCCCGTGCGTGTGGGACACAGCCCGTAGGCGTCGCTTTGGTGGGATCTAGGATGACAGCGAGGTGGGCTGGGTGCCTTCGCAGTTGGGCAGGGGCTTGTTGGGCTTTTTGCACGTGTGGTTACTAGCATGGGGGCTATTGTTTGCTATTCATTCCGTTTCCACCCTAACTATGGGAAATGAGGTAATGGCCCCAAAACAACTCAATTCGGGGTTTTCTTTTTGTGCGAGCGTATCGGATAGTCTAAAAAAAAGTGTCTAAAAAGATAAGAGAAAAAGTACCATTTGTTAGCCTTCCGACGGGACAGACGACAATCGTTGGAGCCAAAGCTGCACAAATCTCAAAGCCTTTTGACAGGATAACTTTTCATCCGCTCCGCTCTGCTCCCACAGCCACACATGCACTCTCCTCTCCCTGCTCACTCTTGTTCTCTCTCCCTTCTCACATGGAGGGGGGCAATGGGCGGGGTAGAAGGGCGGTGGCAGCGCCGGCTATGGCAATTAGGCAGGGCGGGGTTGCACGGCGAGACAAGGCGGCGATGGCGCCGCCGGCCATGGGTGATGGTGGAGTGGCGGGGGTGGTGGAGGAGGAGGTGCGCGGAGCTACCTAGGGCGGCGCGGCGACAAGGTATTCTTTCTCTTCCTCCATGAAACATAAAGAAAGGGAGGGGATTGACAGTGCAAGGGGAGGTATGCCGTTGGGATGCCTCCCGACGGCATACCGTGTGGTAGTACTTCTCAAAAGATAAATAAATGTATATTCCCCCTTTTATTTTATTTTTGAAGCAGATTTGAATGGATTTGGAATCAGAGATTTTTTTTTAAAAAAAAGGTGCGGAGGAAAGAGGGCCAATCCTTTATCTGCCTGCCCGCCGCAAGAAAAGCACATCACTCCCAATCACCTTTGTAAAATGTCGTTGTTCTGTCTTCCTCAGGAAGACGTTGCCTTATCAACAGCAAAGGGAGTCTAAAAAAGACAGGAAATGGAGAATTAACATATTGTGGCCTCTTTATTCTCCAAAGATAGAGAGGATTTGTCACTTTTACACGAGGGGGAGAATCAGTTCACTGTGTAACGGAAAAAGCCAAAACTACTGCATGCAGCCACTAGCTTCTCTCCATCTGCTGCTGCTTCTGAAAAATCCCCTATCCAACATCCCACATGTACCCATGGCAGCCCCTAGCCCGCTAGGTCCATGACATCGACAAGCTACGCTCATCAAGCTGATCGATCCAGCCTATCGTTTTGTCTTACACTTGAGAAGGCCTATATGGCAGGCTAGCCGCCACCCGTTCTTGTGACCTCGTCCCATTTTTGTCAGCTCAGATTTGCCGCCCTCTATCAGATAAAAAATTACTTTCCTGGAACAGAAGCTGCTGCGTGCAAACATAAAGATTCCATTTTGATGCACGCAAGAATTCCAAAACTCGAAATCTTTCCATGTACCTACGACTACGTGCACCAAAGGGCAAAGGCAACGAATCCATAGATTCCATAGATGCTAGCTGCCCAAACTACTAACACGATGTCTGCAAAACCCTCACGTGAACTCGATCTAATCGATCTGCAGCTCTTGCCCTCACATGCACACCTCCGATCCCCCTCCCCCATCGATCTCGTAATAATTCTCTCCACGAGCCGCTTCCTTGCTTCGCACAGCAAAATCATTAGCGCAGCTAGCTCGCTTGCAACAGTAGTAGAGGATTAATCGTAGCTAGTTAGCCTCGTGATCGATCGATTGATCAGTGGTGGTGTAAAGGGGCCGTAGGAAAGGTGCCTTTGCTTCCCCATTCCTTCTCTTCGCCATGATGCCGCTCTTCTGCAGGAACTCCGTAGTTCTCGCCGTTGCTTTCTCTTCTTCCGTCCTTTTCCTCCTCCACGGCTTCTCGCTGCCCGCCTCGGCGCTCGCCGTCGGGCTAGCACGGCACCACCGGCGCGACGTCCGGCCCGGACCGCAGGCCTGCGACGTTTTCAGTGGCGGCTGGGTCCGCGACGACGGCTCGGCGGCGGCGTACACCGGGTACAACTGCCCGGTCATCGACCCGGAGTTCAACTGCCAGCTGTACGGCAGGCCGGACTCCGAGTACCTCCGGTACCGGTGGAAGCCGGCCGGATGCGAGCTACCGAGGTACGTACATACGTGAACGTAAACCGTGCCATGACTAATGCCGACACGGGTGTGCATGCTGCAAATTCATGAATGGATGATGGACTTGCTGCTTTACCATGCTCTAGGTTTGATGGTGTGGCCTTCTTGACGCGGATGAAGGGGAAGACTGTGATGTTCGTGGGGGACTCGCTGGGCCGGAATCAGTGGGAATCGCTCATCTGCCTGCTACACGCCGCCGCGCCGCAGTCGCCGGCGCAGCTCGTCTCCGTTGACCCTCTCTACACGTACAAGTTCCTGGTATGCACTTCATGCACGTACGGGCGCACGCACGCTTATGTATGGACAGCTTTATTTTCTGGTCCGAGGAATTTGGGCCAGTCAAGTACATGAACTATTCTAGCTTATTGATTTGTTCTTGCGTATGATACGTGGTGTGAGCAGGAGTACGAAGTGGTGGTGTCGTTCTACCGCGCGCCGTACCTGGTCGACATCGACGTGACGCAGGGGAAACGGGTCCTGAGGCTCGACGACATCTCCGAGAACGCCGAGGCGTGGCGCGACGCCGACGTGCTCTCCTTCAATTCCGGCCACTGGTGGACGCACACCGGCGCGCTCCAGGGGTACGTGCGTGCGTACTTAGCAGCGCACGTCGATCTCCTCTTTAATTCAGCTTCGTTTACAGAATGCGCATGCTACGTACGTACGTGTGTGTAGGTGGGATTACATGGGGGAGGACGGGCGGTACTACGAGGACATGGACAGGATGGTGGCGTTCCAGCGCGGGATGACCACGTGGGCCAACTGGGTGGACCTCAACGTCGATCCAGCCAAGACCCGTGTCTTCTTCCAATCCATGTCTCCCGCTCACTACAGGTATCTAATCTGCACAGCGATCTCAATTCACCCATGACTCCATGCATGGCCCATCGCTCTCTCTCCCCTATCCCTCCCTATCGTTATTTTCAGTTTTTAAAAACTGCTTTTTGATATATATTTTTCTGCAGTAACTAATTTTTAAACGAAATATCTTTTTAAGATAGGTTATACTAGTTAATTGTAGTATATGCTTTACCGACTTCATTTATATCGGCAAAAACCATACGTGAGTTTCTGTTACTCTGTAATCTCTCGCACAAATAGCCTAAAAATCACAAATCGCATCCAAAAGTTATAAGCCGCAACAAAAAAAGAATAGAACATAATGTAAACTATTGTCCGTTGTCCCTGCCCAAACGCGCGCGCAGCGTAAGCATGCGCATGCAGTGTGTGTGTTGTCAAGGGCGTCCCTTAACAGCGCGATTTTTTTTTTGTTGGTCCTGCTTTGATTGCCGTGGGCTGGATCAGTTCCAAGGAGTGGTCCAACCCAGTGTCCAAGAGCTGCTACGGCGAGACGGCCCCAACGACCGGGCCCAACTCCACAGCCCAGCCGACGGGGCAGGACCAGGTGATACAGGCCTTACTGCGGGGCATGAAGAGCCCGGTCCACTTCCTCGACATCACGGCGCTGTCGGCGCTGCGCAAGGACGCGCACCCGTCGGTGTACAGCGGCGACTTCTCGCCGGCGCAGCGCGCCAACCCCGCCGGCTCTGTGGACTGCAGCCACTGGTGCCTCCCAGGCCTCCCGGACACATGGAACCAGCTCTTCTACACCCTGCTCTTCTACCAATAGCACCAGTGCGTCTGGTACATTTGACTAGCTGCTGCCGATTGTAATGTCATTTTTTTTCTTCAGTTTGTGTAACAATCTTTAGTGTGGCGTGATGACCATAGACATACATTGGTTGACAAGAATGCACATTCGATGATCTTGCAATGCCAAATTGTAGCGCACGCGTTAGTATTAGCTACCATGATTTGTCGCTAATGGTTGGATTAATTTATGATATATGTAGTTCTGGTACATAGCTAGCTCACTCTTAACATACACGCACTTCTTCCTTGCCCTTTTACTCTCAAAACAGTTAATTCAGTTGATATATTTTGGGAGTTAAACCGTTTCCAAATACATGTTATTTTATAGTGTGGAGTCAAAATTTTGAAACTTTGACGTTAAAATACACAGAAGCATTTAAATTTGTCATATGGAAAAAATATTATTCCCTCTATTCTTTTTTAGTGTCATTTTAGAATGGAGGGAGGCACCATAGAACAACATAGCAGCTACCGTAGCAAAATCACTGCGTGTATGGTAGCGTTTGCGCTATATTTATTGATCTTATCCTTTCATTTTGAGATCGAACGGCTGAGATTTGCCTTAAGACAATGCATTGTGCCCTCTGCCTTTGTTGCATTAGGCCGTGTGCAAAAGTGCCGTGGCTTTTGATTTTTGATTGATCGTGAAAGAGATTGAGGAAGTAAGGACACTCGTATTGAGAAGTCATTCCATTTAAAGCGACTCCTCCAAACGGCTTGAACCACCTTGATAAGCCACTCCGTTCAAAAACGGGTTTCTAAAAACCAAAAATTAGAAACTGTTTGGAACAGGGCATAAGGGCAGACAATCTGCTTCCTTTTGTCACCTAAGCTGTGGCGGTAGGAGGTGGTGGCCAGGACCGAAGACTCGAAGGGATGGAGCTGGAGGCGAAGGGCAGAAGCGAAGGACGGAGCTGGAGGGCCCGAAGGCAACGACCGTACCAGAGGGAGGAGGCACCAAGAGGGACGACCAGAGGAGCCTAGGGTTCAGAGGAAGGAGGCGCATGGGGAGGGGATCGATTGGTGATTGCTCTACATGTTGTATCGACCGGGGCTACAAGACGGGAGGTGTCAGACCATTGGCTTAGAAGTCACAATGGCTCATTGAAGTGGTCAAATGTCACCGTGGTCGAACATCACTGTGGTCAAAAACCCACCGTGGTCAAAACCCATCAGAAGTTCATCATGGTCGAAACTCACCATGGTCGAAACCCATCAGAAGATAGCTGTGGTCGAAACCCACTGTAGTCGAAACCCATCAAAAGATAGCCGTGGTCGAAACTATCAGAAGTCAGCCATGGTCGAAATCCACCTTGGTCGAAACCCATCGTGGTTGAAGTGAGTACTCATTGGAGTGCTGAAGCACCATGATCGTAGATCAACGGCTGACGCTGGCAAATGTCGTATGCGTTTGTCTTCGAGAGGTGGTCGTAGGTGTTTGGCTTTGACGAGTGGTTGGAGGCGTTCGGCTTTGAAGAGTGATCGAAGGGTCCATCTTCGAGAAGCAGTCGGAGGTGCTCGGCTTCAAAGAGCAATCGGAGGCACCCGACTTTGGCAAGCGATCGAAGATCCTGACTTCTGCAAGCGATTGAAGATCCAACTTCGGCAAGTGATTGAAGGTCCCGACTTCAGTAAGCGATCCGAGGCTTGACTTCGGGAAGCAATCAGAGACACCTTCTCATAGGAACGATCTAAGGCATTCAACTTTGCGAATGGTCGAAGGGCCTGACTTGGGAAGAGATCGGGGGCACACAACTTTAGAAGTGATCAGTAGCGGTCGAGGACTTCAGCTTTGCGAAGCGATCAGAGACATGCACAACTTCAGAAGTGATCGGCGACCTCGGCTTTGCGAAGCGATCGGAGACACGCACGACTTCGGAAGCGATCGGCAACCTCGGCTTTGTGAGGCGATCGAGGACACACGCAACTTCAGGAGTTATCGGTAGCAGTCGGGGTTGCTTGGGTTTGTGAAGCAATTGGAGACACGCTTTGCGACACGATCAGAGACATGCCCGACTTCCGAAGTGATCGGCAGCGGCTAGGAACTTCGGCTTTGCAAAGTGACCAGAGACACGCACAACTTTGGAATCGATCAGTAGCAAACGAGGACTTCAACTTTGTGATGTGATCAAAGACATGCGTAACTTTAGAAGCGATCAGTAGTGGTCGTGGTTGCTTGGTGACATTGCCGTCGTAGTTGCCACTCATTGTATGCATCTTAACTAGCTGCAAAAGAAAGATAGGAGATACTATTTTTACCGTTCTTAACATAGGAGGCCATGATCATTTCCTCAGGCCTTTCTCCGGCTTCTCCTTCTCTGCTTTTGTCTTTCTTTTCACCTTTGCTCTCTATCCATGGGTGTTTGGCCTTGCGATTGCCTCTGCCTCCACCTCTGCGTATGCGTCCGGGGGTTTGCCTTCACTTCTCCTTCCCCCTGCGTCCGCTTCTACCTCTCCTTTTATAGGCACGGGCAGGGGCTGTAGGTGCCATATACGACTCCAACAAGGTACCAGTTGCGCCATTTAAATTAGAATCCTGATAGATTACTTACCTCCCAGTGCCTTGTTTTCCATATCAAATGATTTGTTAAGGATTATCTCCAATAGGATGAGGATACGGTATGATCATATTTCCATTGTGAAGATGATGCACCCAGAGTCCATCTCTTCCCTCCATCCTGGTCGTAATAGCCGGTGTCGACTCAACGTGATCGAAAACAACATACTTGATGCACCAAGTGCTTGAATCGTGGGTCAGACGTGATCATATTGGCCTAGTCGGCAAACGTGGTCGATATGGCATGGCTGTAACAACCGCTCGATCCTCCAGTGACCGTGGCCATAATACCATACCATACAACTGTGTTGAGGTGAAAGACCATGCCATTAATCATCTTCAATTTGCGGTGAAAGCCCATGCCATGCGCTGAAGGAATTTTATCGACCTAGTCATGACCGTGTAGCCGCCACGATGCCATACCAATTAGGTAGAAGGGTTTCACAGATTCGCACTGGCCGCACTGGCATGCTACACTGCTCCCAAAATGATGAGTCACCACTCTTGCACCAAAGTGAACGACCATTGAACTAGAAACTATAATGATTTCATACTGTAGGGATTTGCTGGCTGCCAATCGAGCTGAAGACTCATAGGTGTCAAGACGAAGCCGAGAAGAAACGAGAAAACAAAGGAAGACAGAGCTTGGCAAATACTTTTTTTTAAATGTTGTTTCTCCCACTGAACACCAAACTATAGGAGTGACCTTGGATAAGGCTGACAGAGGACTTAGCCGTGGTACGCCGCAAAACCATGGCGAGACAGCTTCACTTCTTATGGCGTTCGTGTTTTAGGGGGGACAGTGTTACCGGAGGACAGTGAACATCCCAACGCTTTGCCTTATCGAACCAAGAGACTTAGGTGGGCTTAACTAGGAAGAATGGTTTTGGAAAAATGGTTTGGAAATATTGCCATTATTTTTTACTGAGGATGGTGAATGACTACCTACTCCTTTGAAGTGTTTTAACTTTGAGAGGACTTCCCCTTTGATTGTTGGAGAACTTTTTTGGAAGTTTGAAGTGATTTTTTTTATCCCTTTTCACTTGTGAGGATGAATTTTGCTTCCTCTTTTTTTTTGCAATTCCTTAACTTTGGATCTTGAACTAGCTCCTTCAAAAGAGCTTGCATTACTTTCTGAAGGGCACAACTTATCAGGAATTTGGAGAATATCCATCCACCTTTATAGGATAAACAATCCTCACAGGCTTGTTTTTTTCGTCACTTGTTGATATGCCTCATAGGATGGCAAGCGGCTGCACATTAAACCTATGAACATATGAGGCATTGAAGTTATACCTATGAAAAATTCTCTCATTTAACTCATCAATCATTTGTTCTAAGTCCTCCGATGGGTTCACTGTAGTTCAGACCGGTTCACTATTGCTTACGACTGGTTAAATATTGCTTATGCCCGATTCACCGTTCGAAGTCAAAATCTACGGTTACCTACTGTTGTCGAAGCCGGATGTGATCGAAGTTGGACGTAGTCGTTTTGCCATTCTGAAAACTCAAGCACAGAAGCGCATTGACTAGAACTTTCACAAATGCAAATTTCAATAAAACCAAATGTCAATTTTCCATCATCAACGAATTTACGACCATGACATGATCTAACACAGTACTCATATAATTCCCTCCTTAATTATAGTATTGCTCTCTGCAACTGCAAGCACCAAAGATAGCTGCAGCTGCAATAGCATAGACCTCTCACTCTGCAAGAGAGATACTAGCGTTGCTGCCTGCATGCACGTAGTGACATCATGGTTCAGCTTTCTGCGATGAAGCGGGTGAAGGGGCGGGCCCCACTGTCGGTGGTGGTGGCGATCATCGGCGGGCTGGCGCTGGCGGGCATCAGCTTCACCGAGGACCTCCGGGCTCTCACTGGTATGACACAACACTAAGCATGCCATCATAGAAAATACTAGTACTGATACCTTTAGTACCGCAAGTAAAAACTAACTGAACTGCATTGCATGCACTTGTGTGCCTGTGCCTAGCGTCACCTTCTGCGTCGTGTAATTTTCAATTGGCGTTCTTTTCAGAGGTTAAGGATAAGGAGAAGAAGAGGACGTCACTGCCGCCCGAGACGAGGAGGTCGACGCGGCTGGCCAAGGTGGTGACGTCGACGCTGCAGGCCAAGCCGGTGACGCCGCCGCCGGCGAAGATGGCGTTCGACGCGAGCCGGTGCAGCGTGAGCTGCGTGACGAAGGGGTACTGTGTGTACGACAGGTCGAAGAAGCTGCCTTACACTGACCAGACGTGCCCGTACATAGACAGGCAGGACTCTTGCAAGAGGAAAGGCAGGCAGGACAGTGACTACTTGTACTGGGATTGGCATCTTGACAACTGCATTCTCCGAAGCTCAGCGCTCATCCATTACATTTTCTGTCATGCTCTACTTTGAAGGGTGTTTAATTATCATGTGTAACGCCCTATTTCTAGAGGCGCCATGTATTTCTCTCGCAATTATCTAGAACTGTTCAGTTATGAAGTACTGTAGTCGAGTGTACATCATTACCATTACATGCTCAAATACAAAAGCCAACTTTATTACAAGATAATAGCTTATCAGCCAGCTCTTATAGCGGGGCGAGCGGCTCTTAGATAAATTACAATACAAAAGAACACGACAAGCATATGTGAGCACCGAACAACTCTAATTCCAAACATCATATACTTCGTAATATTCGTCAACGTCGTCCTCGTAGACTTCCTCATTTTCTTGCCACGTACTTTCTGTTAAAGTTTTTAGTAAGTATGAGTACAAAACACCGTACTTAACAAGTCATACCGGGAACACTATTTAATTACATGAAAGGATTTCCAATGGATGGGAGTATAATGCATGGTTTTATTATTTGTATGGATGCGGTTTTAATTGTTTAATATTTTTTAACATAAAATCATAAATTTCTTAAGAAAATTGGGATTTCAACAACTTGATTACCAAACTTAACAAATCCAAATCTACTTATACTTCGTTGTTGGATTCACCCATTAAACACAACTTTATTTATCGGAAGCACGGCGTATTCGAATATCATTTAATTATGACTCTGCAGAGTTGCCCAGCTTTACCTACAAGATCTCCTAACTCTCACGACAGAGTTAAGAAAACAAGGCTTTTCACTGCTTGTTGTGGCTACGGGCCAAACAGAGAGAGATGGTAATGGAGAGTGATGAAGATGAGTGTAATGGCCTGGGTCCTCCCCATGGCCTGTACTCATATATATAAACATGAGGAGTGCTTTTACAGTTATACCCTTACATCTGGTTATCCCCTCTGGGGGCAGGTATGTCATTACACATGGCCTATTCTGGGCCTTATAATCTCCTACCAGGCCTGCTGGGTTTAGGTGGGGGCCATCCCTACGACAGGAGCCTCTCATGGTAAAGGGCTTCACAAGGCCGAAGCCATGTTGCCGAGTCCTTTGGCCCCCTCCGTCCCCGCGGCCTGTGAACTTTTCCAAACTTCTGGAGCTGCGCTGTAGCCGAAGCAGACGCGCGTGCTCCGTCCCTGATAAGGGGCGTGCTGCGACGCTCGGACTTCCGGCCGTCCACGTGGTGCAGCGTGCTTGGCGCGGTGCGGGCGTTGAGGCGTCGTGACCATTAATATGGCGGCGGACTTCCGGCAGTTGGACTTCTGCCGATTGGCCTTCCGCAGGTTGGCTCCCCTGCTGATTGGGGTATATATATGGCGCTGGTGCGGTGTTGCTCCTGCGTATATTGTGATAGAAGTTGTTCCCCTACAATGGGCCGTGCATCAACATTCCTGGGTGACGCTGAGCGGCTTGGGGAATGTTGATGCACAGAAGGAGGTCCATTTTTCCTGGGAGCTTGATCAGCGCCGGTTATCGACAGCCAGCCGCGCTTCCTGCCCCCGCACCACGTTTCCGCAGGCGACAGCAAGGTCTGCCCTGTTTTTCTTAACAGGCCTACCTACAGTCGGTGTTCCTGATGGAGCCCGCCGGTATTACCTTTTATGTTGATGCACTGTAGGTGGCCTGTTAAGGAAAACGAGGTAGATTTTGCAGGACAAGACCCCCGCCTTTGCTGCGCCCCGCCGAAGTGGACGCGCGCGCTCCGTCCCCTACCCTTCGAACGGGTGGCAGCGGAGCTGGCGCCCAGCCGAAGTAGACGCGCGCGCTCCGTCCCCTACCCTTCGAACGGGTGGCAGCGGAGCTGGCGCCCAGCCGAAGTAGACGCGCGCGCTCCGTCCCCTACCCTTTGAACGGGTGGCTGCGGAGCTGGCGCCTAGCCAAAGTAGACGCGCGCGCTCCGTCCCCTACCCTTCGAACGGGTGGCAGCGGAGCTGGCGCCCAGTCGGAGTAGACGCGCGCGCTCCGTCCCCTGCCCTTCGAACGGGTGGTAGCGGAGCTGGCGCCTAGCCGAAGTAGACGCGCGCGCTCCGTCCCCTACCCTTCGAACGGGTGGCTGCGGAGCTGGCGCCTAGCCGAAGTAAACGCGCGCGCTCCGTCCCCTACCCTTCGAACGGGTGGCAGCGGAGCTGGCGCCCAGTCGGAGTAGACGTGCGCGCTCCGTCCCATGCCCTTCGAACGGGTGGTAGCGGAGCTGGCGTCTAGCCGAAGTAGACGCGCGCGTTCCGTTCCCTACCCTTCGAACGGGTGGCAGCGGAGCTGGCGCCCAGCCAAAGTAGGCGCGCGCGCGCTCCGTCCCTACCCTTCGAACGGGTGGCAGCGGAGCTGGCGCCCAGCCGGAGTAGACGCACGCGCTCCGTCCCCTACCCTTCGAACGGGTGGCAGCGGAGCTGGCGCCCAGCCGGAGTAGACGCGCGCGCTCCGTCCCCTACCCTTCGAACGGGTGGCAGCGAAGCTGGTGCCCAGCCGGAGTAGACGCGTGCACTCCGTCCCCTACCCTTCGAACGGGTGGCAGCGGAGCGGGCGCCCTCGCCTCGCGAACACCGCCACGCGTGTGGTGACTTGGGATTTCGCGATGCGGCCCTGCGCTGTAAAGGTTCCTGGAATCACGCCGGCCCCTGGTCTGCCAGGGTTAGGTTCCCGTACCGTGCGACCCGATGCGCCCGGGGCACGCGGCGGCCTATGACTGGTGGGCGGCGGGATGTGGACGGTTGCGTGCTCGCGGCCGCTCGCCTCTTCCCTAGGCAAGGGGGACACGGGGCGGGTAGTGAATGGCGCGGCGCCGGAGCTGTTGTGATCCCCTGGCCCATTAGTGCGCCTTTAACGGCGGCTAGGTAACGCCGTGCTGTGACGGTCCTTGGCGCCTGTGGTCGTGGCCTTTCAGCTTTGGGTATGGGGCGTTGCGCTGGACGGGCGCTTGTACGACTGCAGTCGCGCCCCGTACACGGGCCATCGCGACACTTCGCTTTCAGTCGCGGGGAATCGTGCGGGGCAGGCCTTTACACCGCTGCGGTTGCATCCGGCACGCGGATCGTTGCGACGCTTCGGTAGCGGCGGTATGGGCGAGGTGGCTTGAAATAGCCCCCCCGTAACAGCGTCCCCGCACCTTTACGCCCTCTTTCCTGTCTGCTCCGCCCTCTACACCTTCGCGCTATCTTCACCGCTTCAGTCTCTCCGTGGGAAGCGATGGCCTCCAGTAGCAAGCGCGGCCAGGCGGTTGGTGGCCCTGACATTCGCCGGCGGTCCTCGCTGTTGAAGGTGAAATACGCGCTCCAAGAGCGCGACCCGGCGGCGGCGGACCAGGAGCGGCTGGTGGCGGAGGAGGAAGGCACGTTCTCCGGCGAGCTAGGCCCCTCGTTCGTGACCGAGAAGATGATCCAAGGGCTCCTGCGCGCGGGGAAGTTGTCCGGGCGCCAGGAGGTACGATTGCCCGCCGCCGACGAGACGGAACCGCATCCCGAGAGGTCGGAGGCGGTCGTGTTCGTTGCCTTTTTCGACGCGGGGCTGCGCATCCCAGCGGCGGCTATGGTGGGCGACGTGCTGCGGACCTTCGGGCTGGAGCTGGCGCAACTGACTCCGAACGCCGTGGCCCGGCTCGCAGTGTACAGCTAGGCCTTGCGCTCGGGGGCGTGTTGGCCCAGCGCGTCGTTGTTCGCCTATCTTCACGAGGCACGATGCCAGCCCAAGGGCCGGAGGGACGGGATGCTGTCGAGCTTCGGTAGCGTCACTTTTATTCTTCGTCCGTCGTGCAAGAAGCTCTTCCCTGCGAACTCAACTCGCGGGAAGTGAGAGTCTTACTGGATGAAGCGGTGGTTCTACCACCGTGTGGAGAGTGGGAGCGGCCTTGAGTGCACAGGCCGACCGATCGCGTTCAAGCCCTCGCCCGACCGAACGCTCGACGATGAGGACAAGCGGAGGGTCCAGTGGCTCGTAGGCGTGGCCGCCCGCCTCAACATGCGCGACCTCGCCGAAGAGTACTTGATGTACGGCGTGGCACCGCTTGCCCACGACTGATGTCTTGTCGCCGAGAGGCATCGAGACGACAATGTGTCGCCATGGGTCTGCTTGCTGCCGGCGCCCCCCGGTCTTCGTAAGCCTCGATCGCGTCCCTCCTTTGTTCACGCGAAATGCGTTATATGCTGATGCTATTCTCTTTTGCTTCAGGGATTTCCTTGGAGGAGGTGGAGCAAGCCGCGCGCGTATTCCTGGGGCCGTACACCGTCAGGGAGCACGAGCAGCGCGCGTCTGCTATCGCCGAGGCGGGGCTGGGGCGAATAAACCGCGTGTGCGAGGTCCTGGGCCTTGTCGTGCCGGACCGTGTCGCTCCAGATGACGGTGCAGCGAAGAAGAAGAAGGCACTGTCTCGGAAGAGGGGCCGCAGCGGGGCGCCTGCCGCGCTTGGCGCGGCAGCTGCTACTGCTGCTGCTAGTGTTTACGAGGGCGCGGCGGACGCGGAGTCAGACTCGGCGAGGTATGCCGATTCAGGCTTGGGTGGCGCAGACGCCGAAGGCGAGGTATCTTCAGCGAGCGTCCCGGACGGCGGGTTTGCCGCGGGCAGCCGAAGGGGGGAAGTCTTACCGCCCGCTGAAGTCACCGAGGCGGGACCAGTACGGATCGGCGATGCCGGGGTGGAGCTTTCGACCGCGGCTGCTGTGGTGCCGGAGGCGCCCTCCGCGGGGGCGCACGGAGCCGTGCTGCCTTTACCGACAGCAGCAGAAACCGAGGTGCCGCCTGCGACAACTGCCACCACGGAACCTTCGCCCCCGGGCGCGGCAGCCGCGGGGTCTTCCCTAACCGCGGCTGCGGGGGCGGTGTCGCTGCTGGCTGCCCCGGCTAAACGGCCGTGTGTGCGGCCGGAGCTCCACCGGACACCGCGTGGATTCGTCGTGGCCACGGGCATCAGAAGCTTGTGGGACTCCAGCGCAAGCGCCGGAGACCTTGCGGCATACACGACTTCGGCCCCCCTGGCCACGCCGCCCGTCGCGCAGGGACAGCTGTCGCCCTCCCCGAACGCAGAGGCTTCTGCCCGCAGCGGGACCGTTCCTTCTGCTACCGAGGGTATGGTGGCTTAGCTTACTCTGGTGTATGCTTTTATGCCTTGGGGTGCTCACCTGTATCCCAGTTTGCAGCGTTGCTCATTCCGGAGGGAAAGCACTTGGCGGAACACGGGGCCTCCGCGCGCGTAAGCCCCGCGGACTTCATGCCGCCTCCGGAGACGCTGAGGGCATGGCGCGGGATTGTGAATGACACGGCCACCAGCGTCGACCCGCAAGTGCTGCAGGCCTATGGGGCGGGGCGCCTCGAGGACGCCTTCGAGGTGTCTGGGGTGAGGGTAAGTACTCATGCGACAACGCCAGGGCTAGCTGAGCTTGCTAAGTCTTCCCCTTCTGCAGACACTTGTGCTGGGGCAGGCCCTGCAAACGGCCTATTCTCGTGGCCGAAAGGCGCTCGAGGATAGGCTGCGGGCCGCCGAGGAGGAGCTGTGCGAAGCCTCTGGAGCCCGCTCTGCCCAGGACGCCCGCATCCGCCAGCTGGAAGCGGAATGCGCCGAAGCGGGGGCACACGCCGAGGGACTTGTTGCGTCGGCGCGGGAGTCGGCCACGGCAGCTGCTGAACAGAGGTTTGCGGCGGAGCGGGACGGGCTCCTGGAATAGGTCGCCTCGCTAGAGAAGGAAAAAGGCGAGCTTGCCCTGACTCTAGCGGAGCGTAACCAGACGCTTGGTGACGCCTCGGTGGTTGCGTGGGACGCCATGCAAGCGCTGGAGAGCCATCTTCAAGGGCTGGTAACTGAGGTGCCGGACCGCGCCTTTGGCCCGGAGGAGCTGTCTCGGTCCCTCCGCTGGGTCGGGGATGCCGCCAACGTCGCGCGCGACGCCGCTACGACCTTTGGCACCCACTGCGCGTACACGTCGGCATGCTTGGTGTGCGCGCTCCTGCAGCACCGCGGTTGTACGCACGTCGCCGGGCTAGATGACCCCCGGCTGGAGATGCCTGGCGGGGCCGGAGCAATGTCCGGCGCCGTCCGCTCCGCTCGCCGTGCCCTCGGGCCTTTCTTCGACCGGATCTGGGCTTACGTCGGGGCGGATGCTGCACGGGTCGAGCTTCGGCCAATTTCTGGACGGGGTCCCTCGACGCGACGAGGGCGGCGCTGGGTCCTCCGAAGGCGCCGGGAACCCGCAGGTCTGACGCTGTGGTGCCTAGGTGTAGGCGTGTGTTGTACTGCTCCCTCTTTTTGCGAATGGAGTACACACTTGCTACATGCATTCTGACTTTCGCCTATGTCCCAGGCAGCTTCCTTGCTGGGGCCGGCTTCTTGCGGCCGACCTTTCCACCCGGCGACGCCTTCGACGCTGGCGAAGGGCCGAAGAGTCGTTGAACTTCTGGGCGGGCCGACCTTCATCGAGCGGGGCCCCAGCTTTAGCGCGTGTTAAGGACGAGCCCGCGGGGTAGCGGCTTAGAACGGCAATGATGCTGCCGGACCTTTATACTTTGTGATTTTTCCAATATGCAGATTTTCGGTCATCTTAAGATATGCGCTATGTGTTGATGCCGCTTCGGATTCACCGGTACGCCACATGCTGCGCGGGGACGGGATCTCCACGCTCGTCGCGCACCGTTGGCGAAGTAGTCGCGCAAGGGTTTTTTAGAACGGCACTTGCGGGGGCAGCCCTTGGCGCCTCTCCTTTTTATAGTCCATAGACGGGCGGGTGCGGAGGCGGACCTCGACACTTTGCCTTTTTATAGTCCGTAGACTGGCGTGTGCGGAGGCGGACCTCGACGCTTCGCCTTGTTATAGTCTGGAGACTCGCGCGTGCGGAGGCAGACCTCGACGCTACGTCTTCCTTTATAGTCCAGAGACTCGCGCGTGCGGAGGCAGACCTCGACGCTACGTCTTATTTAGAATCCGCAGACTGGTGCGTGCGGAGGCGGACCTCGACGCTACGTCTTATTTAGAGTCCGTAGACTAGTGCGTGCGGAGGAGGACCTCGACGCTACGACTTCCTTTATAGTCCGGAGACTCGCGCGTGCGGAGGCGGACCTCGACGCTACGTCTTATTTAGAGTCCGTGGACTAGTGCGTGCGGAGGCGGATCTCGACGCTACGACTTCCTTTATAGTCCGGAGACTCGCGCGTGTGGAGGCGGACCTCGACGCTACGTCTTATTTAGAGTCCGTGGACTAGTGCGTGCGGAGGCGGACCTCGACGCTACGACTTCCTTTATAGTCCGGATACTCGCGCGTGCAGAGGCGGACCTCGACGCTACGTCTTATTTAGAGTCCGTGGACTAGTGCGTGCGGAGGTGGACCTCGACGCTACGACTTCCTTTATAGTCCGGAGACTCGCGCGTGCGGAGGCGGATCTCGACGCTACGTCTTATTTAAAGTCCGTAGACTAGTGCGTGCGGAGGCGGACCTCGACGCTACGACTTCCTTTATAGTCCGGAGACTCGTGCGTGCGGAGGCGGACCTCGATGCTACGTCTTATTTAAAGTCCGTAGACTGGTGCGTGCGGAGGCGGACCTCGACGCTACGTCTTATTTAAAGTCCGTAGACTGGTGCGCGCGAGGGCGTCCCCCCGGTGCGTCTTTTGTTTATACTCAGGCCCGTCACCTTTGGCTACGGCGAGTGCACACGCGAACATGCGACTTCGATTTATACTCAGTCCCGTACCCTGGCTACGGCGAGTGCACACGCGAACGTGCGTCTTTGTTTATACTCAGGCCCGTCACCTTTGGCTACAGCGAGTGCACACGCGAACGTGCGACTTCGATTTATACTCAGTCCCGTACCCCTGGCTACGGCGAGTGCACACGTGAACGTGTGTCTTTGTTTATACTCAGGCCCGTCACCTTTGGCTACGGCGAGTGCACACGCGAACGTGCGACTTCGATTTATACTCAGTCCCGTACCCCTGGCTACGGCGAGTGCACACGCGAACGTGCGTCTTTGTTTATACTCAGGCCCGTCACCTTTGGCTACGGCGAGTGCACACGCGAACGTGCGACTTCGATTTATACTCAGTCCCGTACCCCTGGCTACGGTGAGTGCACACGCGAACGTGCGTCTTTGTTTATACTCAGGCCCGTCACCTTTGGCTACGGCGAGTGCACACGCGAACATGCGACTTCGATTTATACTCAGTCACGTACCCCTGGCTACGGCGAGTGCACACGCGAACGTGCGTATTTGTTTATACTCAGGCCCGTCACCTTTGGCTACGACGAGTGCACACGTGAACGTGCGACTTCGATTTATACTGCGGGAACGCGCGCGTTGGCTAAGCCTGCGCGCGCCTTCACCGCGTACTTGCGCGTGATGAAGAAAGATTAGCGACAAACGGCGATCTTCATTACATCCCCGTTTGCGCGGGTGAGCAACTACAAGGGATGGATATACTAACCGTTTGCCCTTGGTGCGGCCGAAGCCTCTAGTCGCTAGACATCTGCAGGGCCTGCCAAGGCGCCTCTAAATGGCCCCGCGGACCTCCGCGCTGTGACGCCAGCTCTAGGAGCGCCGTTGGGCTTCGCGACGCGGGCACTTGGTACCTGGCTCGATGCGCCGGGCCATATCCTGGTCGCCTCGGACGGTGATGATGGTCCGGGGACCCGGGATCTTCATGCATAGATAGCCGTGATGTGGTACCGCGCCGAAGGAGTTGAGGATTGGGCGCCCTAATATGACATTGTAGAGGTACGAAAGGTCGACCACGTCGAAGGTGGCATCTTCGGCCCGCACATTGTCATCTTGGCCGAAGGAGACTTGAAGACCTATTTGGCCCAGCGCCTGCAGGGGCTGTCCCCCGAAGCCCTGCAGTGGGATTCCCGAGGGCCCTAGGCGGCTTCGAGGGATCCCCATCTGGTCGAAGGCCGCCGCAAACAATACGTTCGCGGAGCTACCGCCGTCCACCAAGGCGCGCCCCACGTCGCATCCCGCGATAGTGACCCGGATGACCAGGGGGTCCTGATGAGGGAAGTCCACACCCTGGGCGTCGTCGGGTGTGAATGTAACTTCGTGCTGCGCCCAATCCGGCGGTGCTTGCGCTGGGTATGCCGCCACGTGATGTAGTCTTCGCGCATAGGCCTTCTGCAGCCGTGCCGAGGCGAATTCCAGCGCAGAGCCTCCGGATATGACGTTAATGACCCTGCGGTGGGTTGCGTCCGGGGCCTGCAGCGACAGGAAGCCCTCCCGAGGCTGCTGTACGTGAGCTTGGATCCGTAAGGTGCCTTCCTTGGGTTGCATCCCTTGCGCCTGTACCTGCACGGGGGCCTCGTACGGGAATTGGACGTGGGCCACCACAGGCGGACGCGTCTCTGGGTTCCTGTCCCTAGCGACGCTATCGCGGAGCGCCGCGATGGAGGTGCAGGTGCGGGTATCATGGTTGCCGCGGCCGTGGACTACGCACCACAGTCCTTTCCATGCATACAACCATGCCGACTCCATATGAAACTGAAACTATGATACAAGGACCAATGACTAGAGTGCGAGCACGTCAATTTAACCATCAGGTGAATGCGTTCCTAAGTTTGCATACAAATATTTCAAAGAATGGAATACTACTTAATTCTTGTGATGATTTAATTGTCCTTAGGAACCATGGGGAAGAACCACATGCGCTCAAGTATAGAAGTGGAACCGTCAAGCGCAAACCAAGTCCTGTTCACGAGTTTGACTCGGATTCGGCCTTGTTGACAGCGCCTACTTCAAACGGCCGTAACTTTTGATCCAGAAGGTTTCTCGGGGCCCGTGAGTACTCGTTGGAAAGCTCTTGAAGTCTACTTTCAGAGGGATCCGGCCTCACCTCCAAATTCCATCCGAGTCGACCGGAAACTGCAAAACAATTCATGTCGCTTTTCCAGTCCGAGTCCAAGTGGGCCTTGGGCCTTGTAATTCGAGTCCTTTTCGGCGTCCTTGTGTTTTGGCCGACCCTCCACCTTCCGTGACCCTTAAATAGGCAGCCGCACCCTCTTCTAGGGTTTGGGTTTTGTTTAGACTAAGTTAGCTTTTGCTGCTTTGCCTTGTACTCGCGCGTGTCGGCTAGACCGCCCGAATACTTGTCTTCGGAACCCCAGGCACATACCGAGGCATCAAGAAAACGGGCCCGCAAACCGAGGAAAAATCAAGTTTCTCAGAATTCGCTCAAAATTGACAGAGCCCTTCTGCACATGATTCTAAGGTCCCCTGTGAAGACGGCACCCTTTTTCGAGCTCCAGAACTCCGTGTGCAACGCCATCTAGTTTCTTTCTGCACGGTGTGTCTTCGTTTGTGTTCTAGGCTCGCGTCTCTAGTACGGTCTAGCCTAGGACCAGCACGGTGTCGTCGTTGAGCGATTATTCAACTTACTTTGACTAATGTGGTTCTAGTTATCCTTTGTTCACTCTCAGCCCACCTATAGCTCCACAGTTTTGGCTACCACATCACAGGGACTAGCGACCGAGGCAGCGATACACCCAATTTCCAGGAGATATTGTCTTGACTTGTTGGCTGCCATCACCTCCTGCTCGCTGTGGTAAGAACTTGTAAGAGCTTGACAGAACAGGTTGAGAGTGTGCGACTTGATTAAACCACATCCCAGTAGTTGTGAGGGCATAACCTGCAGTTTTATTATTTTTCTCTTCTTGGTTTGTTTCTTGTGTTCTTCTAACAATGTCAGGAGAACCAGAGGATCTACGAGCAGCATCACATTCCCCTCGGACTAGGGGCATCATACAACACTTTGAGCGCCAAATGAAGCTGCACACTGAGGGACTTGATGAGGATGTACGGGTCACCAACGAACACCTTGGCCAATTGGAGGCCGCGCAGATCGACACCAACACTACGCTTGCAACATTGGAGGCTTCCGTTGGCACCGTCAACGCTTCCCTTGCTGAGATTTTGAGACGTCTTGATGAGAGGGGCCGTGCATCTCCCGCTGCACCAACTCAGCGTACTCGTGCCAATATTGGTGTCTTGGGCAGCAGGGTGGACGAAAATGGTGGAGACGAATATGCGGACACTGAGATTGATGATGATGAGGACGCTTACCGTCATCGTCAACCACGCCGGGCTGAGGTACGTGAGAATGATGAATCGCTTGGTAAGATTAAGTTCACTATGCCACTTTTTGATGGAAAATATAACCCTGATGCTTATATCACTTGGGAATTGGCTGTTGATCAGAAATTTGCTTGTCATGCATTCCCTGAAAACAAAAGGGTTAGGGCTGCTACTAGTGAGTTTACTGATTTTGCGTCTGTTTGGTGGAGTGAATATTCTAGAAAAATCCTTTCACCATACCACAAACTTGGGATGCATTAAAAAGAATCATGCGAGCTAGATTTGTTCCCTCATATTATGCACGTGATTTGTTACATAAGTTGCAACAATTGAGGCAAGGTAGTAAAAGCGTAGAGGAATATTTTCAAGAATTGCAAACAGGCATGCTGCGTTGTGACTTAGAGGAAACTGAGGAAGCCGCTATGGCTAGGTTTATGGGTGGTTTGAATCGGGAAATTCAGGATATCTTAGCTTACAAGGAATATAATTCTATCACTCGTTTATTTCATCTTGCTTGTAAAGCTGAAAGAGAAGTACAGGGACGACGCGCGAGCACTAGGACTAACGTTTCTGCAGGTCGTGGAAACATTTGGTCTCCACGTGCATCTGCCGCACCATCAAGCCAACCCCCTGCACCTTCTTCCTCCAACAGCAAGCCACGGTTTTCATCATCAAATTCGGCATCTCGGGCATCCGAAGCAACAAAGGGGGCAGCCCAAGCACATGCAAAGAGCTCTTCGTCCGTTGCATCTACGGGACGAACGAGGGATATCCAATGTCATCAATGCAAGGGGTATGGCCATGTGAGGAGTGAGTGCCCAACCAAGCGTGTTCTGATTGTGAGAGATGATGGTGGGTATTTTTCTGCTAGTGATTTGGATGAGGATACATATGCTATGCTTGCAGCTGACCATGCAGGTAGTGGGAAGGAGCAAGAAGAAGAGCACATTGGTGCTGAAGATGCAGAGCGCTATGAGAGCCTCATTGTGCAGCGTGTGTTGAGTGCACAAATGGAGAGGGCGGAGCAAAATCAGCGGCACATCCTTTTCCAAACAAAGTGCGTCGTGAAGGAACGTTCATGCCGAGTGATAATTGATGGAGGAAGCTGCAACAACTTGGTGAGCTCCGATATGGTGGAGAAGCTTGCGTTGAATACCAAACCTCACCCACACCCTTACTACATTCAATGGTTCAATAACAGCGGCAAGGTGAAGGTAACACGAATGGTGAGAGTAAATTTTGCTATTGGTTCTTATCACGATGTTGTAGAATGCGATGTTGTCCCTATGCAAGCATGCTCTATGCTGTTAGGTAGACCGTGGCAATATGATAAAGATTCACTGCATCATGGTAAGACAAACCAATATTCTTTTGTGCATCATGACAAGAAAATTGTGTTACATCCTATGTCTCCTGAAGCTATTTTCAAAGATGAGATTGCTAGAGCTAGTAGAGAGAAAAATCAGGAGCATAATAGGAGTGAAAATCAGATTGTTGCAAGTGAACTTGAGCAACATAAAAAGAAAAACTCTAAATCTGTTCATGAGATGAAAAATGAGATTAAATTGAAAGGTGCATGTTTTCTTGCTACTAAGTCTGATGTGAATGAGCTGGATGCTAGTACTTCTATTTGCTATGCCTTACTTTGCAAACAAGCTTTATTTTCATTCGAGGAGGTACCTTCTTCTGTGCCTCCTGCTGTCACTAATCTTTTGCAGGAGTACATGGATGTTTTTCCAAAGGACGTGCCACCAGGGCTACCACCAGTGCGAGGGATTGAGCACCAGATTGATTTGATTCCCGGGGCATCTTTGCCCAATCGTGCGCCATACAGGACCAATCCGGAAGAAACTAAGGAGATTCAGCGTCAAGTTCAAGAATTGCTTGATAAAGGTTATGTGCGTGAGTCTCTTAGCCCTTGTGCTGTTCCGGTAATTTTAGTGCCTAAGAAAGATGGATCATGGCGTATGTGTGTGGACTGTAGAGCGATCAATAACATTACCATTAGATATCGTCACCCTATTCCTAGGTTAGATGATATGCTTGATGAATTAAGTGGCTCTATTGTCTTCTCTAAAGTTGATTTGCGTAGTGGGTATCACCAAATTCGCATGAAATTGGGAGATGAATGGAAAACAGCATTTAAAACTAAGTTCGGTTTGTATGAGTGGTTAGTGATGCCATTTGGTTTAACTAATGCACCTAGCACATTCATGAGATTAATGAACGAGGTTTTGCGTGCTTTCATTGGTAAATTTGTAGTGGTCTATTTTGATGATATATTGATATATAGCAGATCACTAGAGGAACACCTTTGCCATTTACGTGCTGTTTTTGATGCTTTACGTAATGCACGTTTATTTGGTAACGTTGAGAAGTGCACATTTTGCACGGATCGAGTCTCTTTTCTTGGCTATGTTGTTACTCCACAGGGCATTGAAGTTGATCAAGCCAAGGTTGAGGCAATACAGAGTTGGCCGACTCCTAAAACGGTCACGCAAGTGCGAAGTTTTCTAGGACTTGCTGGATTCTATCGTCGTTTTGTGAAGGATTTCAGCACCATCGCTGCACCATTGAATGAACTCACTAAAAAGGGGGTGCCGTTTACTTGGGGAAATGCACAGGAAGACGCCTTCAACACATTGAAAGATAAGTTAACACATGCACCATTACTCCAAATTCCAGATTTTAGTAAGACTTTTGAGCTAGAATGTGATGCTAGTGGAATTGGATTGGGTGGTGTGCTGTTGCAAGAAGGTAAACCTGTGGCATACTTTAGTGAAAAATTGAGTGGGCCTAGTTTGAACTATTCTACTTATGATAAGGAATTATATGCTCTAGTTCGAACTTTAGAGACATGGCAACATTATTTATGGCCCAAAGAATTTGTCATTCATTCTGATCATGAGTCATTAAAGCATATTAGAAGTCAAGTAAAATTGAACCGTAGGCATGCAAAGTGGGTTGAATTCATAGAGTCTTTTCCTTATGTCATAAAACACAAAAAGGGAAAGGAGAATGTTATTGCTGATGCTTTGTCTAGGAGATATACCATGCTCTCACAACTTGACTTCAAAATTTTTGGATTGGAAACAATTAAGGAGCATTATGTTCATGATGATGATTTTAAAGACGTGTTGCTGAATTGCAAAGAGGGAAAAACGTGGAATAAATTTGTTCTAAATGATGGATTTGTGTTTAGAGCTAACAAACTATGCATTCCAGCTAGCTCCGTGCGTTTGTTGTTGTTACAGGAAGCGCATGGAGGTGGGCTGATGGGGCATTTTGGAGCGAAGAAGACGGAAGACATACTTGCTAGTCATTTCTTTTGGCCAAAGATGAGACGTGATGTGGAACGTTTTGTTGCTCGCTGCACTACGTGTCAAAAGGCTAAGTCACGACTTAATCCTCACGGTTTGTATATGCCTCTACCTGTTCCTAGTGTGCCTTGGGAAGATATTTCTATGGACTTTGTTTTAGGACTGCCTAGGACAAAGAAGGGGAGGGATAACATATTTGTTGTTGTGGATAGATTTTCTAAGATGGCACACTTCATACCATGTCATAAAAGTGATGATGCTACCAATATTGCTGATTTGTTCTTTCGTGAAGTTGTTCGTTTGCATGGTGTGCCAAATACAATAGTTTCCGATCGTGACACTAAATTCCTTAGCCATTTTTGGAGAACTTTATGGGCTAAATTGGGGACTAAGCTGTTATTTTCGACTACGTGTCATCCCCAAACTGATGGGCAAACTGAAGTTGTGAATAGAACTTTATCTACCATGCTTAGGGCTGTTTTGAAAAAGAACATTAAAATGTGGGAAGAATGCTTGCCTCATATTGAATTTGCTTATAATCGTTCCCTGCATTCTACTACAAAGTTGTGCCCTTTTGAGATTGTCTATGGCTTTGTGCCTCGTGCTCCTATTGATTTGCTACCACTTCCATCTTCAGAGAAGTTAAATTTTGATGCTAAACAGCGTGCTGACTTGATGTTGAAATTGCATGAGACAACCAAAGGAAATATTGAACGCATGAATGCTAAATATAAACTTGCTGGTAGTAAAGGAAGGAGGCATTTAACTTTTCAACCGGGTGATTTAGTTTGGTTGCATTTGAGAAAAGAAAGATTTCCTGAATTGAGGAGGTCTAAGTTGATGCCTAGAGCTGATGGTCCTTTCAAAGTGTTGGAAAAGATGAATGACAATGCATATAAACTTGAGTTGCCTGCAGATTTTGGGGTTAGTCCCACCTTTAACATTGCAGATTTGAAGCCATACTTGGGGGAAGAAGACGAGTTTGAGTCGCGGACGACTCAAATGCAAGAAGGGGAGGATGATGAGGACATCCTTTCCATGCATACAACCATGCCGACTCCATATGAAACTGAAACTATGATACAAGGACCAATGACTAGAGCGCGAGCACGTCAATTTAACCATCAGGTGAATGTGTTCCTAAGTTTGCATACAAATGTTTCAAAGAATGGAATACTACTTAATTCTTGTGATGATTTAATTGTCCTTAGGAACCATGGGGAAGAACCACATGCGCTCAAGTATAGAAGTGGAACCGTCAAGCGCAAACCAAGTCCTGTTCACGAGTTTGACTCGGATTCGGCCTTGTTGACAGCGCCTACTTCAAACGGCCGTAACTTTTGATCCAGAAGGTTTCTCGGGGCCCGTGAGTACTCGTTGGAAAGCTCTTGAAGTCTACTTTCAGAGGGATCCGGCCTCACCTCCAAATTCCATCCGAGTCGACCGGAAACTGCAAAACAATTCATGTCGCTTTTCCAGTCCGAGTCCAAGTGGGCCTTGGGCCTTGTAATTCGAGTCCTTTTCGGCCTCCTTGTGTTTTGGCCGACCCTCCACCTTCCGTGACCCTTAAATAGGCAGTCGCACCCTCTTCTAGGGTTTGGGTTTTGTTTAGACTAAGTTAGCTTTTGCTGCTTTGCCTTGTACTCGCGCGTGTCGGCTAGACCGCCCGAATACTTGTCTTCGGAACCCCACCGTTTCTCTGTTTTGGATTGAATCTTACATCGTTATTTGCAATTGAGTTGCTGTTCATCTTGTTCTTGCTTGTTCTTCGATTGCTTGCAGGAAGAAGAACCCTCGTGGTTAGGTTGATCGTGCGCCGACAAGGTCACGAACAATCTCTGGAGTTGGTGTATCGATCGCTAAGGCGCAACGTCCCTAGATGGTTGTAGTCGGGTCGTCAACGTCATCTCTTTCCCCAATCGAATCTACCACTCTCATCGAAAGATCGGGACCCATAGTGCTATCACCTAGCTCCCGCTGGAACGCGTTGAGGGCCGCCAGTAGGGCGCTTTCCACCGCCTATGCGGGCGGGGTCGCCGGTACTCCCAACGGGCGGATCGGCGCGGGCACGACCGCGTCGCGAGCTCCCGAGTTGCCAGTCGCTCCGTCGTGGCTACCTCGAACCGCCCGGTTCGCGCTGCCGGCGAGGGTCGCGGCGGGGGCGGCGAGGTCGGCTGCCGTTGCGTCGGCGGGGTCGGTTGTCACCGCACCAGCGTCGACGTCTTCGGCAGCCGGGTTCGCCACCGCAACGCCGGCGACGGGGTGGGTCGTCGTGGTGCCGTGACGGGGTTGTTCGTCGCGGTGCCGGTGACGAGGTTGGTCGTCGCGGTGCCGGTGACGAGGTTGGTCGTCGCGGTGCCGGTGACGGGGTTGGTCGTCACCGCGCGAACGTCGACGTCCTTGGCCACCGCACCTGCGTTGCCACCCGCACTCGCCGCTACCGATGCCGAAGCCCTGGTACTCATACGACGCTCCGGCCCGACCGCCTTCTTTCCCTTCGCCACCGCTGACGAAACTTTTTTCGGTGCCATCCTTCTTCTTCGGTCTTCAGGCTTGTCCTTGTCCTCCCCACGGACGGCGCCAACTGTTGTGGCTACGGGCCAAACAGAGAGAGAGATGGTAGTGGAGAGTGATGAAGATGAGTGTAATGGCCTGGGTCCTCCCCATGGCCTATACTCATATATATATATAGATGAGGAGTGCTTTTACAGTTATACCCTTACATCTGGTTATCCCCTCTTGGGGCAGGTATGTCATTACACATGGCCTATTCTGGGTCTTATAATCTCCTACCAGGCCTGCTGGGTTTAGGTGGGGGCCATCCCTACGACACTGCTCGATTCATTATATAATCTCTACCGGCCAGTAGGTGTTGCCTACCAACAAACTCGAGTGGCCCACAATCTTGCCTGATTCGAAGGGGACCTTACTGTTGTTAAGTATGGTTCTACCCAGTAGGTGCTGCTTCCCAACAAACTCGGGTAGCTCACGGCCTCACCCGATTCGAAGGAGACCATATTGTTATTAAATATAATTTTACTTGGTAGGTGCTGCCTCCCAACAAACTCGGGTGGCTCATAGCCTCGCCCGATTCGAAGAGAACCTTACCATTTCCATACAATAGACTCCCTCATCTCTCTCCACCCTTTGTAGATATTCAATCGATCTTGAGCAGCTACTAAACTAGGTTTGACAAGTCAACGCTTGTGGTTAAGCGACCACTATATTTTTTACTTGGCACAAGGTTCTAGTCCTTATATTTTCACCGAGGCAACTTCCATCCACAAACCCTTATTTCAGTGCCCGTCCGCACTACCACCTTTCCGGTCCAAGCCTCCACTCTATAATAAGGTCATAGGATCCAACCATCTCGTGGCTTCCCATGATGTTTCCTCATCCTGGAACCACTTTGAAAAATTCTACCAATGAAATGCCAAATCTCTTAATAGTGTCAAAATATTGAGTCCAAGATTGAAAAACCAATACCGGGGTGAATCCCGGCCGCCGGGCGGTATCGGTAACCGACCAGTTACCGCCTGGTTATCGGAAATCACGGTTTCAAACCAGATGAAATTTGGCAAACGGATTTTTTTGGCGGGGTGGGAGGAGGCCGGTAACTGGCCCGGTTACCGGTTTTACCGGTGAGAAAACCGAAAAAACCGGTGGAATGAGTATGGAAGTTGGAGCTCCACTTTTGTTGCCATAAATTGAAAGTTATGGGTGGACATTTTGCCAAAAGCTTAAGTTTTTTATAACAAGTAAAACCCGCATAAGACTACATCAAACTAATCCCTTCTTGAAGCATTTTCTTGTAACTATGAGGCCAAAAGTAATTGAGATGCTTCGGCATATAACAAAATATTCTAAATTGGCATATCCATGGTAACAAAGAACTGAACCTCAGTCAAAAAGGGTCCTCATCTGAATAAATTCAACTTGGTGTTGACCATGTGGTGAAGCCCTTTCGTCGTAGTGTTGTGTTACATCTGAAATAATAAAAACACAAGTTAATAGTATTGAATGCTAACTTAAGTAGTATCCTAAAAAGTGAAAACACTAATGAAGGATCAATTCGTACCAATACATTGTTGAGAAACGTGAAGGTTGTGCAATGTACTCATTGTTATCAATGAGGACAAGTCCTTCATTATGAGCCAGGTGGACTTTATATTGATCCCAAGTGTATGTGGGATGAGCATGTTGTACCCAATGATTATAAATTTGTTGGTAGTATGCAGGTTCCGCCCACTGGTAAACAAATCTTGCATTGGGAGGATAAGAGATGTCCGATGATGAATGAGAATCATCAGCAGAAGATAGTAAGTTGGCATCTCGACGCTCATAAGTCGGCAAAGAGTCTGAGCTACCTCCACCATGTTCAAATGTCGCACCCCGGGCTCTTGCCCTCTGCTCGAGCTGATGCAACTCCAACGACTCTCACCGAGCCCATTCCATCTGCTTTTCCTCATCATCATCAAAGACATCTTCACGTGATGGACCACGCGCTACAGGCTCTGAAGCAACTTGCTCCATTCTCATGCACTCATCTCTAATAGATTTCCTCTTGGCCTTCGTTTCTTCTATACTTGCTAGCATGAGCCTTCTCACTTCCGCCGGAACCCCACTGCAAGGAATAACATCCCCGTGCTTCCCAGCAAGATGTTCTTTCAGGCGTGTTACACCTCCGCCTGACTTCGTAAGCTTACAATATCTGCACTTCCAACTAGCACCTCCTAGTCTCTCTCCATGGTCCCAAACATTGATACTTTTACCAGCCATCACTACAATATCATGCAGCAACAAAAACATGTATCAGTAAGGCACAAATCAAAAAATTTTGCTCTGCTAGTGAGAGGAATGATGTACTACAGGAAAGCACTTAAGATTCAATGTATTCAAGATGAAACTGATCTTGGTTAGATTTTTGCTCTCCCCATCATTTTCCAATCTTGATAAATCTATATATTTTGACTCCATTTTAATATTTTGTAGCTAGATTGGACCATCATAGAACAACAGAATCCTCTCAAGCGGAGCAAAGCATGTTGCTAATATTGCTCAGATCCATATAATAAACAAGAAACAAGAAACACCTGCTCCTCCTGCTGTTGCTTCGCTGCTCCTCCTGCTGCTGGCTGCTTCGTTGCTCCTGCCTGCTGCCCTGTCGCTGCTGCTGTGCCGCGACTGCTGCCGCTGCTGCTGCTAGTGGCTGCTACTGGCGGCTGCTGCTGCTGCTCTCTCTCCTCTCTTTGGGATTTCCTGCTGCAGAGACTCAATAATGCAGAGACCCAATAATGCAATCACTGCTGCAGCATCCAATGTTCTCACTGCTACTGCTCTCCCCTCACATGCAGAGAATACTTTCTTCACATGCAAATGATGCAATAGACAAAAGTCTCATGCCCATGGGCCCAACATGTTCCTAAACATATGCTTAACCATCCAATGTAGCTACAATGCCCCCTGGAACCCATTCAAACATCTACAAATTCAATTTTTTCAAATTTGCATCTCAACCGATTTTTTCATCCCGCTCACCGCCGGGAATTCCGGTAACCGGCGGTTACCAGCCGGTAACCGCCGGTAATCCGATCCCTGATTGAGTCCCTAGTCTACCATAATTATTTAAATAGTTTATCTAATATTACTAAGTCTTGTCAAGGTATGACCATCAAATTAGACTAGGCTTATTTAGGTGGTAGGATATGACTAATATCATGTCATTTCAAATATTTGTTGTACAAGAAATAACAGTGCGTAAATAACGTAATACAAATACTGATAATTAAATAATTAAAGGAATATAGGTTCAACATGATCAAAAACATGTGATTTGCCTTACAAATCAATGTATTCTACAATTTTATATTCTTCTGATTCTTGGGCTTGTACTTGAGCTTCTCCTTCATGGACTAGCTGATCTACGACGTCGTGTGCTAGCGCAAAGCAAAAGAAACAATTCAATTCCATGCTCGAAGGATTGAGCTAGAAATAAAAAGAAATAAAATCCAGAGAAATCAAATAAATTAGGTTTAGGTTTTATAGGAATCTGGTATGGGAAAACAAAACTAAGAAATGGGTAGACAAGCTCTAAATGATTGAAATGAAGGTATTTATGTATTTAGGGTTTTGTGAACAATAACGGGTTTTAGTACTGCTCATTGGGGGTTCTCAATGTTCACCTCGGGTCTGTTTACTGTTCACACAGAACCCGAATGCTACATTGATGAACAGTGATTTGGTTGCCTGGTCTGCTAACAAGATTAGCCCATTTACTGTGCAACCCAAAGCCCAGTACTGCTCATCGTCTTCTCCCTCGCGTCGGTATTGTAGCGATCGAAACCGGGGAAGAAAGACAACGATGAAAGGTGAGACTAGGATGATTTGCGATGGGATTGGATACCATGGATGGGTTCTTAGTGATGTGGGGAGTCCATTTTGGGGTTCGGTGGTGGCTAGAATTCAGGCAATCGCCGATAGCGAGGTCTTCTCTTTATGGAACTTTTGAATGGCACAGGAGGTTTTGGTTGATTGAGTGGGCAATAGTAGGAGTGTTTGAGTATCTCTGGGGTTAGAGGGGGCTTGGGGGAAGTGGTGGTTTGAGAAGGAGTTCACCAGGTTGGGCTGCCTATGGCGAGGCCTCATGGTCGGGTGACGAACTTTGGTGATAGAGAAGAAGGGAGCTCGGGAAGCTATGGAAAGGCTTTGGTGGTGTTTCTGGGAGTATGAGGATGCTACAAGCAAATGCAATTGAAATATAATTGACTAATTAATGGGAATTGAAATATAGCTTACTTTGGGGTCTTCGGGTGGTCACCGGCGGTGTAGTGGTCGTCGGAGCAATTGGGAGTGGGTGGCTCACTTTGGGCACCAATGCTTTCGAATGAAGGGGCTCGAGGGTTTAAATAGCATGAGGAAGGCGGTTCAGCACAGGGCATAGGTCATGGCGGTGGCGGCACGTGGTAGGGGTCGAGAAGGCACGGGAGGGCGCGGTGTGGCTAACAGAGGGGAGGTATGGCTATTTGGGCCTGCCATTGCGGCGGTCAAAACGTGTCTGGTCGGCTGTGAGGGGGAAATACAATGATAGTGTAGAGAGGGCGGCGAGGTGGTGGGGAGTGAGGCGACGATGGTGCTTTGTCCACATAAGGGCCGTAGCATTTATGAGGGGTGTACGGCGGCTCAAGTTGGCAAACGTGGGTTCCAGGGTGCTCGAATATGCGGTGCGGGTTTGTCGACTGTGAGACAGGGCAGGGGAGTGGGAAGTGCAGAGGTGGCGGTGAGCTCTGTTGGCGGCTCTGACGCGCGGCAGGGGCATTTATGAGGGTGTTAGGGCGGGAAAGATAAGGGAGTATGGCCGATGATGAGGTTGCAGTGGTGTGGCAACAGGGGTGAAGGGACGGGAAGGTGCGGCGGTGAAACAATCAGGACAACGGTGATATTTTTGTGAACAATACCCGCGTGCAAAACAGCTGAAGTGGGCGATGTGCCAGGGAGATCAGGGCATGCATGGCTAGGATGAGTGCGGGATTAGGCCAAGATTTAAGAGAAATCAAAATCAAACAAGAATTTAAATGGCTTTTGAAATTTGGTTTTATTTTCATCATGTTATCTCGTAATTCAAAAGAAAGAAAAAGTATGGCCAAGGTCAACTTGAAGTGAAGTGTAATCTGGCCTATTTGCAGCTCAATTAGCTGGGTAGCAATGTGTCATCGGTAGGCTGGTTTTCTGCATTTTTTCTATTCAGTTTTTTTAGAGGTTTTTGGCCCTGCTTCAACTAGCGTTAGCTTTTAATTTCCGACTGTGACTATTGGTTAAATTACACTATAGTAGCGATTAGTTTTTTAATCATTCAATTAAAAAATAAAAATTGAGAAAAACATGCCGTTATATTTTTACGGACAATACAAAGTAATAAGGAGAAAAAACAAAAAAAACAAAAAGAAAGATAAAAGCAAAAAAAACCAAAACAAGAAGTCGGTGTATTCCGAGTGGTTTCTGTCTTTTGGAAACCGGAAGCCAGAAGCCGAAGCTACTTGGAGCAACCCCTTTTTCTACCCAGTTGGATAGATTTGGGTTGAAACCCAGATAACAAATCACACAATGTAGTTTTTTTTTGGAAAATAATCAAACAATGCAGGTAATAATTCGGCAACCGAAAATATTTGGTTGTGTTGGATCAAGACATGAGCTAATGAAAAGGTTGCGTTGACTTTTTGCGGGCTTATGGGCCACGATAGTTAGTTTGTCAGAGGCAGTGGGCCTAATTTGACCTAAAATGCATCTCTGTATGGATCTCGGTAAGTCGGGCCTTGTCGAGTCTACACTTCTCTGTGATAGACCGGGCCATCTTTTGATACGTTGCTAAAAGTCGGGCCAAATCGTTGCTCGCTGCAGGTTCGACTCTGCAGCCATGCTGGAGAAGCTGCGGGGGAAGCGGATGATTTTCGTGGGCAACTCTGCTGCAGCTGGGCCAGTGGCTCTCCTTCGTTTGCCTCGTCAACTCCGTCGTGCCGGACACCGCCAAGCCCATGGAGCGCAGCCGCACCCTGTCGGTCTACACCGCAAAAGTACGTAACCAACGTACCACCAGCTGATGGCGCCGCCGCATCCATGGTCCAATCTTACAACATTCAACGCCGATGCAGGAGTACAACGCGACGATCGAGTTCTACTGGGCGCCGTTCCTGGTGGAGTTCAACTCCGACCGCAACATCAGCCTGGAGGCCGGCGGCCGCGTCCTGCACGTGGACGCCCGAGAGATCATCTGAAGCGCTAGAATATATTTGTTGAACAATTGATACTTTGGATTTTTATAAAAACATACAGAAAATCCATATTTCAGTTTATGCTGTCAGCTTTTGGGCGCTTTGATCAGCCGGGGTTGATTGTCCGATGTGAACAGGCTCTAGTTGGCAATCGGACCACTGGTGCGATGGGATTGGATTCTAGTTTGCGGGTGCTTTTTTTTCTTTTTAGAAAACGTGTTTTGGATTTAAGCACAAGCGGTCTGACTAGTCGGTGTTGGCGGTTAACCGGAATTGAGTTGGGTAGTGTGACCCGTGGACCAATTAGATAGGTTGTTGGTTGGCGGTCTAATCGACACAGTCCAACCACCATGGGAGAGTGGTCAAACCGGTAGGTACGCCTAGATAACAGTGAAAATACTTTTTGAGTTAGATCAGTGTGTGCATGGCATGAGTGCCATTGGTTGGGTGTATAGTGGTGCATAGTTTTGAGTAACATAAGTTAAGTGTGACACCTCGGCTCATATAGAATTAGGCCCATGATGACCTATATGTGTGTGCATATGAGGGTATGGGTTAATTCCACTTTACTAGTTTAGCTTGAGAATCACTAACATATAAGCATAGGGCTTCCAATAGTAGCAATCTCCGGTTAACCGTTTTGCGCGAAGCGAGGACGAAAGTGCAAGCGAGTTGCTACGTGTGTGTGGCCTATCCAGAATGGAATTAGGTCTAAACCGATTTGTACCCTAGGGTATTACATTAAGTACATGGAACGTATGCTCAAGGTAGTTGATTAGTTTTTGGATGTGCAGGTGGCTTGAAAAGGTTAGCATTCGATGGTAATAGATCGGGACTAGGTAGGGGGAGCTAAGGTTCGAGCAGTTGTGAAAGTCCGACTAAGACTACATGGCTCATCCAAGAAGCACAGAGAAGACAAGAATCATGAAGAGACAAGTTCGCGCAAGTGGTACGCCAAGTGATGAGGCCGATACATGTAAAGACGGTTCGGGGGGAGATCGAATGTGTGTCGACGTAACGGCTAGTCATTAGGCATTATAGGTTATGTGTCAAAACATGTGGAGATGTTTTGAGGTAAATGTGAAGATGGAGTCAAAAGAAGGTGCTCGAAAGTTTCGTTGAGGGTATTTTGGTAGTTGTGCATTGATCAAGACCGCGGCGCGAGGCATAAATTAGAAGTGTTTTAGGTTAAGGAGAGTTGGAATTATCAAGTGGATAAATCGCTAAGGTGTTAGCATGTTGAGTCTTGTAAATGCTTTGAAATACGTGCATGAGTGTGTAAAACCCGTGTTAGTGGGATTAACAGGTTTTCCGGTATCTTAATGGGTTGGACCCATTATGGTTGTTACTGGTTATTAAAAGAGAGGAGAGGAGGTGGTAGATCTAAAGATTCTAGGGTTTATGTTTTTGTTCTACCACCTTGTCTTCTATGGTTGTCAGAGAGAAAAAAAATGAGAGATAAAAAAGTGGTACTTTGGCTACACCTTGTAATCATCCATAAACATGTAAACTTCATCTTTCATTGGAAATAGATCAAAATTTTGTCTCAATCATGTTATTGTTTGCATTCTTGCTTGATTTTATTTGTTCTTGAGTTAGATTTGTGATTTCATAATTGTTAAAGTTTTGCCCGATCTCTTACTTAAATTACCTTGCTAGGAGACCATACTAGGATATGCGAGAATAGATTTGAAAGACCACATGCTATAGATCCTGACGAGTTTTGCTCGATTTCTTGCTTAAATTATCTTGTTAGGATATGTGAGAATAGATCTGAAAGATATCATGTCTTAGATCCTTACAAGTAAGAAGTAATCTAAGTTCTAGACTTTTTCGTGTTCTTGTAGATTTGATTATCTGCAATTGAGTGAACCTAAGTCTAAGAACCTTGTGATTCTTGATTGGTTTAAATTTTAAAAGACTTGAACAAGTCTCATCTAAATTTGGAAGTGTTTGGATGAGATTTAAATAAGTTCTTAACATTTGAGGTTTGTTCCGAGAGGCTTTCAGGTCTGAGAATAGGGGAACAGTTAGATCAGCCTTGGACCTACGGTCTAACTGGCAACAATGGTCAAATTAGACTTTGCTTGCAGTCTGACCGATTGTGGCGATCAGATCAGCTTATCCATGATGGTCTGATTGGCCTTAGGCAAGGATGCTGAATTTGTTGGCTTAGGTCATTAGTCTTGTTTTGTAAAACTTAGCTGGTGTAATTTGAATTTTATCTCTCTTATAGTTAGTTGCGTGAAAATTTTGAGTAGTTTAGTGACAGCAATTGGTGGTACGACACCGTCGAAGAGCACGCCAAGCAATGGAAGGGCGCCGACATCCTCGTGTTCGATGTCTACTTCTGGTGGATGACTGGCTGCAGGATCAAAATAGTGTAAGCGATGAGCAACAACTATGTTATGTATGTTAGGAAACTGGGCCCATGGCCAAGAGTCCTGACATATTTGGGCACCCCACCGTAGGCTATAAATAGGGACCTATACCCCCCTCATTATGTACACCAGATGCAATCTAAAGCAATAAAGAAAGACCAGGAGTTCTCTCTACCTCTCTGTGTTCAATCTATTATTCTGTGATTGATTCGTTCTTGTTCTAAGCAGAGGAATCGATCGGACTGGTCGCCAGCGACGGTTCCTCAACACGTTATCAGCACGACTTCGCTCTGGTGAACAAGGTAATCATCGAAGCGCAGGTTGAATTTTCTATATCGCTTTTGAATCTGCATTTTCTCTTTCGCGTTCTAGATTGAATTTCTACGGTGCAAATCCGCCCTAATCTAACGCGAGCAGACTTGAAGTCGCCGGCACAATGCCGATCGGTAGATTGTGAACGGAGTAGATGTTGATTGCACTGTAGAACGATGCAAATCCGCCCCAATCTACCGCGAGAAGATCTGAAATCGCCGGCACAATGTCGATCGGTAGATTGCGAAAATAGGTAGATGTTGATTGTATCGTAGATTGAAAAACGAAAAATATTTTGTGTGGGTTTTGTATGATTTAGCATAAGGGCTCTGCACGGCCTCTGCACCCATCTGGTATTTGCATCAACTTCTGCACAAATATTGCAGGAAAAAAAAGAAATTTTGCATGATCACTGCGCGAGAAAACAAATTAGCATCTCTGTTCGGCCATTGTACAAAAGAAAAAAAAGATGACGACCGACGGCCTGCAGCCGTCGACCGACTGCCGCATGGGGCACCGCCGAACCGCAACTGCTGCCAGCATGAAGCAGCAGTGCGTCGCCGGCTGACGCCTCGGCCTTCACTGCGCCAGCACGCGCGCCCGCGCCCGCACGCGCGCCTCCCGGCCGGCTGGCGCCTCAGCTCCCTCGCTCGCCGCCCGCATGCGGCCACTTCAGGTTGACAGCCCGCGCGCCGTCCGCAACTGCGCACCGCCGCTGGTCGCCGTCCGCAGTCGCACGCGCCTCGCCGTTTCCCGGCCTACCGCCGGTACCTTCCACGCCGCCATACCACCAGCATGAAGACCGGCCTTCCCCCGAGTCACCTTGCGCCCGTACGCGCCAGCCAACCCCGCCGCCACACCGGCTCCGCCAGTTGCCGGACCACGCCCCCGCACAGGCTGCCGACGTCGCCTGGCCGCCTTGAACCTCACGCCCAGCCGCCGCTCGCCCGCAGCCGAGCCGGATCACCGCGTGCGCCCCTTGACCAGCTGCCACCCGTCGCGCCTTGCCAAGTCCGGAGCCCATCCACTCGCCTTGCGCGTCGCCTGCATGCAACCCCCGGCCCCGCCGGCTACCGCCGGCGCCGCCCGAGCTGCCGGGCCCGCCGCCTTGCGCGCGCCGCCACCCGAATGACCGGGTTAGGGGAAACCCTAACCCCACCGTGGCTTAATGGCCGCACGGGCCTTTTGGGCCATATGGGCCAATCGACCGAAATTAAGTGGGCCGGCGGGAGCAAATGGGTCGACGGAAGAAAAAATGGGCCTGATGGTTGGGCCAGCAGGAGAAACGCGCGGTCGGGGGTGGGCGCCGGGTGTTTTACAAAAAAGGCCCTGAAGTTACGAATATTACTGAAAAGCCCTTAAATATTGCATATGAGTCCTGATTTTTGCAGAAAAGGCGTCGCAGTTCCGAAAATTGCGAATAAGCCCTCAAATTTACGAGTGGGTCCAGAATTTTGCAGAAAACCCCTCGGTAAATCAGAAAATTGCGTGAATTTTTCTCTGAACTGAAAATTTGCGTAAAAACATCTGGAATTGCAGAATTTGCTGAAATTTCATATTTTAGCATAAAAGAGCCTCGGGAATCCAAATCTTGAATTATTTTTAGCATTTGCAGCTTATTTATTTCTGCCATTATTATTCTCTGTATTTTCTGTATTTATTTACTGTTTTGATTAATTGTAATTACTGAAAATTGCTTTTAATCTCTGAAATTATCAGTAAAATTATAGAAAATTCTGAAACATTGCGAGAACCTTTTGTACCATTTATTTACCCGCAGTGAATTATTTCGTGCATGTCTACTAGCAGTAGACTTATACACATTTAGATGACTAGCATCACGAACTGGGAGATCGAGGAGCTGGCCCAGCATGGCCAAAACTATCTGACGTAGGCATCCGATGTCAAGATTGTGCTTGGAGCCAGGAAACTCCGCGCTGCTATTGGGATTGGCGGACTGAATGACGCTCAACCCAAACCTGAGGAGAATGATCAGGCACTTCATTTTCTCAGGCACCACCTCTGCCTCACTCTCAAGAATGAGAATATGGCGGAGAAAAGCGCGCTAGCACTCTAGACCGCACTCAAGAAGTAGTTTGAGAGGCTAAAGTACATCATTCTTCCTCAAGCAGAGTAAGAGTTGATCAGACTGAGGTTTGCCGATTTTAAGACGGTCGGGGAGTACAGTTCTGTCTTGCACAAGATTTATATAGTCTTCAACTCTGTGACAAGCAGATCACAAACGAGCAGAAGATCGAAATAACCCTATCCACCTTCCACCCCAATATAGTACAATCCGTACGCAATTATCGTCAAGATGGCAATGAGAATATGCCAAAGTGATTGATATGATGCAAGTTGCGGAAGCTCAGGACGAAGTTCTCCGCAAGAACTAAGTCACTCAGCCATCTAGGAGCTCCACTGGCCGTGAAGCCAACGCCGGGAGCAACAAGGTGCGAAAGCCATTGATAGAGAAAAGGGGAAGAAAGGGTAAGACCGCAGCCCAGAAAGGCGAATCAGATGCTCCACGAGAGAATAAGGCCAGCAAGCCAAAGTGGGATGGCAAAGGGCAGCATGAAGCCTACTTTGCATCGGCTGAGGGGGAGAGTTCGGAGTAGCTGTCTGCACTGGTGAAGGTTGAAACCATCACGACAGCAGCACCCCCTCTCGACCTAGAAGCAGCCACCGCCATGATTTCTCTTGAAGAGAATGTCACCCCCGAGAAAATAGCAGAAGAAGTCTGGTGCACATAATGTATTTAGACTTTAATTGTCATTTATTTTGTGTGGAAGAATATGTTAGAATTTGCATGGATGGTACTTAAGAATTGTTATTTTCTCGTGATGGTTGGATGATATTTGAAGAATTCATTCATTTTTTCAGTTTATGATGGCATGGTATGTTCTGATATTGGAGTATTTTATTTATGTGTTGATTGCCTTTTCATACATGTTAATAAATACCCTATATTAGAACACGTGTAGCGCCCTATGAAGGAAGTGTGCTCAGCTAGCAACGGCACAACGAATACCATTTTAAGAGAGACTAAGTATTTTCAGTCGATCCGTAAGAGCACTAGCAGCCTTACGACAATCGCCGGAAGCGATGCATGTATAATTGGTTCAGGAAGAGCCACAATGGGCACAACTTTGGTCATTGAAGAAGCCTTATTGTACCTAGAATCGACTAGAACTCTCCTAAGTTTTAAGGATATTCGCGCCAATGGTTTCCATGTTGAGACTGACGAAGAGTACGGTAAGGAATACCTCCTCATCACGAAGCGCGAAGAGAATGGCAAAAAAATATTAGAAAAACTTCCTTCACTTGAAACTGGGCTATATTATACCAACATTAAAGCGCCTGCAGCGTACACTGTTCTGAAGACAGTGTTTAGAAGCTCTGAATTATTCTGTCTCTGGCATGACAGATTAGGCCACCCAAGTCTTAGGATGATGAGAAACATAATAAATAACTCACATGGGCATAATATTAATGTGAAGAATTTCCCGAATCATGAAGATTTTGTGTGCCCTGCATGTGCCACCGGGAAACTAATTACTAGACCCTCCACTCTGAAAGTGAAGGATGAAGTCCCTGCATTCCTGGAACGCATCCAGGGAGACATTTGTGGCCCCATTCAGCCCGCCTCAGGGCCGTTTAAGTATTTCATGGTGCTCATTGACGCTTCATCGAAGTGGTCGTACGTGGGTTTATTATCCACAAGAAACCACGCATTTGCAAAATTGATCTCGCAGATCATTCGCATCAAAAATGTGTTCCCTGATCATCACATTAAGTCCATCAGAATGGACAACGCCGGAGAATTTACTTCAAAGGCATTTGATGATTATTGCATGGCGATGGGAATTGCAGTAGAGCACTCGGTACCGCATGTCCATACCCATAATGGTTTGGTAGAGGTTTTAATTAAAAGAATTAAATTTATTGCCCGACCCCTCTTGCATAAAAGTAATTTGCCAGCTACATATTGGGGACACGCAATCCTTCATGCAGCGAATCTCATCAACCTTAGACATTTGGCCTACAACATCCATTCACCTATACAACTAGCGCAAGGGTCAGCACCGAAGATTTCCCAACATTAGGGGGAGGAAATCAACCCCTTGATGAAGAATGTCGGGAAATCACGTGGCAAGCCACAGGAATCCATGCAAATGACCCGCGCACTAGAAAAGTCCAGAAGACATTACATGGCAAGTCACGGGAATCCATGCAGATGACCCGCGTATTAGTGAAGCAAAAATAGAAGTCCAAAAGACAATAGAAGTTCATAAGACAAGAGAAATCTAGAAGACAATCGATTTGCAAGAACTAGCAAATCAACTGCCTGATCACTTTAGTGATTTGAAGAGCGTGACTAAGTCGCATGTGCCTGCACGCACTGCACCGGAGATGGTTGAAATACCAAATAAAGCAGAAGGTATTCCTAATCTCGTCCAGAGGCCTCAGAAAAATAAAAAAGAGGATGAGAACTCTGGTTCCTCGAATTCTTAGTAACCGGGGACGCCCGGCGAAAAAGGATAAGAGAGATTTATCACAGCCGATCATTAAAATTCCCCAGAATGAGAAGGGGAGCCAGTTCAGACCTGGCACAAGTATGACACCTTCCGAAAAGGGCATACCGGATTTGAATATCCCCATCGGCATGGATGTGTGCGCACACATCGGAGCCGAAAAACTAAAGGGACTTGCCACCGCAATTGAAAGAAGCGATGTGCAAGGTAAAGCTCCAGCAGAAGCAATCACTCCAGAAGAAGCAACTCATGAAGAAATAGCTATAAATTATGTGCACACGGGAGAGTCGCTGAATAGGACAATAACTAATATTGATATCTACTTCGCAAAGAAAATTACCACCATCATCGATCTTGAACCCGAGCCTGCATCGCTCGCTGAATGTAAGAAAAGATCAGATCGGGAAGATTGGAAGAAGGCAATAGCAACTGAATTGCTATCTCTGAACAAAATAGAGGTGTTTGGGCCCGTATGCCGCACGCCTCCCCACATACACCCCGTTGGGCACAAGTGGGTATTTGTTCGAAAGAGAAATGAAAGAAATGAAGTGGTGAGATACAAAGCAAGGCTGGTAACCCAAGGTTTCACTCAACGTCCTGGAGTTGATTATGAAGAAACCTACTGCCCGGTCATGAGTGGAATTACCTTTAGATATTTGATCTCAATGGCAGTGAACTTGAACTTAGAAATGAAATTGATGGATGTTGTGACTGCATACCTTTACGGTAACTTGGATTCGGAGATTTACATGAAAGTCCCTGAAGGAATCCCTCTCCCGAACCAAGACAGAGCAAATAGAAATATGTACAGTGTGAAACTCAGAAAGTCACTGTATGGACTGAAACAATCTGGAAGAATGTGGTATAATCGCTTAAGCGACTTTCTCTGCAAGAAAAACTACACGAACAATGAAGACTGTCCTTGTGTATTTATACGGCGATCCCAGAATGGATTCTATATAATCTCTGTGTATGTAGATGATCTGAATATCATCGGGATAGCCGAAGACATAAAAGAAGCAAGCTCCTACTTAGAGTCAGAATTTGAAATGAAAGATTTAGGCAAGATCAAGTTTTGCTTAGGCCTGCAGCTTGAGCATGTCCCTGAAGGAGTCTTGGTACATCAGTCGACCTACACCCAGAAGGTGCTTGAAAGGTTTGGTTTCGAGAAGGCATTTCCCTCGAAAGCATCGATGATCGGTAGGTCTTTACAGCAAGAAAAAGATCATTTCCGACCTAGAGAAGAGGGGGAGGAAGTCCTGGGACCGGAAATCCTCATACTTGAGTGCAGTGGGAGCACTCATGTACTTAGCAAACTGCACTAGACCGGACATTGCATTTGCCGTGAACCTATCAGCAAGGTACAGTGCAGAGCCCACCAAAAGGCATTGGCAGGGCATAAAGGACATCTTCCGATACCTCCAAGGAAGCAAGGACCTTGGACTGTTTTACAGAAAGAATCAAGATCTGAACTTGATTGGCTATGCAGATGCTGGGTATCTGTCAGACCCGCATACCGCTAAGTCACAAACAGGTTATGTATTTCTGTGTGGTGGAACTGCAATTTCTTGGAAATCGTCTAAGCAAAACCTTGTAGCTACTTCGACGAACCAATCAGAAATCATAGCACTGTATGAAGCCGCACGAGAGTGCGCTTGGCTCCGCCGAATGGTTCACCACATCCAGCAGTCATGTGGGATGAACATTGTGCAAACCCCCACAATTATCTATGAAGATAATGCCGCTTGCGTTGCACAAGTGCAAACGGGCTATGTGAAGAGTCATCTCACAAAGCATATCAACCACAAGTTCTTCTATGCACATGAATTGCAAAAGATGGACGAGATTAAAGTACTGCATACTAAGTCATGTGAAAATCTCGCAGATTTATTCACTAAGTTACTCCCCGCATCTAGCTTTGAAAGGTGCGTGCGTGGAATTGGAATGATAAGACTTAGAGAAGTGCAGAATTCAGGGGGAGAATTCTCGCAAGCCCGCTAATAAATCTTGATCATGAAGATTAAGTACCCAAAGAATAAAGTCCTGCAGACCAAATGAATTTGGGTGAATTGTACTCTTTTTCCCTTGACGAGTTTTCCATGAAGTTTCTCGACCAAGATTTTTAATGAGGCAATTCGTGCATCGCAGCATCACATGTATCATGTGCTCTTTCTCCAAATTTTTCCCACTGGGTTTTTATGGAGTTTTAGTGAGGCATGAACATGTTGGGTGAGTGCCCAAGGGGGAGTGTTAGGAAATTAGGCCCATGGCCAAGAGTCCTGACATATTTGGGCACCCCACCGTAAGCTATAAATAGGGACCTATACCCCCCTCATTATGTACACCAGATGCAATCTAAAGCAATAAAGAAAGACCAGGAGTTCTCTCTATCTCTCTGTGTTCAATCTATTATTCTGTGATTCTGTGATTGATTCGTTCTTGTTCTAAGCAGAGGAATCGATCGGACTGGTCGCCAGCGACGGTTCCTCAACAATGTACACTCGAAAATCTCGATGCAGACGAAGAAAGTAACCGACTGCATGTGCGACGTGTTCACTGTTGTGCCTTGGGCTCTTTGGGGGGGCACGGGGACGACGAGTTGGACTCCTGGGTCGCGTACCGGCTGGGCCTCGAGACAGCCAACTGGGTCGACTCCAACATCGACCCCAGCGCCATCCGGGTCTTCTTCACATCCATGTCCACCACGCACATGAGGTGAGGCATATTCTCTCAACTTTCACCATCAAATAGATCATACCTGCTCGATCAGTTCTACATGCTGTATTTTAGGAGCAAAGACAGGGGTAGGGAAGGCGGCATGATGTGCTACAACGAGACGTGGCCGATCACGCGGCGGGGCTATGGGGCAGCGGCGCCGACCGGCGGATGATGTAGGTGATGTCGGGCATGCTGGGAAGGATGAGGCTGCCCGTCACGCAGCTCACGGAGCACCGCGTCGACGCCCACGTCTCCATCAAGACCGAGAAGGGCGGCACTACTATAAAAAAATTATATTAGATGTCTCATTATAGATGGTTGATCAAAACTGTTAGTGTTAAATATAATCACAGATGATCCGAATTTGGACGAGATTGTGGTGGATCAGCGTTCAAAATTTCGATGAAATCTTTCCACAATGTCCTCCTCGACCCCGACCCTGGTGGCTCTTACGAAGTAGACGCCACGTAAGTCTACGGATAGCCAGGTACCACGGAAGCAGCTAGCTATCGAGACGGTGCTTAAGTCAGCGTCGGCGATGACGGGCGTCAAATACAACTCGCGCGCTACTTGTTCTATGTTCTTGCATGTCATGTTTAAGAGTTGGGTTCGTAGGATTAGGAGATGTGTTCTTACTACGTTTTTGCTGTGTTAGATGGATAACCTACTAGTTATCTTGTTATACTTTAATAGTGGATTTTAATCTTAATGAAAATAGAATATACAGTTGTGTTTGCTGTTGTATTTGCTTGTTGTCAATTGGCATATCTAACATTTCTTAAGGCTAACCAAAAACAGAAAAATTTAAGTATAAAATAAATGATCATAGATGATTTTGTGGTATAAATCGTCTATGAAGAATTACTTGAACCAAAAACTGTATGTGATACTCACACATCATAGACGGTTGTATCTACCAATCGTCTGTGATGGGAAATTATCACATACGGTTCTATATACCAACCGTCTGTGATTCTCGTCCATCACAGACGGTTGGTAGTTATAACCGTACATGATGTGTGAGTATCACAGATGATTTTTGGTTCGAACCGTCTGTGATAGTGTTTTTCACAGACAATTTTAGTTACAAACTGTCTGTGTTGTGTTTATCACAAATGGCTCACTAATTGTCTGTGATAACCTCTATTATCACTGATATATAAATTCAGACGGTTCAGAAAATCATCTTTGATGATAGTTCTGAACTATCTGTGATAACTCTTGTGCGGCCTCCTCACTGACGAGCAGAAGGCGGACCCGCAGCGGTACACTGACTGCATCCACTGGTGTGTGCCCCGCGTGCCGGACTCCTGGAACCAGATCCTCTTCGTGCACTTGTGGGCATGTTCTTTAAGTCAAAAGTTGGCAATTTTTGGCTTTTGCTACAGTATCTAACTTTTAAACGGAGTATTTTTTAAGACGGAGTCTACAAGTTAAACGATCTACACGTTAAAAGTCCAATATCTGTACCAGCTAAAATCGCAAGTGAGTATGTGTCTCTCCGTAATCTATACCGTAAATAGCCAAAATTCAAAAATTTCAATCAAAAGCTATAAGACGCAGCCGAAAAGAACAGGCTCTGTAGCTGTGCGTACGTACGCTAGTAGTCATTAGCAGCAAGAAACAAGCGGAACAACGAAATCGAGTAAATACAAGGTGGGTCGACAGCTCAATTCAAGATCGAGTTCAAAGTGGCAACTCCGACATGCTTGAATTGCCTGCAGCTCTGTCTCTCGGTCACACACACAAACACGGAAGAAACGTACACATAGCACAACACGTACTTAACAGTAGTACTACCACCGCGCCATGGCATGCATGGGCGATCGATCAACGACGCGCACATTTACTAGTCTTATCCTCTAGCGTACACCACGTACGGCTGGCCAAGGTAGCGCGAGGACGTACGTCTAGCATGAATCCGCCGGCGTTATTCCAGTTTGCCGTTGGCTTTCCCGTTCGCCGTGCCGTTCCCGTTCGCCACCACGCCGTTGCCGTTGGCGTGGTTGCCGGTGTGGGCGGAGGCAGAGTTGTGGGAGGCGATCAGCCGGCCGGAGGGGTCGTGGGAGGCCTTCCACTGCTCCACCCACTCGATGGCCGCCGGCGTGCTGCACGCGATGCTCGGGCCCCACGGCACGGTCTCCCTCGCCGAGTCCTGCATTGAGATTCACGATGAGCATCTGCACGGTCCCGCAGTAGTACTAGAAACCATCAGTTCAGAGCACGGTGTCTTAGAGTGTGCATCGATCACCTGTGGGAAGAGCCTCTCAAATATCATCCTGTAGTAGTACGCCTCTTTGTTGATGGGTGTGTTGTGTGGGTACACCTCATCAGCATTCTTCATCATTTCATCGCTGACCTGGAAAGGATAACGGTGTGTGTGTGTGTGTTGTGGGTCAATTTAGGTGATTTAGGACAAAGATGTACACTACAGCTGAAATGGTTAGTATTAACCTGCTGGTCAGTGAAAGCCTTCAGGCCATCAATCCAGTTGTAGCCAACACCATCACTGAACTGTTCCTTCTGCCTGTAAAGGATATGCTGTGCAGGGGGAAATTGCAGAAGTATTAGTTCAGGACACGCAGTGAACATTGGATATCTGAAAATCACAAGGAACCAGTATTTCTACCTTTGGCAGGTAAGGCTGCTTCTCGTCGTCGAACGCCTTCCTCATTACCCACTTCTCAATGCGCCCGAGATCAGGATTGTACTGCGTGGCAAGAAAGAAAACATCGGCAAATTTAGAGCAACCAAAACGAAGTTAGAACGGTCATTTCCCCTTCACTGCAGAGACGAGATCTACCATTTTCCATTCAGGGTCCATGCTCATGGCGACGTTAATAAACTCCTTGTCGAGAAACGGCACACGAACTTCCAGCCCCCAGGCCGACGTCGCCTTGTTGGCACGTAAGCAGTCATACTGGTGAAGCGCTTTCACCTGCGGATTACATTGGAAACAGAACAGCTTCGTGTCAAATCGAGAAGAAACTGACTGTTGTTTGTGTGGTACTAGTGTTAGTGTAGCACCTTGCGGCAGGTTTCCCTGTGGAACTCCTCCTTGTTGGGGGCGAAGTGGAAGTAGAGGTAGCCACCAAGTAGCTCGTCTGATCCTTCCCCTGACAGCACCATCTTAACTCCGAGCGCCTTGATCTTGCGCGCCATGAGGAACATCGGCGTGCTAGCCCGTATCGTCGTCACGTCATACGTTTCGTCGTGATAGATGACCTCCTCAATCGCATCAATACCGTCCTAAAAAAGGCCAATGGATCATCAGTATTTGTTACCCAAGTTCCCCTAATTCCGAGGAGGTTGGGGACAAAGGCTTAAAAACTTCAGGAGTCCAGGTATGTATGAGCTGTGGCACTCCTCCTAGTAGAAATTTTATTCCCAAATTTTGGGGGTTCTTGTGCAAATATGGTGTGTGTTTACTGCTGATCTGATCAAGTCAGTCGTTATCCCGTACAGTTCCTCTACCTGGACAGTGAAATGGAACTCGTGGTGGATGGTTCCCAGGTAGTCAGCGACCTCTCTTGCAGCCTTCAGATCAGGGGAGCCCTGAAACGTCCAAGCACAAACCCAAGACTTGAGCGTTCCGTGGTTCATTAATAAAAGAGACACCAAGATTAAAAAAAAAGTCTGCAAATCATGGGCAAAACCTCTAGGCCAACGACAAAGGAATGGAGCTCGGTTCCGAACTTCTCGGCAGCTTCAGTCTCGATGAGGTGGCGCTTGGTCACCGAGGCGACAAGAGAGGAGTCGAGGCCACCGGAGAGGAGAACGCCGAACGGCACGTCGGTCATGAGCCTCTTGATGACAGCCTACAAACGGAGCAGAGCACACAGCACATGCACATGGTCAGCGTCACGCACTGTGTCAGCCACCATCGCACTACCGTACACTGGCTACTGTCATGGGGGTGGTATATTCTGTACCTTCTCAAAGGCCTCTCTGAGGACAAGGGGCTGGTACGGCGTCGCCGGGACGTTCTCCAGGAACCACTGCGGGTTGTACCACCGCCGGAACCCGCCGCGGACGCTCGAGTAGATGTGGCCCGGTGGGAAGATCTCGAATCTCACGCAGTCCTCATTCAGCGCTTTCATTTCGGACGATATCCAGACGGAGCCTGTGACATCACGCAAGGAAGAAAAGGGAACATCAGTGTGACAGTTTTCATGCGACGCCTAGTGACTGTACTCTGTACTGCAACAACTCTGAAACAGAAACGTGAGAGATTAGTGCACAGGGAGGGAACGGTTTGCCGCTTGACGTACGTACCGTCGCTGCCCCAGCCGATGTAGAGGGGGTTGACGCCGATGGCGTCGCGGGCGGCCATGTACGTCTTGTTGCGGGTGTCGGACAGGACGAAGGCGAACACGCCGTCCAGCATGTCGACGAAGTTCTCACCGTACTCCTCATACTTGAGACAAACAACAGCAAGGAAGGTTGGCATAAATATTCTGTTCTACTCTCTCTTTTTTAACATTGCAAGAAGGCCAGATTTGGTCGTTGGAACTGAGCCGATTTCTCTCTCTCTCTCTCTCTCTCTCTCTCTCTCTCTCTCTCTCTGAGCGAATGAGCGAATGAGCAGATTTCTCTCACCAGAGGGATGATGACCTCGCAGTCGCTGCCGGTGCTGAACGTGTGCTTGGCGGCGAACTGCTTCCGAATCTTCTTGTGGTTGTAGATCTCTCCATTGGCCTTTTTCACACAGCACAAAAAAATTTAGCAAACGAGGAGCGATGAGCAAGCACTGCAGTAACAAAACATATTTACGAGTGGCCACAACGTGACAGCTTTGCCAAAGGTGCTGATGAACTGACGATTCATACCACAACGACGACGGTCCGGTCCTCGTTGTACAGAGGCTGGTCGCCGGAGAGCGGGGAGACGACTGCGAGCCGCTGCTGCGCGAGGAAGTTGCCGTCGCACTGGTATAGCCCGGACCAGTCAGGCCCCCTGTGCTTCAACCTGCATCACATCGAATCGAACACGTACGTCCGCCGGTCAAAAATCAAAATCCACACTGAGTCAACCAATAACAACTAAACACGGGGGTGTTAATGAACAACGAAGATTCCCCGTGTTCTTTTTATATCTGCCCCTTACTGTTCGATCCTACACGACCCCCCCCCCCCTCCCCCCGGGCGCCGCCAAAAGAGATCCGGAAGTTCAAGAACAATTAGCAAACACGTGCGTACGCACACGGTTATTATAACTAAGTAATTAACGACAAGTTCATCATCCGAAACCTCGAGATCATTCAAGGAAACGGATACGGTATTAGAACTGCAAGGGGTTGAAGAGTGCACTGGGTGCTTGCCTACGGGAGCAGGAGAGGATGCGAGCCCTCTTGGCTTGCGGCCAGTCGGCGCAGCCCAGGACGGCTAGAATCCCACACATGATGCGACGAACGGGGGGGGGGGGGTGAAGAAAACACGGGCAAGTTCTGTGGCAAGGGCGGCGTGGGCGCCGAGTGAGACGGTGAATGCTCGCGTTGAGATGCGGGAATTAGCGGCGGACTGCCCGCGTATTTATAGCCGTCGCGCGCGGCTCCGGTGCCTCGCGTCTGCGACCTACCTCTCACGCGGGTCGTGCGACACGCGGCGGGCGTCGGTTCGGCCGGCTCGGTGCACGGCGGGGGTTTATCCCGTCCGGATGCCGCGCGGCCGAGTCAGCGTGGGGCCCAGCTCTCGCGTCGGCTCCGGACATGGCCGTCGGTTCTGCGATTGACGGCGGGGGTGGAGCGCTTGAGGTGGGCCCGGGCGATTGGTTGGTGGGGCTAGGTGGACGGGGGCCCGCCGGATTCACCAATGGCCGGCTGTGCTTTGTAAGTTTAGTTTCTTTTCCTTCGTGAGGATTCTGTCGCGGATGATGCAAACAACGCCATTATTGAGACCAACGCGGATAAGATTGATCAGTCAGCTGGTCCGTGCAACATTTACACGTCTAAATTTATTTTAAAATTTATAATATAAAATTATATAATTTAGATGCTTAAGAATATATTTGAGTATATTGGTTATTTAAAATTTTAAAATATCATAAATATTAGAAACAGTAATAGAAGCTTGAAAAAAATACAACTCAAGAAACATAATTAAAGTATGAGCTTTGATGAAAGAAAATCATTAAGCATGCTAAGTTGTTGAGTTCTTAGAAACGTAACCACACTGCATCATATATGGATCATGTAATTGTATACCCATATTCTTCCTCCATTATTTACTCTTTTCTAAAATATATGTATGCATGTGTAGCTTTATCTATTCTCAAGCAATATGTTGACTATGTATGTGGTAAATTATCTTATCTCTACTACTTAAAAAAATTGATGAGTGACGCATTCTTTCCTATTCCCCTCCTCACAAAATGATTTGCGCCCCTCCTCCCCTCTAGGGAAAGGGTGCTGATATGTAGGCCACTCCAAGTAGTGATTTTTCTCATCACGTCATCTTCCCCTTCTGCGCAAGCTTTCTTCCCCTTCTGCGCAAGCTTTCTTCCCCTTCCACGTCTCTCAAAACAATCAGTGCCACACCCCTGCACCTCACCCCATGGCCCTGACCTTAGCCGCTCGCAAGTCATGCCTCTAACAATCTAGCTTTAGGCCCCCACCTAGCCACGCCGCCACCCTAACTACTTCGTCCTCACCCTGTTGCGCCACCACCCCCATCTTTCCATCCTTATCTAGCTGCATCGCCACCGTCCCTCTCCTCCGTCCCACCCCGTCACACCTCCTCCTCCTCCCTACACACCGCCGCCTCTCCCCTACTCCACCTCCTCCTTCCCTCCCGTGTGGCACTTTCTTAGGCTGCTTGTATTCATTCATCTCGCCATCACATCCTACTCCTCTCCTGCGCCTCATCCTCATCCTCCTACCCTTACGTTGCCGCCCCCTCGCTGACGTACTCCACGCCTCCACCTCCTCCTTCCTTGTCGCGCCTTCTAATCTCACCCTTTGAATTCTCTCTTCTATAGCCCCCGGTCTGCCGCTGACGATGGCCATGCGCTCGCCTCCCAAGCTATACTTAACCGAATCTGGAGGCAGCGTCTCGGATCAGTTCTGATGAGGATTGAATAAATCCTTATATATGTTTAAATATTTAATTAAGGCTAAAGGACCCCGTGGTCGTGAGCCTCTAGAGGCTACTCCCCGAGTACCCTAGTCGAAAAAGCATTGTGCATCCTGCCTGACTGGATGACCTCTCAGAGATTCTGTGTACTGGTACTTGGACCCGATTCTAGCATATTCTTTCCGTACGATGGATAGAACATGTGCTTTATCCACTTAAAACAACTTGATGTTTCAACCCTAAGTCTCTGACAATAACTGCCAAGTAGTTGTTCCTCACGTTCATTTCTCATTGACAACAACCGATGATCAGGCGTCATCTCTCTGATAATAGCTACCTCCTTGATCGGACGCATTGGTACCATAAGGTGTCTTCCCTGGCGGACAATTGATGACTCTTCAATGGTATCTAAGGGGTGACAAGAGAAGACAGAAGGACAACGGACAGACTCCAAAGATTCCATCACATTCAAGAAGATTGAAAATAGTTCAGAGCCAAGTAGATCATGTCTTCCATCTAGTGGGAAGAACATAGTTTCAGGCGTTTGTAAGGGTATCCTGTAGCCAGTTCATAGTAATAAAGAGCATCCTCATTCTCTCCAAAGGATTTCCTCCCAAGGATTTCAGCTATCTTTCTCATATTATTTCATAAGAGTGGTGACTCGATCGTCGACAGCTGGCGCCATTCGTGGGATAGAAGGCGTTGAATCTTTAAAGATTTCTTTATTCAATAATCATCATCCTCCCCTGTTTCCGTTGAAATCGCTCACGCAATCAGGGTAGAAACCTGGGACAAGGAGAACTGGTTCAACTTGGCATACTATACCAATTTCGATATGGACTCATGCATCCACGCCATAAAACATGATGCCTCCTCATCATCCACTTCCATTCCAAACTCACTGCTTGCTAAGACCAGCGATATCGACTACATGAAAGAACACTCAGCACCTCCATCATCACCAATCCCAAAAGAACCGGTCGTTCTGACTAGATCAGAATGCCCCAACGCCTCTGCAAACCCGGTGCTTCTGATTGGCAAACATGGTGACAATAGTGTGACGCCACAATCCAAGGGTCAGGGTACTCTCAATGCGGTCGTGGGCAAGCACTATTTTCCAACTACTACTATGTATTTTGGGATCCGACTAACACCTAGTCACGATGTCAATGAAGTTACCTCCGACAGAACGGTGGGTGAAGATGATAACTCTCAGCATCTAATCATCAATCCATTGGATCAGGTTGAGTCCACGAAGCCCTCCAAAGGTGGTGGTCACCAACCATTCCCTATCATGGAGGCTACTTGCCGAAGCGGTGCATGGCTCTCTCTTAGTTTTTGACAAGAGTTCTTTCAAAGATTCTTGCTAGAGGCATGAAGTTAACGCAATTAGTGATACTGATCTAATTGCCATTAGGAACAATGTTGGAAAGCCACTTAGGATATTGGACATCCTGAATAAACCCAACTGTTATAAGCTTGTTGACTTCAGTTTCTATTTTTGGGAGTATATCTGATCAAAACCTCCTTTGTCATTGCTTGACCGGTGTAACATCTTCTTGTACTGCGAGTCGATGTACTGCCAATGCTGGATCCAACCCTGGCATTTGTTCATCTATCCAAGCAAACAAGTCCCTATTTGTAGGAAGAAATTTATGATATTCTTCTTTACTTTCCTTAGATAAATGTTTGCTGATATAAACTGGATGAGGATTGTCGGGCGTTCCAATATGAATTTCTTCCAATTCATCAATGGTGGGTTGATTTCTATCCTCTATTTGTGGAGCCACTACCGTTGTGTCTATAAATTTAGCCGAGGTCATACGGACATCATAGCCCAACCCATATCTCTTTTCCTTTAATGTTTGATTTTTGCACAAGGCTTCAAGTTGTGCTTGGGACAACATCTTTTCAAATGGTGCAAGCTGCCCCAGGCATTGCATAGAGAAGGGTCTTTGAAGATATCATAACCCATTTTCTTTATTAGAGGATGATTTATTCACAACACGAAATATTGGGCCTCCTTTCTTCCTTTGGTTTCTTTGTATATATTGATATATATTTGCTCTTGATGAGGATTCCTCAGTATCTTTCTTTATGAAATTTGGCTTCTGTACAACACTGACTTTGGCATCCGCACTTTATCGATGGGTTCAAAGTAGAATTTTGCATCAGCATAAAAGGATTTAGCTACTGTGAATAACTTTTTATTAGCAAATATCCGTACTGTCTCTCCTAACTGATCTCTGTATTTGATATATTGATGTAGCATAGATGGTACAATTTGATTTTTCATGCAACCATGGGCGACCAAGTAGAGCACTATATGAGGTAGCCACATCGATCACATGAAAGTTCACATATGTGCATAATGTTTTCAACTTTAAAACCAATGATATGGTACCCATAGCTTCCTGACTAGACTAATTGAAGCCATGAATGACCACATTAGATCGGCTCAAGTCCTTTTTAGAGTGTCTTATCCTTTTTAGGGTACGCAAAGGTAATAAATTTATAGCAGATCTACTATCCATCATTATGCGATTTATGGGCAACTCATCAATTTCACCAAACATGAGAAGTGGTCTATTGTGCTTTTTAGAACCTAATAGCATGTCCTCCTTTGTGAATATCATATTTAAAATCTCAGCTACTTCTATCTCTATTTGCGACACTTCTACTCTATAATCTTCGGGGAAAGAAAGTGTCGTAACAAAAGCCTTATGCAAATCAGATGAAAGATACAAACCATCATACACAAAAAGCATAGATGGTATTTTCTTTAAGTGAGAGATTATATCATACTTGACTGACATATTAGCAGCAGAGTCAGTCGTTTCATTCGGAGTTACATCTTTGTTTTTGGGATCCCTTCCAGCTGGAGGACGAGGATCAGCTAATTGGCAAACTGATCTCAGTTGAACTTGGTCAACTTCTAGAGATTCTTCTTCAGGGAAATGAAGAGAATCATCATCATCGAAAACACCAATGGTGAGGACATTAAATTCTTCATGAGGACTACTCGTGCGCTTTGTAAATTTTTGTGCTATTCTTGGCGTGGAGCGCGGAACCTCACCTTGTGCCATCACTTGTCATAGCACACGGCCTCTTGGTCGGCACTGCCCCCTATCTTGGACTCTTTGAAAAGTTGATGGATCGAGCTTTGTGGCATGGACCCCTCAATGAAAAGCCTCTCTTTTAAGTTGACAGCTACATCTTTGTTGTCGACCATGGTATGGTGCATGGCCAAGTCATCTTGAAAGATGGCGACATTTGCCACAACCATTTTCTTGCCTTTCTTGAAGCTTTTAAGGATGTTTGCATCAACTATTCCTTCATCAATCATTTTCTGGATAATATTCTTTACCATAAAGCAATCTTTAAATGTATGCCCTAAGATGCGATAATAGTGGCAATAATTTGGCTTAGGGAGTTCTATGAGATTCAACTCGCACAAGCACATAAATAAGTCTTTGACTTCCTCATTGGGAAGGAATACTCTCTATTTTGTCGCTCACTAAGGGTTGGCCTCCTGCGAGCTCGTGTTTGCTGTTGCTCTTGATATCTTATGGCGGCTCATCTAGACTGCAATTGTGGAATCACCGCTGTCACCTCCATTATTTGCACCTACCTTGGTTTTGTAGGTAACTTATCACGTTGGCCACATTTCTCTGCAGGCATGGTGAATGTCTTTGTTCGACGTGCAATATGTTGCATGTAATTCTCAATATCTATGGCCTTGGAGGCTAGCTCTTCAAAAGTGACAGGCCACACGCCTTGCAAATAGACAGGCATGTTGGGGGCATAGATTATTCATGCACATCTACACCACTTCAAGTTCAGCAATTGGCTATGGGCAGTGGAGGCTTAAATTTCTCCACTTGTTAATGAAATCAACAGCCTTTTTATTTGTTCTTTGCTCTGTTTGCATATACTAGGCTTTAAATCCTTTAGCAATCATCTTTTGAATCATCTCAAGGCTAATTGCAGGCAATAATTGGTGACTATGTTGATTTGCAGTAGCATGTATGTCATTATACCGACATATATTATTAGCTACTTGGTTGCGTAGAGTAGCCAACTCATCTTCTTTCTGTTGAAGTGCAACTGTAAGTTGGGCTAGCTGCTCATCAAGTGAATGTTTTTCATTTGCCGTAAGAACTTGTTCTGTGTAGTTTAGTTTGAAACTATGAGAATGTAGTTCATAAGCATTTGTAGAATGTTGGAGATCATTTTTGGGAGATGAAGAGGAATCACTATGTAGGGGATTATGAGACCCTGAGTAATTTGAATCATGCTCTTCATTACCCGAATTTGATTGACTATGAGTTACAGGACGTTGACCCATTACAACATACTTTCGAGCTTTCTTTCTTTTGAAGTGTGTCGATGTTGAAGATGCTTCACTGGTGTCATCCACCACATCTATGACTCCAACTGGCATCGAAGGAAGCATCTCACCTGCATTTTTTTAGGCCTTCTTCTAAGGTGGCCAAGGAGCCATCGTTGTTGCCGCCTTCTTGGGTGTGCTTACTGGCTTCTTCTCCACTTGGGTCTTGCCACCATGAATTGATAAAGGAGAGTTTGCCCCTTGAATTTTTCTGGACATGGAGTTAGCTCGTATTGCCAACTCCCTTTGCTTGTAGGCTACTCGTTTTGCATGTGCGTGGGCAGCCTGGATGACATAATTTTGTCATCGAGGGTCTTGCTCAATGAACTCTCGGTACTCGGCCACTTGGAGAAGGCCTTCGCTCGCCGCATAACAGCACCTTCAACATCATTTATAGATGTGGACGCGACTAGAAGTATCTCCCTTAGAGTTTGGTAGATACTCCATGTGATTTATGCATCTAAGGCAGGATTCATTCTTCCTCGAATCGTCAGGCGGTTTGTCCTTATCCTATTCCAAATGATGTTACCCACTTGCTCACGTTGATGACTTGCCATGATAGGGTCAATCACCACAGGGAAATCAACCCACGCACATCAAACATTGATGATAATGCGCAACAGAGAAAATGAGCTTTCAAAGGAAGGTCGTGGAATTGGGGTAGATGACAACATTGATGTTGGAATTCCAAAATGAGGGGAAAAGTATGTCCCACCAGTCATGCCAAAATCTGATGACAGGAAAATGGGCGTGAGCCCACCTCTGCATCATTAGAGACAAGTTGATTAAATTTAATTGAAAATGTGGAGACAAAGAAATTAGGTATTGTAGATCCATTACTTATAGAGTTAATACATTTACATAAAAATTATGTTAATTATATCTCTTTGTGAGAAAACCCCTGATTAAAAATTCTAACACAAATATTGCAACAAATTACAACATATGATGATTACAAAATATAAAAGAAATGGTCTTTAATCTTGGTGTCGTTGATGGATGCTTGCTCGAGGCTGGTCAAGCACGGCATTTGTAATGTGATCCGTGGCACGTATCAACCACGGCATTTGCAATGTGATCTATGGCACGTATCGACCATGACATTTGTAACGTGATCCATGGCACGTATCAACTACGATATTTGCAACGTGATCCATGGCACATATTAATCATGGCGTATCGGCCATGGCATATTGACCACAATATTTGCAACATGATCCGTGGCATGTATCAACCACGGTGTATCGACCACGATATTTGCAACGTAATCTGTGGCACGTATCGACCACGACGTATCAACCACGGAAATATGACCACAATATTTGCGATGTGATCTGCCGCACGTATTGACCACAACATATCGACCATGATATTTACAACATGATTTGTAGCACATATCAACCATGGCAAATCCACCACGACGTATAGACCATGATATTTGCAACGTGATCCGTGGCACGTATCGGCCATGTCAAATCGGTAGATCGACCACGACATATAGACCATGGTATTTGCAACATGATCCATGGCACATATCGACCACGACATATAGACCATGATATTGGCAACGTGACCGGTGGCATGTATCGACCACGGCAGACTGACCACAGATGGTCGTAACTACAGTACTTAGCCGATGGTCATAGCTACCGTACTTGGTCGATGGTCGTAATTAGTAGCATTACATAGTGCTCATGAATATCGATCGCTTGCATGTACATAACTGAAGTGAAGGGTTTTTAATACTTGTATTAATACTAGCATGCTATAGATTTTAGGCATGTAGTGTAATAGAAGTTTAAGTTTTTTATTATTTTATTATTTGTTGTTTTACTCCACCTTGTATTACTACTAGCACTGCATAGCACTTGCAAGTATTGAACACTTGCATGTAGCATAACTGAGGTGAAGATTGTATTCCAAGTGATTTCCCCTACACATTATACTTTATTATATTTTATTTGTTTCTTTGGTAGCATATTCCCACTCCTAATTCATACCTATTTGAGAGGACCGAATTGAGGAAACTGCGTCTTCAAACTTTTCACCCTTGGTTTGTATCCATTTGTAGGGGACTGAACCTAAGAAATGAGAGATCGAGCACTCATTCTTTGGGTTGTATCCACTAATGGGACCAAACCAAGGAGATGGTTGGTCTTCATGCCTTACTTTGATTTGTATCCATTTGTAGGGGGACTGAACCAAGGAGGGGGGCAAAAACATAAAACAAAAATAAAACACCTTGATTTGTACTGTGATGGCCGAACCCAAAGGGCGAATAAAGAAAGAAAGAAGAAGAGAAAGAAATTAACCTTCTTACACTGATTGACTGCTCTCTCTCCCTCTCTCTTCCTCAAGTGTGTTTGTGTGTATCCCTTTCTCCTAGAGTTTGCCCAGCGTTTCCTTCTCTCCAAAGTTTGCCAAAGGTCTCTGGGGTCCTCTTTCTCTACTCTTCACCCCTATTTATAGAGCCAGGATGAGAGAGTGGTTCATGGAGGGAGTTATGGCAACTTCTCTATTTGATTTCTTCTCTCTGCTAATGGGCGCAGTTCGGGTGCTACAGCTGGTTTTGCTTGTGCTCATGCAGGACGTGCACTATTTGGATTATGTCCTACCTATAGGTTATGGCTGAACCGTGGGCATGCATGTTCCTTTCTCTGCTGGAAGTTACTGAAGCATTTTGCTTGATCCAAGTTGCAACACGCACAGGTATGCAGATGTGCAAGACATGGGTATGGTAGGTTGGACCAATTATCTTGTGCATGCATGTGGTTGTTATGGATGCACGCTTTCGAGCGCCGTTGGATCACGGAGCACACATCACGTGGTGTTCAAGCATGGGCGAGCATGTCATTTAGTGCACATCTAAGAGACCAACGTGGTTAAAACAACGTGATCGATGCTACTTGGTCGACACAGCGTGATCCTAGCCCATGTATGTCGTGGCGATTTTCATTTGAACTTTAGTTGTTTTATATTGTGACAGGTTTGAGCCATTAGCATAATTTATTAATTTGATGATTATTTTTTTAGATTTATTTATTCATGTTTTAAGTTTAAGACAAAATCGGTGTCTACAGTAGCCACCTACTATTGTTACCAAAGTCTTAAGAAGCCAGGGCCAAAGGGGTCATACTAGTTCAAGGAGATAGGAAGATGGCCTATGCTTGCAACCGCAAGTCCCTTGATCTGGTTAATGAATTGATGACCATAAATGCTAACTCACCTTCAATGCTCCTTGATTAGGTAAAGGAAGTGCTCCTTGACAAGGACGGGCCTTTGGGAATCGTCAAAATTAGGGCAGCACTCAATCCTAAATAGGAAAAGACGCTTGTCTCCTTCCTCTAAACCAACTCGAATGTATTAGCATGGCAAACATCCAACATGCCCAGTGTCCCTAAGGAGGTGATCGAGCACAAGCTAGCACTCTAGCCTAACAAGAAACTGGTAAAGCAAAAGCTTCACTATTTCGCACCTAATCGGAAGGAGACAACCTAGTTTGAGATCTATAAGCAATCGAGGGCTAGGAGAGATAAGAATAATAATCCTATTTGTCAAATAATAGTGATGAACAAAATGAACTTCATTGACTGTAAAGGTAAATCTTTACATTCAAAGTATTTAGAAAGTTTTATGTTTATTTTAGAAAATCTAACTACTCGTTGGAGCTTCCTGATTGACCACTATCTAATGAGAATCAACCTTCATCTCATCAGTGACTTTGTTCCTGAAGGGTCTCATTTCTTCAACGAACTCTGCTACCTCTTAGTAATTGAACTCTACTTTGACAGGGGTAAGGTTGAGGAAAGGATTTGCTGCCTTGAGTTTTGCCAAGGCAAAGGTAACTCCATCTACGATAGCATTCTGCATAGTCTACTCCTGGTTGCTCCTTGAAGAAGTTACCAGGCCTTGTAGGTTCCCAATTTGTTGTCCGATGTAGTGCTTCTGCTTGACTAGATCCTCTAAGGAGAGTGTCAAGGCATCAGCACCCATGTCTGATAGCATGTTGTTAAGAAAAAGGATTTTGTTTTGTAGGCTCTCCTACATGGCCATCCTCTTCTCCTTCTCATCCCCAAGAGTTTTCTCGAGTTCTAGGAGTCTTACTACTTGCTCTACATGAGTAAATAAACTTAGCCAAGAGAAGTAATCAAGACACTGGTCGAGATCATGATCAGTTACCTTGGAGGACCTTCTCGTTCTCCTACTTGTGCTTAAGAGCACTGTCTCGTGCACTTCAACAATGGCAGCCTCCACTTCTCCAGTTGAAGTCAACACCGACTGGAGAGCAGATTCAATGACTGCTGCCACCTCCAACTTCTCCTTACCCTTATTTGACCTTCAAAAAATGAAGTTGTAGAGGGGAAGTGACCTTCTCGACCACTTTAGCGCCTAACGTAGCAAGTGAACTTCAAGATAAAAGAAGGGAAGAAGTGAGAAATTTAAGGTATCGCAAGATTAAGGTACGATAATATTTTTTGCAAGAACTATTACATACCTGGTCATTTTGGTCTTGAATTTGAATATTCCTGGAGCGTACTGCAGGGCACTTTCCTTTCTTTTCTTATCAACCAATTTCACTAGTTCAGAACTGGTAGGGTTGGTTAAACCCTTGACAATCTCTAATTGGATGGTCCTACTCGGAATAGCATTCTTAACCAGTTCCTTCTCAAGGCAGCTAGAGAATATCTCTTTGACCCCTTGTATCTTCTCGGAAGGTTGGGCTTCCTCGACTAGTAGAGTACTTCTTTGTGCTTACATCTCAGTGGTGGCTCCCAGGTTCTAAGCATGTTCGGTCATGACCACCTTCATGGCCCCGACTGGTAAGATTGCTCAGGCTATCAGTTCAGTGGCTTTGGCCTCTCCGGCCGGTGGCTCTATATTCACCATCGGCTTCACAACTATGGCCTTGCCACCAACATCGAATTCAGCTACGAGATCCTTCATCCAAGAAAGATATTCTCGCTGGTGTAATTTATCTATTCTTTGTTTAAGAGTAGAAGTAGGTTTGTAAGAAAACATTTCAGAGTCATAGTAGAAGCCTATCTCAAAGGGAATCTTCTCCTTCACTTTAGGCACTTGAGCAATAGAAATAGTACAATAAGACCCTACCGCTTCATACGAGTTCTTCACAATTCAGTGCTTCTTAGGAGCCAGCACGATCTTCTCTCTTGAGCTCTTCTCCGCCTGAGCACCATCTACTTCGATCATCTATAATTACAAAAGTGTAAGAACATAGTGTTCGAAAGGTAATCATTGATTAAAGATATCATTGGCTACCTTGAGTTTCTTGATCCTCTCCTCTAGAGATGTAACTTCTAGCATCAAAGGTACTTCTTTTTGCTTGGGTTCTTCCTCGCATATTGCCTTGACTTTCTCCCTTATCTCAGAAAAGACAAGGCTACAAAATCATAGAAAGAACCATGAGTTAGGAAAAGCATAATTAAACATAAAAGCTCAACCAGTTGGAATCCTTGATGCTTACCTTCTAGGGAGTCCCTGGTCGAATCGTTGCACCCTCATACCGTAACATGATATGATAGCATGACTTCATAGGACTAATTCGACGCATAGTGAAATCTCTCACAACATGCCACGAAGTCAATCCCCTGTTCTTGAGGTACTCTATTGCCTCAACCAATAGTTGTACCCTTCACTACTTCTTAGAAGGGGCCTTCCACTCCAGACTCTTTATAGCGATCTTCCCCTCGAATGTTAGATTGTCTTCTTTGGTGTCCATCTTTGTCTTCTTTGGTGACCATCATGTAGAAACAGAGCTTCTTTCATGATGGCCAAGAAGATTTCGAATACATGGGAATGTACTCTTTAGCCCTCCCGTCATGAAGACACACCAAGCAATTCCTGGGCATCACTCCCGCTTCCTCGGACCTTCCAGTCATCCAGTAGTAGTACCTAAAGAGATACAAGTTTGCCAGAATTCCTAGGTATGCTTTGCATAAGCATACGAATATACTAAGCATGGCAATCGAATTAAGTGTCAGGTTCACCAACTTGATCCCATAATACTCGAGCACTTCCTGACAAGAAAATGCGTTGGAAGCCTAAACCTGCATTCCACGTATGCCCAGAGTATGGGTTTCTTGCCTTCTTCGCCACTTGAGAAGCCTTCGCCTTTCATTGATCTCCAGGGATCATAACTCGATTGGGGATCAATCTTGCACCTTCCAAAGCTCTAAGTCTCTTTGACCCCAATTTGGATCTGGGCCACTCGGAGATGAATTTAGACATCTTCATAGACTGGGCTTGAATTTAGTAAAGATCTGGGGGGGGGGAAGAAGTAGGACTACCATCTCCAGGGTGGAGGAAATGAAGATAAGTTCAAGAGAATATAAAAGGTTTTTTGCAAAGCGTGGATAATGCAAACCTCAAATCAATTTATAGGGACTCTCCTACATCCAAGTGGAAGTTATGGGAACCGTGCCTAACAGATGCAAAACCTTTCGGTTCTATTATTCTTCTAGTGGGCTTTTCAACTAAGTGGAAAGACTTCTTTACTTTTATTGACTAATGTTGAGTAATCTCCCGACTAGAATATACATCCCAACTAATGTTCCATTTGAAGAATCCTGTCATAATTTCACATGAAGTTCGTGGGCTAGCTGATGAGAATTAAATAATCCATTAAAGAGACACTTTAATATGTAATCAAATCCCTTAGACCAATGTTGTGATAACTTATGTTATAACGAGTCTTGAGTACCCCCGGTCAAAGAATCATTGTTTATTTACCCGAATAGCTACTACTCTGAAGTTTTACAATCCGACATTTGGGCCTCCCCTAAGGCGATAGCTTGTACGGTTAAGGAGCAAGTCACATGCGCTTCCATTCCTACGACTGCTCGTCTACTCCATGTTCAGCTCAGTGTCCTTGACAACAACTGCCTTGTGATTGTTTCCTGATGCTCTCCCTTACTGACAACAACCAATCGACAGTTGTTGTCAGACCTCTCTCACCGCTATAAACCGCTTACACATGCGAACAGAAGGAATCAACAAAGCGCTTGTCGATGCAAACAACTGACATCTTTTCAACGCTCTTTAAGCATTACCTAGGAGAGAGAAAGGAGAAGGAAGAGGGAAAGACCATTCCGCATTAGTGCGCGTAGTATTTTCCCCTGTAATCGCTCATTTAGAGCAAGTTATAATCTCTATATCGCAATAAAGATCATTTTTTATCTTCTATGAGGTTCAAAATTTTCTATTATTTGTGAGAACAAGGATTCGATATGGATGCTTTTACTACCGTATAAACAGACCCAACCTTGTCTATATGCTGGTACGAGGCTCACAGGCAGTTGGTGTTCTCTCGAAACGAACTTGGTGTCTTTCGTGGTACTCGGATAAAGTTTATGTCGGGTCATGTGCACTGGATCGGCAACGACGTCAACGTGTTGTGCCATGGCATGTCGTAAGCGATGACAAGAACTTACATGCCCATGGTGAAGAGTAGTACGGGATGGAGATGGATGGACGCATGTGTAGCAAAGGGGAAGTTGGCCAGGCAAGTCCTCTGGTTACACTGAAGATGGCAACAGACAAAGATGGACGGTACCACAGTAGGATGGTACAATTGGGAATGTACGTGCTACACGCAAGAACAAGACAGTGGCTAAAAGGAGCCCATGCCTCAATGGCCAAATTGTATGGTTTATTTCAAGGTGTGCACAGTTTACATATATGTACTATGCGTATTTCCGGTGAAAGGATGTGTGGTACTGGCGCTATCTGTTGGGTTTTGATTGGCTCAACATGCTTGGATTTTAGGCCCGTTCCAAACAATTTCTTGGTTTGGCTCCGACTTCAAAAGTCAAAAGTCATTTAAAATATATTAGCTTCTTAACGTATTTTTTTCTTTTTCTCACTTCTTTTTTTTCTTTGTATTATCCATAGAGGCATAATGATGTTTTTTCTTATTTATTTATTTTTAAAATTAAATATCTTTAAAAAATCTAACAGCGGTTACAGTCCTATTCTAACAAAAAACTACAGTGTTTTTTAACAGGGCCTTTACTTGTCGGTGACTTTTGGTGTTTTTTAAGAAAAGGATAGAAAAGTTGTGCAAAATCTTTGCTAGGTAGATCCGATCCCCTACTCGCAAGATTGCAATCAGGGGCGGAGCCCAATGGAGGGGAGGGGGTTCCCAGGAACCCGGGTCCAAATTTTTTTTTAGTTATTACTAGTAAACATTCACCCTTTGTGCACCCCCTTGGTCCAATATGGTGTACCCCTAGCCCAACAAATACACTCACTTGCCCTGTCCAGCCCATTCTCCCACCGTCCTATGCTCCCACGCGCGGCCCGTTGCACCCCCCTCCGTTTTGCTCTAACTCCGCCACTGATTGCAATGCATGAATTTTACAGGATTTTTGCAGGAACTAGTTCAAACCCTCCGGATTTGTTTACAAAACATCCAATCCAAACATGCACTAAGTTGTTAATTCACCCTCCTAGCTAGTTAATTTAAAATTGTTAATTAGTTCACCCTCCTAGATAGTTAATTTACATCCAAACTGCAGGCACTAAGGCTTCGTATGGAAGGCGATAATTTTTCACTATTCATTTGAGAATTAAATTGTTTCTATGGAATTCATGTATTCCAAATATGACCTAAGTTGTTTAAAAGTTCTCACTTATCCATTATATACTAAAAGTCAATAACAAGCCTTTTAGAGTTGTTAAGAAAAAAGAGAGAAATGCTAGAAATTCTCACAAAAAACAAAATAAGTCCTAATTTTAAAGGCTTAGATTTGATAATTGACTTAGAGATCTAAGAATCTATCTATATCTATACTAGTTATAAATATAGAGAAAGATCTAGCCATCAGTCTGGCGGACCCGAGTTATAACAGCTCAAATTAAATAAAAGAGTCCATGCCAAGTACAATCAAAACTAAGAGAAATTCAAAATTAAAAATAAAAATTACTAATTTCACTTACATAAGACTTCCAAAGTAACATCCATAAATAACTAAAATTCTCAATAATAATTAAACAAAAATTAGCAAAGTAAAAGAAAGAGTTCGTGTTAAGTACAAAACAAATTAACTAAATTTTGGAATAAAAAATAACATTAGCAATTCGATTTCCGTATGAATTTTACATTAAACCCCTAAAACCTAAACTCAAAATAACAACTAAAAGAAAATAAAATTTGCTTTTTATACTCCTTCTAACCTAACACAAAAAGAAATCCATGGCAACACAATCCAAAACTGGCAAATTTTGAATTAAAAATTAAAGGATGATTAGATATTTGATTTGTAAATGAATTTCAAACCTAAATTCCAAAAATATTAAAAATTGTAAACCTATACTAATTATGCACTTTGAGAAAGCTCCCGTATTAACCAGAAAGATTTAGCTATATACTCGCAGACCCAAGTTAGATTAGCTCATATTAAAAGAAAGAATCATGTGTCAAGTGCAATCCAAATTAACTAAAATTTGGAATAAAAATAAAGAAAATTAGTAATTTCATTTCCATACGACATCTAAATTAACATCACAAATAACTAAAAATCAAGAAAAAATAATTAAATTAAAATTAGCAAATTAAAAAATCCATGTCATGTACAATACAAATTAACTAAAATTTGGGGGGGGGAAGAAAATTAGTAATTTGATTTCCATACAAATTCCCAAGTAAATCCCCTAAAAAATATCTATTATATACTAAAAGTTGATGACATGAGTTTTATAGTTGCTAAGAAAAAGAGAAATAAGCTACAAATTCTCAGAAAAAAGAAAATTCCACCCCCTCTATTCAGTGGACCCTTATTATAGCTAGTAAACGATTATCAGTGGATGTCTTAGATAAAATAAGGAATCTTATAAGACAAGGTTGCCCGTTATAAATTCTATTTGAAACTAATAAATAAAAAAATCCTAGATGTCCTACACTAAAAGCCATGTACGAGGAGAAAAGAAATATGTGAACGTGTAAAATAAATGAGCAAAAGATATGCTTAAAAAAGAAAAAGTGGCACACAGCAAGGAAAAAAAGAAATAAAAAAGACATGACATATTCTACCTACACACGGCAAGGAAAAAACAGAAACAAAAAAGACATGACATATTCTACCTGCATGCTTGCCAACAATGTGTATTTTGTAAATTTGAAATTTTTTTGCTAGAATGGTCATCGTTGTGGTGGATTCTAATTAAAGTTGAACTATAGAAACCGTTGGGTGTTATCTATCATACAATAAAAACTTAGGATGGTTAATTACATCAACTAAGAAAAAAGAGAAATATTGTAGAAATTCTTCCAGAAATAAAAAATATCTAGTCCTTAATTTGGTGGACCCTAAATATGTTTATTAATTCATAACAGATGGATGTTACCTGATAAATGACTTTAACTTCTAGAAATTCTCACAAAACAAAAGGCATCTAGCTCTTAATTAGGTGAACCATTCTGATGATTAACAAATCATACCCAATGATTTTTCTTGATCTATGGAAGTGCACATGAAGTTGATTTGCACTGTGATATGTATGCATGTGTATTTAGGGAATTCTTGTATGAAATTAAAATGCCTAGAGATAGAATTAAACTCAAGTGATCCACGCACAAACACAAACTTGCTTACAATATATACTATAATTTGCATTCTTTTAATTGTATTAATATGTATACAATTATTGTCTCTATTAATGGAAATGCTGATTAATAATTATAAAGACCAAGTATTTCCTCCCAAAGATATAATCTATATTCTATGTTTTAGCATATACTACTATACATTAATATCACAATGAAACCAATTCTACAAACATGAAAATTTGTTGGACTGATACCGACATTCAAAGGGGAGGTGAATAATTGTGGAAGCTTTTTCTTCTCCCAAGTATTCAGAATCTTTACTCAAATGACTATGAAAGTCATGAAGTTTAGATTGTACCTCCTACACAAAACACAGAGAGATTTGGGATCAAGAGATACTACACCTTGGCTTTGACTGCAAGACCAGTAGTACCACCAAGGCAAGGTCAGTATGACTGCAACACCCTCCTCAATGTGACTTGCTATTACAAGAGAACAAGTCAATCTCATGAGTCTTGAACCTTGAATAAAGCTTATCCAAGGTTAGCTCACTCATGACAGTGGTGTCATTGATGGAGACGACTTTCATTTCTCAAACCGACATGTCCAAGCTCCAAGCACTTGTTGTGCATTTTTAGATTTGAAAAATGTCACAAAAGATGGTACACAAGTTGCTAAGAATCTTGTGTAAGTGAGAGAAACACTCATCCAAAAATTCTCTAGATCTCATCTCAAACTTCTGGCATTCCTTCTTGAATTAATTCCGACGTACTTCCTTAGTGGTAGTAGAACCCTTATGGTAATGACATAGGATCTGTCAAATGTTGTGCATCAAACTAAGATGAGACACATGGTCAAACTCATTTCTGCCAAGTCCTTGAATCAAGAGGTTCCTAGCTTATTGTTGGCCTCCACATCCGGAAGATTTGCCGAAGTGATCTGATTATCGGTAGGGACAACATAAGAACTCTTAACCTTTTCCCAGATGCATGACCTTGGGCCTGAATGTAGGTAGCCATCCTCACCTTCCAATATGGGAAGTCAAGCCCATCGATGATAGGAAGCTTGGTGGAATACTTATCTGATGCCATGGCTCTAAGACCAATTAAAATCAATGAGGAAGAGCTTAACTGGGCTCTAATATTACTAGTTAGATTGATGCTAATAATAAGAGTGAGTGAATGATTGTGGAATCTTTTTCTTTCTCCCAAGTATTTAAAATCTTTATTCAATGACTATGAAAGTCATCAAGTTTAGATTACACAAAACACAGAGAGATCTGGGACCAAGAGATGCAACACCTTGGCTTTGACTGCAAGATCGATAGTCCTAGCAAGGCAAGGTTGTATGACTGTAGCACCTGGTACTACTGCCAACATGTGGCCGGTATGTGATATGGGGTGCCCGATCTTCACGACATAGGATCGATGTTGATAACTTGGATCTATATGACCTGACGAACCGATAGCACCAACCATTATTAAAACTGCAACCTGCCACAAAAGAATTCATCCAATCACATGTTCGTGATCCCGTCTACCCAACCACACAAAGTAGACGTGTCACCGCTCCTGCAAAACATAAGGAATCACAAGAACAATGGGGTTGAGAACGCCCAATTCCCCTCTAGGTTACAACTATGTGTCAAACCCTAGGAAGAATAAGCATATAGCTCTCTCTGAATAATAGATTGATTCGTGGTCTGAGGGTTACAATGGGAAGGGCTAGTGTATTTAAGAGCAGGCCTTAGGCCTTGCGTGCATGTGGGGGAGATGCTCTTAAATACACCAACTCTCCCCATTGTAACCCTTAGACCACGAATCAATCTATTATTCAGAGAGAGCTATACATTTGTTCTCGTAGGGTTTGATATATTGTTTTCAACCCCATTGTTCTTGTGATTCCTTGTGTTTTGCTAGAGCGGCTACATGTCTACTTTGTGTGGTTGGTTAGGCGGGATCACGAACATATGATTGGGCAAATTCTTTTGTTGCAATTTGCTGCTTTCATAGTGGTTAGCACCATCAGTTTGTCAAGTTACACAGATCCAAGTTATCAACATTGATCCTACGTTGTGAAGATTGCACACCCCATATCAGTATGTTTGCTCTGTGGTACCATCGCTAACTGAAGGCTAGTATGACTGAACCTACAATACTACTGCCACTGGGATGCCAGGACTACCGCGTGCCCTATTCCCTGGCATAAACCCCTTGGGTCAAAAATCAAATTTGAGGATCTTGATCAAGCCTTGTCCACATGCTACCAAAATTGGTATGGACTTTTGCTAGAATGTCAGGAACCAAATCAAATCAAGAAACACAAGGTTCTTGGACTTGATTCTATCTAATTGAAGAAATCACATTCTAGGTCACAAGAACACATTAAACCTTAAAACCCAAATTACTTGTTGCTCATGAGAATCTATGTCATAATAACTTCCAAATCATCTCTTATATATCCTAGCAAGGTAATCTAAGCAAAGGTTTTGGCTAGAAAGGCCACAATACCAGGTTTTACACTCACATGCACACTTTTCAAATCACTTACATGGATCAACCCACTCACACCCGAGTGCCTGATCCACACCACACACATGACCCTAGCCTAACCCTAAATCACTTCCCTTGCATCTCTCGTGTCACGGTTTCGGTGTAGGCCTCATGTCCGGTTTTGGGCATATTCCTGCAATGCCCTGACAAAGTTTCTAGGCACCTTCCCTTGACTACATCTTCATCTTGTCGTGCAAGCCATCATGCATGACACATGTAGGTTGATCAATGGCTATCCTTCTATCGGCAAGTCTCTTCTGTTTTTGGCTTCCACCGGACCACGTCTTATTTGAACCGACTAAGCCACTTGATCCAACCCGTTGCTTAAACTTTCCATTGAATGCATTCCTTGACTTTACCATGTGCCACGCTTGAGCCAAACCATCTCACATTACCTCCTTAACTGCTCTGAACCTCAATCCACCCTGACCTAGTCACAGTTACTCATCGTTGACCATAGTTGCCTCTAAGCTTCCTACATATCCGAAGACCAAAAAATTACTTCCTGGCACAAGTTCTTCATAACTTGATCCACATTAGCATAAACATGCAACACAATACAAACCATGACAAGAGTTCTAAGATCATCCCATGATTAAATCTTCCCTAATTCCCAATTTTCAGAACCAAATTGCCTCAGTCGATATAATCGCACTCCCCAGACCGGTCATACCACCCCAAACGTATCGCCAACTAATGGCTGGTCCGACCGGCCTTACCCTTTTCCCAGTACAGGAGAGTGGTATGACTGCTTGTCAAGGCCAGTACTACCACCATACAAGGTTCAGTTATACTGTTTCTCCAGTAGTACCATGATTTTGTACCAATACTACCAAACCTGGCCAAAGTAGAAAAGGTCCTCTCTAAAAATAGCTACCACTATGTAGAGTCCGATCATACCGCACCTATGGTAGTACCGCTATCACACCCTGGTACTACCACTCCCAGCAGGCTGGTACTACCACCATTGATAGGCTGGTACTACCATCTGAGACCTAACAAGAATCTAAATTTTTGGAGAATTGCAAACCCTTTGTAAAACCTTAGATTCAACTTAACCTAGCTATTAACTGTTCATCATAAATTGACTTCGACTTACCCACATGGTCTCTCAAAATTAAATCGAATCAATAACATTCTATTCTGATATTTGAATTCTTTCATATGATCTACGACCATTTATTTTCCCCATGTAGTTCTTTTTATTATTCATTATATATGTATCGCTAAACCAATTAAATATGCTCTAAAAATGATGCCCACGCAAATATACGAGCCACCATGCTAAGTTTTATTAAAATGTTTTTTTAATAAATTGGGCATATAGAAATTTCCACCTTCGCATGAATATCATCTTTAGCTACTTGCAAAGGGAGTTAATTTGGACCAAAAAGTCATTGGGATATATGTTTGGACATACTTGCACACCCTTCAATGCAAGGACAGCTTTCAATTCAAAGTGTGTTGTCTCCTGTAGTAAAATACGTCAGTTAAGGAAAATACAACTGATCCCAACTTGAAAAACTAGCAGTGTCAACGTCTGAGAAATTTCATATAAGCATCTTTCCTTTTTCACGCGGAAAGTGCTTCCGCATTTTGCAGCTTTAGATAAACCATGCGACTTGACTTCATCAGCGTGGTTCCCCGCTCGAGTTTGGTTTGTAGATTTGAGAGCAAGAAATTCCTATCATAATCCTACAAACGAAAAAATCTTAGAAATTCTCTTATTAATCAAGAGAAAAATGAAATGATCTACACTGTTTATTTTGATATAACCAAATTATAATAGCGCAGGTTAACCATATATAGATATTAAAGTTGTACAATAAATATAATTTTATTTTCAATAATATATATGCATTAGAATTATATAAGGAAGATAATTTATTGTAATGTCTAGCGGGGCAATTGTACATGTAATTCCACCGGTTGGTCAATAGATGTCACATCTCAATTTGTAGGCACTCCCTCCGTCATTAAATATAGATCGTAACACAATGTGTTTTTGTTAAACTGTTCACCATCCTATCTAGTTAGCTTATCCACTAGAGAGAGACGAAACAGTGAGGTCCCCCACCCTACATGGAACCCTAGCTCCATCCTTCATGCATGATCACTGATTGAGCGATGATCCATGGTCCATATTGGCAGAATAATTGAGATCCCCAAGTCCTTTTTGTCAGAAAGATACTATTGTATCAAGAAACATGATAAGTTGTTCATTGTACAATGGACGTCCTTAATACACGTTACAACTTACAAGCATGCATGGCAAGTTCATTAGATCTGGACGCGTAGCCACTTGGTCCCGGTAATGAGTAATGGCAAACCCTTTGTCTCATTATCTACACTGTGCACCCTACTAGTATATCAGCAACACATACATTGAAGTACCTACATATTGCACAATTCATCTCGATCGAATTATGTTTCATCGCAAAAAAAAAAGGATTTCATTTTTTTAGGACAATTCAACTAGACTAGTATAACCAATTCCAGTTGAATTCCAGCAGTACGTATCTGCCAAATCCGAGATGATACCATAATTTATGTATCCCCATCTGTCAAAAAGGAAAAAAGAATGCCTGAATTGACTTCATGAACGAAGCTCGCGTAACGACGGCAGTGTTCCGCATCCTCTTCTTGCTGTGGCAGATTTCTTCACGTAACCACACACTGTCCACGGCGGCGTCGACTCTGATCCTTGTGGCGAACCAACGCTATCTATCTGGCTCGGCCAATCGCGGAGGCCCGGCCAACTCATGTCTGCCAATAATATGCTGTGCCATTGCGCGTCACATGCATGTTTGGTGCCATAGTGACGATGGACGACAGAAACAAATTATCCACAGGGAGTTTTGATCTACGCTGTTTTGAATTAAAATGGAAGCGGCTACCTAAGCCAGTGTATGCTTTGAACACTTCTGTCTTTTTATCGAAAGCTGCATATGTTGTAGGTCCTATCCGGATTCGAAATGGATTCCAAAAACTGTATTATAAATGTCATGTGGTAAGAAAGAACACGCAAGTAGGCCGAATTATCAATTTCAAGTAGGCGGAACAAAAATCAAACTAATTAAAGTCAACTTGTGGACATTAGGTAACATGAAATGCTCAATTAAATATTGTTAGACCATGAGGATAGGTTGTGAATTTAGTGATGATGAATAATTGATATTTGGGTTGCATTAAAATTTGTGTTTATGAAAGTTTCGGTCGATGCATTTTTGGAAAATTGGAATTGATGTTTGAGAGTTTACGAGCATGGCAAATCGACCATGGCATGTCAACCACGGCAGATCGACCGTGACTGAATGACTCGCGTCTGAACGACTACAGCCAAACGATCACGGCATGTCGACAATGGTAGCACGACTATGGCATTTCGACCACGGAATTTCAACCACGGCAGGTCGATCACGGCGGATCAACAATGGCATGTCGAGCACGGTATTTCGACCAGGTCAGTAGTCGGAGGTGTGGACCACGATCAGTAGTCGGTAGATTTCGACCTCCAACAGTAAACCGGTCGTAAACTATAGTGAACCAGTCGTATGCAATAGTGAACTAGTCGTGAGCTACAATGAACTGGTCGTGAGCTACAGTGAACGGTCGATAGTCGTAGCCTTGTGTTGGGCTGGTCGATCAGCAGACTATGACCACGGTCGGTAGTCGGAGGCGTCGACCATGATCCGTGATCGATAGTCATAGACTTTGTTGGTCAATAGTCGAAAACTTTGTGATCGGTATTCGTAGACTTTGCTGGTTGGTAGTCGTAGACTTTTGCGATCGGTTACTGTAGACTTTACGGTCGATACTCGTAGACTTCGAGTGCTTCAATCCTAGTGATCTTTGAGTACCTCGACTACTCATGTCTGATGGGCAGCGGTCTGACCGGCATATGCATGGCGATCAGACTAGTCATACTGGGTGGTTAGAAGTTGATGTTTGTAGAGCATGGAATTGGTGGTCGTAAATGATCTGGTTTGTAGTTACTGATGGTTAAGAGTGTAATGTGTGTGTGTGGACTGATATAAGTCAAGCTGGGGAGAACTTGTGCTAGGAGAAAGTTCTTTGGTCTTTACATATGCAGGTTGGCATAGAGATGGCCATGGTCAGTGATGAGGATGACTGGGACAAGGAGGGGCAATCTGAGGTCCAGTCAGTCAAAGATGTCACGAGATGGTCGAGTTCACGTTGGAGCACATGGAGATAAAAGGTGGGTGATGTGTGGATTAATGTCATTCAAATTGGGAAGAACTTGTGCTAGGGAAAAAGTTTTTTTGGTCTTTGCATATGCAGGTTGGGTGTGTAGATGATCATGGTCGGTGACAAGGAGGACCAGAACTAGGAGGAAGAAATCTGAGGTCCAGGCGGTCGGGCTCACGCTAGAGCACATGGACATGAAAGGTGGATGATGTGTGGTGAAGCTACGGGAGATGCGGTCCGGAAGACTCTGTCACGTGATGAGATTAGAGAAATTATGGAAGGAGTCTGTAACTTGGAAGGTTTAGAGATATTGGAAAACCCATGTTTGGAAGGGTTTTGGGTCCCTTGATTTTCGAAAGAGATAGGATTTCGTGTCTGTATTTAATAAGGACACATTTGGGGCATTAGCCTATAAAAGCAGGGAAAGGCTAAAGGTTAATGTAAGGCTTTAGGAAGGTTTGCAGGGAAAAGATTGAAGAGGCTTTAGTTTAAGCTAAGCTTTTAGGGGTGCTTATGAGGACACTTTGTAAATCTATAAAATTCCAGCAATAAACATTATCTTGAATCTATCTGGTTCTTGATTTGCTCAAAAAGTGCTAGTGATTATAGTTGAATTGAAGTTTTACGACTATGTGCAAAGGTATTGAATCGCTGCCTGGAAAATAGAGGAAATAGAGTACTCGAAGGCACAGGTATTCGAGAGATTCTGCTTCCTGTGTCAAAGATTTCGAGTACATGCAAACTGAGCAATCGAGCAAGTAGTCGTGCGAGTGGTCGAGCATCTTGTAGTCGAAATCCACATCTGGTAAGTTAGATTGTTTTTCTTTTGGCTTGAGATTTGTTTTCAGGTACCAAGATGTGGAAGCAATCATTTACCCCCCCCCCCTCTGATTGCGGTATACAATCCTACAAGTGGTATCAGAGTGGATTGCTATGGTGTCAAAGAGGTATGTGAATCGTCCCCCCATGCTAAAAGTGTTGGATGTAAGCGTACATTGAGGCTCAGGGTAGTGATGTTTAGAATAAAGTTTCTAGACAATATGATGTTCCTGTCACTGTTACTACTCTAAATAAGGCAGATGTTAATTTAAATACTCAAGCTCGTAACTTGCTATTTCAAGGGATTTCTCGGAAAGAATTTGATCGAGTAACTCATATTAATTCTGCCCATTTAATATGGAAAACCTTTTGTGATTATCATGAAGGAACTACGAAGATCAAGAAAGTGCGTAAGAATCTATATCAAAAAGAGTACTCTAATTTTTCTATGAAACCCGATGAATCTATTGGTGATCTTTTTGCTCGTTTTGAGAAGATATTGAGTAATTTGCGCAGTGTTAATGTTATTCCTACTAATGAAGATAATGCATCTAAAATTTTGAGACCTTTAGATTCTGAGTGATTGATGGTTGTCACAACTATTAATCAAACTACCAATCTAAAAACTTTAATCATGGATGATCTTTATTCTAGATTCAAAACCTAAGAGATAGAAGCTTTGCCATATAAGATTGATAAATCTTCATCTTTAGCACTTTGTAACTAACCCCGTGCAGACTACTTCATTGAGTACATTGTCTTGTATTTTTTATCTGTTTGGTCTTCTTTTTCAGAGGAACAGTTCGAACAGCACCCTGAAGAGGACTTGGTGTTGATCTCCTCGTGGGTATATAAGGCACTCAACAATGTAAGGATGAGGAAGTGAGGTGGCGCTCCAGTTTTGATCAGGTGCCTTGAGTGTGGTGAGTCAGGCCACATTAAGGTGAATTGTCCCAAGCTCCAGGGGAAGGTGATCAAGGAAGACAAGAATTATCATCGTCGGCCGTCCAAGAACAATAACACCAAGGATGGTAATCTCCATTGCATGTTTGCTAACAAGATCATATCGGCTATTGAGCATCTTGATTTGAGTGATGTGGAATAAGAAAGTTGTGATGACGGTGACCACAACGATGATGATGCTAAACGCAAAAGAAGAACGATGACTTCATGGGCATGTGCTTCATGGCAAAAAGTGATTATGGTGACAGTGATCCCAAGGAGGTAAGAACGTCATATGATGAGCTTGAAGATGGTTTAATTAAACTTGCTATTGAATTGAAAAGGACCAAAAAGAAATTAAAATAGAATTATTTTGTTGTTGAAAGCTTAAATTCTGATATTAATAGACTTAGAGCTGCTATTCCTGATAATGAATCATGCGAGTCTTGTCAAATTTTACATTCTGAGTTGGAGATTGCTTCATAAATTAATACATCAAACTTGGTTCAATTTAGTGATGTAACTGCTAAATTTGATGAATTAAATGTGGCATAGGACTCTTATGATAAGAAGCTAAAACTTGCAAATGATGAAATTGAAAAGCTCAAGTCTATTTCTTCTACATGTTTAGAGCCAAATATTTCAAATGCTCAAACTAAAACTTGCTCTAAGTATGAATTGATAGAAGCTAGACTTAAGTCATCAGAAATCAATTCAACAAATGCTCTATCATGAGACACTTTCTTGCTCTAACTGTCCTAAGCTCAACATTGAAATAGAAGTTTTGACTAAATAACTTAATAATTTTGCTGAAAAAGACTAATTGACTCAGTCCAATGCTTCTAGGAGTCTTGCAAATTAATCTGTTAATTGCACATCTTGTTCCTCTTTGGCTAAAGAAAATAAGTATCTTAAGAATACTTTCGAGAGGTTTTATTTTAGCAAGAAGAATTTAAATACAATCCTAGACAGGTTAAAAACAAGTACAAAAAATCACGGTCTAGGATTTAATTTTATTGAGCATGCCAAGAATAATCCTCCTAAGATTGTTAAGCCTCTGGAATCTAAAAAATTCGAGGTGAAATCTGAACCAAAAAATTGTCTTTAAATCTGTTGGTATTATAAAGGTTTCATCTACCAAAATGGATGTTGTGAAGTCGAGTGATACAACCACTCATCGAGTCAAATATCAATGCAATCATTGTGGTAGAGATGGTCATTTGGTTTTCGAAAAGAAATGAAAGAGAAGAAAGATAGGTTAAGGAGGTGTTCTTGAGTGGAGTCTGTGCAAGCTCCATATTGTCGCTTTGCTCCCTCTAATCAATCGTCTGTAGGTTGTCGCTTTGCTTTCTCTAATCAATCTTTTATAGGTTCGGGAGCTTTGCAACAGGACTGGTCAGACCAGCTTTTTCCACGCAATCAAACTGGTCGCGGTCAGACCAGCCTTGCAGATGCAGCCAAACCGCCTCGTGGTCGGATCAGCGTTTCAACCAGTGTTTTTTGCTAGATCATACCGGCCAATGATTAGACCAACCTTGCTAAGGTGGTCAGACCACCCCGCGGTCGGACCAGATTTTCAATGACAGTCTGATCAAAATCTGACAGAGGCTAATACTTCACTTAAATTATTATCGTTGCCTGTTGTTGCTCCTGTTCATCATGTGTCATAGTACTAAATTCCTAAATCTTATTTCACTAACTCCAGTACTTTGAGACCGATGTTTCCTGTTATGTAAGACCAGCTAACGTAGGATGGAGAACATGCACTTGATTGGGTTCCAGTCTTTTACATTATTGCTTGACTGGAACACTTGATTGTTCCCCATTTTATTTGATGGCTTCCAAGAGATTTCACATACTGAGAAGAAAATGTGGAAAAGGTGATATTGTCCTACACCTGGTTGAGTTCCTACTTCAGATTGCTTGTATTATCTCAAATTTGTTTGATTATTCTCGTTTGGCACTTTTGCAAAGTGTTTTGGGTGTGCTGCATCCTAAGGGATTATTCTAAGGGGGAGTTTGTTTTTAAAAGTTTCAAAAGCTTTGTTTATTATACTTATCAAATAATATATCAAGTCCAAGTTACTAAAATCAAATGAGCAGTAGAGTTATCTTTATCATATTTACTCATATGTTGTGTAGTTTTGATCATGACTGGTTAAAATTATTTTGCTATACTTGAACTAAAATATGGCATTGTGTAATACTTTGACTAGAAAGATTACAAATAGCACTTTGTAATGTTTATCTAAAAGGATTAGATTGATTGTGAGTCTTATTTTAAATCTTATCTATGAGGCTCGTATGTTTCATATTACAATCTTTTTATGTTCACTCAAGTTGCCATGCTATAAAAAATGAGAAAGAGAAGATTAAAAAGATGTATGCTTCAAGCACGTCATGGTTAAACAGAAAGAAAAGGCACAAAAAGTACACAAATAAAAAAAAGTATACTTCAAGCATGCCATCATGAAAAAAAGTTTGCTACAAATATGTCATTATGAAAAGAATTATGCTACAAGTATGCCACATACTTAAAACATGAGTGTAGAGAAATAGGTTGCTATATGAGACTACTAACTCACCTAGATCTAAAGCTTGCTTTACTTTTAGACTTTCACTTTTCGGTGTGATATCTAATTGTGCTTTTTCTAATTAGTTTGGTTATTGTTGAGATGCCTGTCATTAATCTAATTTGCTTAATTATACTAAAGACTAGTCTTGACAGTGTTATATGATATATGACTTTATATAATCTAAGGAGCCCATTAAAAAAAGATAGCTTGGTTAAATTCTTAAACCAATGCAAAGTGACATAGATAATCTACAAAGTTCTAGATGTTTACTCTCATTGCTTCTTCTTAGAATCTTTCCTTCTCTGAAGTTCTTGATGATTACATTGCCAAGGGGAGAGAAATTAGAGAGAGTGGGGAGAAAAATAGGGCAAATGAGAGAAATTTGCAAAAAATTGTCTCTCTTGTGTTAAGAGGGAGTTTTATGAGATTTTGCCGAGATTTTTTGATGTGGTTTGTCAAAATTCTTTTCTCTGCAGCTTTGAAACTTTCTTTCGTAAATTTTGCTTTTCTTTCAAAACACAACTCATTCAAGAGATTTTGAGGTGTTATCAATGTATTCATCAAGGGAGAGATTGTTAGACCATGTGGATAGATTGTGAATTTAGTGGTGATGAATAATTGATATTTGGGTTGTATTGAAATTTGTTTGTGAAAGTTTCAATCATGCACTTTTGAAAAACTAGAATTGATGTCTGAGAGTTTATGACCACGACAAATCGATCACGACTAAATAACCATGACATGTCGACCACGGCAGAACAACCATGTCTAAACAACCACGGCTGAATGACCATAGCATATCGACCACGGCATGTCAACCATGGCATTTTAACCACGGTTGTTAGTCGGAGGTATTGACCATGGTCAGTAGTCATAGGTTTTGACCTCCAATGGTGAACCGATCGTAAACTACAGTGAACCAGTCATATGCAACAGTGAACCGGTCATATGCAATAGTGAACCGGTCGTGAGCTATAGTGAACAGTTGATAGTCGTAGCCTTGTGTTGGGCTGCTTAATCAGTGGACTACGACCACGGTCGGTAGTCGGAGACGTCGACCACGATCTGTGATCGGTAGTCATAGACTTTGCTGGTCGGTAGTCGAAGACTTTGTGATTGGTAGTCGTAGACTTTGCTGGTCAATAGTCGTAGGCTTTTGCAATCGGTTGTTGTAGCTTGGAGGTATGGACCACAAATGGCGTGTTTATCAAGCCTAAAAACAAACTTTATCCCGTATGAGCTTTCTAGATGTGGTAGCTAGCCGTGTGATCTATCACGAGAAGTGGATGCATACTTCTCAAATAATGCACACAGGTAGGGCTGCAAACAAAGTGGATAATTTTTGTCCAACCAACCGACTGAAGGCTTGCAGAGTGAATACGGAAGGGGTAAATGGGTATACAGCACTATCCGTGTCTAACTCCGACTTCGAAGAAAAAATATGAAATAAGATACAGGATAAGTGATATCTATCTGCATATATATGTATGTTAAGTGGTATGAGAAAGTTTGTTGTGACTTTACTTATGAACAAGATAACATATAAGTGGATTGCCACATCTAAACAGACGGAGAATACTGAGTGCTCCTCTTTCGACATCTCGACGATTAGTCTCTCTGTGTTTGCTCCGGTTGCACCTTACTGTCCAATGTCCTATGTAAAGAAGCGGATAATATGAATGGAGAAATGGATATCCGGTATTATCCATATCTGACTCTAAGAAAAAATACGAAATAGGATACAGAATGAGCGATATCCATCCGTATCTGCTCCGATTGCACCCCTACACACGAGAATTCTTTAGAACGAGGACCTTGTGTATTATATAGAGCGTATCCCTTAATTATCAATGCATTTTGATATATTGATTCAACCAATATGTTGATTGTTTGTCTGAAACAAACCTAGGTTGTGCTCCATTAGGCTTAAACTCAAGCTTTTTTCACTGATTGGCACTAATTATGGATTATTTTTACACTGCAGCTGTTGTTAGTTTTTTTAGTGTAATTAAATTTAAAAAGGAAAAAAAACGTAACATCATCATAGACAATGCAAATGAATAAGGGAAAAAAGAAAAGGCAAAAAAGCTTAAAAAAGGCAGAAAAAGACAAAATTAAAAAGTTAGAAGCTAAAAGTTGAAACCCAATGGAGCAGGACTATATTTTTTACATCGGTCATATCGACAATTTTATTATTCCACCTCAATAATGCTAGCTAGTACGCATGGTGATTTCACTTACCCATTGGTATTTTAATTTTGGAAGTTCACTTTACCCTCTTTTAACTTATGCCCCAAGTCCAATTTACATCCTCAACTACAAAATAGTTCACTTTCCACTCAACTAGTAAAATTGGTGCAAATTGCCCCGTTAGCCAAAACCACCCTGTTTTTACCGGCGTGGCATCCACATGTTCTAGTTTTATTGACATGGAATCCCCATACACAAATATAGTTGGGGTGGCATCTTCTTCCACATCTCTCTCACTGTATCTTAGGCTTCAAACTTTCAACAAAATCTATCGCTCTCTTCCTCCCTAATACCCATGGACACCAATGCCTTCTGGCTTCTACCAAGGTTGCTGCTCCCACAACCGCCTCCTCTCTCTCTCCATCTCTCTACTTCCTACAACCCCCAAGTACCCAATACTACGCGGAGGTGCAGCGGCCGTGGTGGACATGGAGGATGGCAGTGGCAGGTGCATGCAAAGCTGTGCCGTCGTGGAGGTGACTTTCTGCCTCACCAATCCCATGTTGCTATGACCGTGTGCTGCTTGCACTAGAACTCACCAGAAGCTGGGATCAACAACGAGGTGATGGTTTGCCAGACTTGAAGAAGGAGATGCAATCGGTGATGACTTGGTGGGCAAATGCAAAAAAAAATTGTAGAGGGATTCTGTTGCCAAGGTTGAGAGGTGTCTTTCAGTGTGATGATTCGGACTTCGATCCGACGGATGAGGAGATCGAGTGATGATGGCACGGCGGCGATGGCCGAGTAGCGGCGACCGAGCGGGGACGGCACTCGCATCAGGTAAGGGCAGTGCCACTGATCGGATCTAAACCCGGTGGCTGGATCTGACCAAATCCCAACGATGGTGAGAGCGGTGGAGCCAGGACCGGCAAGAAGGTGTCAGGCCACGCAAGGTCCGTGGCGCCGGGGTTAGAAAACGGTAGTGGAGGCCAGATTTAGCTGGATCTGCATAGGCCTGGCCGAGGAGTAGCGACTGACACCGGGGAGCGGAGTTGTGCTGCTCGGATGGGAGAGGGGGAGACATGGGAAATATCTCTGTAGGAGAGGGGGCGCAAGGAAAGAGAAGATTGTAAACTCACATGGATGACATGCCATTAAAACTTGAACACATGGATGCCACATTGGCCAAAACCAGGATGGTTTGGGTGAAGGGGGTAATGTGTACCGATTTTGCTACTTGAGGGTTGAAAGTGGACGATTTTATAGTTGAAAGTATAAATCAGACTCGGGACATAAATTGAGCGGGAAAAGTGGACTTCTTCCTTTGATTTTTACTAGGATAGTTCAAGTGACGATATGTAAAAGAAAATGGTTGGAGCAAAATTACCTTCTTTGTTTTCTTCGTAGTTGCTCAGCATATATATTGGGATATTCTCTACTAGATATATATGATTATCTCCGTTTGGAGGAGGCCACCAGGTTGTGGCATTGTCTTTAACCTTTAATTCAGGTAAAGGCCAAGAGCGCCTTGTCGTCATAATACTCCACTTCGATTCCTTAGCAGGCATGAGCGTCTATGATGTGACACTTCGGCAACTTATTGGAAAAGTTCTTCGATCACTACAGTATATTAGTAATCACTTGTTAATAATTATGATTTATGAGTTGCACAAGCAAAGTGCAAAGTTGCTTCCGTTTGCTATGACAAATCAGTAACACCACAGACGGAGCGAATCGGTCGAGCCGCGTCTGTGACGAATCACCCATGACAGGATCCCTAGCTCTCATTGGCGCTATGTTACTTTCCTCAGGTTTAAACAGGGAAAAATATATCTGATGAGGATTAAATAAACTCTTAAATAGGATTTTAATATTTAGTTAAGGCTAAGAGATCTCTGTGGTAGTAAACCTTCAAGGATTGCTCCTCGAGTACTTTGGTCAGAAATACACGGTGCGTGTTGCCCGACCAAAAGACCACTTAGAGAATCTGTAAACTGGTACCTAAACTTGATTCCAGGATATGCCTTCCGTATAGTGGATAAAACACGTGTCTTATCCACTTCAAATAGCACAACATTTTAACCCTAAGTCTCTGACAACAACTACCATGCGGTTGTTGTCTACATTCGTCTCCTGCTGACAACAACTGACGATCAGACATTCTCTCTCTGACAATAACTGCCTTCCCAACCAGACGCACTGGTTCCATAAGACGCCTTCTTCGACGGACAATTAGTATCTCTTCATTGGTATTTAAAGCTAGAAGATGAAAGACAATCAAGGACATTCGATCACGAATTCATTTTTATTCAATTTAGTATAATTAGGGCTGGTCCCACGTATTATTAAAGACTAGCTGAATGCCCGTGCGTTGCTACGGATTTTAAAATTTTATCATACTACATGTTCTAAAATTAACGAGTGGTAAAATTTGTTGGAACGTGCATATAAATATGTTCTAATTTTTTTTAAATCCGTAGCAACGCATTGGACTCGTCTATGGGGTGAGTCACTACCAAATTATCTCTACTCCTTAAAAAGAGGAGTTCAAGGTGATGGTGCATCCTACACCCCGTCCTTTTTCACTGACATGTAGGACCACTTTTTTTTGCTGTGCTCGCGCAGGCTTCACTTCAAAAATTCCTCACCTACTACCCCCCTCTCTCTCCCACCCACCACCTGTGTTATCCCCGTCCCCCATCTCCCCCATTCTCCGCGTCTCCCGGCCTCCTCCTCCCCCCGCCCCCGTCTCCCCCGTTCTCCGCGTCTCCCGGCCTCCTCCTCCCCCCGCGCCGCCGCCGCCTCCTCCCCTCCCACCTACCCCGCGCCACCGCCTCCTCCTCCCCCACCCCTCCGCACCGCCACATTCAACGGCCCCGCCGCCCGCCCCGCCCGCTCCTCCTACGTCCCTCCCCATCTCCGCAACCGCTCCTCCGCCGCCGCCGCGCCTCCCCCGTCCTCCGCCCCGCCCCCGCGCGCCTCACCCGCGGGCCGCCCTGGCGGCGGCGGGGGGGAGGCTGCGTCCCGGGAGGTGGGACCGGGAGCCGAACCCATTCGCGAACGAGGACGCGGCGGCCGAGGAGCCCGCCGGGGTGTTCGACGAGCACCAGAACACGAGGATCAACTTCGACGCGTACGAGGACAATGTAAAAGAATAAAAAACAAAAACAAAAAAGAAGTCAACATGTTTGGCCTTGCTCAATTGGCCTCCAGCTTTTAGTTTCTAATATTTTAATTTCATTTTTTATTTTTAGGTTTTTTTGCCTTTTCCGTATCATTTGCATTATCTGTTTGTTTATGATGAGAGAACCTATTTTTTCTATTTTTTAAATTTAATTGCATCGAATAAGTTTATAATAGTTACGTGCTAATAAAACCTCAAAAAGAACCAATAATGAAAAAAATGTAAAAGCTAAAAGCTTAAGCTAGAAAAGCACTACCAAAATGGTTTTTAAAAGTTAAAAGTTTAAAGCTGAAGACTTTTAAATTATTTAAAGCAAAGGCTAAAACGCAAAAATAAAACAAAAATAAGAACAACAATAACCAGATTTTTTTAAACTGAGTTTACTCAGACCGTCAACGACGTGCAACGAACAAACCCAAGTCAAAGAAAAATCTCCAACCCAAACCCCATTCCTCCCTCTGCGGAAGAAGCGAAACCAGACTGCTCCTCCCTCCGTCCCCTGACGTGCCACCCGCACCTCCACAGAAAGAACGGTCGGACGGGCCCCTGGCCCACTGACCAGCGACCCGGAGTGAACCCCACGTCGGCACGCCCGGCCGGCAATCATCTCGCGGCCCCGCCCTCCCGGCCCCGCCACGTGGCACCAATCCTGCCCCGGCGGCGCACGGCACCAACTTTCCCCATTCCTCTCCTCTAGTCCTCTTTCTTCCCCCGAATCCCCAATCCCACGCCTCTTCCTCCCCTGGATCTCCTCCTCCCACCCCCACCCCCGCCCATGGGTGCTCCCACCCCTCGCCGCTGACCCGTGGGCCCCACCGCCGCCGCCGCCTTCCGCTCGCCCCCAGGATCTCGCCGTTCTCGCGAACCCTAGCCTTAGCTCAAAGGATTCCAGGAAGGAGGTGGAGGAGGAGGAGAGGAAAGCTCGAATCTTGGATGCGCGGTAGCCGATGGCGACACCGGCCGCAGAGAAGCCCGACGGGGTGGAGATCCGCGAGGTGTGGGCGGACAACCTCGAGGCGGAGTTCGCCGTGATCCGCGACATCGTCGACGACTACCAGTACGTTGCCATGGACACGGAATTCCCCGGCGTTGTCTGCCGCCCACTCGGGACCTTCAAGTCCGCCGCCGATTTCAACTACGCCACCCTCAAGGCCAACGTCGACATGCTCAAGCTCATCCAGCTCGGCCTCACTTTCTCCGACGAGCGCGGCGGCCTCCCCGCCCTCGGCCCGGGGGGCCGCGCTTGCGTCTGGCAGTTCAACTTCCGGGGGTTCGACCCCCGGACCGACGTCGCCGCCGCGGACTCCGTCGACCTGCTCCGACGCAGCGGGATCGACTTCGCACGCCACGCCGACGCGCGCCGCTTCGCCGAGCTGCTCATGTCCTCAGGCGTCGTCATGAACGCCGAGGTCCGCTGGGTTACCTTCCACAGCGGCTACGACACGGGTTCGTGGGGGGAGGCAGGCTCACGGGCGGTTGGAGGGGTGGGTGGGCCCACACGTCAGACTACCTTTTTGAGGTGTAGGATGCACCATCACCTTGAACTCCTTCTTTTAAGGAGTAGATATACTCTGTAACTAGTTCATAGCAATAAAGAGTATTTATGTTCTTTCTCAAAGATTTTAGCTATTTTCCTCATATTATTTCATATGATCGGTAACTTGATCGTCGACAATATCGGTTTGAAAATTTTATCGGAGGTAGCAATAGAACTACTAATCGCCGTCTACTGGATTTTTCGGACAATAATTTTAAATTAAATTTTGAATTTTTTAGATGAATTTTAGGTGAATCTGAAATTTTTTAACCGGTTTAGAATTTTACCGGGACCCATCGATAAGTCCTGTAACTATCGGTTATCGGCGAAATTCCAGCGATAGATTTTTCCCTGGTTTAAACTAATAATAAAAGGAGAAACATTCCAAGTCAAACAGCTTAGCTTGCTAAAGTGACACGAAATCCAGAATAACGCGCGGCTGAGCAGCAATTTAAAAATCTATACGCTGCGTGCATAATCAGCCTTACGACAAGAAGAATAAATTTTGAGAGGAGAGTGGTTCCCATTTGACACTTAGACCTTTTATAGCGTATTAGATCTGATCCACGCATATCATAATATGGTATGATAATCCCTTGATAATATGATATGTTAGGTGCAATTGACACAAGCAGGGCAACTTGCAGATTGAGCTAGCTTTGCGTTGCGCATGCAATGCATCACGGTAGTTTCATCAGTGTCCGCCAGCCATCAATTTGGAGCAACGAAGGGCATGCATGTTTGCCTCTTCCAGAAATGTGCAGACAGTGATCAGACAAACTGACAAAATGTTTTTGTGTTTTTGTCAGACGTCGTGTGCTCTGAACGGTTCATTTCAGCATCTCAAGGGTCATTGTTACATCAAAGAGGAAAAGTAAAACATATCTTCGTCATGTTCATAGGCAAGACATTTCGTGATGTGTGTGTTTATTCGGCCAGGTTCCTGATGCGATGTAGACTGCATCCATCGAAGGCAGCACATCACTGCAGTACGAAGCTACTTACCCGTGAGTTTGGATGCGCGGTTGTCACTTGTCAGCTACTAGTACGTAGGACGAATTACCACTTGCATAGAAGGTAACCGCACAGCAGGACGGCGAATTTTTTGGCAGCGAAAGGCCAAATGTTAGGAGAAAGGAAGATATTAGGAGCTTGACACTTGAACTAGCAGGTGGCCGCGAAGGACTTTGAGGCACTCAAAGGTCGTCGTAACCTTAGCTCTTACACGCTTGCTACTTTGCTAGATTGTTTTTCTCTTGTGAAAGCGAAAGAAGAGGAGTTAATTGGACAGCTTCGTGTGAGATGAGAGCTTACGTTTACACATCCCCCAGTGCAATCATCGGTGTCCTCCGCGTTAATACCCTACTACCAAAAGTAAAATCGACGAAGCAACAAAAAATGCGAGCATAGCTGCGGTTGATTGGTTGTTTCTGTGCTGCCAGCCAGTGATAGTTAGCGTTTCCTGAAGCTTTTTTTTTTACTTGATGTCTTGAAGTTATTTCCCTTTGACAGAGGTAGATGTACGTATACTACTGCCTGCAAGTGATGGAATTCGCTGAGCATAGCGGTCATAATCATCCTATGCGAATAGTAATCACCCCCATTGGTCTAGAAAAAAAAAGAAGAATCACCCCCATTAGTTGTACTAGCTCAGTAGAGGTTCTGGAGAAAACATGGGCCGAGACCCTTTGCCAGGCCGCCATATAAAACTCTCGGGGCCTGCTTGGGAGTTACTGCATTTTTTTCACTTGTAAAGGGAAAACACCTGAAACTTTTCATTACACAAAAATACTAGTGAGATCAAAATCCCCTGTACTGTAGGCACTCTGTTTGGGAGACGATAAACAAGTGCTAATTCTATTATCTGAACAACTGGGATACCTTATCAATTTATATAAATAAAAACAACTGGTGATATTTAAGGCTTTGATATAAGAAAATCCCCACAATAATCCTAAAAATACTAAAAATTCTCACATCAATCAAAAGAAAAAGAAAATGATCTCTACCACTTATTTTGGAGGAACCAGATTATAACGAGACAAATTAATCATATATAGATATTAGAGTTATATAACAAATACAATTATATTTCAATTATAGGAAGTAGAGTTGTATATCAAAGACAACCGTATCATAATATCTACCCGTGGAGTTGCGCGGGTAAATCTGCTAGTTTATCAAAATGATTGTGACCATTGCATTAGAGCAACTCCAAGAGATTAGCCAAAAGAAGTATCTAAATTTAGTGATTTAGCTATTCTCTAAAATGGATCTCACCTAAAAAAACTAGACTACTCCAACAGTCTATCTAAACTAGAGGGCGCGCGGTGGATCGCGTACGCGCGGGAATAGGGCACAGCGTGCGGGAAGGAAACGCCGACCACGCCAAGAGGCTAGATGGCGAGCGAGGTAGGCTATCCAAAAATAGAGAGCGAAGGAGGAGGGATGGAGAGCTACTAAATTTGGAGAGTCATTTACAGAGTCTATTGGAGACGTTTTTTCTCCAATAATAGCTAAATTTACCTTTAGAAAACGATTTAGCTCTCCTCTTGGAGTTGCTCTTATGCATCAAAATTTCAGATCCCAACATCAATTTAAAACTGAAGAAATCGACAAGAAAAATCGGATCAAATCATTAAAATAAGCCTTCACATTCATCAAAATAGGTGCGAGCGTTGCATTATCCATCAAAATTTGCGGCGTTCGGCCTCCCCTTTGCGTGCCAAAATGCCATGCGCGGGCTTGTGGCAACGCAAACAGCCGGGTTCCTAGCTGCTCGGCCCGAGAAGGGCTTGGCCGGCTGCCTACACGACCTGGGCCGCCGGCATGGCGGAATCTCCATCTGGGCGCCCAACCCGCCACCTGCAAAAACAGCCGGCGCCGGCCATCCGCTCCGTGCTGCCTGGCCGCCGTCGCATGCTTGGACCCGGCTGATTTCATCGCGCCGATGGATACTGCAGAGGACTTTAGATCTAAGGCCCCGTTCTGGAACGGGAGGATTTTTTTTTTCCGATTTCTGTGTGAGAAGTGAAAATTCTCATTTTAAAAAATACTGTGCTCCAAGCGGCGACATGAACAAATGCCCGGTGGAAAACTAAACACTAAGCGTGAATTCACTTCTCCAGGAAGGATATGTGGCGTCGGATGGATACGGTTTTCCATTTCTCCAGGAAACTAAGCGTGAATTCACGATTACAATGTTACGAGGATGAAGGGTCCCATGCACGGGGAGGAGGTACGAGGGAAGATGATCCAACGAATGATCATTCAGAAATGAACGACGCCACAAGCTTTGCTCCCGGCATGATGATACATAGCGTGCCTCTATTGCTCGGATGGTCCTGATATTTATCCCCGCCTGACTGCAGCTGTTCGGCTGGCACGTGGAACCCACCAAGTACGAAGCCAGGCCCACAAACCAGTCAGTCAGTACCTGATAAAGATTCACTGGATTCCATTATCACCGATGGAAAAATAGCTCGAGGCTTCCGACTTGACTTGAGCTTGTAAATTTTCAAGCCGAGCCAAGTCTGATATCTAACTCGCAAGAAAACGAGCCGAGCTTTGAGTAGCTCGCGAGCAGCTCGCTGGCTCGTGTGGCCCGCGAAGGCCAGTGGCCTGGCCAGTCAGCGCGAGGAAGGCCCAGCCCAATGCAGCGCATCTCTATGCTTCAATCCCCAATCCGATGACCATTTCCCAATCGCAACTCCCTTCCTGATCCCTAATCCTCTCTTGCAAGGGGGAAATTGAATATATAGGACCAAGTTGAGGCTGATTTAGCAAAACAGGACCAAGTTATTTGCACTTGAAAATATAGGACCGAGTTGGGCACATGCTTGAAAATATGGTATTTTCCCCATTTTAATTTCATTTTCATTTTCCAGCCCCTTTTCTCTACGCGAAATGACTATTTTGCCCTTCCTCCTTCCTCCCGGCGGCCTGCTCCCTCGCCGCGCCGGCCGCTCCCTCGCCGCGCCGCCGCGCCCTCGCCCCGCGCCGCCGCGCCCTAGCCCCGCGCCGCCGCGACCTCGCCCCGCCCCACGCCGCGCAGCGCCGCCGCTCCCTCGCCTGCCCCGCCCCGCGCCGCCGATCCCTCGCCCCGCGCCGCGCCGCGCCGCCGCTCCCTCCGACGCGGCGAGGGAGCGGCGGGGCGGCGCGGCGCGGGGCGAGGGAGCGGCGGCGCGGGGCGGGGCAGGCGAGGGAACGGCGGCGCTGCGCGGCGCGGGGCGGGGCGAGGTCGCGGCGGCGCGGGGCGAGGGCGCGGCGGCGCGGCGAGGGAGCGGCCGGCGCGGCGAGGGAGCAGGCCGCCGGGAGGAAGGAGGAAGGAGGAAGGGCAAAATAGTCATTTCGCGTAGAGAAAATGGGCTGGAAAATGAAAATGAAATTAAAATGGGGAAAATACCATATTTTCAAGCATGTGCCCAACTCGGTCCTATATTTTCAAGTGCAAATAACTTGATCCTGTTTTGCTAAATCAGCCTCAACTTGGTCCTATATATTCAATTTCCCCCTCTTGCAACGCCGTCTTGGTGGCTGCCACCGCAGGTCCGTCGGCCATGTACCGCACGACCACGCCTTCTCCCCGTCCCATCCTCCCCCGTTGGCCTCCCCCTACCTGTCCTCTCGAGCTCCGTCGCCGATGGACTCCCCCTCCAGAGTCGTTTCACTCGATTTGACGCGGCTTTCACTTCCCCTCGCACGGATCTGACCTATTCCGTTGGTGTTTCCGCAGGAATCAACCATGAAGGGGTCCAATTCTAAGAGGGTCGGATTTCCGGCACAGGGGGCGGTTGCGGCGACAAGGGCGTGCGCGGCGGAGCAGATGGCATTCAAGGACGTGTGGAAGGCCAGCAACCCAGACTTCAAGATGCCCTTCGCCTCCATCGAGGATGCTGTCAGCAGGTGCATCCGTCCGTACCACATTGATCTCCTCTCCTTCGTCGCCCACCGTCATCACGTTATGCGTCTAGTTCGCCTTGCTCTCGTGATTCTTGGATTTTTGTCTAGGTTTTTCACAGTTCTTTCTTGCTTGGATCTTGCATTGATCTTATTAGTTGTTCTAGGATATGTTCTTCATCATGATGAACGTGACGATCGATTTGTTCAACCGATTTGATATTATAACTTGAAAAAATATGTTTTGATTAGATTTGATGCAACAAATTTGGGGTGTGATCAAAATGGCTGAAAACACTGTAGCTGGCTGAAAAAAGCACTGTAGCTGACAGAGGCTTATTTACCATAATTAAATTTAAAAAAATTTAAAAATAGAAAAAACATATTAGCCCATCACGTATAATGTAAACAAATACGAGGAAAAAAAGAACCGGTAAAAAAACTCAAAAAAAAGCCAAAAGTTCAGAAAAAGACGAAATTTATGAATAGTGCAAAAATAAGCTGAAGCCAAAAGCTCAAGCCATTTTGATCACAACCTTGATCTTTCGTGGAGACCATATGACATGTATGGTATTGTCTGAACAGAGATATATGCAACAGGTTTGATGGCAGGTGTGCTTCAACCTGCTAAGAAATTAAATCCGTCCATGAATAAAGCGAAACCAAGCAGTCTTGACAAGAAAAAAGGCAGACATTGAGGAGTTAACTGAATCGTTCTGAATCATTTGGGTTTTATTTACCTATGACAAACAAGGAAAAGAGTCGATAGTAAAGTGCTTGATTTTCTTTTTCATGTTTTCTAGAGAATGTTCTAAAATGTGATTCTTGCCTGATAGAACCGTAGGGAATTTTTTACCTCCATATTTGTTGGAGCCAGCACGATCTCGGATCGATCACCCGCTTGTTCTGATCACTCAGCATAACAATAATGCACGTAGCCATGACCTCCTCCCGCCTGAAGTCCCCAGCCGTTCGACCACCAACCGAACAAGTACAAGCCGAAGACAAAACAAAGCACGTAAAACAAAGAGGAAGATCGATGCTCTGGAAAGATAAGTCACCAAGATTTTTTTTTTCTAAAAAGGATCTGATCTACTATTTTTTTCATCAAGTTCTTGGCTACAAAGCACCTCACGGCACCCCTAAAAACCTTCTCCACGAAAGCCCTAAAATTTCATCTGCTAACCTACAACATCCCCTACTTTTATAGGCCAGCACACAAAGCGTGTTCAACTCGAACACCTCAAATCGTGTCCTTATCCACCTGGACACGCAATCCTATCTCTTCCTCAAATCAAAGAACCCGAAATCCTTCCTAACACGGATTTTAACCACCATGTACAAGTCATGGACTTCATCCACAACTTCCCACGACGAAGCCTCCAGTATATCTCCTCCTGTATCTCCATCGTGCACTATCACCGCGTGCTCTTGCGTGAGCCCGATTACCTCGCGTGACCATTTGACCGCCTGAACCTCAGATTACCCCCTCCTAGTCCCGGGCCTCCTCGCCACTGACCGTAACCGTCTCCACGCCTCCACGTAACATCCACCTTTGACCTCTACGTGCTCCAGCATAAGCTCGACTAGCTCGCTGACATCCCGACCATCTGGACCTCATATTACCCCCTCCTAATCCCGGTCCTTCTCGTCACCGACCCTGGCCGCCTCCATGTCCATCTGCACATGCAAAGACCAAAGAAACTTTCTCTTGGTACAAGTTCTCCCTAACTTGACCATAATCAACACACATTAGCAAAACACACCATTGTCTATCATCAGACAAGAATCAAATTATCTACAACCATCCCCCAGATCGTTCATGACCACACAAACTATCGCTAACTGAACATACCCTCAAACCACTCAACACGACCACTAACTCAGAGTACTTGTAACCCACAAGTACTCGGAAACCACACGCACCACTACTGACCAACTACCAAGTATCGATCATAAATCACCGCCGCAACACTACTCGAAGCCTATGAGTATAGACAACACTCCAACACCCGACTTCTTACCACGTTCGTAACTAAGCAAAACCACTCAAAGATAAAGTCTTCCGCTGCAAACAACCAAGTCTTTTACAAACGCAATATCCAAGGCAAACCAAATATGAATTATTCATTATCTCTTTATTTACCAAATGGTTTATCAATTATTTATCATATATTAATTTACGACCATTCACATGGTTTAACAATATATATATAAGGATCTGGGTTATGTATTACAACACATTTGGACATTAGGATCAGCCTTTGATAATACAATTTTTGTAATCCTGCACCTTAGCAGATATGAATTTGTAAAACAACTATTTGAGCAAATGAAACTTCTACCTGCTCCTACCTCATGAGGGCTCGCGAGCCAGCTCGAGCCTTTCTTCGAGCCGAGCCGTGTCGCCCTCCTGGCTTGAGCCTTTCTTCGAGCTGAGCCGAGCCGAGCCGAGACACATGTTGAAATGAGCTTAGGCGAGCTTGGCTCGAGCCGGCTCGACTCATTTCCACCCCTACGTTCACGCCAACTTTCTTCCCCTCTATGCTCTGGGGATCGCAGTTTGGTAGTAATGTGCCTTTTCTTTTGGTCCGTGGATAGGGGTGAAAACGGATCGGATAGTTTCCGCTGGATCCGGACGGATACGGATACGGATTGTGTCGGGTCGGATTTTTTTCGGATAGTTCTCGGATCGGATACGGATACAAATACAGTAAGCCTAGTATCCGTCGAATACAGATACGGATACGGATTATCCAGATAATACGAAAACGGATATCCGAGGGGAGGGGAGGGACTTTAATTTTTTATTTTTTATTTTTGGATTTCAGAAAAGCCTGGAAAATTCATTTAAGCTCAGAAAAATATGAAATAAACTCCAAAAAATCCAGAAAAATTCACAGAAGTTCCTGGTGACATTTTGGACTTAATAAAGATATTTTCAACTAATGTTGGTATTTAATTTTCATACTTAAAATACTTTTTAATTTCAAAAGTAGACCTTTAAACTCCAAGAAACCAAATAAAAGCCAAATAACTCCAAATAATTAATTTAAAGTATGATTTTTTTATAGAAAATCAAAATATCATTTTATTTAATGTCTATTTTTTCACTTAATTTACTTTTCAAATCAGGCTTTTTCAAAAACAAAAAATCCAAGGCAATACCCAAAAATAAAATTTAGGCAACAAAAATACTTATTTTAATTTAAATATTATTTTATTTTTTATTTATTTTTATTTTAGTAAAAACCTGGGCTGTTACAACTTGATGGATGAAATGGAGGAATGAAATGTTCTTATGTTTGTTCAAATTGCTATCATGTCATCATGTGTATTCCATGAATTGCACGTTGTTGTTACTTATGTAGTTATGTTATAATCGACTATTGGGTATATTTTCATTGTGGATGAAAAGACTATGCTTGTTTAGATTTCATGAATGTTTTGACAAGATGAACTATTTACGTATTTTCGTTAATTTTGGATGTATAGTTTAAGAGGTTTTCATGTTCCGATAAATATTCGTAACCATATTCGTTTCGATTCGTATTCGATCCGTATCTGTATTCGATATTATTCGTATTTGTATTCGTATTCGAGTTATCCGTATTCGTATCCGTATCCGAAAAAAATATGAAAACAAATATGGTAGAGGCATTATCCGTCCGTATCCGATCCGTTTTCACCCCTATCCGTGGATTATAGCTTTTGGTTGTTCATAAAAGAGAGTACGAAGAGATAGAGATTTGTATATGATTTGAGCTAATATAAATGAAGTCTCTGCGATGCGTACTACAATCGAATTGTAGACCCTACCTTGAAAAGACACTTAGTTTGAAAGTTAGTTATTGTAGAAAAGCAGCTTTTAGAAACCGAAAAGAAGAGGTCCAATATCTCCTTTCATCTTAGAAATTTCTATTGACATTGTTATCGTGGGTTCTTTTCGAATGTGACTGATAGCTTATGGCCGCGGTTGATGGATTTCGGTCCTAGCACGAGCGTTTGTGTAAATGTACCAAATACTGATAAGGCGCTTCGAAAATACTGCTCTGATAAGCCGTTTTAAAAAATAACATAAAAATGATTCTGTTTATTTGTTCAGAGAAATCAATAAGTCATGAACTAAAAAAGAATGGATCATGTCTACACCTGTTGGTTTTGGACTTTCCCTTTTTTTGGTTCCTTTTAGGCCCAGTTATCTGCATGCTCCGTTCCTCTACGACTACATGTGACCTACTGCTACTACGGGAACAGAATTATGGTCCAACGACTACACAACATGTAAATGGTATATCGTATATTAAAGTAGTAGTAGGACGCTATATGATACCTTCTCTTGCGAGTCCCTTTAATTGGGCTCGAGCTATAGCGTACCTGCAATTAGTGGGCTTAGGTTCCAACCTTTTTTAATTTTTTTGGAAGAGAACAGTTTCTAGCTTAATTTCAGTCCGAACGAAGCTGATGCGGCGGTTGTGGTTTGACTTGTAGATATCAGCTTTCTCCACGCTTGCTGGTAGTTAATTTCCACCTAAAATGAAACGAGCTGCTGCTTTTGATACGGGATTTTGAGCTTGACAAGGCACCGCATTCGTTTGTTTCAACTTTCAAGTACTAATCGCTACCGTGAGATGGTGAATCATCGATCGCTCGGTCTCTGTGTCCCATTCCCATCTCTTGAAAATTGTTTCTGTACCATCGATCGATTGTTTGATCTAAACGCAACATCTAGATCTAGCATGTACACGTAGATGCATGGATCTTTCTATCCACAGCTATTTGCAATGTATTAATATATCATCGTCTCCATCCGTTGGATAATATATACATATACGGGCAATTTCTTGTGGTCCTGGTGTTGCAATTCATCCGACAGAAGCAATGAGATGGCCGGTCAGAGGCATGCAACAACGACGGACGTACTGCCGTAGGATATAGTCCCCTCTTGCATGTTGTAATTCATCATCTTCTCTGTAAACAAGCTCCTATCTTGTGCATTTAGTCCAGACGTTGTAGCACACCATTCTGTTAGCAACGTCTGCCCTGTTTGAAATGGGACGGCCGAGCTCGTTTGCGCATATGGGCAAGAGCTCCGAGCCATTTGACGGGCGATTCAAGTGTTTCTTTCGATCCGTATGCATATTTTGCACGAGTCTGCAGCTTCACATGGACTGATCAATGCCGTCGTAGCTAGTAGCTGCTGCTAGGGTTGTGCACAGCCAGACGTATGTTTGCAGAAACTGTACCGTCGTACGTACGTTGGCTTGCGAGCCACGCAGCAATACCAGGTACGCTGTCTAATTAGGTCCTTGGAACAAGCAATCTTGTTGTGCCGACAGATGTGTGTATGTCTCTACTAACTGTACTCTCCAAACTCACATCCAATTAATCCTACATATATTGTCTCACTCTCACCTCGCCCGTATGTTTCCCAAAACTTTTGACTAGATCACGCGCGAGTTGGTTGCATGATAATTGATCAGACGCATGCATGCCTGAAAATTAATTGGTGAGATCAGTCATATTATGCGGTACCCTTCCATTGATTGATCTGAAATGGTCACCATCAGCACGGCATTTCAGAGCGTATCCGATCCTTCTGTGCCACGGCAAGTGGACCGGACAGTTCATCTCACCATCGTATTATTGCCCGTCTGCTTGTACTAAACTCCTCGATCCTATCTTAGTCATTATGTCTCACCAGCTCCCTCTCCTTCTCTAGTGAGAGTTACCCGCGAGCTAATGTTTAGTTAGGGACTTTTGGAATTGGTATTGCTCTCGTTTGAAGAGAAAACGATCTCTCCCCGGCCATTTGATTCCTAACAAGCTTCTAGCTACCTCACTGCTTCTTTCTTACTCTCTTTTTTTATCCTTGCTAGTACAAGATAGGTTGCTTCCATCCCACTTTGTTCAAACCCTAAGGTATATGTCCCTTACATATGTAACTTCACATCATCGATACTTCCATCCATCGATATATCGCCTCATCGATCGAACAAATACTAGCTACCATTGACTTGTGACATTGTGACTGACCCCCCACGGGTTTGGCTGCAGAAGAAGATTGGTTGGTGCATGCGGTTGCACGGTACTACACTCTGGCTGTACCACCTACGTTGTGCACCACATATTCACATACACACAGCTACACATCCCAGCATGAGCGGCTCTGGGGCGTAGAAAAATTAGTAGTGATACTATTTCGACATGAGCCCAAAAAATCAAAGATTAGCGGCACAGCCTAGCCCGAGGCGCCAGCGGCACAGCCCATAGCGCCAATATCATTCACCCCGGTCATGGGTGGCTAACCCTCGCCAGTTCGCTTGACCCCAACTCCAGCGCCTTCGACCTCCCTCCACTCCTCTAGTGCCGCCTCCCTCTAGGCTCCAGTGCCAGCTCCAACCTCTAGCGCCATTGGCGTTGCCTCCCTCCCGTGCCACCTCCCTCTAATGCCGGTGTCATTGCCTCCCTACAGGCTCCAGCCATCCAGTGTCGCCTCCCTTTAAGTTGTACGGAGCGAGGTCGTTAACATCTACATCCCTAAGGACCGCAGGCGAGCGAGACGAGTAGAAGCTTCGGTTGAATCGGTTGGTTTGTTCCCTGATATGGGGGTTGATCTGTGTATGGCTTGTAGGTTGAGTGGGTATGAATTGGAATGTGAAAATTTTGAGGTTTTGGGAATTGATTTATGTATTTGTGCTTCAATTGTTATAGCTTATAGGACTAGCGATTCCTAAGAGTTTGCTTTCATGAGGTATAAGTACGAGGACAAGGCGAGATTGCAGAAGCCAGAAGGTAGTTGATCGACTCACGGGAATTTGTATGATACATGTAGTTGAAATATTGAATACTATCCTGATCTGGATTGTGAATGAGAAAATGAATTAAATATTGAATGTTATGCCAATTTCAATTTTGAATGATAAAATGAATTAAAATATTGAATGCCATCCTGATGTGAATTTTGAATGAGAGAATGATTTGAAATATTGAATGCCATATGTTTTGTATTTTCTATTTAGGAATTAGGTATACAAGATGAAGAGGAGCAAGATATTGTCATCTTATTTTCCAACATGAACACAATGCAACCAATCTCTTCTAGAAACAGTTGGAACTAGAGCCAGTAGCACGAAGCAAAATAACCCTCATATTGAACTCAATCCAGATGATATAATTGTCGATCCTGAACTTCAAAAAATCAATTGAGTTGCATGTAAACATTAGGGATGCTGCTAAAAGGGAGCAATTGCATTGGAACTATGCCAACCAAGTGGGCATAAGTCTCCATGGAAAGAACCAGGGGATAAGAAGAAGAGATTTTAGGAATTATGGTTCAAAAGGTATGATTGGTTAGAATGTAGTGTTGCTAAAGCTGCGGCCTTTTGTTTTTACTGTTATCTCTTTAAGCAGCATAGAGTTGACAATAAAGCAAGAAGACATTTGCAGACTTTCAAAAATCAGAGGCAAGATGTGGATTATGTGATGGATGCTGCCACAAAGAAGGATGAGGAAGAATATAAAGCATGTCTTACTGTTATGCTTGGCATTGCAAAATTTCTTCTATTTCAAATTCTTGCTTTTTGAGGATATGATGAGTCTTCTAGCTCAAACAATAGGGGGGAATTTCTTAGAAATGTTTAAATGGTATAAAGAGAAATATGAAAGCATTGCAAAAATTGCTTGATAATGCTCTTGTGCAGCATTTAATGACTTCACATCATATACAAAAGCAGTTATGCAAGTCTTGTGCAGAAGAGACATCAATGTCTTTATTGATGATATTGGGGATAAACATTTCTTCGTACTTGTTGATGAGGCCTGTGATGCATCTATCAAAGAGCAAATGACTGCTGTTTTGATATTAGTAGATGCAATTTTTTTAATGTCTTAGTAAGTCTAAACTATATTACTATGCTTTCTTGCCATATGTAGGTACGTTAATAACAAAGGACATGTGATAGAGAGGTTTCTTGGGGGGTTCAACATATTTCTGACATGACATCGTTTTCGCTAAAGTTAGCATTGGATGGTATATTACAATTTCATGGTCTATTAATTTCTAGATTGCAAGGACAAGGATATGATGGAGCATCAAATATGATAGGAAAATTTCATGGGTTGCAAAGACATATATTGGATGAAAATATATGTGTGTTTTATGTCCATTGCTTTGCTCACCAATTCCAATAAGTGGTTATTTCTATTACCAAATGTTGTTCTTCTATCTTGAATTTTCTTAACTACACCACCATATTTGTCAACAGTGTTAATTCTTCTTGTAACAAAAGAGATCAATTAGCCTAAGATTCTCATGATAAAATTGTGAACAAATTAGAGACTAGTGAATTTTTTTGAAGGAAAAACCAATAAACTAACCTTGCAAGGCCCGGTAATACTCGTTGGGACTCACATCATAAAACCTTGTGTCGTCTTCTTCTCATATGGGGTTTGATCCTAGAGATATTAGAGAATTTGAGTGATTATGCCATTAGTGCAACATAGAAAACCATAGCTTTAGGTTTGTTGGAAAAATAGAGAGCTTCAAATTTGTATTTATATTGCATCTTATTATCATAATTTTAGGCAAGACTAATTATCTTTCACAATGCTTGCAAAAGAAAGGTAAAAATATTGTTCATGCCATATGGCTGATTAGGACCATATTGAAGACAATTGACGTAATAAGAAATGATGGTTGGGATGAGCTTTTCGAAAAGGTAAATGCCTTTAGTCTCCAACATAAGATCATTGTACTAAACATAAATGATACAATACCGGTTAGGAGTTAGTCAATGGGTCATGGTGGCTAAATGGTAACTTACTATGATCATTTTCATCATGAAATATTTGTTGTGGTACATGATCAAATTGTTGTTGAGATGAACAATCGCTTTGCTAATCGACCCAGTTATTCAGGTGCATTGTTTGGCTTGATTCAAAGAATTATTTTTGCCAACTTTGATGAGAACAAATTAGTTGAACTTGCTAAGATGTATGGTACTGACTTATCCCAATATGGTTGTGTAGTGCTTAGGAACCAACTTAGCATATTTATTGCTGATGTGAGAAATGATCTAGATTTTGCAACTTGCACTGATCTTAGAAATCTTGCTACGAAGATGGTTCAGACTGAGAGACATATGGTTTTTCCTTTGGTATATTGTCTCATTGAATTGGCCTTCATTTTACCAATGGCAACAACAACTGTAGAAAGAGCTTTCTCGACTATAAAGATTATTAAGATTGATTTACGGAATAAGATAAATGATGAGTGAATAAATCATAGTATGGTATGCTATTTTGAGCGAGACATATTTGCAAGTATTAATGATAATAAGATTTTAGGACGTTTTCAAGGGATGAGGTCACATAAGAAATAACTATCTCGTGCTAGTGGTAAATTAGTTTCTTATAAATGTAAACATTATGTTCTTCATATTTATTCATACACCTATTTGATTTACTTCCATACGTTGTCTTTGTAGGTTTTGATTCTTGTCCTACTGTTGATGAAGAAATGGCAGGTTAGGATGAGAGCAAATTTTTATTATTTAGGTATTCAAATTATCTCTCTACTCTGCTATATTGTTTATATTTTACCATGTTTTTTATTATGTTTTGTGTTGAAGCATTGAGCTAAATTTGTATATGTAACGTACTTCTATTATACCGTGGTGTGGATATAAATTTGTATTCGTTCTTAGACTGTTAGCCTGTTAAGGTCCGATAAAATACTAGATCCGTCACTGTGCATCAGCATCCATCGCTTGTTGCAAGTACCAAGGACTGCGAGAGACAGATCCTTAGTAAGTACAAACTAGCCAACCTTGGCGAGAGACAGATCAAGCACTGCGATACCTACTACGAACAAATCTGCACCTCGATAATTTGTAAAACAGTGACTAACAGCTGGTGGATAGAGTTCTCTATCGGCGAGTCTCTTCGTATGAGCCATCATTCCAAGTTTGTGGAGCTAGCAGAAAGGAGAGTTGGTAATTACCTACTAAATTATGCGAGCAACAGTGGAGAAGCTGATCAAATGTTCACGTCGAGGTACTACAATTAATCATAAAACTCTTTCCTGGGTGCAGGTCGAAACTGCCGGGGTACACACCGAACGCGCGCTCTGAATAAGTGTTCTTGTTGCCCCGTGAGAGTTGATAAAAGTGCGTTTGATATTCTTGAGCGAGAAGATTATTAGTTAGGCCTTTCTTTGCAAAAAGGGTTAACTAGCTAGCAAAGCAATGGCCAAGATGCTTTACAATTCACGGTGGGTCGGGTGAGCTTTTCAATTTGATCAAAAGCAACCTTGCTAGGCAACATTTTCACACCATATGGATCTGTTAGTACCATAAAGTAGCTAGTATCTCTTTCATCGGATTTTCAGGTTGTTATGATCTTACATTATGTATGCTCCAAAAGGGAAAAAAGAAAGAATATTTTTACAGTATATTATATTAATAGTAGAAAAGTAGTAGTAGAAATAAAATGTGACTGGTAATTTGTGAGGATATTATAGAGTTTTGTTTTTTTATTTTAAGGTATCATACCACCATGTAATACGTAGCATCAAACGATAGATACCCAACATAAGACAGGGGAACGTTGCATTCGTCTCATTTGTGCGTGCGTACGTGTATATCGGTGCTATGTTCGCTAAACCTGCCCACTCATCGCGGTCGCGACCTGCGTGCTCTACGCCGACTTGAGGATGAACCCGTCGAGGCCACGGTCTGGCCTGCTACTCGTGACGAGGACATCACACCTATGAATACAAACAAGAATTCTGAATCTGAAGTAATATAAGGACCAATTATAAAGGTACGTATACGAGAATTAAATTATTAAGGTGAACTCTCTCTTAGGAATGCATAACTGTGTAATAAAGAATAGACTACTACCTGATGCATATATTGTTCTTTTACTCAGGAACTTAGGAGCCGATCAAACGCAAGGCAGAGTACAAAATGAAGAGAAACATGTGCAAGCATGGTACAAAAGTCCCTACATCATTTTTGTGCCAACTTAAGCAACAATTCCAGTGGGACACATTCTAGAGTCCAATTCGGCCTTCGGAGACAACACTAATTTCAAACATGCATAGATTCGCACATGGAATCTGTTTGAGATGTATGAGTACAAAATGGAAAGCTTGTCTCATAATCTTTAGAACAGATCCAACCCCATCACCAGATTCCTTTTGTGCACGTCGCAATCGCCACAACAATCTGGCACTAATTCGGCCAGACAGGACCGACTTCAAATGCACATAGAATTCGCATCAAGAGTCCATTTGAAATGTGTGAGTGCAGTATGGAAAGTTTATATCTTCCTCTTTCTAACGGATCTGGCTTCATTCCAAAATTCCTTTTATGCGTGTCAAAATAAGCAAAATAATTTTTCAGTTTTAGAATTAGAGATAGAATCATATATGATTTGATTAGTTTACAAGTGTTAATAATTTTTTTATGTGCCAAGGACCTACATGCCCCTATAAATAGAGGCCGAATTGGCCATATAATACAGGTTTGTTTAGATTAGTTTTTCACTATGAAACTTCATCGTGTATTCTTGTGTCGACTAGACCAACAACTGCGATTGCGGGCCTCAACTCTTTCATGTTCCTAATTGATATTCGTAATATTCCAATTGCTCTTTATCTTGTTCTTTCTTATTATTCGATTGCTCGCGGGATTTGAATCTTGCGTTCAGGTCAACCGCGTTCTTGACACGGTTGATAACGACCAGGGTGTGGTGTAGCGATTGCAGGACAGACTTGGTCGTTTCGGTGAAGTAGCCTCATCGTCAATGTTATATCAATCAATCGAAATTATCATTCACATCGGAATTTCGGACCAAACCCTCTCATCAGCTCAGGTCCTGGTCGTGGTACGCGAACGCGAACCCACCGTGCCGCGTCATGTCCATGCCGGCCATCTCGTCCTCAGCCAAGATGCGCAGCAGCTCCATCTTGTTCAGTGCCAGGAATAGCGGGACCAAAGTGCAACTCACCCGCGTCGCGATGACCAGCACTACGAGCAGCCGGATGCCGTCGCCCATGAATAGCCCGTATGGACGCCTCGGAACACCAAAGATCATATGCTCCACGTACTCCTTGCACGCGAACAACACCGTGATGAGGACACCCCACGAGCCGCACCCACCATGCAGCTGCATGCGCTGCCTCCAGCAGGTCGTCAAACTTGAGCTTCTCGGCTAGCACGTTGAGCCGGATGAGCATCCACGCCGACATGAACCCGCAGATGATCGCCGCCCACGGCTGAGCAACACCTGTCGTCATCAAAGGCGGCTATGGTGGCGCCAAGGATGGAGGCGGCAGGCGGCGCAGACGGACCGTTGTTTACAAATTTGCCCTTTTGAAGATTCTACTGCTAGTGTTATAAGTGGTAGTATAACTAAATCATAACTAATCTAAACCATTGAATTTTAAAGATTGGACGGGTTATATTTATTTTAAGGTACCGTAAAAGAGCTCAAATAAAAAAGGCAAAACAATCTTACGTTGTATATTTTTTGTTGTGTAGCATTGTACACTAGACCAAACATGATGTACATGCAATCCAACCAATGCGAGTGCGAGTACCGTACATGTAGAATTGTGCACATACACTAGTAGAGCGCGAAGGACGATTGATATCACAGTGTATGGTTCCGTTGAAATCATAGATATCCGAAAGGCCAGTACTTGTTCCACTTGTAGTTAAACCAAAGAACACATTGTTAGGAAGTATAGACAAATCACCATGGTTTCTATTCTACGATTCCAAAAGAGACTGACTGACCAAATTCACTTTTGGACTGTTCATCGATTTGGACTGCATATATGCACAGCCATCGAAATTAGGTGCACTGGAATTATATGATTTGAACACATCAATCACGAGCACCTAAAACATTCCATGCCACTATTGTAGAAGCTTCATCCCGATAAAAGAGCCACTAAATTCTGCTGGTCCTGATCTTTGCTCCTGAAGGCAATTTTAACCAGATCATGCTAGTTGGCTTCAGCAATGCTAGCTCCTGGTCACTCGATCGATCAGATTCAGAGCAAGTTCAGTATGGCTTTGGGTTTCATGCAATTGTTTTTGGGCCCGAAAATATCAGCAAGCTGGAGGTCAGACCGGGATCTCCATGATTACTTCAAAATTGTTGTTTGTGTTATGAATAGCGCTTGCATTCATATGAGGCCAATGGGCCAGAATATATACACAAAGTACAAGTGGTAAATATGCAAAGAACCCCTCATAACAATGGGGAATAACAAACTATACATATCTCTAACACCCCCCCTCAAACTCATGGTGGATCAACAACACTGAGTTTGGAGAGGTAGAAGATATGCTGTGCTCGAGTCTGGGCCTTCGTGAAGAAATCCGCTATCTGAAGCTCCGAAGGCACATACTGAAGAGTAATCATCTGATCATGCACACAAGACCTCATGAAAGAAGCATCAACACCAATATGCTTGGTGAGCTCATGCTTCACAGGATCACGAGCAATACTGATAGCACATGTACTGTCTGACAAGAGAGGGGTCGGTGTAGTGACAGAAACACCAAAATCCTCAAGTAACCACCGTAGCCAAGTAATCTCTGCTGTCAAGAGAGCCATAGCTCGCAACTCAGCCTCTGCACTCGAACGGGACACTGCAGTCTGTTTCTTCGTCTTCCAGGCAATAAGGGAACCACCAAGAAAAACACAATAAGCAGAGATAGACCGGCGATCAGAAGGATCGCTGGCCCAAGTAGCATCCGAATAGGCCTGAAGCTGTAAAGAGCTGGAACGTGGAAAGAAGAGACGGCGAGAGATAGTCCCGCGAAGGTATCGCAGAACTCGAAGAAGGTGGCTGTAGTGGACCTGAGTGGGAGCGGAAACAAACTGACTCAGAATATGAACTGGATAAGTGATATCCGGACGAGTAACAGCAAGGTAGACAAGACTCCCAACAAGATGACGATAGCGAGTCGGATCAGAAAGAGGCTTGCCATCAGAGAGTCGGAGGTGAACATTGAGCTCCATGGGAGTCTCAACAGTACGCTGATCAGTGAGAGAGGCACGATCAAGAAGATCCTGAATATATTTCGCTTGGGACATAAAGAAACCATCTGGAGTGGAAGTAACCTCAATCCCAAGGAAGTAACGAAGAGGACCAAGATCCGACATAAGGAACTGCTCACTAAGACGAGCCTTGACAAAGGCAATGTACTCAGAATCATCTCCCGTAATGATCATATCATCAACATACAGGAGAAGAAGAGTCCGACCACGAGACGAAGTGTGGACAAAGAGCGCAGGATCATGATCACTAGCTGAAAAACCAGCAGCAGTGACCACAGAGGAGAAGCGCTCAAACCAAGCACGAGGGGCTTGCTTAAGGCCATAGAGAGAGCGACGAAGGCGACAGACCATGCCCTCAGGAACAGAATACCCAGGTGGCGGATGCATGTAGACCTCTTCACGCAACTCGCCATTAAGAAAGGCATTCTTGACATCAAGCTGAGAAACAGACCAGTGGCGGACAGACGCCACTGAAATAAGAGTCCGAACAGTGGTCATGTGGGCTACAGGAGCAAAAGTCTCGTCGTAGTCAACACCATGCTCCTGCTGGAAACCACGAGCAACAAGACGCGCCTTATAGCGCTCAAGAGAGCCATCAGAGCGAGTCTTAATTTTATAGACCCACTTACAAGTGATGGGATGAGAATGAGATGGACAAGGAACAAGATCCCAAGTACCAGTATGCTCAAGGGCAGCAATCTCCTCGGCCATGGCAAGCTGCCACTCAGGGTGAGTAACAGCATCCCGGTAGGAAACAGGCTCACGAGTAGCCGCGCCAGCAAAGGCAAAACGGGCAGGAGGCCGAATCAACTGGCGATCGCGGAGAGCGTAGCGAGGAGAAGATGGCCCATCAGGGGAAGATGGAGCATCAGAAGAAGATGGCTCAGCTGGAAGATCCTCAAAACGAGGTCGACGAGTGTAGAAGATAAGAGGAGGAGGTACTGTAGTGGGAGGAGCCTGGGGAGTCGTAAGAGACGACACAGGCGGCGACAACGGCGGAGAGGCCACAGGAGGAATATGTGGAGACTCAGTGGGACAGGTGGACGAGGGCAAAACAGATATAGGTGTATCCGGAAAGGTCAAGAAAGACAGAGACTCCACAGAGGAAGCCGAAGGAGAGGCAGGACGTGGGTAGAATGGACGAGACTCGTCGAAAGTCACATCCCGAGAAACCCGCATCCGACGACCAACAGGATCCCAACACCGATAGCCCTTGTGCTCGGCACTGTATCCCAGAAAGACACACTCAACAGACTGAGCGGTCAGTTTGGTGCGTTCTCGAGGAGCGAGGAGAACGTAGCAAACGCAGCCAAACAGATGAAGGGCAGAGTAGTCAGGAAGAAGACCACAGAGACGCTCAACAGGGATCGCACCCTTAAGAGCAGAAGAGGGCTGGATGTTGACGAGATAGGTGGCAGTGGAAACAGCCTCGGCCCAAAAGTGAGGTGGAATAGAGGCGGCGATCATCAGAGCACGAGCCGTCTCAAGGAGGTGCCGATGCTTGCGCTCAGCGACACCATTCTGAGCATGAGCACCAGGACAAGAGAACTGAGCGAGAGTGCCCTGCTCAGCAAGGAAGCTGCGCAGGTGACGAGAGAGGTACTCGCCAGCAGAGTCAGCACGAAGGACACGAATAGGAGTGGAGAACTGTGTGTGTATCATAGTGACAAATTGTTTATAGATAGGCAAGGCCTCACTACGAGAAGACATGAAATATATCCAAGTGTGGCGAGAGAAATCATCTATAAAAATAATATAATAACGATGACCCCCTTTCGAAACAAAGGGAGCCGGACCCCAAACGTCTGAATGAACAAGATCAAAAGGACGCTGAGACACAGACTCACTATGAGGATAAGGAAGCTGAATCTGTTTACCTAACTTACAGCCCTGACAATCTAAAGATACGTCTCCTGAGACAGACCCCAGAAGACCACGACGAACTAAGGACGACAGACGGGATCCACACAGATGGCCAAGACGGTGATGCCACTGCTGGAAAGAGCCGGTAGACGAAGTGGCAGAAGCGGAGAGACTGGCGGCGGTGGTGGCAGCGGAAGGAAGGTGAAGCCAGTCAAGCTCCCAGAGACGCTGTGAGTCACGGCGCCGAGGGCCAGAACCAACCAGAGCTCCCGTGTGGCGATCCTGAACACAACAAGAGTCAGAGTCGAGAATGACCCGATAACCAAGGTCAGTAATCTGCCCAGCAGAAAGAAGCTGTAAGGTAAGGCGAGGAACATGAGCAACAGAAGGAACATGAAAGGATGAGTTGCTAAGAGATCCTCGACCAGAGACAGAAAGGGATGTACCATCAGCAGTAAGAACACTGACAGGAGAATCAAGAGGTGTAATAGAAGACAGAGTGGAAGAATTAGGAGTCATGTGAAAAGATGCTCCAGAATCAAGAATCCACGGGGAGGTACCTGACTGTGTAGGAGGTGGTCTCTCAGTGCCTGAAGAGTCAGTAGCAGAACCTACAGAACCTGTCGAGGGAGAACCTGAAGCGGCAAGCAGGCGTCGAAGTCTGGCTATCTCCTGCTCGGTGAGAGAAGCTGCTGAAGAAGTCGAGGCAGACGTCGTCGTAAAAGCACTAGTGCCAGTAGAAGAACGGCGTGAAAGATGTCGCTTCTTCTTGTAGCACTGGGACTCAGTGTGGCCATCCTTGTCGCAGTAGGAACAGTGAGGACGGCCACCTCCAGACTGAGGACGGCCACCACCACCTGTGGTAGCCGCTGGAGGAGGCAGTGTAGCAGGCGGACGAGCGGCGAGCACAGAGGGGAGTGGCATCAGACCAGCACCACTCAAACGAGTCTCCTCTGCGCGTATCTCGGTAAGAGCCTCCAGGAGAGTGACACGAGGGTGGCGTGCAAGGAGCTGGGCACGCCTTTGCTCGAACTCAGGACGAAGGCGAGTAAGGAACTCGTAAACCCGCTGAAACTGCAGATCAGCACGTACCTCCAGGCAGCACGGACAGGTACGACAGCCAGCAGTGCGAAGTGAGTCCAACTGACGCCAGACAGCAGAACTCTGAGCGTAAAAGGCGTCAACAGTAGCATCACCCTGCTGAAGAGAGTGCTCCTGGCGGACCACGGACAGGTACAGGGCATCACCAGAGGGCTCGTAGCGCTGACGAAGATGAGTCCACATCTGGAAAGCCGAAGGGAGTCCCACAACCTCAGAAGAAAACTGAGGCTGGACACTGGCGATGAAGACATCAGCAGCCCGAGCGTCGTCATCGTACCACTGAGTGTAGACGGTCAGACGATCCTTGTAGGAATCCAGAGCCTCCTGGTAGGCAGAGGCAGCTTTATTATCAGCGTCATCATCAGCAGCAGCCTTATCGGCTGTCGGAGGCAATGCAACAGGCGTAGGCTCCGTCGGAGGAATAGGGCAAGGCGGGCAGGTGACATCGCCAGAGAGGACGCCCCAGAGACGAAGACCACGCATGTGAATGCGCATGTGAGACACAAAATCGGTGTAATTAACACCATCAAAAATCACCGGGCAGCGAGGGAGAGCAACGGTGCCCATTGGTAGGCGGCGCTGGACGGCGCGGCGACCAAGGCAACGAAGTCTAACAGGCGGCGCTGGACGGCGCGGCGGTTAGAACGACGTTTTTTTTTTGCTTTTTTTTTGCTTTCTTTTTTTTTCCTTTCCGGTCGGTTTTACAAACCCGACCGAGCCGAACCCAACCCTAACCCTAGAACAGGAGTGGGAGCGGGAGACGGCCCTGCGGCGGCGGCGGCGGCGTCCCGGCGCGGGAGGCGGCGGCCGGAGCGGAGGCGGCGGCGCGGGAGGCGGCGGCCGAAGCGGAGGCGGCGGCCCGGCGCGGGAGGCGGCGGCTGAAGCGGAGGCGGCGGCCTGGCGCGGGAGGCGGCGACCGGAGCGGAGGCGGCGTCCCGGCGCTGGAGGCGGCGGTCGGAGCGGGAGCGCCGGCGGCGGGCGACGACCGAGCGGCGGCGCGCGACTCCCGAGCGTCGGCACGACTCCGAGATCCCGAGCGGCGGCGGGCGGAAGGCGACGACAGCGGCCCGGAGCGGAGGCGGAGGCGCGCAGGGAGACCGGCGGCGGCGCGGGGAAGCCGCCGGCGGCACGGGGAGGCGCGGGGACTGCACAGGGAGGCCGACGACGGCGCAGGGAGGCCGACGGCGACCGGGGAGGCGAAGCGGGGAGATGGGATCTCTCAAGCGTCGCCAAGGATGGGAGGCCGGAGGCGGCACGCGGGCGCGGAACCCTAGGTAAACCAAAACCCTAGTTTTGGCTCTGATACCATGTTATGAATAGCGCTTGCATTCATATGAGGCCAATGGGCCAGAATATATACACAAAGTACAAGTGGTAAATATGCAAAGAACCCCTCATAACAATGGGGAATAACAAACTATACATATCTCTAACAGTTTGTTCGGTACTTACGGAAGATTAAAATATGTGGTTCTGTTATAATCAGTCGGTGACTACGGTCGGTGTTCACGAGAGCGTTGAACAACAAGGGGAGACGTCACAGCTAATAGCTGCCAGTAACAGCTGGGTGAGTAATTTCTGAACGCGGCTATATATACGGACCATCAATGCATGCCGTATGTAAGCTGAGGCAGGAGGTGTACTGTACCTTCCACTAGTAGGTTTTAGAAGAGACTTTCCACGGGTGGGGACATAACATTATATTTCTCCTGATGAACATAATGGAAGTTACGGAATCGAACCTTCCTGAATCACGGGAGCTCCAAAGCCAAATGAAGATCATGCGCAGGAGTTGCAGAAGCCAACAGAAGAGCTGGGTCCAACATGTTTCAGTGTCTCCTCAGATCGATCTCTCAACATAGTTTTTTTTCTTAAGTAAACAAAAGGATCATTTTTGCAATGAGTGGATAAAAATATCTGAAAAATGGTATTTTTGTTTGTACTCAACCACAGGGTTAAATGTTTCGGATTGAAAAAACTTTCAAAGGTTACCGAGATGAACGAAATTTCATTCATTTCGTTCAAAAATTCGGATGAAAACTTCAAACTTTTTATGAAATTTAATCAAAATTTGGATAAAATTCAAATAGGGATAAATTTGGCTAAAATTTGACCGAACTATTGTTCTTTCGGAAGGTAACAAATTGACAAAATTTCGGCGAAATTGTGATCCATGCTCAACCATATATATGGACATCGATTCTAGAAGCGGTGAGATCTGGATGTGGAAACGATAGGTCAAATAGGCAGGGATATCAATTCTTATGCGTACCAACTAAGAAGAGCTGGCGTTACAAGATTGGAAATTATTTAAGCATTCACAGAAAACATTGACTAAAGCTGAAAAGTGTGATAGTATATAGAAACAGGACAACAAACTATGAGAGATACACCAATATTTTGAATTTTTTGCGAAGCTATTCCCGCGACCACAACTTTCTCCCTGATATATTAATTTTGTGCTTGGAGTTATCAAATTAACTCCTGAGCATGGATAACATAATTTGTTCAAGAATTTGTTCTGTTACTCACTCCAAGTAGTCGAAGAACTTTCTCAGCATCTTCAGTAGAGCTTTCGTCAGGACTTACAAAATAACTACTCCTGAATTTAAGCCAGACACTGTTCTGAACAAAACAGCACACAGAAAATTCTCCAATCTCCATAAACACTCATCGTTTTAATTTGGAATCCTAGTAGTCCCATTTCTCCAACACTACTGGCATGTACAATCAGATAGCTTGCGATTTCCCTGCAGCAACACTATCTGAAGATTTGAACTCCGAAGCCTGAACAATTCAGCTGTCTAATTCATTCCATCATTATTGATGTGTAAATAATACAAATCGAGCACATAATATCTGCGTGATGATAAATCCAAATACACGAGGATCTTCTCCAAAAGTACGAAAGGGGCAGTGACGTAGCCGCCCCCGGCCGGCCGGAGTGGGTTTGCCTATTCTGCGCTGGCCATGGCTTACTTCCCCATCTCGCCATCTCCCTCCCACCCCAGGCGAGACAGCCACAGTCTAACCACCCCGTCGCATAAACAAACATAAATAGTTGCAACCATACATACACCCATCTACAAAAACGAAAAGGAAAAAAAAGAAAGATACAAGAAAAAACAAGCAACAACTAAATACTAGAATGCATGCAAGGCAAGAACCAGATGGATGTTACATGTACAACAGCTCAACCTCCAAACCCCCCATGGAAGCTTTACAATCTTGCATGTTACTCATTTGACCCACCCCCAGGTACTCTCTCTCTCTCTCTCTACATAGGAAGGGAAGAAGAGCCAAATCCTACTGCCACTAGCATAGAGACGAGAGAAATTAGAAGTGTTGGTGGAGAGGAGAGATCCCGCAACCATAAAAGAAGAAAGCAGGCGAACCAAACCAAACATACCAAAGGGAAGCAAAGAAAAAGGCAAGCATATAACAAAAGGCACTATAGGAGAGCGTGGTAGCCACGCGAGGACAGGCAGGAGAGACACAGCAAGCAAGAACTAGGAACTAGGAAGAAGAAGCTCCGTTTCATCTCGTAGAGAGAGGGAACGGAGGAAAGCAAAGCAAAGAAGTATTTTTTACTCCCTGTCGGAATCGGATCCTCTCACTCTTTGAGTTGATACAGTGCAGTAAAGATCCTAGCCATCGGATAAAAACAAGGAATATGGTGAGATCGACCGTGTAAAGATGACCTGACAAGTTCTGTAGCATATAAACTGGACCATTCTTTTTGCATCCGACGACTGAGAATCTTCTAAGGTTACAATTATTATTCTCCTGGGAGTTGCCTTATTTCAGGGTCTAAATCCCTATCTTTCCTGAGTTTGCAAGCCACCCGAAAAGGCCGGGGTGGTGGTGGTGGGCGGTAAGTTTCTTTAAAGCGCGGGAGCGGGAGGCCACCCGCCAGCTCCGAAGATGCAGCAGCGGCGCAAGTCGGTGTTCGCGATGAAGCAAGCGGCGCTGGGGGCCGGCGTGGCGGCGCGCAAGAACGGCGCGCCGCTGTCGCTGGCGGCGGTGGTGTTCGCGCTCTTCGTGTTCGCGACGTTCCTGTACAACGAGGACATCAAGTCCATCGCCGACTTGCCCTTCGGTGCCGGCGCGCTCCGCGCCAAGGCCCCCGACCTCCACCTCCTCCAGGAGGCCGAGGCCGCCGCGCACCTCGCCGTCAACACCCTCGCCAAGCGCGGGGAGGAGGTCATCGTCCGGGTCCTCGACGCGCCCGCCTCCGAGGCCCTGGTGGCCAGCGGCGGCGCCGCCAACAGCAATAGCACGGTGCAGGTGGCCAAGATCAATGCCAACTCCAACGCCATAGCGGACGCCAATGGCGGCAAGGTGGACGAGGGGCAGGAGAAGGACAGGGACGTGACGCTCCCGAGCGTGAACGAAAGCGGCGCGGGGGAGGCGAAGCGGCGGGAGGACGAGGAGGCGGCCGAGAAGGCTGCCTCGGCGAAGGCCGCCGCGGCGACGGCGGCGCTGAGGACCGTGGTGAGCGTGCCGGAGACGTGCGACCTGTACCGCGGCAACTGGGTGTACGACGAGGTGAACGCGCCCGTGTACAAGGAGGCGCAGTGCGAGTTCCTGACCGAGCAGGTCACCTGCATGCGCAACGGCCGCCGCGACGACTCCTACCAGAAGTGGCGATGGCAGCCGACCGACTGCGACCTCCCGCGGTACGTTCTTTCCGATCGTTTCACGCCGTCTTTCAGCGGCCTTGGGGGATTTCAGGAACCTCCCCCGGTTCCGGAAGGAAACTGACGCCGGTTTTTACCGTTTTCTGCGTCCGTCGCCTCCATACCACGCTGGAGTAGTAAAGAATTTGTGAGAAAAGCACCCCTCGTACTCGTATAGTAAGCCGCGTGTGTGGCACAGGACTGTACTGTCCCGTTAAGACGCGAATACACTACTACTCGTGCTAGTATTATCGCTCTGCTTGACTGCTTCGGTACAGTAGGTAGGGGCAAATCGGCGATGCAACGTTGCGAGCCGAAGAGTCTAACGAAGAATACTAACTGGCAGGTTCGACGCGCGTCTGCTGCTGGAGCGGCTGCGCAACAAGCGGCTGATGTTCGTGGGGGATTCCCTGAACCGCAACCAGTGGGAGTCGATGGTGTGTCTGGTCCAGTCCGTCATCCCCAAGGGCCAGAAGACCCTCACCAAGTTCGTCAACAACGGCTCCAGCAACGTCTTCTATGCACACGTGCGTACTCCCAACTAACTACAATCTCACTGAAATAGTAACCGGTACCTTTTGTGCTAGTAAGTGATCTTCTTGGGAACCAATTGGGTTTGGCATGTGCGTACATGCAGGAGCACAACGCGACGGTAGAGTTCTACTGGGCGCCGTTTCTGGTGGAGTCCAACTCGGACAACCCCAAGGTGCACAGCGTCCCGGACCGCATCATACAGTGGCACTCCATCGCCAAGCACGCCAGGAACTGGCTTGGCGTCGACTACCTCATCTTCAACACATACATCTGGTGGCTCAACACCCTCGACATGAAAGTCCTGTAAGTAGCACATGCATCTACATCTATATACATGCATGCACGCGCAAAATACAGCACATAAAACTCTATATATGACTGACACGGCGTGTGTGTGTGTGTATTTGGACGGGATGAATAAATTAATCCACAGGAAAGGGTCGTTCGACCAGGGCTCTACCGAGTACGTGGAGGTGGACCGGCCAGTGGCGTACAAGGAGGTGCTCAAGACGTGGGCGAAGTGGGTCGACCGGAACATTGACCCCAACAGGACGACCGTCTTCTTCATGAGCATGTCACCCAACCACATCACGTAAGGCGCCATTCCCCTCTACTTATCATCTTCTTGATTTGTGCCTACTTGTTTTCTTTCTGTTCCATCTTTTCTTTACCTCAGTTCAGAATATGCGGTTCTGTTCGCTTTGGTCTCTAAAAAATATTTTTCTATAGTAAATAACTTTTTTACCGTACCTAACTTTCAAACATAATATCTTTTTAAGGAGGGTCTACTAGTCAATTGTAGTATATATTATAGTGACTTCATTTATATCAAACAAAAATCGCATATGATTGTCTCTCTCTACAAGATATTACTATTTTAAGTTAAAGTCAAAAGTCAATATAAACACCCACATTTATATATGTATGCACGTGTGCAGTATATATACTAGGATATATAGTTCCTTGAGCATTGGTTTACCAAGAGGGAGAGAGACCGAGGCCCGCAGTCCTGCACCAAACCACACAGTGATCTCTTTAAGGTGTTGTACGGTTGGGCTGAAATAAGTTGACTTATGAATAAAATTGCACTATAGCTAGCTGAAATTACAATGTAGCTGATAGTGACTTATTTGGCGTAACTAAATTTTAAAAATTTAAAAATAGAAAAAAATGTTAGTCCATCACGGATAACGTAAACGAATACAGGAAAAAGAACCGGCAAAAAAACTCAAAAAGCTAAAAAATCAGACAATGACAAAATTTAAGAATAGTAAAAAATAAACTAAAAATTAAAACTTTAAGCTAAAATAAGTGGGGCTGAAGGTGTTGTGTTACTGGGCACTGCCTTTGCAAGGAGGAAACTAGTGACAGTGATGATTACATCTTACCTAGCAGTCGCACTTGCTTTATCATCTAATTAGGTGGTGAGAGGACCATTTAACCTTCGGGGATGTTGTAGTACAAGCTCTTCACTCATCTAGTACTCCCTGCGTAGCATGGCATCCGAGCACATGGGCAGCCTATTCGATCATACTCAGCTGTAGGCTGTAGCTGTCTCACCTGGCGTCGTGGGCTGCGTCTACTTGCCCAGACAGATTTTGGGCAGCTGCTCTGCCTGCGTCCCAGGTTGCGTTTTCACATTATCAAGGACTAAGCACACTGAATACAAAATTTAAGGTTAGACGCCGTCAAAGGATAGTTGGCATAGGTGTAGGAATCAATTGAAATATAGAGTAAGCTCTCAGGTGAATGGGAGAGTTGTTCATGCATGTGGACTTGTGGTCTTGTGGAGATCGGAGAATACGGTGATACAGATCAGACACTGATACCGGTGGACCATAGAAAATCCTGGGCCCACCTGTAGGCATGCGTCTCGATGTGATCCTCCCTGGCTCCCACGACACGAAGCATACGATTCCAATCTCCCGAGCCTCGCGTCGCTTTCCTCCCCTAACCCCACGCAAGAGCATCACATCTTAAGTGCGCGTTAATAACAAAAGGCAACGGAATACTCCTGCTACGCAGTTCACCAATCGTGCCCCAGAAAGATGAGCAGAAGAACAGCCTTGCCCTTGCGTCTTTTTGTATCCTTTTACTTGCCAATTGCACAGAGAGATTCTTGTAGTACACATGCACAAAGTCATTTCGATCACTACGGAATCTCATGTTACACGAACTGCGTTAAAGAAAAGACAACCAGAGCTGCATAATTTACACTCCATGCAGTAATATAATAATGGCACCAATATGCAAGTGGCATCATCAGAGTATCAGTACGGCGGAATCTAGGATGAGCCATTGAAACCTTTTGAGTATTGACGACGCTTTTAACTTTTGCGAGGGTGCCACTCCTACTGGCTTTTGTACAGTGTGCGCAGCTAAAGTTTTTAAAATTTTGAAACTGTGTGCACGGCCAAATTCTCCCTTATGTGCCCTATTCGGGCTAACAGGCTAACGGGTCGCATTTGCATCTCTTAACAGGCCGGAGGCATGGGGCAACTATGGTGGTATCAAGTGCGCAATGGAGACACTGCCAATCACCAACAGGACCACGTCGCTAGATGTCGGCACGGATTGGCGCCTGTATGCCGGTGCTCAGGAGGTGTTGCAGACATTTCAACGTGTGCCGGTCCATTTTGTGGATATGACGGCATTGTCGGAGCTTCGAAAGGATGCGCACACATCGGTGCACACGCTTCGGCAGGGGAAGCTCCTCACACCGGAGCAGCAGGCGGATCCGAAAACATACGCTGACTGCATCCACTGGTGCCTACCGGGCCTGCCTGACACATGGAACCAGTTTCTCTATGCTCGCATTGTGTCAAGCCCGTGGACCGACCAATAGGGCTCCGATAGCTAACGGAGCTCCAATAAGGCTCCACTGTTATACAGGAGCGCGAAGGATGCCCGCCACCTCTTTTTCGCTCTACTTTTTTTTACCATTTTTCTTTTGGTTGCGTAAAGATGTTCTATACTTCTGTGTTGCTAACCCGTGATTCTTTTGTTAAAACAAATGGAGGGTTTAGGATAAACAATATGCGGTGGCTGTGTTGACTAGCTCTTTTCTTCTCCTAATGGAGGATGGATAGGAGAAAGCAAAAGGTTAAGGCTGTGAGATGTAAGAGGGAAAGAAAAGAAGGGTTATATGTAAAGAATTTTTTGTGTATTACACCATTCCGGTGCACCCAAGATTAAGGGTGGTATAAAGGGCGCGAGATTGCATCTGCTCTTCAATTATGACGATTCTTATATTCCTTCTCTTTTCCTTTTGTTTCATCGAGCGATCACTCTTCTCACAGTTCTAGAACTACAAGAATGTTCAGCAAAAGATGTGCAAGGGAATCACCTAGTGTGCACTCCTCTGAAGATAATAGCTAAGGGGATAAAGTTTTTAGCTCTGGAAGCATTCACAGCTCCCCTTTCTCTTTACTCTCATCTATGGCCAAATTGTAAATTGATAAATGTAACTTACAAGTTGTGTAGGATTGAAGATGGCAACAAAGGGAGCTGAATGATGTCATAAAATTTTTCCTCTAAGTATTCATCGATCCTTCACTTTGATAGGTACAAAGCTATGAAGATTAGGATGAAAAATCAACACGAAAACTAGAGAAACAAGAGCCTGAACATTCTGAAAAAAAATCAACAATGGTACTACCGCTATAGTACCTGTGGTACTACCGCTGCTACAGTAACTGTAGTACTACTGTTGCTACAGCAAAATCAGGGTGAATAATAATTTCAACACGATTTCCAAACCAAGAATTCATATAACTTTTGATTGATAGATCCAATAATATAAAATTTGATATACACCTTCTCTAGCATGTCAGGAACCTATTCTAACCAACGATCAAGAGAATCGTTGCCAAAGTTCTAACCATTTTTAGTTCGAATGAAGGTTGCATAAAAAACTGAGCAAAAACCAAAATGATGATCAAGACTTGCTCAAGGACAGCGTATAGCTAAGATGGTTTTGGATATGTTCGCACATATCACAGCAAGTAAGAACACTAAAAATCAAACAAAAAACTCTCAGATCACGAAAACACTCGATGAGACCAAAATCAAGCAAAACCGGATTTCTTCATGAACTTGCCATCAAAATGTCTAGATGATTGGAGATTGATTTCGAGAGGTTATCTCCATCTCATTCATATCCTTGGCACAATAAAAACAAAGAGAAGGAGAAGAAGAGATCAAAACCAACTAAATCAATACAAGATAGATCTATAGAGATGTATAAAAATTAATGTATTGCTTTCTTAAGGAGGTAAGTTTTGCGGCCACTCCATCTTAGAGAACAAAGAGCACACAACGCTCTCAACTCAACTCAATCCATGACTTAAAACACAAAATCCTCAATTTTAGCCCAAAATGGTACTACCGCTTCTATCAAGCCGGTACTATCGCACTACGGTACTACTGCTCTCCTGGATCAGTACTACTGCATCTCGCACTTCAAAATTGGATCTCTCTAGAAATAACATATCGTGAACTAGAAATTGGAGCTACCAACCTACAGTATGACCGGAACCCCAATCCGGTACTGCCGTCATGCGGTATGACCGCGTCAAAACCTACGGAACTACCTATTTTTCTGATAGGCTCAAAAACAATACAAATAAGATGCTATCTTTGTAAAACCAAATAACCACTCTATAAATATTACAATGGTTCATTACAACAGCAATTAGGACCTTCTCATATTGTCCTTCAAGTTATAATGACGTGAGAATCTGCATTCATTCAGTCTAGTCCAGACTGGATGTAGGGTGAAAATTACTCGAGATAACATATACAGCTCGATAAGGCCAGGATCAAAATACAAGCAGCGTATAAATTCAGTCTCTTTCGTTCAGAAAAAAAAAATCAGTCTCAGAAGAGAGACTCTTTCAAAGGAACTGGCAAACGGCAGCAACCACACGAGTGAACCAAGAAACACAGAGGCATAATAATAGATAATTTGCCAATTTGGATGCAGTCGTGTGAGGCTGCGGCATCTGCTGATCTCCATACGCAAAGATGCCTGAACTCCTTGTATCCAACAACGACTTCAGAGGCAAGCAGGGGACACTGCGCTGGAGCTGGGTCCAAGAGTCCAAGCAGGGCAGCCCCTACAACGGCAGCCTGCAGGCTTTATTAAGGCACGGCATTAGCATTACTGGGAATCACCAATAGACGACGTGCGCAAGATTCTCAAATGCAGGATGTGGAGGGGTCCTCCATTTGAGAGTAACATCACTATCACATGCAGCTTTACGATTCGGATCACACCTGAGCTGGGTTGTGAAAAGAATGTGCTGGTAGCAACTGCTAGGGCTGCGTTTGGATCACATGGATTAGAAATCTGTTTGATAGAACATGTTTTCGTAGGAATGTTGGAGGATATATATGCGTTACTACTGACCATATTTAGTCAGATTAATGGCAAGACCAATCTAGCGAGGGTGGAAGCCTGACAATTTTCTTCTGGTAGTTGGGCCTGCATCTCTTCTCCCAAATCTGCAGCCCAAAATAATTGACAAGCAATTGTTAACGGAAACAAGCCAACGTGCTTGAGTACAGAACAGGACTACCAAACCAGGCTAAGATTAAGGTAGAAAGTTAATACTCCATCATGATTCAGATGAATGAGCAGTAGCTGTCTGATGCCCTGTAAAAAGGGGTTCATGTCCTGCAGTTGTGTGCTTGTGCATTCCTTTTCGGCTTCTCCAAAACCGGCAATCGGGATAGGTCGGCCGTTTATGCCGCACGTGCGAGTGTAAGACTTGTCATCAGCCACCCAAAAAAAAAAGTAGCCATGATCCAAGGGACAAAAAGCTTGACCGATTGACCAAGAGCAAAATAAGATACCTTCTATATCTTTAGTCAAAGTCAGCGTAACAGGGATCATCTCGTGCTCGGCTGCGCGAGTACAAAGCAAACTCGGCTATGGCCTAGCTTGACGGTTGACACGCATTGAACATCTAGACGTACGACACACATCTCACATCGTTGGATCAAGCTGTTCTTAACATTTTTACTTACTCGGCTCGTTCGTTCGTTCGGCGTGCGTGCGCGATTACGTACGAGGTATCGGCTCGGCGGCGCGACCGTGCGTACATGCCAACCGCGCGGTCCTGCTTAGAAGGCGGCGCCTGCGCCACGAATGCCTGGCCGTAAGACTAGAATCGGTCATGAGCCAAGTTGGATTACTCGGGGGCAAGGTTCTAAAAACCGGTAAACAGTACTCAATCGATCATCTAAACTATTAGTGATTATACGATATAATTGATCTATTATATGGTATAACTAGTCTAATTATATAAGTAACCAGCTAACAGGTTAGGACATCTGTTACTTATATATGTTCAAGTATACGGTATAGTAGGCTGGTTTTTAGAACACTGCTGGGAAGGAACAGACTTACTGTTGATTACGAGTAAAGCTAGATGGAATCTATGTGTTATTGCACGTGCACGCATGCATGTTTCGGTGATTACTGGAGGGTGAATACTAGCTGTTGTTGCAAATACATCCAGAATACATTCCGAATGCTCTGTTGAACTGACTTCATTTGGCAATTAATCCAAATGTGGACTACATTAACCTCCGGCAAATCTCATTAAGAAGAAGAGGTATGCAGAATAGGAAGCAGTAGCACTGACAATAGATGCATGCATTTTCGGACTAGAACAAACCATGCATGATGCATATATCGTAATGTAGACCAATGGTGTCAGGGATCGCCTTGGCACAGCTCTCGTCGTGTGCGCAACTTCGCTGATTTGCTGGCCGTTTAGTGTGATGCAGTTCTGTCTTCTATTTCCAAAACCTGGACATATTGGTCGGCCGTTTACGCCGCGCGCACGTACGAGCGTAAGGAAACTCGACGAGCCGTCATCAGTCATCACCGTCAACTTACATAAAAGGAGTCAGCATGCGCAGCAGCTACAAGCCATGATCCAATGGACGAAAGCTTGACCGGTTGAACAAGAATAAAACAAAGTAGCACTTCAACTTGAGTCCAAGTCGGCGTAACAAGGCTTAAATCGTGCACGAGTAGAAAGCAGAAAGTCAAGCAAGGTAACGAGGTCAAACAACAGCCAGCGTGGCCCAGATAGCTTTTGACCGTTGACACCCATTGAATATCTAGACTTCGTTGGATCAATTGTTGTTCGTTTACTCACTCCAGCTCGTTCGTTCGTGCCTTCGTGCGTGAGCACGCGATTACGCGACATCGGTGGTGCTTACTGTCAGAGACTCAGAGTGCAAGACATGTCATACTCTGACACATACATGCATGCCATGCAGCATGCTGTAGTCGTGTACAAGACGGCTCAAGGCACATTCAACTGCCGCATGACGGGAATGTCCATCTTACGGACCATACGCGCGCGCACTTTGTGATCGTAACACATAAATTCTTTTGATCAACTCAAGACACATGAGAGTTTGATGTTACGTAATATCATATAGCTTTTTTAATTTCTCTTCTTATTTATAGTCTTATGTTACAAGTAAATAGACTAACAAAATGCCCGACACTTCCGACCACGATCCCCATGTATATGCCATCCCACGTCTGGGTAGAAAGTGGCCTACACTTACGCACACGACTCCTAAGAATCACTCCACTAATCAACTACATGCAACCCACTAACATAGCTAGTGGATACGACTTCTACGGTTGATACTTGACTTACGGCTTTCGACCGCTTCCCTGCTCTAGTAACCGGTTGATACTCGACTTATGACTTTCAACTTTTTCCTTGCTACAGTAACCAGTTGGTACTCAACTTATGATTTCCGACCGCTACCTTGCTATAGTAACCGATCGATAATCGACTTACGACTTACAACCGCCCTCTGTACTCAGATACTTCGACTTCAACACATACTCAGATGCTCCGACTTTAACATGTACTCGGACGCTCCGACTTCAACACGTACTCGGACGCTCCAACTTCAACATGTACATGAGTAATTAACACACGAGTACTCGAACACACGAGTACTCGAACACATGAGTACTTGACACATGAGTACTCGACACACGACTACATAATACTCGAACACATGAGTACTCAACATCAACCACTATCAACAACAAGATTAGTTCCAACAATCAACTCTCCTAATCTTGTTGTCATTATTTTTGAGTACCTTCTTGTCGAACTTCATAGCAGCGCCGATTCTTTATCCGCCACAATGAGATGAGCCTCTTCCTTACACGGCTTGCAGCACTCGCTGGCAAAATGCCCACGTATGCCACAGTTGTAGCACTTTACCTTCTTCCTATTGAACTTGCGCTCGCTAGTGTCAAAGTCATTGTTGTTCTCATCGTTGTCATGGCCGTCATTACGACCACCGCCAACTTTGACTCGGCCATTGCCATGGTCACTATTCTTCTTTGCCCAGCTGCCCAATCCTTCTCCATTCTTCTTCTCTTTATTGAGGGTCTCTCATTGTGTGTGCATAAGCAACAGATACTCACTCTATTTTGAATCATTGAAACTAATTTGAACACGTTCTTCGTAGGTTTTGTACCGCCCGACGAGTTATTCGACGATGAGAGTCTTCAATCCACACACTGCTCAATAGAATGTAGCGCGCCAAGGCAGCACGAAGAAAACTGCGAACAACGGTAATTTTATCCTTCGTGGTGTTGCCCAACGCACAGATGTTGGTGATGACAGATGTCACACAGACCGGCGAAGTCGTTGACGGTCTCCCCTTCCTCCATCTTCAGCCCCTCGAAGTCCCTCTTGAGGGTTTGCAGCTTGGCTTCGCGCACGCGCTCGTGCCCCACGTGCGCTGTCTTGATTGCCTCTCATGTCTACTTTGCCGTGTCTTTCCCGACGAGGGAAGACATGACTTGCTTTGGCATAGTCTAGTAGATGGCGTACAATGCCATCCGATCCTTCTGGTAATCCACGGCACTAGGCTCCACTGCTTCCCACACGTTCCGCGCCTGAAGAGCAACACACATCTTTATCACCTAATCATGTAGTTCATGCGAGTGAGCTGCGGGTACGACAACATCACTACATTCTCCCTCTTCACCACCAGCGAAGCAGACGGATCACCTTGCAGCAGGACTTGCACTGCGGACGAAGACACACTCCTTCCTTTCCTCGGCATCTTCTTCGACACACGGAAATCACCAAGGCTCTGATACCAAATGTTGGCCTAGCTCACGGATTAGACGCACACACTCTGTGGTCGCAACACACGTGAATACTTTCGATCAACTCAAGACACATGAGAGTTTGGTGCAGCGTAATGCTGTGTAGCTTTTCTAGTTTCTCTTCTTATTTATAGTCTCAGGTTAAAGCAAATAGGCTAACAAAATGCCCAACACTTCCGGCCACAATACCTACATACATGTCATCCCATGTCTGGATAGAAAGTGGCCTACACTTACGCACACGACCCCTGAGAATCGCTCCACTAACTAACTATATGCAACCTGCTAACACAACTAGTGAATACGACTTCTATGGTCGATACTCGACTTACGACTTATGACCACCCTCTGTACTTGTACGCTCTGACTTCAACACGTAATCAGATGCTCTGACTTCAACACGTTCTCGGACACTCTGACTTCAACACATACTTGGACGCTCCGACTTCTACATGTGCTCGAGGTCTCCGTCTGCTACAGTACTCCGGGTCTTGGAATGCTACTGTACTCCAGGGTCTCTGACTCCTGACTTCATAGTACTCGAACACACGAGTAATCGACACACGACTACACAGTACTTCAACACATGAGTACTCAACACCAACCACTATCAACAACAAGATTAGTTCCAACAGGGAAGAGGCCTAATGTTAACTAGCCAATCACCACCAAGGCACCAATGTTTCAAATGGAGAGCTAATAGTTCATGCTATACCATGTTGGGAGGGCACCCAATCGAATCCCCATTTATTCTGAAGCACCTGATCCCCACTCATCTGTTCCTTACAACCTTGCCCCCGACAACCTCCATATCGCACATGGAATGCACAACACTTCGCCGCCTTCCTTCACTGTGAGCTCTGGAGCTTCTCAGCATCTTTCTTTACGCATATGAGGGGGCGCACCAACAATTCCCTAGAGTCACCATTTTGCGCCCAGGGGCGTGCACTAAACCTCACCTTTGGCCTCCTCGCATGAAAACTCACATGCATCCTCTATCGTGTGTGTGGCAGTTCCCCTCCACCATCCTCTGCCGCACCACGTGGGAGCTCTCCCAATAGGAGAGCAAGTCTCAAAAACATAAGTATAAAACTGAAACATTATAGAACTTGACTGAAGCATCAAGTTTCAAAATTGAAACTCAAGTTGAGTTTCAGAACTAAAAAGCATTATGAAACTAGATTGAAACATGAAGTTTCTAAATTGAAACTCAAGTTCTAGTTTGATTTCCAAAGTTTCAACTAGTTTCAGGCAAGTTTCATAAGAGTTATAGTTCATGCAAGTTTGACAAGGAGCCTTTAAGTTTCAAAAGAGTTTCTTAGTGAGTTCCACATCAATATTCAAGCTTCAGAAGAATATTGAGCGAGTTTTATACCAAAATTTCAAAGTTCCAAAGTAGTTTAAGGTGAGTTTCATATCAAAATTTTGAGTTGCAAGGAGATTTCAAACACAAAAAGTCATTGACTTAAAGTTTCATGGAAGTTTAAAACACATCTTCACTAGAGTTTTCCAAAGGTAACAAAAAGAGATGATGAGGCGGTGAGTTTCGAGCATGCCACACATTGTTACACTCACTTGTGGCTGCCACGCGAGCCTACCACCACTCCTGGCTGCCACTATGCAAGCTTGGCAGCAACTCGTCTTGCCCATGTGCCACAATAGTTAAATACTCACCCCATAGCTGCTAGGTGATCTAAAAGCATTAGATCCACCAAAGATGGTGGTGAATCAATCAACATCAGAGATGGGATCTACTGTGGGGGGAGAGAGAGAGAGAGAGAGAGAGGTGGATGCGTGTATGGGAAGGGACTCAGGGAAGAGGCGATGGATTGACCAAAGGTACACATCTCTTATATTAGTGTTTTTAAGGAACGATGTACGGTTACATGGTTTTTCTCTTCGAAAGGGCACATGGTTCATGGATGAATGAACAAAGAACCTCCGATATTCGACCGTATTCGTATTTCACAGTACCAAAGTCAAAGGAAATTGCTAGTTTTTTTATTTTTAATTGCGAATTTCTCTTAATTTGGATTGTTCTTGACGTGGATTTTTCTTTTAATCTGTGCCATTATAACTCAGGTCCACCAGATTGATGGGTATGTTTTCTCTAAATGTACAATTAGTATAGATATAGATATATTATTATATATCTAAGTCAACTATCAAATCTTTGTCTTCAAAATTCAGACTCATCAAATTAAAGGCTACATGTTTTGTTTTTTTAGAATTTCTAGCATTTTTTTCTTTTTTAGCAACTCTAAGAGGTCTGTTATGGACTTTTAGTATATAATAGACTACTGTGTTTGACTTATTTCACAACTAAAAGCATGTTTGGATTGAGTAGAATCGAATTCAAATAATTAGGAACTAGTTCAAATTTGAACTAATTTCTATAAGAGGCCGGCGTGGGGCACCTTTTTCCTACTGAATAGGAATGCAAGACACCAACAACAGATGCGTGCATCTAGGGGTGCAACCGGAGTGGATACGAATGAATATCGCTCATTCTGTATACTATTCTGTATTTTTTTCTCAAAGTCAGTGTCGGATACAGATAATGCTGGGCACCTATTTCTCTATTCCATATTTATTTCACAAGCCTTCAGACAGTCGATCAAACGAAAATTATCTGCTTCTTTTGCACCTCTACATAGGACATTGGATAATAGGGTGCAATCAGAGCGAACATGGATAGACTAATCGTCGAGATGTCAAAGGAAGAGCATTCAGTATTTCCCACCTGTTTAGATATGGCAATTCACCTATATGTTATCTTGTTTCTAAGTGAAGTCACAACAGACTTTCTCATATCACTTGATATATGGATATATACAGACGGATATCACTTATCTTGTATCTTATTTCATATTTTTTTCTCGGAGTCGGAGTTGAACATAAATAGTGTCAGATACACACTTACTCCTTTTGTATTCACTCCACGAGCCTTCGATTGGCCAGTCGGATGAAAATGATTCGCTCCTTTTCCTGCAAACTCTCATCGTCTCGTCGCGAGATGGTAAGAGATGGTAAACACCTCACCTGTCCTTGGACTCGAACAAACCATGCATGCTCCGTGACTCAGACCACACGTCAGGCCAGTGGTACGAAATGTGCCACCAGGGACACTGCACCATCGCTCGTGGCCCCACCCCTCCTCGTGAGGTCGGTGTTGACAGGTTGGGTTCTTTTGTGCTCATGCTTATGGCTTTTGGTTTGGCTACAGTAACTAGCTTTCAAACGGTGCGCTTTTTCAATGTGGGTTTCTATAAGTCAATTAAAGTAGATATTGTACTTACTTCAGCTATACCTATTAAAATCTCATGTGATTATCCCTCTCTTTGTACTCTCTCGTAAGCAGTCAGAATTCAAAACCCATAAATCACAACAAAAAAGAACTTATTTTGATTTAAAATTTTGAATTCTGGTTATTCATAAAAGAGAATACGGAGAGAGACGCTAAGTATAATTTTAACTAATATAGATAAATTCGATATAATATTTATTATAATTAATTTATAGATCTTATTAAAAAAGATACATTATTTAAAAACTAGTTACTACGTATAACTTAACCACCGTGTGTCCGGTGGTGAAGCCCCGCATTAGAGCAAGTTTAATAGTACAGATAGCTGCTACCTCCAATACATTTCTATGTCATCAAAAGATAATGATGCAGTCAACTCATACAATAAGCTGGCTATAAGTTGTCTCCACAAGAGCTCTCAATCATTTAATACATACATGGGTATTGATAATTTAATACATACATGGGTATAGCAATTAGTTCTATTGGTACATGCATGGATAATGCCTCTTTTCCTGTGCTATAGCCTGACTCTTGCATGGGAGTCGACTTGGCTCTCTCTCTCCTTTTCTCTCCCCTCCACATAGGACTATGCTGACATGGATTCCCTTGTAGCTAGCACAGTCAGCCTTATTAAACTTGCTCTTAGTTCTACCGCCCACCGCGGCAGGTGCCAACGCTACGTTTTCTCCCCCCTAGTGACCCCACCCCGCTCCGGACAAATGTCCACCCGAAACACGCACAACTCCCTGACGCGTAGGACCGACCGGGGCCAAGCTTGCCAACAGCACAGTCACCAAACATATATAGTACCGTTGAAATTCCAACGTACCAACGTCACACGATTATGCCTGGTGTGTAATGTTTTTTTGAAAAAAAAGAAAGATGCCTGGTGTACGTTGATCGTTTGCCTGCGTGTAATGTAATGGACCCGGACGTGTGACGGTGAGGTTGCCTAGCCGAGTCGGGATACCTGGTCACTTCGCTTTCAACGTTCGTGTGGTCCGGTCCAACCGAAGACGGTCAGCCTCTCCTCTCTCTTCCAGGCTAAGGATTCCTCCTCTGCCTTCCTTCCAGGAACATTCCCGCTCCCAACGTCCATCCCACCGCACACACCGCGCACGAAAAGCGCATCCAGCCAGACCCCTCCACGGCGTTGAACGGGTCGTCGTGGCGGATAGCCGTTAGCTCGTGCCTGTGTTTGGTGTTTCACTGCGAGGGAGGGATGTAGCTAGTGCTCCGGATGACCGCGTCTTACGACTACGAGCAGGGGGGCGTTCACAAGTCGCGATAGCTCTGCTTTGTCGCTGTTTCCTTTCTTTTGGTTTTCAACCGGCGCCCGTTCACTCTTCCCGTGTGGAACTGCCAGTGTGGAAACAGCGCAGTGAAGACCAAGTATTTACACACTCAGCACGCAGTTTCCTCTTCATTTTTCACTACTAGTTACATATCCATTCATTACAACAAAATTTATTGAATATATAAAGAATCATAGTATAAAAGAGAATTACTTTGTTCGTTGGAAAGTAAAAAATGTTGAGAAATTAATTAAATAAAGTGGTTAAAGAAGAATGGACGTACAACCACCAACTCTTTTTTCACTATAACAAGTGAAGTAAATCACTTTCACTACCTCTAGTTTGAAATAAAAAACTAGTTGCTACTACTGCATTCGTCTAGTGAATATGATTTAACTTTGAGCACTAGTATTTTCATAAATACCCACATTTGCTTGTTTGAATAACTGTACAGCGAAAGAAATTAGAGTAAAATTGGTCAGGTCGAATTTAAGAGTCTTTTACAGCGAGAGTTAAAATGATAGTGAAACAATCTAACTTAACAAGAAAAACATGTGTATTGTTGTTTGGTGAAATAAAAAGTATGTCATTGATGTTTTCTATCTCTAGCCCCAAAGCCATTGTTGAATAATATATAATTCTCACTACTGTTGCTAGTTAAACAAACTTTTTTACTTACAGCAGTTGTTATATGCTACCAGACATTTTCTCCGTTTTTTTATCTGGAAAAGTATAGATCGAAAAGAGAAACCAAAGTTTATTTTGCAACCGCAAAAAACATTTGGAAAACCCATTACGAGCCTCTTTTTTTTTTATCTTACTCAATTCCCCACTAGGACTACGAAAGCCTACTAGGCTATCCGCCGTTGCCCTACGCTTGTCCTAACCCGTTTCCCACCGGGAGCGGCCACCACAACGCGTGCTTGCCCCGTATATATAATGCTCGCCATTTTCCCAAACCCATCCGAAACAAAACGAGGAGGAAAAGAAGGCGGAACACGCGAGGAGGCGCAAGAGAGGAGCGAGCAGCAAGGGAGACCCGTCTCTAAGGCCTCGACGCGATGTCCTGCACGGTGGCCATCCCGAGCACGCCGGTGTTCTCGCCGTCGCGCCGCCAGCTCTCCTGCAAGGCCGCCTCCGCCTTGCCGGAGTCCGTCTCCTCGCCAGCGCCGGCGCCCGCCGCCGGCTCGCCGCTCCATCCCTTCGCCCTACGCGCGCAGGCGGAGGCCTCGCCCCAGTCGGCCTCGGCGGCAGCCGCGTCCGTTCCTGCGGGATCGGTGCTGAAGAGGCGGCGCCCGGCGGCGCTCGTGCTGCCGGTGGCAGGCGCGGCGGCCGCTGCTGCGGCGGTGGCCGCGGTGGAGTCGGATACGAGGAACGAGGTGGAGGAAGAGGAGGATGAGTTCGCGGTCTACTGCCGGAGGGGGAAGGGGAGGAGAAGGGTGGAGATGGAGGACCGGCATGTGGCCAAGGTTGCGCTCGGCGGAGATCCCCAAGTGGTAAGCTCGATGCAACTTATCTGTTCCATTTGCGTGATTTTGGCATCTAATTCTGTAAAATAAGGTGGAATTTTTTCTTCAATTAGGGCATTCGGGACTCTCCGGATGGAAAATTGTTCTGTTTTTCCTCTGAAATTGTTAAAAAGTGCTAAACTTTCTCCAATCAATTTTAACCGTGCAGGCGTTGTTTGGTGTATTCGATGGCCACGGCGGGAAGTGCGCGGCGGAGTTCGCTGCCGATAACATGCCCAAGTTCGTGGCCGAGGAGATGAAGAAGCTGGGCGGCGGCGACAGTGGTGAGATTGAGGGGGCGGTGAGGAGGGGCTACCTAAAGACTGACGAGGAGTTCCTCAAGAGGGAGGAGCGTGGGGGCACATGCTGCGTCACCGCATTGCTGCAGAAGGGTGGCATGGTCGTGTCCAATGCCGGAGATTGCCGCGCCGTCCTCAGCCGGGCGGGGAAGGCGGAGGCGCTCACCTCCGATCACCGGGCTTCCCGGGAGGACGAGAGGGGAAGAATTGAGAATCTGGTAAGTAATGCCTGTACTAGGCTTCACATTTCTTGCATAATTTCTGTTTGATTTGTAGTTTGAAGGGTGTATTATAGCTACGTAGACTAGATGTTGTTGCGATGTGATACTAGTCCTATCCATTCAGTGGAAAACTCTTGCTAATTGGTTGCAAAAAGTTATTGTCTTGTGCTCATACAATGAGCTAGATAGTTGAAATTTGAGTAAACACTAGCAGCTTATGGGAACATTCCATTTCTCTGCAGTTGAGTATGTGACTTACGTGCTTTCTCCTACCAATTTCAGGGTGGATTCGTTGTGAATTACCGAGGAACATGGCGAGTGCAAGGCTCTTTAGCAGTGTCAAGAGGCATCGGGGATGCGCACCACAAGCAGTGGGTGGTGCCTGATCCAGACACCAGGACGCTCCTTGTCGATCAGCAGTGTGAATTCTTGATACTTGCCTCTGATGGCCTGTGGGACAAGGTGGATAACCAGGAGGCAGTAGACATCGCCTGGCCTCTCTGCATCAGCGATGACAAGGCTTCTCGCATGGCTGCCTGCAGAAGGCTCGTCGAAACGGCGGTTTCTAGGGGTTCGACTGACGATGTCAGCGTCGTGATCATACAGTTGCAGAAGTTCTCAAGTTCTTGACTTGCCATCGAGGGGGAGAGACTGGACTCAACACTCTAGCCAGTAGCACTAACAGAGTGGTGGTAAAGTGGATGAGAGCGGGATAGGCAGATTAGATATCTTCGCAAGCAAACTTTAGGAGCTTGCACTATTTTGCTGGGATTTCAACATTCACATTTTTCGTAGCACCATTCTTTCTGTACTTAATTCCATTCATCCTTTGATTCTAGTGGAATAAGGCTGGTGACTACTCACCTCATACTGTAAAAGGCTATTTGCCTATGTACATGGTTGACTGGCCTGTTTAGTTTCTTTGAGATTCATTGATTCAATACACAGACGAATTGCCTATATGTTCATGAAGCTTCCTAGGTTTTGAACTGGATGTAAGCTATGTCTGTCAAAAAATCTACGTAGTACATATTTACTTGGCATCAGTGAATGCATGAGGGTTCTAGACATAGGCCTTGTTTGTGGTATTTTGGGCTTCTCAAGGAAACCCCAGAACCGCAGCTGATTTGAGGTGTATAGCTTTCGGTCGATAGTCGAAGTTGATTCCTATTCCCCGTTCATCAGCTTTTACTGATTTCTTCGGTTGTGACCTATGTATTTTGGCTGAAAATAAATAGTAGTAGTCGAAAGAAGTAGCTTTTAGAAAAAGAGGATCGGCGGTGGAAAAAGTGAAAAAGATGTGCATACGCGTTACGAAAGCGAGAGTAGAGTGCATGTTATACCCATGACCCTCTTCTTTATCCCTAAAGCGATACAGTAGCGAGAGCAGTGGAGAAGTTGATTTAAGAAGTCAGGTGTTCATGTTAGCTTTTAATTTTTCTAAGCAGAAGCCTGCCAAGTTTGACTAGCTTGGCGGCCATATACAGGAGGACTAATACACTAATTTAGTGCTTAACTTAAGCATACTACACTAAGCATGCATTAGTGGCCTCATACTACTGACATATAGCTTAGCAGGTGCTCTTGTTGAGCTAGCCAAGCTCAGCAGGTACTTCTCGAACTTGTCACCACACAGGTCCTTGTTAGCATCTAGGGTGCAAACGGGTCGGATTCGGACGGATATTGTTGTTACCATATCCTAACCCATATTTTTTCTCCGGATTCGGTACCAATCAGATTCGGTGCCGGATCGGTCGGGATTAACCCGTTTGTAAGGAATGCATGCAGTACAACAAATGGAGTAGGAGGACGTACTGTCAAGAACTTGATGATACTACTTAATAGGCTGATGTGGAAGATTTTATTTTACCATTGCAAAAGAAAATGAAACGTCAAATAGTAGCACTAACCTGAAATCAAACTTGAAGACGTATCGGATTCGGACGGATATTGCTGTTACCATATCCTAACCCATATTTTTTTCTCCGGATTCGGTACCAATCGGATTCGGTACCAATCGGATTCGATGCCAGATCGGTCGGGATTAACCCGACCCGTTTGCACCCCTATTAGCATCACATTGTTACCTACATAACAAAGACTAGATGACAATAAGAAAAAGAAATGAGCATATCCAAAAGGGGAACGCTAAGGTAGTAGGATCAAAACTCATATAGGTCCAATTTGGAACGAAGAATTGGAAAATGTCTTGTTTACAGTTTTTTACGTATTGTAACGGAGGTATTGGAGCTTGATTTGGTGAACTATGTAACATCAGTAGTGAATTGTGAATATTGGTTTGGAGGTTATTTCTGATGTTACAAGAGCCCTGGCCAAAGTGGAAGTTATCTAGTCCAACCTGTCCCTTTTAATGGGACCGACAGCTTCTGTAGCATAACTGTATTAATATTTTTTTCATGCTAGTTGGAAGGATTAAGGAAGTACTACTAATGATTAGAAGTTGCTGGAAGTTATAAATTATAGAGAAGTAGAAATTTAAAAAAAACGAGAGAACCGAAAGTTGGACTGAAAACCACTGATTTTTTTTCTTTTTGCAAATTCAGTCTGTTTTAATCCTTGGCTGGAAGTGCAGTGTTCTACAAATGAACCATCAGTGCAAGCTGAAAACTTTATCACACCAAGACAACCAAGAATTGTATGTAATTACATATTCTATGAAGTAAAAATAGAGAAATGGAACAAACAACACCCTTAAAAATTTACATAAAATTTGACATTTGTTGCTGTACTTTGCTTTGTTTGTCATATTTACAGGGGAAACTAAATTTACATTTTGTTTATTTAAAGCTTGTACTATGGAGGGAATTGCTGTAATGCTTCTTTGTGGTGGGTGCAGGTGGTGAAGATCATATTACAGCAACAAAAAGGACTAAGCCCAGATCTGCTCAGATATAAAGGGCCTATACACTGTGCAAAAACAATTGTTCGGGAGGAAGGCCTTTTTGGTCTCTGGGCTGGAGCAATACCGTCATGCGTAAGTACAAGGGATGGCCGGATGGTCCATGCAATACGGACAATATACGCCGAAGAGGGCCTCCGAGCCCTGTGGAAAGGCTTGCTTCCTTGGCTCGTGAGGATTCCACCTGGTCAGGCTATAATGTGGGCAGTGGCTGATCAGGTGATGGGCCTCTATGAGCGAACATATCTGCAGCCAGCTCATCTGTAATCCCCATACTTCAAAGCTGCACTGAAATTGTTTGGTTAGTATTCGTCGTTTTGGATTAGTGGTGAGGCATGGAAATCGTCGATCAGAAGTGTAACTGTTCCAGTGCCTGGATATTCATTGGTTCGTTGCTAAGAGTTGGATATTGGTGGGAGCAATGAACTCATGTACTGCTTAGTACTAGTCAATAATCATGAAACCCCCTTTTGGATTTTGATACAAGTGTTCTGATGACTGTGTTATGGATGTATACTGCAATAGCATAGATCTGCCTGCTCTGCTCATGTGTGGAAAGCTGGCGATCTTGTTTATACCTGGGCCTTGGGCCAGTTACAAGAAGTGATATGCAACCCATGAGCAAACTTGGGCTCTCGTATGCATTGTTTAATTTTTTTTCAGCCTGGTAAAACTGAAAAAAAAATTCTCTGCATGATTGGTACCTGCCTTCTGGAGCTGCAGCGCAGTGCGCAGACGACTGGTTTCAACTTTCAAGTGCCAGTTGACGACAAAAGGCAGATGCTACAGTTGATTCAGCAACATGCTAGCCACCAGGTTACTGCAAAGAAGTAACTTTCAAGTGCTAATTGACTGCAAAAGGCTGAGCTACTACAGTTGATCCAACAACATACCACCAAGTGACTACTGTTGTTGTTTCCTTGCTCGGGATCTCACTTGGGACAGGAGAGGCCCCCGACTGAACTCCAAATCCGAGACAAGATGCTGCCGGTGACGTAACGATCACACGGCTAGCCTAGCATCGAAGCACTGTGCCGCTTAGCTTGCGCACTACCTGAGCTCAAATCCTCCGCATGTGATGGCTACCCGCGCCAGGAGCAGGAGGGGGGCATCCAATTCCGACCTGTTGCGCTGTGACCATCTTTTACTCACATTCCCCGGTGAAAGGTTCAGGGGATCTGGTTCTTCTGCTACCGCCGAGCACTTATCAGCCGTCCTCGCCACAAACCCTCTCGTGAAAAAGCCCTGGTGATTCTGCTACGGATCGCCCCAAGTTGCCGCGCGCTTTCTGCAGCCGGTTGCCGTCCCCGTGCAATTCTGTTTCTGAGGCGCCGATCCATCCATGTATGCGTACCGTGTACGTTCTTTTCTTCTGGCCGACCATTACATCTGCTGTATCCCAAACACTTTACTTCGGTGACGAGGAGTGCATGGATTTTCTGGTCGTGTGGCTGAGGCCGTCCCAGAAGACAAGGGGCCCAGCAGCACATCGTCTTATTCATCTCTATCCTAGCCTGGCCAGATAGATGCTGTTCTCATCTGCGCCCTGGCCTTTTTTTACCAGAGGGAAGTGAGATGCATGAATGTGGGAAGCCTAAAAAAGATCTTTTTTCGATGGTCACATAGTATCTCCCCCTTGCGTTTCTTTAATCCGCAGCGACAAGATGGCTGCGCACTTGGCTCTGATGAACTCTCACATGGACACAGACATGTCGTGGTCACTCAGCCACCGTAGAACACCGAAGCTATCTGATCAAGAATCGACTGTCTAGATCGAGCAAGGTGAAGAATAGGGCTTGTATTTATTAACAGCCCTATGACTTGATCTCAAACGTTGGACGGCTCTGTAGACACTACACGACTGTAGTGGATTTGCGTGCTCGTTTCATGCAACCATACTCAGATTTTTTTTTGTTTGGTCCTGCCGGCGTCTTGATTGTTCAGTATCGAACATCTCATCTGATTTGTGTCCACTCGAATTATTGTCCCACAGGGGCGTAAAACTATGGATATCTGTGCAGAATCACACACGACTTGGTGGAGTAAATTTCAGGGCCTTTGATCTCTCCTCTCTTCCCGGAATTGGACATGTACTTTGGAGAGCTCGTGAGGCGTGATCAAGTGTGCATTGACTCCTCGTTAAGCAATTGTTTTCCCAAAGTTGCCCCGGCACTTTTGAAGTTGAAAAAAAAGAAGCTTTCAAAGTTGCTTTGCGTATATGTCGCCTCCACACTTTACACGGTAAAAAGGATCAGATTGCACTGTCAGTGTGTCACTGGAAAAGGGGGACTAAAGTTCATGGGCCATATAGCAAGAGTGACATCGTCCACAATCTACGCTGTTTGTACTGGCAGGGTTTTAGTTTTTTTTTCTTAATGCCGAAGTACATCCTTGCACGAGTGTATGAAAGATAGGCCTACTACTTGTGCGTATTCGGATGTGCCTGGCCCAAGTTTGGTCTTAAATAACAACTAGCCTCATAGGCGCGGCGACACGCCGCGCCAGCCACCGTGTGTACTGAAGTAAAAGAGGCGATAATTCGTGAGGAGTTTTTTTAAAAAAAAATCCAGGGCACATACGTATTTTAGAGAAAGCTAAAGGATTTTTTCGTAAAAAATCGAGGACTTGTAAGGACCTGTACGTAATTAATAAGGACCTATACGTAATTTCGGGAACCTGCGGGGCGCTATCCAAATTTTTTTTAAAAAAAACTTGCAGGGACCTTTTCGCGAGGAAAAAGGACCTTTACGTAATTTCTAGAAAAGTGGAGGAAATGGCCTCCCCTGGCCGTACAGAAATCCCCCCGCCACGCGCCGGCCGGACGCGCGGGCGGGGGGACGTGGCCGAGCGAGGGGGCCGGAATTCCCCCGGCTATATAGTTGTTATTATTAGGCTGAGTTTTGTTCTTTGTGAAAAAAAACAATTAGGCTGATTTTTTTTTGAAACAAGGACAATTAGGATGAGTTGTGTGTTTTAACAGATGTCATAATCAAGCTAGCATGTCACATTTAATTCGACTTGGATACAAGTTCTGAGACTGAAATTTCCAAACCCAGCAGCCTGCATTATGGGAGTGACAGACCTGGTCGGCTCAAAGTTGACCGGAATCATTGTGCTCAACTAGTTTTTGACAACCAAACAGCCCTCATCAACGCTCAACTGAGGTGTTCTAGAAAAGTGTTCATCGTAACTGAAAACCAATTTCTCATTGCCTGCTCTGGTTTCCAAATATAAATTCAGCGTATTCAGCTCACGTTCGTTATTCCGTTGGAAGTGCGTTGGACAGCGAGAGCAACCGGTTCCTCAAAACCTTTCCCTCTTTACTAGAATTCAGTTCGTCAACTTGGAGCAGTTGAAAGTATTTCAATCCTTAATTATCTAGAAGTACTAGATAGATGTGCGAACTGTGGAATAGTATACTGCAAAATGATCAAACTGACATCTACAGCATGAGTGATTTAATCTCTGCATCATCACTGCCAGGATATCCGTCTGTACATCTCATGGTAGCAAATATCTTAAGTGTGACAGCGACAATGACGATCAGGGAGGCGCCGACTTCTGGCTTTATTTAGCGAACGAATTGGGCATTCGGGCATGGCGCGATACGTCGGATGCCATGCCGAGTGATGACAAAAATCCCTACTACTAGTAGCAGCAGCGTTTCCCCGGGGGGCCCCGCTGCCACTAACCTAACCTAATCGCTGCAATATCTTGACATGACCTGTGACTCAGATGTCACAGGCTAGTACTAAAAAATCGTTGTGGGACGCATGATGCATGAAGGCGAGGGGAGGCAGCTCTGGACAGCGGCTTTGCGGCTGGCCGGTGCCCTGCATCTCACCTTGCACTCGCGACAGCTTCGGTTTGCCAAGTTGACCCCGCTGCCTTTTGGCTCTCAGCGTATGCATCATCGTGGGCGCGTAGGGAGTTTTTTTTTAATAATTAAAGTATTATATCTGTATTCTTTTTTTTTGTTTTGATCATCAGTCGTTTAACCGTTGGACTGGTAAATGACTTGGGTTAATCATCTAACCGTTGAACGACAACTGGCCAAATTGCTCAACCATTGATAGACTAGTCCCTGTCACCCAACGGTTGGACGACAAACCCCTAGTCGTTTAACTTGGTTGAGCGACTAGTCCAAATCACTCAACGGTTGAGTAACTAGGGACTAAAATGAGAGCATGGCGCGCGGACGACCGCATGCGCATGGGAGCATAACCCCCTAGTCACATAACAGTTAGGCGAGTTGGTCACATGTCGTCTAATTATTGGGTGACAGGAACTAAGTCGCATAACCGTAGAGTGACAGATGGTCAAAACCGCAAAAAAAAGTACAATAATGTAATTTAGAATAAAAATAGATTATTTTAAAAAAATTCAGCGCGTAGGCCCGTCTCCTCGAAAGATCAGCCGTCCCACGGCTTACGGGGCGTGTCTCCAATGGCAACTTGCCATTTTGACCTTCTTCCGCATGGCAATGCTACATTTGGCCTCCTTCCGCGCGTATTGCTATTTTTGGCCCCCTCACGCGGCTGGGGAGCGTGCGAGGGGAGGTGGTGCGATCGGGGTGCATGCGAGGGAGGTGACGTGGTCACGATGCTCGTCAGGGAAGGTGGTGCCAGCAGCGTCTTTCCTTCGATGGCGGCATCTCCTCTCTACCTTATCTTCACCGGCTTCGTCGTCCGCACGCTCATCATCGTGCGGCTTGGCCAATGCGTCGCCCCGCCTCTTCGCGTGGCCCCATACCGTGCCATCTCCCCTCACGCACATCTCGACCAGGCCACCTCCCCTCGCATGGCCAGAGGGCCACGCGAGAGAGCCAGAGTTAGCAATATGTGCGAGAGAAGCCAAATATAGAGGGCCAAAATGGACAAAAACTCGCGGATGGATGGATGTCGCACACGCTCTTTCTAACGGATTGCACAATGGAGTGGTTGTTGCAGGCATGCGTGGGCTGCTTTGCTGCTCTGGTCGTGAGCCGGCCGGGGTGTTCTGGACTGACATGCCTAGACACGCCTTACGCTGAGCATGCCTGCTGGTCTCAACTGATTAGGATCAATCCTCGTGTTTACTTGTGCTGCTTCTGAAGCACGCCTCGTAAGCGAAAATCTCGTGATATTGGACGGCTTTCACACACATCTTGCTGCCAAACATGCTCCCTAAGTCACGAACCAAGCATCCCAATTGTTTGAGCTCAGTGAGTTACCCAATGACACTGTAATTGTACGTGCTATTTTCTGGGGTGCTCTTGTTAGAGCAACTCCAGCAGGGCCCCTACTTGAGCCCTCAAATCTCATATTAGAGGGCTTGAGGCAAAAATGCAACTCCAGCAGGGCCCCTACTAGAGCCCTCAAATTTGAGGAGCCCCTCAAATCCCCCTCCCACCCCTCATTCCCAGGGGCCCCCTACTCTGGCTCTCATTCTTCTGTTTCTTCCCGCTGGTGAAATTTCTCCCGCTCCGCCCGTCCTCCTCCCTCCCACCCCGCCGTCCCCGACTCCCTCCTTGCTCCTTCCCCCGCCTCCGCCCGTCCCCCTCCCTCCCACCCCGCCGTCCCCGCCTCCCTCCTTGCTCCTTCCCCCGCCGTCGCCCCCTCCCCTGCCGTCCCCGACTCCCCGCCTCCCCCGCCGCCCCCACCGCGCCCGGCTCCCCCGCCGCCCCTTCCCCGGCGCCTCCACCCCCTCCACCGCCGACTCCGCCCCCTTCCCCGCCGCCCCCTTCCCCGGCGCCTCCACCCCCTCCACCGCCGCCTCCGCCCCCTTCCCCGCCGTCCCTGACTCCCCGCCTTCCACTTCCCCGCCGCCTCCGCCCCCTCCACCGCCGCCTCCGCCCCCGACTCCCCGCCTTCCCCACCGCCCCCTTCCCCTTCCCCGGCGATTCAATCGGGGCGGCGGCGGCTCCTTCCCGTGCGGCCGACTGTGCTGAGCGCGGCGGGCGAGGCGGAGATACGGAGCGGCCGGCTTCGGTAGCCCGCGCCGGCGGTGGAGGCTGCTACAAGCGGCGGCGGCGGCAGGCGGCCTAGGCGCGTGGCGGAGAAGCCCAGGGCGGTGCGCGTCTCCGAGGGTGGTGGTGACCCGACGCCATGGATTTTTCGGCCACCCTCCGAGGGTGCAGCGGCGGCCGGCGGTCCCGCGCGGTCGGGGCGAGCACGGGCTGTGGCCGGAGCCGGTTCGGCGACGGGCGAGGAGGCGCGTGGAGGCGGCTACGGCGGCGCCGTTCGGGGCGGCCCAGTGTCAGTTGCGTTGGAGTTGGACTGAGGGAGAGGGAGAGAATGAGGAGTGGGTCCCATGTGTCAGTTGCAGTGGAATGGATTTGAGAGCTTAAATTTGAGGGGTGCTGTTGGAGTAGATGCAAAAAAAACAGGGCCCTCAAAAGTAGGGGGAGCCCTCAAATCAAAAGTAGGGGCCCTGTTTTGAGTAGTACTGCTGGAGTTGCTCTTACGGTCCTAAGGTTGAATTGGGCGGTCGTGCGACCTTAGTGGCGAGTAGAAATATGTAATCAACAAGGGAAAATTGAATATATAGGACCAAGTTAAGAGTGCTTTGATAAAATAAGATCAAGTTTATTGTCCTTGTAAATATAGGACTGAGTTGAGTGCCTTCTTGCAAATATGGTATTTTTCCCATTTTAATTTCATTTTTATTTTCCGGCCCATTTTTCTCTACGTGAAATGACTCTTTTGCCCCAAATGAACCATTCCGATCCGCCATCCACGCCGTCCAGTCCCTCAAGCGCCTCACCTCCGCCGACCGCTCCCCGGCAGCCGTCGTCGCCGCGGCCTCCTCCTCCCTCGGCCGCCTCCTCAAATCACTTGTTGGATGCAGTCGTCTTGGTCCTTTCGCTCGTGCGCATTTCGTTGAGCAGGTCCCTGGCCGGCGGCGAAACCCTGACCTCCCACTCGGCGAAGTCCGCCTCCACCTCCGCTGCCTCCGCGTCCAGCCCCAGCCGCTTCAACCCCCTCGCCATCACCCTGCACACGTACTCGTCCGCCTCGCAGCCTCCCCTCCTCACCGCCGCCTCGTACACCCGCCACGCCGCGCGGCCCTCCCCTTCGCCCCCAGCGCGCGCACCAGCCTCGTCAGCTTGTACACGTCCTCCTCCCCCTCCACGAACCCGCCGCTCCTCTCCTTTTCCTCGAGGAACGCCTCCACGAGCGCGTCCACGGCGCCGGCGGCGGACTCGGAGGGCGGCGAGGAGGAGACGAACGTGGCGTAGAGCGCCGGGTCGGGCCGGTACCAGGGCTCGGCGCGCGCCACGTGCAGCGCGGCGAGGGCGAGGGACCAGTGGCCCTGGCGCTGGAGCTCGGCCATGGCGGCGACGAGGTCGGATTTGAGGAGGCGGCCGAGGGAGGAGGAGGCCGCGGCGACGGCGGCTGCCGGGGAGCGGTCAGCGGAGGTGAGGCGCTTGAGGGACTGGACGCCGTGGATGGCGGATCGGAATGGTTCATTTGGGGCAAAAGATAAAGGGCAAAAGAATCATTTCATGTAGAGAAAAATGGGCTGGAAAATAAAAATAAAATTAAAATAGAAAAATACCATATTTGCAAGAAGGTACTCAACTCAGTCATATATTTACAAGGACAATAAACTTGATCCTATTTTATCAAAGCACTTTTAACTTGATCCTATATATTCAATTTTCCCAATCAACAAATAGCAGGACCATTTCTCGCTCCTCGAGGAGTCAGTTGGTACTGGTAAATTAATCCACAAGGTGATGTGTTTTTGCATAGCATTGACAGGGACAGTTTACGCATCGTTATCAGAACATGGCTAGAGACGGGCCAAAATACCACCGGTTTTGCTACGTTCGAAAAAAATTGTTATCTGCTGTTAAAACTTTGACGTAGAAGAAAACGTACACATCGTAAATAAACTAAGAGAACACAAGAGAATTTTTAAATTTCTCTATTCTCTTACTTGCTCTTATTTTTCTTGCTTTTCTTACAAAAATTGCTACAAGACTTCTAAATATATAGGCTAATACTCTCCTACTAGTATACGTATTCGGACTTTAAGTTGAACACAACTTTAACTTGAGTTACACAGAGACGGATTCTACTTCGTCTTGAACTCTAAGTCAAAATTATTTCTAACAATCTCCTCCTTAATTTTGACTTGACATACACTAGTTTTAATCTCACTACATTATGAACTACCAGGTACGTCTCCACATGAAGCGTTCTACATGCAAGCTACATATAGGAACTCAACTTAACTGGCACAGGTTCATCCGGATGCAAAAATTCTAAAACATTGAGGCAGTCGGTCTCAACTACGACTTACTAAACTCATACTTGACACAGAACGGTGACACATCTCCTCTGTCTGCTGCGTTGGTTCGGGACGGCTGTGTTGCTTTGCTTCTCTCGGCGCTGACTTTTGCTGCTCCAGCTGTACGACGCGCGTGCGGAGGCCTCGGGAGCACCGCTCGAGACGAGTGCGAAACAGAATCGTCGAGACGATTTTTTCAGCGACTCAACTCTCACGCATTGAGACTAAAATTAGAGTATGTTAAGTCAAGATTAAGGGGGAGGTTGTTAGAAATAATCTTGACTTAGAGTTCAAGACGTAGTAGAGTCCGTCTTCGTGTGTAACTCAATTTGAAGTTGTGTCCAACTTGAAGTCTAAATACATGTACTAGTAGAAGATTATTAGCCTATATATTGAGAAGACTTGTAGCCAATTTTGTAAGAAAAGGGGGGTAAATAAGAGAATACAGAAATTCTCCTGTGTTCTCTTTGTTTATTTATGATGTGTGCATTTTCTTCTGATCAAAGTTTTAACATCTGCATTTGAAAAATTGTTGTCTTTCAGTCGATTTTGCGTGCCATCCGATCTGCATTATGATCCGTGCGTTCATTGATCTGATTCTTGGGCTTGTGTGTGTTGATGTTGGTTGTGGATTTTGTTTACGAATCTAATCCGTTACTTTTCAACCGGTTAGGAGTGAGCCTTTGGCAGTGATAGGTTCGGCTTGAGCTTCTGGCTTATTTTTCATTATTCATGAATTTTGTCTTTTTCTGAACTTTTGTCTTTTTGTTGAGCTTTTTTGCCGGTTCTTTTTTTCCCGTATTCGTTTGTATTATATATATTGGGCTAACATATTTTTTATATTTTAAAAAATTTTAAATTTAATTATGCTAAATAAGTCTCTGCCAGCTACAGTGTTTTTTTTCAACCAGCTACAGTATTTTCAGTCATAAGCCATAAACTTTTAAGCCGAACCGATCACCACCTTTTTCTCCGTTTCAATTGTTTTCTTTGTGTCACTCATCAATGTGGGTGTATTGTTTCCAGAGAGAGAGAGGGAGGAGAAACAAGGTGAAGAGAGGAAGCGAGCTGGTAGTCTCATTTCGCAGCGGATCGGCGGTGGTTGCAACCTGCAGTAGTTTGAAACCTAGCCATTTCTCGCTCTGCGCTCCTTGTAATTCCAGATTTGATCCCATCACAGTAAAATGGCAAATGTGGTCCCCTAGCGTGTTTGGAGACCATGCAAGAGAGATGATGCGGCTCACGGCCGTACGTGTTTGGATGTATGCGAAGCACATTATCACCTTGCCTTGAACTTTCACGATTCTCAGAATCATCATAACATTGTCCAATTGCTGCCAACGAACTTCTGGAGAGTTCGGCTACATCCCTAGAGCTTTCTTCTGTGGTGCCTGCCTGCATATTGAACAAGCTCCTCCTTTTCCTTCCCTCTGATAACGACTTAGATATACTTCCATTATATTCATCCAGTAACTCCATCTCAAGTAGCTCGAAAAGGCGCTTGCTCTTTCTGCTTGGTTTCAATGATTTGACATCTTGATTATAATAAGTACTGTTTTCCGATGCACAGCTACAGCTAGTGTTTACATCTGTATTTGAAAGGTCTTTGCTAGAGTTATGAAATTCTTTACTTTGGAGATTACTTCCCAAATCGGCTCTTGCTTTTTCCTCTACTATTTCATCAGCATGCAACTTCTGATTACTTAAAACCCGACGCACTGGCCTTCTGGCGCGGCGCCCGGGCACGCCACCTCCGGTTCGCACGGCCGTTAGGCGCGCCATCTCCCTGGCGCGGTCCTCAAACACGCCAAGGGCCATATTTGTCATTTCGCCGTGATTGCCGTGATCGTTTTGACTTCAGCTTCTGACTTATTTTTCACTATTTATAAATTTCGTCTTTTTCTGAACTTTTGGTTTTTTATTGAGTTTTTTTTCCGGTTCTTTTTTCCCGTATTTATTTGTATTATACATAATGGGCTAACATATTTTTTATTTTTTTAAAATCTAATTATGCTAAATAAGATTTTGTCAGCTACAATGTTTTTTCAGCCATCTACAGTGCTTTTCAGCCATAAGCCACAAAAAAACTCAAATGATCACCACCCAAATCTAGGATTATAGGGAGCATGGGGCCAAAAATAGCTAGGCTTCTAGTAGTTCAAATGTTTTGTATGTGTATTAAACCCTACTTTCTTTGTGTCTCAAATCATCTTTATCATTGTAATTATTAAGCTAACCTTATTTTCTATTTTTTTACACAGTTGACAATGACAATGAAATATTGTGTTGTATTTATTTGCTATTACATCAAAGCAGATCCTGCAAGCTGTGTTGAGTTGGGCTATATACCTAGCCTTGTATTGTTAATGAGATGATATATCAAAACCAGATAGTTGCGGCCCGTTAAGCAACACATTAGCTCAACCCAAAGAAAAATAGCGTAACACATCCAAGCACAAAAACAATTGATATGGCTCGTTCATGTTAGTTTTTTTATTTTAGTTTATAAATAGTAACAGCTTGTAAAAAATTTATAGAAAGAGACACTTGCGTGCGATTTTGATCGATATAAATGAAGTCACAGTAGTATACACTACAATCAATTGGTGGATCATACCTTAAAAAATAATTTGTTTAAAAGTTAGGTAATATAGAAAAAATAATTTACTATAGAAAAATAGTTTTTAAACATTAATACGAACATGGCCATAAAAGCTGTTGGATGCTAATCCGAGGGCAAAAAAAAATTTGATCGGAACTTAATAAAATTTCAGTCGGCTAAGCAAGTGACGCCCAAAGACGGCAACGAGAGACCCTACTTTCACCAAGAAAACTGTGCACGTGACGGCAACATGGCCATTTTTTTCTGCTGCGCTCTATCTCGCGCCTTTCTTAAAGGCTAACAGGTCGGGTCTACAAAAAAATAAATGTTGTGGCCTGCGTGACGCCCCGATTTGCGACAGTCCACACACGCCGCGCCGTTCCGGCCGCACATGCCGTATCGGCATCAGCACCCTCATATGTCACATCCGCGCCCAAACTGGCACGAAAACCACCGGACGGTGAAACAGAAAGACGGCGCGCACTGGGCCGTCTGGGCGGGCGGGCACGATCGCGCGGCACCGCCCGGTGGTTTCTGTCAGATTTGGCTCCGTCCTAATCGGCTTAAAATCTCGTTCTTCTTATTTTGATTACTATATTTTAGCTGTAAATATGATATAACGGCTATTCGATTTCTTAGAGTCAAAAAATAAAAAAAACTATTAAATCACCATAGGTCATACAAAGAAATAAAAAATAATAGAGCCAATGAACCAAAACATATCAAAATTAAAAAACCGATATATTTTAAGTCGGGAGTGTCTATACAACATTCGACTATTTTTTAGAATAAAACTAGTCAGATTTTGAGCTGTTAGATGGAGATCCAATATCCTAGATTATTTTTTTGCAGAAGGTATCATTTTTTTTGGAGGGAGGTTTGTATGGGTGGATCCGTTGGATCTCCATCTAACCTTCCAAATCAATCAGACTGATTTTATTTAAAAAATAGTCGAATGCAGCCGAAGCCACACTTAGAGCAGAACATTCATCCGCGCGGGCAGCACGCTGGTCCGGGGCTGTCGGTTCTGGTCGCCTCCCACCCCACGTTCCCCTGCCCCGCCGGTGTCGCGCCATCCCAAGACACCGCGCCGCGGCAATCCCGGGCAGTGCATGCATATGCGGCCTCGCTCCCAGCCTCGGCGCGGCGGCGGGGCGCTACGAGCCCCCACCACACCCACCCGTCTGCCCGTCCGTCCGCGCAACGTTTCTGGCCTGTCGTCCCCGTGCCGGCCGGCCGAGCCCGATCGGTCGGTACGTACGTGTGGGTAAGGTGGATGGATGATCGCATCGTGCCGACTTGTGGGAAGGATTGGGCTTGACTGTTGCCTTGCCCCCACGTGGAAAGGACGAGTCACGACGCAGTCTGCCCCGGTCGTTTTTCCCGGTCCAGCGTACCGTATCCTCGGCCTGGGCTAGTGCTGAGAATCTGGCTGGGTCATGGGTGCGCGCAACGCTTTAATCAGTCACACAAAGACACGGATTGTTTAATGAGAAACAGCTGCTCTTTCCCTGGATTAGCTAATTTTATGAGCCTGTAAGCGGCTTTGGTTTGTCCTGGAGTGGAGGCAGCTTCTCCCAGAAAAGCGATGCGACAAAGGTTTTTGACCAGGAAAGATGTGCTGTGTGACTGAGAGTTGCGAGTTGTGGGGCCAGCCTTCCCAGTCTCTAGTTAGATTGATGAGTTGATTAGGTTTTTAGGAAGCACCCAACAAATGGGATGGAATGGCATCTAGCATCAGAATAGGTAGCGTACGAGCACGATAAAGGGTTTGAGAGAAGTGAAATTTGGAACAGTGGTATTCTTCCCACATTTTTCAGTGGGGATTGAATTGTGGCCGATCTGGTGCTACTTTGCTGGGCATTCTGACCGTGCAACAAGGATGGAAAGCAGATCTTATCCTACATATACGGCGAGCATGGGGATGTGGATCGCATCAACTAACCCTGCGACACATGAAAAGTCCAGATCAGGAGCGAATGAATGCTTTCTTCCTAGGCATCTTAGGCCCCCACTGTTTGGATCAATCGGTTGGATATATACGACCGTAATAGCTAAACTGTTATCTCGCGCAGCTCGAATCTTCCAGATCAGTATATAAGGATTTGAGATATACACGAACGTCGGCCTCATAATCCGCACATAGCTCGGCATCGTGGCAATGTGTACCGACCAACGTTAAGATTCTTTTTTTTTTTCCGATTATAAGTAAGACGTGCACGCACCAAACGCAAGTGCACTCTTTTAGCATGTCTAAACATATGAAGATCAATATAAATACACAACCTCATAAATTTCTTGTTGAAGTGTCATGTAATAGATGTAAATTAGGATTTAAACCCTAATAGGTAGAGTTGTACATCTATAACTCAACCACTCTACTAAAAGGTGGTTCCCCAACAATGTTAAGCTTGGCTCAAGGGATTTAGAATATGCTTGCAATGTTGCCCACAACTTCACAAAATGGGGCGCATGAAATTGTGCTCGGTTGGGCAAAAAGAGTGTTCCTTCCGATCGTTGTTAAAACACCCCCACGTCATTGGTCTGGATTTGGAGATACTGGCTGCAAATGATGGCCAACTTGTCATATGCAAATCACAATTAAAGTTCGATCCAATTGTGACCTCGTATAATCGACTACGAACCAGGATTTAGTAGGAGGCAAGGCAAGCTGCCCACTCCTATCTACCTAGGTCATCCAGTCGAGGCAAAACGGTTGCAACTATCTACAGCAACCGACCAACCATCGAGCCACTTCTCCAATTCACTATTCCTCGGTGGCAAGGCTGGGCAGCCACCAGCAATCGAGCCACCGCATGATCATTGAGTTGAGATGCTACTAGCCATACTTGTGCACGTCAACAGTCTCAGAAAAGCGCCGTACGGCCATTTTTTCCAAAGGACTGCGATGTGAGTCACACATTTCCGGCGAGCATACGCACTAGTACTACTAGACAGGTAGGTTTTTGCGTTTGTGTGGCTCGGCCGCGCGCACGTCCGCCGCGGCAGCGCCAATGGCCGGGGAGAACCGGCCGGGGGGATGGCGATCACTGCCGCGACGCGAACCCACGAAGCACCAACCCCACACGCCTCGTATCCCAGGCCACTACTTTTCCGTTTCCAAGTGCTTTCTGCGTTTGCCTTTGTGCCGCGCCCGAACCACCTGGGCCACTAGTGCCCTGCCATGTCACCGCGGCTTTGTGGGCCCGGTGCCTTCTCGCCTGCCATGTCAGCAGCTCGGATCGAGCTCCAGGCGTGTAGGGTATTGGCGGGGTGGCGTGCTCTTTTTTTTTGGGTAAATTGTTTATCCCTTTGGTAATATTTGGAGCATCTCAGACAAGAAAATATATGGGGGTCTACCTGTTCTTTTTAATTTGATGTTTTTTTATTTTTTTATGGCATTCGAGATATAATTTTAATAGTTATTTTTATAACTTTATATTAATATATATATAAATAAAATTATAACGCTATAAAAGTATTTTGAACGAAAACTCTGATTATATATATTTTAGTAAATCTAGATACTTTGAAACAAAAAGTGGACGGCACGGATTCTAGCACGTCGAACAAAAACAGGGGAGGAGTAGTGCAATTATGTTATGTGTGGACAACTGAATCCGATATATATTTCGATGTGTGGAGATACCGTGCTTGGGGACGTAACAAGATTTTTCACGAGATTTTCGCTTTTCTGCACTTGCGGTGTGATGTTGACGTCTAACTCAATTCCAACCAATACCTACAAGATTTCGAATCTGCGTCGCAACTGTTTGCTTCTAATTAATATCAGGAGAAAAATAAAGCATATGAAAATGCAGTTCAATATTGTGATGGCATACATAGTATTGTTTGATGATCCTATTGGCATGTGAAAAACGTTGCTCAGTTTTGCTTGGAGCCTTCGACTAGTACTATAGAATTGTGCTACAGCTACGTAGGACCAAATGGATGGCACTTAAAAGCACCGGTGAAGAAATATAATAGCCCTCACAGCAAAGAATTGAATTGTGGTGAATCAAGTTGAATTGTGAGGGAAACCAACCATGCAAGTAAATGTCATCCATCCATATATATCCAAACTGAAGCCCAATCTATCGAACTTATTTAAGGGTGGATTCTTTTGAACCATGATTTATGATTTAAAATTTTTAATTCTGATAGTTCGTAAGAGATCACGAAGAGAGACAGTCACATGCAATTTTGACCGATATAATTAAAGTTGGTACAATGTATACTATAATTAACTAGTAGTACATATCTAAAAATATATTATTTAAAAATTAGTTATTATAACAAAAGTGGAAAGGGAAAACCAAAACTCTGACGAGCCCACCAAATCTCGCCTCAACGAAGTTGCACCCCGAAGATACCAGCACAAGTTGTGCAGCACTGCCTCTCTCCAAGGCAAAACCAATACATACACTTGATTTATTCCGTGATATATCCCATGAATATTCGTCCGATTTAATAACCCCTCTGCCCAACATGCGAATCGAGAGGAAACCCCAGGAAAAAGAAATTCCGAGCCAAAATTCTTTGCGCATAAATTTTGCGGCACCGGAGCCCCACATATATATACGCCACCAGCGCGCCTCCCCGTCTCTTGCACTCCTCATCACGCCGCCTGCTGCTTTCCTTTTGTTGACTCCTCCAACACGCACACCCCTCTCTGGTTCTCTCTGTTTCACCTCCCACTCCTCGTGCTCCGCTCGAAGGCTCAAGCTCGTGGATATGGAGTGGCTGCGCGGGAAATGCATCGGGAAGGGGGCCTTCGGCACGGTGCACGTGGCCGTCGACAGGGCCACCGGCCGCGCCTTCGCGGTGAAGTCGGTGGACGCCAAGGTCGCGCCGGCGGCGGCGATGGCGTGCCTGGAGAGCGAGATAAGGATCTTGAAGCGGCTCAGCTCGCCGTACGTCGTGGCGTACCTCGGGGATGACACGACGGGGGCGTCGAGGAACCTGCACATGGAGCTGGTCGCCGGTGGGAGCGCCGCGGAGGCGGCGGCGGCCGGGGGCGGACTCGGCGAGAGCGCGGCGCGAGGCGTCTTGCGGCGGGTGGCCGGCGCGCTGCACTACCTGCACGCCGTCGCCGGCGTGGTGCACGGGGACGTCAAGGGGAGGAACGTGCTTGTCGGCGGCGACGATGGCGGGTACAGCGGCGCGAAGCTCGCGGATTTCGGCGCCGCGAGGCTGGTCTCCGACTCGGCGGCGCCCCGCGGGCCGCGCGGGACGCCGGCATGGATGGCGCCGGAGGTGGCCCTCGGCGGCGTGCCGACACCGGCGTCGGACGTCTGGTCACTCGGGTGCACGGCGGTGGAGCTGCTCACCGGGAAGCGGCCGTGGTCGGAGCTCGGCAGCGCCTTCGAGGTCGGCGAGCTGCTGCTCCTCATCGGATTCGGCGGGAAACGGCCCGAGCTCCCCGCGTGCCTGTCCGACTCCTTCCGGGACTTCCTCGACAAGTGCCTCCGCCGGGACGCCGGCGAACGGTGGAGCTGCGAGCAGCTGCTGCGCCACCCGTTCCTCTCCGCGGATCCTCACGACGCGGGCGAGCCGTCGCCTCGAGCCGTTCTCGATTGGGAGGCCGCGTCGGACTGGGACTCCGAGGCATCGTCGGATGACTCGGAGGCCGACAGCGAGCACGAGGTGATGGCGCGCGCCAAGGGGAGGGTCGCCGAATTGGCATCAAACGGCCCGCGCGCAAGCTGGGGGCGGGAGTGGGAGGGCGGCCCCACCTGGGCGGTCGACACATGGGCCCCACGGCCCAGTCCCGAGATGTCAACCAATGCACCACCCCCATCCAACGCGGCCGCGGGAAATGGCAACGCGGGTGGGCCCGCCGTACGCGACGGCGTCCTCCTCCTCCTCCTCTTCGGCGGCGGCGGCCGCTTCTGCCGTGTGCACGGCTGTTCTTGCCGTAACAGCCACCGTGCGTACCATAAGGGCCTGTTTGGAACAGAGGAATTTCACAGGAATTTTGCAGGAATTTTACAGGAAACAGTTCAATTCCCGCAGGAATTGGGAAAAATTCCCGCATTCCAAACAGGGCCTAAATGTGGGCCTACAGTGGTAGGACTTGTTTGGCCGCCGTTGGCCGTTATGTCCGTGTTGGTGTCATGTATTCTGCTCTCGTATTTGATACAATCAAAGTTTGTGTTTAAGCAAGCAGCCGGTGAATTGATTTGTGTACGGTTTTTGTTGATGTTTTCCTCGTTGGTTTTGACTTTTGATGTTGCTGCTGATTGGGTGAGCGCCCATGGTTAGTTGGTCAGCGCGGCGTGTGGTGTGGCTGCTCGCTCTCCTCCTGAGCCAGTTTTGCCGTCGGCCAAGAGGCTGCGAGTGCAACCCATCGCTTGGCTTTAGGGCTTATAGACGCTTTCGCATATCCGGATGACATGAAGCTCGAGAGCGAAGGCTAATTATGGCTCGGCCGCCGAGCCAATTTCGTGGTTTCCCAGAAATGGTACGAATTCCGAGTTGACTAACTACTCCAATTTATGGAAAACCAATGTGCCTTTTTCCAGAAGTGGAGAAGGCTGAAGGCATTTACATGGTCGTATGATCAGGTATTCAGGTCCAGCAGCTGCAAAACGGAAGATAAATCGATTGAACGAAATGAAGTAATCTTGGAATGAATTGGTCTCATCCGTTCATCATCGAGATTTTTTACCTTTTTCACAGTATGCTATGTGTTAGCCCAAGTTGTATCTGGTCATGTCTGCTCAAAACTAGAAAATGCATATACAAGCGGGGTTCTGGAAACCGGATTGGCATAGCAAACCGGTTCCGTTTCTTGTTTGTAATTTTCGATTCTGAATTCTCCAGATTTGAATGTTTAGATGTACTAGTCTATTCTGCAAGAAAAACGAACTGAAGGGGGCTCTAGCCTAGAAAACTGGCCAGATTCAGAAAACCGGATACGAGAAATGGCTGAAAGAGCTAGACGGTCGTGCTCACAATTATAAGGAATTCCTGGCAAATCTTCCTGATATTCTCTTGTCGCAGCAAGATAGTTGCATCAATATCTCCGTGGCCCGTGCCATTCTGAATACTCGCAAGCACAGAGTATCACACCATTCCTGCTGAACCTGTACTGAAGCTGTAGTGCACATCAATCTGCATCGGGATCCTTGGGATCACACATCCGTAGCGCACTACCACGGCAAGAGCCTTCACGCCGATCTACCAGTACCACGGCCATCGTCATGCCTACACAACGGTCCCTGCGTACAGCACATTCCGGCAATCAGGAAGATACGCAAGTTGCCATGGATCAAGAAGAATTAGGTCATCTCTAGTAGTTGCCACCTCAAGAGGAGGTGAAGAAAGAGTATGATGTCTCTTAGGCTTTGTTCCAAATAGTTTTTAGTTTACGCATTGGCTTTTTAATATAGTTTTTTTTTCATTTACATTGTCCGGAAAAATATAATTATTATTTTTTAATTAAATATCTTAACCAAATACTAATATCCATTACAGTACCATCTCAGCTAAAAACCATCCGTCATAACTAAATTAAATAAGGTCTTATGCAAGTGACAATTTGGACATACAAACTATGGCACAATAGAGATCGTGAGAGGGAAAGTTGTAGTAAAAATAATAATAAAAAATAGTTACAAGAACGATAATGAAGACAGATTGTTGGACACGTTCTGAGGTAGGATCCTTAAAGATGACGAAACGAGACGGACTTTTATGGATGCCTAAAGCATCAGTTTTTATTGCAAATCAATGGGATGCCATGCCCTGCCTACCATGCTAATAAATTCGCCGTATCAATCAATATCCAGACAGCAAGTGACAGATCCAATGGGTACAGCGTAGTATTGCAGCCGTATCCAGCATCACAAGGGATAAATGCAAGTCGTGCGGCGCGATAGACTAAACACCGCATGTTACTGCAGCTGATCAAACAACATGGGTACCCATGACATGCGCAGTTTATACCACGAGAAAGGCTTCAATGCTTCATACCGATCCGCCATGGATCGGTACAAACATTACGGCAACAAGGACTTGGCATCAGCATTCATTGCTGCAATTTACGAACTATGGAGGCGTCATGCCTGTGTAGCATACTAGTACAACTACCATGATATATATGCTCCATGTAGATTTTCCCAGCAGCACACATGGAGTACATCGCCTTACAGTAATAAAGGTTCGGATATTACTGGATCTGCAAAAAGTTTAGAATCTCATTATTGCAAGCCAGGAGAAGATGAGTGAAAAGACATCACCATCCCAGTTTGGACGACTCAAGCCGTGCCCATTCCAGGCACTCCATCCCAGATAAACAAAGTTTTAAATGGCATGGAGGAGATGAGTGAAAAGACATCACCATCCCAGATTTTGGACGACTCAAGCCGTGCCCATCCCAGCCACTCCATCCGAGAAAAACAAAGTTTAAATGGCAGTCTATTAACCGAGAACCCCAAATAGATGGCTGACACAACTCAAAACTTTGCCTAACACAAACATTCATCCCACAGAAAACACAATGAAAAATTTGTGAAAGGAAGATGAACCTCGACCACAAAATGAATGGAATGGCACTCATTTGACACTCGTTCGAGTATACCAATGCTCCCTAGAGCATAAGATGCAACGGCGGGTGCTTTCACTCTTTGACATCCGTCTTATCATCTGCTGCAGGCGTCTCATCTTTCTCTGTATTTTCCTCCTTTTTGGCCCCGGTCACCGTTAACTTCTCTACCAACCCAGCAGTAGAGGAGACTTCCTCGTTTTCTTTCACCTCATTCTTTCCTTGCTGCTCAGCAATCTCTTCTACAGTATCCTTGAATTTCTTGCAGTCTGAAACAGAATCATGGAAACAGTAAGACAACAAACCCAGAAGAAATGACGCGGCTGTCAACAGAGATTTGCTAGGCTATGACTAAAATAGCATCAACTTGCAGGGATTGTTATTTCTAACAGGTGCAGCAGCAAACACAACAGTTAAATTCAATTCATATAAAGCTTTCAATTTTCAAACCAAATGGACAGGAGAAACTAGTAAACTCACAAATTCCAAACTAATTGGCATCAACAAAAATTTGCATCAGAGGTCCCTAAGGGATACTGTTATAGATTTGTAGATATCAATCAAAAGTACAATGCTAACATGCATACCATAACTTCAAGCATATTATCACTAGAAACTTGCATCAGAGGTCCCTAAGCTTTTAGCATAGTGCCAATTAGGTCCTTGATCTTGTTAATGAACTTATCAGGACCTTAAACTTGTAGTATCCTGCCACTTATAGGTCCATAAAATTGCAGGCTGTGTCACTTCGATTATTGCGACTTGATTAGCCAAAATGCTGATGTGAAAATGAGAGTTGTGAAACTAATGTAGATCATTTAGATGGATGATACATGCAGCAATTTGGGGATACTGTGACTTCAATTAGCTAAAAATCTTTGGCGTGGCAGCTGAATGGAGGTGTGAAATTAATGCCAATTATTTAGAGCGATGATGCATGCGGCAATACGAGGGTTACATGTTGGCAAGGTTTTAAAACTCGGTAACCGTTACTCGCTCGGTCACCTCACCTTATAGTGATTATATGCTAATCAGCCTTGTACTTGGTCTTGTAACCTCGGCCTTGTAACCGGTTTTTCTATTTTAATAACGGATTTATATATGTATATTCATTAATTCATATAAAATCAAAGCCACATTTGATGCTATTTCTATTTTGGAATGGAGGTAGTAATCAGCAACATAGATTTGCTTTGGACAAATAACAACATGAAATAAAATATAAATGCACATTTCCTTCTTAATCAGCAAATTTCCTTCTAAATCCACCAACAAAGTAGATAGTGTGCCAGTTTTGGAAAAGCAACATCCAAAATAGACGTGTATGGTTAATACTAAAAGTGAATAGCATATGCTCAGCAAATAACCTTACTATTAAACCTTCCTCTTTGAACAACACCAAAGTGTTGCTACTCATCTATCACAGTAATGCTTAAGGCTGAAAATTCAGTTTTATCAGCTATTAAGCTATGTGTTCCAATGACCGTTGCTATTTTCCAGTCTTAAGACTCTCTCCTAGGCTGTGGGCTTAATTGAGCGTGGGCTGCCTTCATTAGACATTTAGACTCAAGTCACTTGACTAGCCAGTAGCCACTCAGCGAGTACACAGCCTGTTAGCCGATTAACCCGAGTACTCGCCCGGTTATACCGGTTGAACCGGTTAACTACTTGTTTTTGCCTGCATGTACTCGGTGAGGGGACCTGGTCCAAGTACCTGAGCGAGTACTTGGCCGAGTAGACCTGGTTTTAGAACCATCCATGTTGATCAACATCAGTTCTGTATCTTTAGTCCGCTATCACCTTGGCACTTATGCTATTTGAAAAAGGCTGAAATGGCCTGTGTCACACAATTTACAGGTTTTAGGGACCCGAAAACTTAATTTTCAAAGTTTTCAGACCTAAGTGGCACTTTGACACAAGTTTAGGGACATCTAGTGCTATCTCAATCCATCATACGGGTTTCCACTATTACTGTATTGTGTGGAAACAAAATTCTTTTTGAAATAGCTATTTTCCCCAAAAATGTTATACTATGAAAAACACTTGAACTACAGCAGAGTAGCAGACAGCCTGTAATTGTTCCAAAAATAATAAGCAAGAATAACAAAAGAAATTTCTAAGGATGTGCAAACATCAGGAGGTAACAGTGCCATACAAGACTGACGGTAAGCACATGCAAAACAAAGTCAATGATGGGTACGATGGCGGTGCTACGCCAATGACTGGTCATGACAGAATACACCTAGTGCAACTGATAATGGCTATGACGTTTAAGGTCTAAAGGTGGGTGATACCCACAAACCTGAGCTATGGCGTTTAAGGTCTAAAGGTGGGTGATACCCACACTAGATCAACCTGAAATACAAAATAGTGAATCAAATCCAAGGTGCACAGCAAACTTTGCTTGTGACCACACAATTGATAGATACATAGCTGATAGTCGATCAGCCCTATTGAACAATGCACGATAAAACTAAAACAAGCAAGCCGCAGAGGGGAAGGAAGGCATTATAGGATGCTCAGTGCTCACTCTCGACGGATCCGAAGCGGATGGCAAACATCTCCTCCTTCAGCTCACCGTCGGCAAAGTCCAGCGCGTGCCAGACGCACGACTTGTCGCTCCCCGCGTGCTCCTGCATCTTCGTCGTCGCCACCACTGCACACCGAAAAAAAAAAAGCAAAACCCTCAGATGTCAAAGCCCACCCATCCATCCAGATCGAAACCACCCAAAAATTCGCGAAAAAAATTTATAAGACGATGGGAGTACCGAGGTGATTGGCGCAGATCTTGAGTGTCTTGGCCTGGCGCATGACGAGCCGAACCTTGGCGGTCTCCTTGCGTTTGAGCAGCTTGACGGTGCCCGTGCCCCGCTCCTTCCACTGGTTCCCCTCCTTGTCGAATCGGTACAGCTTCGCCTTCCTGCGGACACAAGCGCCGAACCCAACGCATCGTCAGATCAAAAGCCGAGAACGATCGGATCGGGCCGAGGGCGAGGCGGCGGCGGCGGCTTACATGTCGAGGAGCACGTCCTCGTCCTCCTCGCCGGTGGTGACGGCGACCTCCTCGAGCTTGACAATGGGGGCGACCTGGGCGCCGGTGTCCTCGTCCTCGCCCGCCGCCGCGGCCTCCTCCTCCTCCTCGCGGTGCTCCGCCGGGTCGGCCATGGTGAGAGTGGTAGCGGGTATGTGTTGGGGGCCTGCGCTTGCTTGCTCTGCTACTACCGTTTGCTGCGCGTTGCGGCCGCGGCGTTGGGGAGGGCTGGGGGAGGGAAGGAACTCCTGTGGGATTGACCCCATTGAGAGGAAATGGGTACACCCTCGGATGACGTCCACGTCGCCCCTCCGCCCGAATCTCCGCGCGACGCCTCTCCCGTTTCTCTTCGCGCGGGCTCCTCTTCCTCGACCGCGTCGCTGCCGCCGACCCGCGCGCCTGCCACGCCGCCGACCCGCGCCACCGCCGCATCCTCCGCCTATTTCGCGCCGACCTCCTCCCCGCTGCGCTCGCCCCGCGTCGCCAACGCCACCCTCGCCGCCGCCCTCTCCTCAGACCTCGTCGCCGCCGCCAACCCGCGCGCCATCAAGTCCTTCGCGCTCTCCTCCCGCGCCTGTCACGCCACCGAGTCGCGCCACCGCCGCATCCTCCGCCCGTTCCGCGCCACCTCCGCAGCCGCCGTCGACCCCGTTGGATAGGTCTAGCTCGGCGAGGTTGGGGCATGCGCCGAATCCCCGGGAGCGGGAGAGGTCCACAGCGGCGGCGACGCGGTCGAGAAAGAGGGCGGCGAGGATGGCGTTGGCAACGCGGGGCGAGCGCGGCGGGGAGGAGGTCAGCGCGAAACGGGCGGAGGATGCGGCGGTGGCGCTGGTCGGCGGCGTGGTAGGCGCGGGAGGCGAGCGCGCAGGAGTCGATGGCGCGCGGGTCGGCGGCGGCGACGCGGTCGAGGAAGAGGAGCCCGTGCGGAGAGAAACGGGAGAGGCGTCGTGCGGAGATTCGGGCGGAGGGGCGACGTGGACGCCATTCGAGGGTGTCCCCATTTCCTCTCAATGGGGTCAATCCCCAGAGGAGTTCCTTCCCTGGGGGAGAGAGGGTGGGGTGGGGTGGGGGCGTGCGCGGTCGAAAGGGTTCGGCATTGGGGAAAGTAGAATACAGCTTGCCTTAGGGCAACTTCAATGGTCTGAGTCAGCTAGCTATATGCATGTACACATCAGCATATATCCTATGTACAGAAAAGAGAGTATGCAAAAAAAAAAAACCGAGCCAGCTCTTCCTTAAGCACTAGTCTATAACGCCAAACGAGGCAGCCTCTATAAATTATGTGTGTGCATGTAAGCATCAAATAGCTATCCTTATAGATAGTTCTTTAAAATGCTAGCTTTAGTGTGTACTATATAAATGATGCGGAAGTCTTATAGTTAGTTGCTAGTTAAAACCATTGGAGATGCCCTTACGACTTAGCAAGCGGGCAATTTTAGGCTCAACTCGTTTTGGTTTAGGTTTCTAACCTTTTGATTTATTTTTTATTATTTAATAATTTCGTTTGTTTGTTTTTTTAACTTTTTTGTTCTATTTTTTCCTTATTTGTTTGTACTGTTCGTGACGGACTAACCTGTTTTTTCTATTTTTAAATTTTTTTAAATTTAATTACGTCAAATAAGCCACCGTCAGTTACCGTGTTTTTTCAGCCAGCTACAGTGATTTTCAGCCAAAAGCCACTCAAAATCAGCCCTTTTGAGCAGGGCAAGTCCTGTCCTTTTTCAACTTTCAACTTTTGTTTTTAACTTTTAACTAGAGTGTCTTTTTAAGATGGTGTCTGTTGTGGCTACAAGCCAAACAGTAGAGAAGGGGACTCATAAAAGAGGAAGATGGGAGCCAGATCTATGGGATAGTTGGTCATAATGAGAGGATGTCTCTCCTCCTGCCCCTCCTGGGGGTTTATATACTTGAGTGGGGTAGAATGGGAAATCCCCATTCTACCCCTTAGTACTTACAAAGGATGAGGGTACATTGGTATATTTACACTGGTATATTCCTCTACATTATTGGGCCTATTACATATTGGACTAGTTGCACGGCCAAGTCACGGGGGGTTGGGCCACCCCCACAACAGGGTCTATTAGTTAATTGTAGTACATACTGTATCAACTTCATTTATATCGGTAAAAACCGCACGTGAGTTTCAATTACTCTGTAATCTCTCGCACGAACAGCCCAAAAGCCAAAAATCGCAGCCAAAAGCCATAAGCTTCAGCAAAAAAAATAGGCCCTGAAATTGATGTTGTTTTTAGGTGTGTCTTTTAACTTATTATAAGAGAGATTAAGAGAGTAAGAGATATTTATGTTAAAAAGTTACTCTATTTAAAATAATTCCTGTAGTAACTCCTACAAATATCTCATAGAAACAACCTTAAGAAGCCACTCTGTTCAACTTCTAGCTTCTAAAAGTCAAAAGACAGAACTGTTTAGAACATGGCCTTATTATTATTATTATTTCGGTTATGCTAAATCACATTTGCCTGAAAATCACTTCTCAATCAAATTTTTAGTCCTAAGATGTTCTTTGAGATCTGTGCTGTATGTTTTGAGCCGTTGGGCTCGATGATGTTTGGTTGTGGTTTTCTTTTTTGGTACCCAATCTACACGAAATCAAACTTGTTAAAGTACACAATCAAAAATTCGTGTGTTTCGACTTCTATTCCTCAATTCCTCTTCAGCGTGTGCAAGCGAAGAGAGAGAGAGAGAGAGAGAGAGAGAGAGAGAATAAGTGGCTAGAGGGGAGCAGTAGGCGTGCGATTCGGTGGCATGTGGTGGTTCCCAGTGGCGGTAAGAGGATTCACTGCTACCGCAATTGGGTATGAAGCTTGGAGGGGATAGGTCTCTACGTAGTGGGAGGGGAGATTCGGCAGTGTGCAGGTGTTACCGATGATGCTAGAAGGCTTTGCAGCGACCGGAGACCGATGGGGTGGTCGGTTAGGAGGTTGTGTTTGTCTCCAGAGTTTTTTCTTCAAGTTTGGTAAGACGCACATTCTCTCTGGTATAAAGTTGCATCGGAGTTGTGCATTATATGCAGTGCTTCTTTACATGTCATTTTTAGTATAATCTACTTGCAATTGAAATTTTCCTTATAGTTCTTGTCTTATTTTTAGAAGTCCTTCAAGCAAATAATAGTTGTGATATTGTATCTCCATCTTACTGAACACCTATATGTATAATTCATTGCCATTGGAAAACCTGCATAAGAAATAAACAATGGTGTATGTTAGCATAACAATTAATATTCATTTTCTACCTATCTTTTGTTGGGGTTTCACCAAGACTACTGCATTTTTGTCTAGGTTAGAAAATATTTTTCTCTATTTTATGTTGAGGTTCACCTAAGCTAATACTTACTACAATTTATATCTCTGTCTTGTATCAGGGTTCACCAAGGTCGCTACAATTTTGTCTAGGTTATAAAAACTTTTATCACTATTTTCTATAGGGTTCACCTGGGTTACTACAATTTTGTTTAGGTTAGAAAATTCTGTTTTTTGTAGGGATTCACCAAGGTTAGGATAGTTTCGTCTAGAATAGAATAAGTTCTTTTGTCTTTTTGTAGGGTTCATCAAGGTTAGGATTACTTTGTCGATCTCAAAATATTTTCATCGATATGTATGCTACCTTTTTTGTATACTTCTATTTTAGGGCTTTTTCTGTTTCTCTAATATTTTCTTGGTCTACCTTTTTTATTTACTTAGAGAGTTGTATGCTGCCTTGTTAGCCAAACTACACAGTTCACAACCCACCACGTTATTGTGACTGAGATAGTGATATTTTTAATTTTCAGTATGAAACTTATCATATTAAGTTATGTGAGTCATCTAAAGATTAACTCAGATTTGATAGAATTCATTGTGTTGCTTTCTTTTGAGTTTCAAAACTCATGTTGAGGGCCTGTTCATATTGGTTTTTGGCTTTAGCTTATGAATAGTAACAACTTGTAGAGAAACTTGTAGAGAGAGACTCTCATATGTGATTTTAGCTAATATAAATAAAGTCACTATAGTCTGTACTACAATTGACTAGTAGATCCCGCCTTGAATAAACACTCTATTTGAAATCTATGTACTATAAAAAAATTATTTACTATAAAAAAGTAGCTTTTAGAAGTCAATATGAATAGGACCAACCTAGTCTTAGGGCTATCATTATTTTAGTTGGAAGGAATTGTAGGGTAATTGGTCAGGACATTTTTCTTATTTGGAATTTTCATACTTATATATGAATTTTTGCTAACTATGGACAGCGAGGATGTTGTAGTTTGCTATTTTGGTTTTGCTAATTCTTAAGTTCCTAAAATTTTCTTATCTCCCAGTCATGTAAAATTGCATAGTACTAAACCTAAAATTGCATTGCTATGTAATGTGCCATTTTAGTACAACTTTACTGCAATTTTTAGTTCCATTTTTTATTTGTAGGGTTCGCCTAGGTTTACTTTATTTTCGACTAGGTTAGAACTTTTTTGGTCATTGTATTTCATAGTGGTTCACTAACCTTTTCTTGGTCTAGGTTAGAATAATTCTTTGTTTCATTCTTTGTAGGGTTCGCCTAGGTTTACTTTATTTTCGACTAGGTTAGAACTTTTTTGGTCATTGTATTTCATAGTGGTTCACTAACCTTTTGAGGGGAGTGGTTATGTAGGAAGTGAGGGGGAGTGATGAGAGTGGTTAGATTTTTCATCCATGATAGAGAAAAGTGACTGAAATTTTGTTTAGTCACTTGAGGAATAGAGAAGCCCTTGCTATTTTAGCTGCCAGTTAGAAAGTTGCAGAAAATTTGTATATGTATTTGTAGGACTTCAATGGGCAACAGAAAGGGAGGGAAAAAACAAATAGTGTAACTACGACACATTTAATTACATCACTGTACGAGTGGAGGAAAATATTGCAACATTCGAATACACACAGAGCACAAAGTAATTACATCAGTTGCAAAATCATAGAAATTAAAACATAGGATTATAACATTCATCATCTTACATTCTCGATTGCATACATACACATGTAGTTACATTTCCAATTGTCTAAGTAAATCTTAGATGTCACGGGTGGGTCAACACCAAAAACTTGTACTAGTTAGATAGACCAAAAACCTAGGGTTTCAACAACCCAAGAGAGAAGAAAGAAAGGAGAAGAAAATTGTCGTCTAGACCCTTTTGGTCTAAAGTACCAAAATGTAGCACTCATCGAGATACTAGGACCATTTGGGACTAACCGACACCTCTCGCTTTAGTGGGCTTCATTATTTGGCAAAAACCAAGCAAACACCACTTCAGAATTTCACCGAGCTTACCAGAACCAAAGGAGAACCGAACCACAATGCCAAAATAACCCTAGGGACCTTTGGTCCATAAGGGTAAACCCTTTTCCACCATGTATAGTGGAATGAGAGGGGGCCATGGATAAGACCAAGCCAGGAGGGAGAGAGAAAGAGGAGACCATGTCCATTCTCTGCATAACCAAGCTACTAGAGCAAGATAGGAGGTGAACTCACTTCATCTCCACCATGAATTCATCTTGGCATGAATTCAGTATGTTCCAGTTTAGGCATGAATTCATCTTGGCATGTCTTGTTAGTCACTGCACGATTCATTAACATACTGAATTGCTAATTGAATCATGATTCTTGATGCGATTAGATATCTACATAGCTAGGAGGCATCTCTAGTTCTTCCTCGTCCTACACCCAGCTCACCTTCTGCTCAAGGCATTCCTTCCAAAAGGCAGCAACCACAACAGCCTTCCACAAGCCTCAACCCGAGCTCCTCCTGCTCTCTCCAGCGAGGAATAAGCATGCAAGAAACTGCCCAGCTACGGACAGCGACCAAGCAGCGCCACCGCCGGTGGCACCAGAAACAACAACCCCCGTCTCCTCCGGCCGCCCCCAGTGACAACGACCAGCAGCCACAGCCGAGCGCCAACGGCCAGGTGTCGACCGAGCCACCGAAGCGAGCGCCCCTGACAGCGCGGGAGCGACTGCGTGCAACACGCGTGCTGGGCAAGTACGCGGAGCCGGGGGGCGGGCCGTCGTCGAGCAAGGGGTCGCCCAAGACGCCGGAGTTCGAGCGCCAGGTGCTGGACGTGCTGCGGGAGACGGACGACGGCGGCAAGAGGGCCTATTTGAACTCAACTCATTAGTTCCCAACGGTACTCGTTGTGAGAAAATATACACATACTTTCTTCCTTAGAATGATATACGCACACGAGTAGATAGGACAAATAAACACAGTAGATTTTTTCTTTCCGGTGACGCATATCATTTTCTTCTCTCTGTTCTATTCACTCACAACTCCAAATGTTTAATAGATTACATGGCTTAAATAAGCCTCATGCACACACAACATCCACGCACATACTAACACCACTAACTTAGCCCTATTCTCATGCCTTCTGGAATCTCTTCATGATCTGCATGACTCGGGCCTCTACTAAACTATTTACACTGCTCCAGGAAAGATGGAAACTGAAGACAGTGGTGTGAAGTCATTGCCACTGTGTGTAGCAAAATGAAGAAGCTGCGTGTGGCAAGAAGAGAAGGTCGCTGCGTGTGACAAGAAGAGAATTGAGGCCGCTGCATGTGGCGAGAAGAGAGGGCTAATGCGTACAGCAAGATGCTGCTGAGTGCGGCAAGAAGAAGAGGCTGTCGCGTACGGCAAGAAGCGGGTGATCCATACCGGTGATTATTTATATTAAGATTAGGGGGAAATTGTTGGTTATAATCTTGACATGTAAATAGTTTAGCAGTGTGTGTTCGAGTACTCATGGTAGTCGAGTACTTGCGCGGAAGTTGGACATAGCCGAGTGCAGTCGGAGCATCCATGTGCCGAAGGAAGTCGAAAGTTGAAGCGCCGTGAGAAGCGGTATTAGCCGTAGTTGTATATGTGGTCGACAGTCTACATGTGTGTGGTCGTAAGACTATGTACCTAACATGGTCGTAAGTAGTTGTGAGATGTCCGAGTCATGCGGATCGTGGAGAGATTCCAGGAGACATGAGAATAGGGCCAAGTTAGTGGAGTTATTGGGTGCGTGGAGGTTGTGTGTGTGCATTAGACTTATTTAAGCCATGCAATCTGTTAAGTATTTAGAAGAGTAGGGAGGATAAATAAACACAAGAGACTTTTTCTTTCCAGCAACGCATGCCCTTTTCTTCTCTCTATTCTATTCACTAGCAACTTCTCCAAATGCTTAACAGATTACATGGCTTAAATAAGCCTCATGCACACATGACCTCTACGCACCCACTAACTCCACTAACTTGGCCCTATTTTCATGCCTCCTGGAATCTCTCCATGATCCGCATGACTCGGACCTCTTACAACTACTTACAACCACGTTAGGTACATAGTTTTACGACCACACACACAGACTATCGACCACACAAAATCTTACGACCACACACACAACTACGGTAAAGACTGCTTCTCACGGCGCTTCAACTTTCGACTTCCCTCGGCACATGGATGCTTCGACTATACTCGGCTATGTCCGACTTATGCGTGTGTACCCGACTACTACGAGTATTCAAACACACATTGCTAAACTATTTACATGTTACGATTATAGCCAACAATTTCCCCTCTAATCTTGACATGAATACTCACCGATACGGATCACCCACTTCTTGCCACACGCAGCAGCCTCTTCTTCTTGCCGCACTCAGCAGCATCTTGCTGCATGCAGCAGCCCTCTCTCGCCACATGCAGCGGCCTCAATTCTCTTCTTGCCACATGCAGCGGCCTTCTCTTTTTGCCACACGCAGCGGCTTCACCTTGCTATACACAGCGGCAATGACTTCACATCACTATCTTCGGCTTCCATCTTTCTTGGAGTTTGTCATCACTCGCAACCTCCACCTCGCATGGAGTCTGCCACGGCGCCACTTCTAGCCTCCACTCATGGAGTTTGCCGTTGGTGCGCCCGTCATCGCCATACCACGATGATCATGTCGTCGTTGTCGGTGTGCACGTCATGTGCGAATCTGGCACACCATGCTAGCCTCGCCATGGTCGCGCGGACCTTCGCAGCTGTGCTCCTGAGCACATGATGCCGCAGTCGTCTTGTCGCTAGCACCTATGCACCTCCGCCTGATGCGCGCCGCAGTGCATGCCACCACGCCGATCAATGAGTCATCGCCAAGTAGCTTCTCCTTGCACCTTGAAGCTCTGATACCAATTGTTGGAACTGAACTTATCAGTTCCGATTGCTACTCACCATGAGAAAATGCACACATGCTTTCTTCCTTAGAACAACACACGTATACGAGTAAGGAGGACAAATAAACACAAGAGATACCTTTTCTTTTCAGCGATGCAAAACCTTTTCTTCTCTCTGTTATATTTACTCGCAACTCCTTCAAATGCTTATTAGATTACATGTCTTAAATAAGCCTCATGCACATACACGACCTCCACGCACCCACTAGCTCCACTAATTTGGTCATATTCTCATGCCTTCTAGAATCTCTCCACGATTACTTACGACCATGTTAGGTACATAGTCTTACGTCCACACACGCAGACTGTCGATCACACATAGTCTTACGACCGTACACAACTGCGGCTAAGACCGTTTCTCACGGTGCTTCAACTTCCGACTTACCTCAAAGCATGGATGCTCCGACTGCACTCGGCTATGTCTGACTTCTGCACAAGTACTCCATTATCAGAGTACTCGAAAGGGCCGACAGGAAGCGGTCCAGGCTGCTCGAGGCGCAAAGCATCCTGTTCGACAACAGCAAGCGCGACCTGTCAAGGATGGGTGGACGTTCGGGACGGGCTCGTCATCGTCGTCTCCTTCGTGCTCATCACCACCCTCATGTTCGGGACAACCTACCTGGTGTGGGAGCTCGCCGCCATACATTTCGACGAGTACTAGTCTCTCTAGCTTAGCTTGGCTGATGGATCGTTATTCCATAAAGGGTGTGTAGCTGCAGTGCTTGATGATGATCAGACGATGAGATTTTTGCGTGGCTCTGGACCAATACCATACTGCCGGCCAGTGGTGGATCCAGGAAATTTTTTTGGAGGGGCTGAAGTAACTTCAGCTCGACCTCAGCCCCTGCTGCATTATACATCCATGCTAAAAATTTATGGGGGGCTCCAAGGGTCCGGTAGCGGTAGGGGGGGCTCGAGCCCCCCGCCCCACCGCTGGATCCGCCCCTGCTGCCGGCTATTCTGTCCGTTTTTTTTCTCTCTATTTATGCCTGTCGTAGGGGTGGCCCCCACCTAAGCCCAGCAGGCCTGTTAGGAGGTTATAAGAACCAGAGTAACATGTGTAATGACATAAGTGCCCCTAATGGGGATGTATGGATGTAAGGGCATAACTGTAAAAGTATACCCCATGTGAATATATATATCAAGATGAGGGGGAGGGTGAGACAGAACACTCCCACCTCTCCACTACCATCTCTCTCTGTTTGGTCTGTAGCCATAACAGTTGGCGCCGTCCGTGGGGAGGACAGGAGCAAGCCTGAAGACCGAAGAAGAAGGATGGCACCGAAAAAAGCTTCGTCGGCGGCGGCGAAGGGAAAGAAGACGGCTGGGTCGGAGCGGCGCGTGAATACCAGGGCTTCGGCATCGGCCGCCGAAGGAGCTGGCGGCGGCGTAGGCGCGGTGGTCGCGGGCGTCGACACTCGCGCTACAACGACCGGCCCCGCCAGCGCCGCTACAACGACAGCCCCCGCCGCCCTCGCCGGCAGCACGGATTCGACGGCCGGGGGTAGCCGCAACGAAGCATCCGGCGGATCCGGAGATCGTGCGGCGAGGGTCCCTGCACCGACCTGCCCGCTGGGTGTTCTGGCGGCCCCGACAGCACCTGCGGTGGAAGGCGCCCTACTAGCAGCCCTCAACGCGTTCCAGCAGGAACTAGGGGACCTTCGCGGAGCCGTCCGAGATATACAAGAGGCTCGGAGCCAACAGGCCGCGCCACTAATCGCGCCCGAGCCCACGCCGGAGGGGACGGACAGTCGCGAAGCCCCCGCGTCTAGCCGCGTGCCGCTGAGACGCGTAGATCCGGAGTCCCCGCTTTTGGCGGAGCTGCAGCAGGCGGCATGGCCCGAAGACTTCAAGTTCCCTAGCGCCGTCGACTCGTACAAAGGCGACACGGACCCCCGTGAGTTCGTGCGCGTGTACGAAACTGTGATCGAAGCCGCGGGCGGAGACGGCACCACGAAGGCGAAGGGACTCCCCCTCGCGCTGCAAGGAGTGGCGCTCTCTTGGTTCTTTACCATAGAGCCGGGCTCCATCTACGCGTGGGAACAGCTTCGCGTCCGCCTTCACAACAACTTCCAAGGAAACTACGTCCAGCGAGTCGATACGGACCAACTCTTCGCCGTGAAGCAAAGACCCTCGGAGAAGCTCCGAGACTACCTCAAGCGCTTCGGCAAGATCCGGTGCCAAGTAAAAGACATTAATGAAACCACCGTCGTTAATGCAGCCATACAGGGCCTTCGTCCGGGCCCGATGGCCGAGTACAACGCGCGGAGGCCAATCAAGACAGTCGCCAAGCTCTTCGACAAAATGGACGAGTACGCGCGGGCGGAGGAGGATGCGCGAAGACGCAGCATTACCGCCCTCGGCCTCGCCCATGAGGAGCGCCCCCCGCGCGGAGTGGGGGCGGGTGGTCCCTCCTCGCAGCAGGGCCGCAGCCGAGAGCCCCGAGGAGGCCCTCCCCGAGGCAGCGATGCCGGGGTACAGGAAGGCTCTTCAAGGAGCAGGCATAAACCTCGGCGCCGCCGGCGCAGGTCGCAGGCGGCCCATCATGTCCTCGACACCGAGAGCGCCCGCCAAGGACCCGACCCCGCCTCATGGAGGGGAGACCGGGGATCGGAAGGCGGACTTGATTGCGGCGGCCAACCCCACGCAGAACAAGAGCTCCTCCACTATGGCAAGTGGTGCGAGGTACACGGCTACGGTGATCATTACACAAGGGCATGCACCGCGGTTATGGAGCTGCGGAGGGTGATGGCCGGGTCTCGGGCTCTGCCTTCTCGGCCCCTCGCTGGAGCCCACGCGGGGCACCCAAGGGGTAGCCCCATACGAGCCACCGCAACGGAGGGCGGGCAGCATCGCACCGTCGGCGTCATCACCGGAGGCTCCTCCTCAAAAGCCCCCGGGGAGCAGCCGCAACTGTGGATGCCGCCCCGCAACATCACCTTCGACTTCAACGACCCCAGGGGTGTGGAGTACCCTCATCAAGACCCTCTAGTCATCCAGGCCCACATAGCCCGCTGTGACGTCAGACGCGTCCTTGTCGACGGGGGAAGCTCTGCGAATATCTTGTTCGCAGAGGCCCTCGACCGTATGGGGATCCCCCGAAGCTAGCTAGAGCAGCCAGGAGCTCCACTTCAAGGCTTCGGGGGTCAACCGCTGCAGGCCTTGGGGCACGTGTCCCTTCCGGTCACTTTCCGTCAGGAGGGCAACAAGGGTAACATCCGGACCGAGCATGTCATCTTCGACGTCGTCGATATCCCACATCCCTACAACGCCATACTGGGTCGACCCGCCATCAACTCTTTCGAGGCAATCCCACACTACGCTTTTTTGTGTGTGAAGCTTCCGGGCCCGGAGGGTGTTATCACCGTCTTCGGCGATCAGGACCTAGCCAGACGTGCCGAGGTCGGCAGCCGCGTTCCGCATCACCCGGTGCATGCCCTCTCCGGCACGCTCGGCGACGGGCCCTCCGCCCCCGGATGGACGCCCAAGCCTCGGCCCGAGGGCGGAGTCAAGAAAGTGCCGCTCCAGGCGGAGGGGCAGTTTGTGTCCATCGGCGAGGGGCTCCCACCGGGGGTCGAGCGGGATCTGCTCCGAGTGCTTCAGAACAACGTTGACATTTTCGCATGGTCCCCGGAGGACATCAAGGGCGTAGACCGAGCACTAATCGAGCATCGCTTGGCCGTCCACCCCGACACCAAGCCGGTCAAGCAAAGGCTTCGGCGTATGTCGATGGATCGGCAGCAGGCGGCCAAAACAGAGGTGGCGAAGCTTCTTCACGCCGGGGTCATCCGCGAGGTCCACCATCCAGTGTGGATCGCTAACCCGGTGCTAGTCAAAAAGGCCAGTGGGGCCTGGCGTATGTGCATCGACTTCACGGCACTCAACAAGGCGTGCCCGAAGGATAATTACCCCTTGCCGCGCATCGATCAACTGGTTGACGCCACTGCTGGGTGCGAACTCATGAGTTTCCTGGACGCCTATTCCGGCTACCACCAGGTATACATGGCCGAAGACGACGAGGAGAAGACCAGTTTCATCACACCACTTGGGACATTCTGCTTCATCAGAATGCCCCTTGGTTTGAAGAATGCAGGCGCTACCTTCACCCGTCTTGTCGCCATTGCCCTGGCCGCCCAGCTCGGGAGGAACGTCGAAGCTTACGTCGATGACGTGGTGGTCAAAACCCGGCAGCTTGCTCTGCATGGCCGGGACCTCCAGGAGACCTTCGACAATCTCCGGAAGGCGGACATCAAGCTCAACCCCGACAAGTGTGTCTTCGGGGTGCAGGCGGGCAAACTCCTAGGTTTCCTCGTGTCCGGACGGGGCATCCAGGCGAACCCCGACAAAGTAGACGCCATCCTGGGTATGGAGTCGCCCAAGACAACGAGGGAGGTCCAGAGGCTGGCGGGCCGCATGGCAGCATTAAGCCGCTTCCTATCCAGGGCGGCGGAGCGGGGCCTGCCGTTTTTCAAGACACTCCGCGGGTGCGATGGATTTTGTTGGGACGGAGATTGCGCCAAGGCCTTCGACGAGCTCAAGCAGCACCTGGCAAGCCTCCCCACTCTGGTCGCCCCAGCACCAGAGGCTCCCCTCCTGCTCTATCTGGCCGCGTCAGCCACCGCGGTTAGCGCCGTCCTCGTCTTAGAGGAAGGCGCCATGCAGCGGCCCGTCTACTTTGTCTCCGAAGCCCTCCAAGGCGCCAAGACAAGATACACGGAGCTTGAGAAGCTCGCCTACGCGCTGGTCATGGCCTCCAGGAAGCTTCGGCATTATTTTCTGGCCCACCCGATCACAGTGCCTTCCTCATTCCCCCTGGCAGAGATGCTACACAACAAGGAGTCCACAGGGCGCATCGGCAAATGGGCTGCCGAGCTCGCTCCCTTCTCCTTGACGTATGCCTCGCGAACGGCAATCAAATCCCAAGTCCTGGCGGATTTTCTCGCCGAATGGACCCCGCCGGCCCAACCCATCCAGACGCACGATGATCCCGTCTGGACGCTTACAATCGACGGAGCTTACAGCGTCGCCGGCGCGGGCGTAGGGGCGGTGATCGTCACGCCCGAAGGACAGCGCTTGCTATACTCGGCGCGCCTTGCCTTCCCTGCCACCAACAACACGGCTGAATACGAGGCACTGCTCTTTGGCCTGGCGAAGCTCAAGGCAGTCGGCGCGAGACGGGTGTTGGTCCGCACCGACTCGCGCTTGGTGGCTGGCCATGTGGACAAGTCATATCAAGCCAAGGACCCTGAGTTGGCCAAGTACCTCGCGGCGGTGAGGGCGAGGGAAAGGCACTTCTTGGGTGTCACCGTCAAGGCCATCCCCCGCGCGGAGAATGAGCAGGCCGACGCCCTCGCTAAGGCGGCCAGCCAGCAACTGCCCCCCCCTGAGGGGGCGTTTTACGAGATATTAGCGCAGGCGGCCATTGCGCAGGACAACCGGGACGCGGCCCTCGTCCACCGCATTGATCGGCCAGGAGATTGGCGAGAGCCCATCTTCAATTTCTTGCAAGGCGTCGCCGAGCCGGAGGACCCTGCCGAGCTTCGGCGCTTGCAGCACCGCGCACGGTCCTTCCAGGTGTTCGAGGGGATAGTCTACAAGAGAGGGGTTTGCGTACCGCTCCTGCGCTGCCTCTCGACTGAGGGGGGAAAGGAGCTCCTGGCGGAGATCCACGCGGGCGTGTACGGATCCCACCTGGCACCGAGGTCATTAGTCGGCAAGGCGTTCAGGCAAGGCTTCTACTGGCCAACTGCCATCACCGATGCCCAGGACCTCGTCCGTCGGTGCCAAGGGTGCCAGTGGATGGCCCGCATCATCCGCAGGCCCCCGACGAGCCTCAACCCCATTCCCCCGGTGTGGCCACTGGCACGCTGGGGCCTTGATATAGTAGGACCACTTGCCCGAGCTCCAGGGGACCTCCGGTTCGTGGTAGTCGCGCTGGAGTATTTCTCCAGATGGCCGGAAGCGGTCGCCCTGGCCAAAGTAACTTCTGCGGCCATACAACGCTTCCTATGGCAAAACATCATATGTCGCTTCGGTGTGCCCCGGGAGCTCACGGTTGACAACGGCATGTAGTTCGACGCCACCCTCTTCAAAGACTATTGTGACAGCATGGGCATCACCCTCCGATTCGCCTCGGTAGGGCATCCCCAGTCCAACGGGGCGGTCGAACGGGCGAATGGCGCCATCTCCGCCGCCATCAAAAAGCGCCTGGTCGGATTGCCAAAGGGCAAGTGGCCAAGCGAGCTTCACAGCGTTCTATGGTCGCTCCGCACAACGGTAACGCGCCCGACGGGATTCACGCCGTTCAAGCTCCTTTTCGGTGACGAAGCGGTGACGCCCGAGGAAATCAAGGCCGGCTCGCGGAGGGTCCTCGTCCAAGCACCCGAAGAGGAGCGCCGTGTGTCCTTGGACCTCCTCGACGGGATACGGGCAGACGCAGCCCACCATGTCGAGAAGTATGCGCGGCAGACAATGCGTACTCGGGACCGCTCTATATGCCCGCGGGGGTTCAAGCCTAGGGATCTCGTTCTCAGAGTGGCGCTCCAGGCGGAGACCGTTGGCAAGCTCGAGTCCAAGTGGGAAGGCCCGTACATCGTGATGGAGGCATTGCCAAAGGGGGCGTACCGCCTCGCCACGCTCGAAGGACAAGCCCTCCGGCACACATGGAACGCGGACATGTTGCGGCGGTATTACGCCTAGAAGCAGGACAGCAAGCGTAGAGCCACCAGCCCTTTGTTATGCGATGCCCGCCCGCGCAAACGGGAGTTCAATAAAGGTTGCTGTTCCCAGAGCATCCCCTGTCCGCGCTGAGCAGAACAAAGTCCACGAACTTTAAATAAGACGTAGCGTCGAGGTTCGCCTCCGCACGCGCGAGTCTCCGGACTATAAAGAAGACGTAGCGTCGAGGTCCGCCTCCGCACGCACCAGTCCACGGACTTTAAATAAGACGTAGCGTCGAGGTCCGCCTCCGCACGCGCGAGTCTCCGGACTATAAAGAAGACGTAGCGTCGAGGTCCGCCTCCGCACGCACCAGTCCACGGACTTTAAATAAGACGTAGCGTCGAGGTCCGCCTCCGCACGTGCGAGTCTCCGGACTATAAAGAAGACGTAGCGTCGAGGTCCGCCTCCGCACGCACCAGTCCACGGACTTTAAATAAGACGTAGCGTCGAGGTCCGCCTCCGCACGCGCGAGTCTCCGGACTATAAAGAAGATGTAGCGTCGAGGTCCGCCTCCGCACGCACCAGTCCACGGACTTTAAATAAGACGTAGCGTCGAGGTCCGCCTCCGCACGTGCGAGTCTCCGGACTATAAAGAAGACGTAGCGTCGAGGTCCGCCTCCGCACGCACCAGTCCACGGACTTTAAATAAGACGTAGCGTCGAGGTCCGCCTCCGCACGCGCGAGTCTCCGGACTATAAAGAAGACGTAGCGTCGAGGTCCGCCTCCGCACGCACCAGTCCACGGACTTTAAATAAGACGTAGTGTCGAGGTCCGCCTCCGCACGCACCAGTCTACAGACTTTAAATAAGACGTAGCGTCGAGGTCCGCCTCCGCACGCACTAGTCTACGGACTTTAAATAAGACGTAGCGTCGAGGTCCGCCTCCGCACGCGCGAGTCTCCGGACTATAAAGAAGACGTAGCGTCGAGGTCCACCTCCGCATGCACCAGTCCACGGACTTTAAATAAGACGTAGTGTCGAGGTCCGCCTCCGCACGCACCAGTCTACGGACTTTAAATAAGACGTAGCGTCGAGGTCCGCCTACGCACGCACTAGTCTACGGACTTTAAATAAGACGTAGCGTCGAGGTCCGCCTCCGCACGCACCAGTCTACGGAGTTTAAATAAGACGTAGCGTCGAGGTCCGCCTCCGCACGCACTAGTCTACGGACTTTAAATAAGACGTAGCGTCGAGGTCCGCCTCCGCACGCACTAGTCTACGGACTTTAAATAAGACGCAACGGGGGGACGCCCTCGCGCGCACCAGTCTACGGACTTTAAATAAGACGTAGCGTCGAGGTCCGCCTCCGCACGCGCTAGTCTACGGACTTTAAATAAGACGTAGCGTTGAGGTCCGCCTCCGCACGCGCGAGTCTCCGGACTATAAAGGAAGTCGTGGCGTCGAGGTCCGCCTCCGCACGCGCTAGTCTACGGACTTTAAATAAGACGTAGCGTTGAGGTCCGCCTCCGCACGCGCGAGTCTTCGGACTATAAAGGAAGTCGTAGCGTCGAGATCCGCCTCCGCACGCGCTAGTCTACGGACTTAAAACAAGACGTAGCGTTGAGGTCCGCCTCCGCACGCGCGAGTCTCCGGACTATAAAGAAAGTCGTAGCGGCGAGGTTCGCCTCCGCACGCGCCGGTCCATGGACTTTTAATAAGACGCGGATGCCCTCCCTGCGTGCTCTACGGAGTATAAACAAGGTGCGGAGGTCTTCTCCCCTTCACGTTCGGCGGCAGGTAACACCAAGAATAAGGTACTACTTGGATTCATTGCAAAAGCAAAGGGGTTACATGGTTACAAGCGTAAGAACCAGTACATCATCCCCCTGCCCTACCCGACCAACCGCTCAGCCTTGGCGCGGTGCGGACGAACCCGTGCCGCCGTCGCCGTGACGCTGAAGGACCCTTTCGAGCCACTTGAGGAGGTCCCCCTCCCCATGCAGCGTCTGCTGCACGGCGACCCCCGCTGCATCTTCCCCAAAGCGGCCCCAGATCCGTTGATTGAAGTTCTGCAGGCTAGGCCCGATGGAGCGGATGGCGTCCGACATGACCTCTGGTCGGTCGGGAAGATCCAGTTGAGGATTTGCTAGCTCATGGGTATGTCTACACCCACGAGTGTGAAGCAGGGCGTGGGCGAAGCACGCACCAAGATAGCCGCAGTGCTCGCCAAACGTTCCGGCGCCACGAAGAGCAACGCCGGCCCCCTCCTCAATCAACCCGAGCGTCTCCGACAGGGCCTCCGGCCCGTGCGTAGTGTCCGGCACTCTGATGCACAGATCCCGGAGGGCCTGGTTCAGAGACTCCATGGCCCGCCACGCCGACGTAGACGCATTTTCCAAGACGAGGCTATTCTCGGCAACAGACTCCGCCAGCTGGGCGTTCTCCCCTTCTAGGACGGCGATCTGCTGCACGAAGGCGGCGCGCTCCTCAGCCGCGGCGCACTTGGCTTCCGTGGCCTCGAGTTCTGCGGCCGCCATGGCGCCCTCCAGCGCGCGAAGTTCCTCATCCTTCGCGGCGAGAGCATTGCTTGCTTCACGAAGGCTGGCTTCCAGAGCCCTCCGCTCCCGAACACGGGCCTCGTCAAAGGACCGGCTGAGGGCAAGTGTCTGGCAAAAACAACAAATCAGCAGGCGTCCAGCAGTACCTTACAAAGCTGAAGCGCACATATTTACCCTCATCTCGGAGGCCTGTAGCGCGAGCGCTAGGAGTTCCCCCTCGCATGACGACAACATCTCTCGGTCGAGGCCGTTGTCGGCACGCTCTGCGGCTGCGGTGAGGTCGCAAAATATCTCCGGGCGAGGGAGAAAGTCCGAGCGAGCGAGCCCTGGCCCCAACGTGCCAGGATTTACCGAGGCCACCGCCACGTCAACAGCAGCGGACACCTGCGGGGCACCCTGCACAAGGCTTCCGACTTCGCGCATACCTCCGCTGCTCGATCCTTCGCCACATCCGGGAGACTTCGTCTCGCCTGATGTTGGCAGAATGAGCGAGCAGATCGGAGAGAGTCTCGCGAAGTCAAGTGAAGAAAGGGACTCACGCCTACCTCCTGCGCCCCTTGTCGCGGTAGGAAGTGGCGCCGGTTCGGCCACCCAGGTGGAGGCGGGCGCCTCGACGGTCGGGGAGGAGGTCTTCTCGGCCCCGCCAAACGCCGTAATCCCGCGGCAAGGCCCCGCAACGGCGTATCGACCCCTCGCTGGCGGCGGGGACTGAGTCCGAGGGCGTTCCGCGGCAACACCAGCTACGGTTACCGTCACCCCCACAGCTTCCTCTGTAGGGGGCGCGCCCTCGTCGGCCGCTGCGGTTGATAACGCACCTTCAACCGTGGTTTTCTCGCCAGGAACGACGCCACCCCCCGGGTTGACGAGTTCCAACTCAACGACGGCCGCGAACACGGGCTCGTGGGCGTCGGCAGAAGGTGTCGGGGGATCCGAGGCGGCGCGTCCCTCCGAAGCAGTATGGCCAGGCCCACCGCCGGTCGCACGCCCCGTCTCAGCTGTGCTAGCCGCCGAGGGGGCTGCCGGGTCGCATACGGCAGCCGGGGAACGGGCCCGGCGTCGCGAAGATAACACCCCAGTAGGGCTATCACCGTCCTGAGCGCCCGGAGTCCCGGCGGGAAGCTCTTCCGGCACCGCGCGCTCGGGCACAGTAATGCCCAGAGCCTCGCAGGTGCGGTTTACCCGCCCCTGCTTAGCCGCCTTGACTGCGGCCTAGCGAGCGTGGTGCTCCTTAAGCATATACGGGCTGAGGAGCGCCGCAACCGCGCGCTCCGCATCTTCTAGCCGAGCCACTGCGCAGGAGATCACGTCTGTCAGGCGGAAACCAAACAGATACAATGGCGCGCGTAAAGCGTGCTGGGCGACTTACAAGGAACGGAGGGCGGAAGCAGGCGAGACACGAATGGATCGAACCCGTCCCCGCGGGGGCCGTTCTGTCCAACATACTTCCCCCGGGAGGAGAGTGGCGCCACCCCATACATTGTGAACTCCTCGGCTAGGTCGCGCACGCTCATTCGACGGGCGACATCGACAAGACTCTGTAGCTTTCGCGTGTCGTCAATCTCCGCCTTCAGACTCGGCGTACTGTTAAACGAGATCGGCCCACCTCAGCACCGCATTCCGCTCTTATCGGTCACGGTGTAATAGAACCATCGCCGAGTCCAGCCGGACGCCCATTGCCCCGACGAGGCTGGCACAGGGAACAACGTCGCGCATGACGCCCGGAGCACGAAGTCCACACCGCCGAAGTTGGACACCGCCCCGTCAACCTTTCTGGGTCGACACTGTGCGTCGTGCAGTGTGGCGAATAAGCTCGCGCTGGGACGCCACCCCTCTGTCCGCATCGCCCACGTGAAGACAGCTAGGCGGAGTATCGCGTGGGGCGTCAACTGGGCTAGCTCCAACTTGTAGGCCTGCAGGACTTCACCCACGAACAACGTGCAGGGCATTCGAAGGCCGGCGTCGAAGAACGTGACAAAAAAAATCACCTCCATTGCCCCCGGCTTCGGCTCCGTCTCGTCCCGGCGGGGTAGGCGAGCCCCATTGAGATCCACGATCTTCCCCTCATCCACGAGTCGCTGCAGCGTCCCTTCAGTCATGCGGCTCTTCCCCAGCACACGGGAGCAGCAGCCTCCCGAGTGCTCCATGGCGTTCCACCACTTGTTGGCACACGAGCTCCCCCGCGGCACCAGTTTGTACTCCTTGGAAGGATGGGACACCTCGCCCTGGCTAGGCAAGGAACCGCTGCGGGGATGGTAGGTGGCGTCGTCATGGCTAGCCATCGCTCTTCGCGACAAGGGAAGAAGAAGCAGGGAAAGGAGCAACTGGCGTGACAATTAGCACGGGCGGAAGCAAAGCGGCAGATCAAAAAGCCAAGCAAGAAAGGGTGCCTCAACCTCAACACTAGCACCTTATAAAGGCCGCTCGCCTATCATATGGCTCAACGCACAGACAGATCGAATTCGCAGCGATTCGGCTGCCCAAGATTTGGAAAGAAGACCCGCCGGGGCCTAGAGGGCCGTGCCGGGTAGGTGGCCAAGCAGCGCACAACGCCTCCACGCCTTCAACACGCGTCCAACTTCTCGGGGGACGAGGCGAACGGCCGCGGTCACGCAACCGCTCACATCCCACGACGCACCAGTCGTGGGTCGCCACGTGTCCCACCAGCAGAATGGCAGACTGCACGACGCGACGGCCTGACTTCTGCCAGGCCAGGCGTCGGCGTGATTTCAGCCGCCATTAAAAGCGCACTACCAGACTGCAAGGTCACAACAGCCCCGGAGCGCAACCATACCGGCGCCAAGCTCCAATCTCAGCGCGGGGACGGAGCGCGCGCATCTACTTCGAGCTAGGCGCCAGCCTCCGCTGCCACCCGTTCGAAGGGTAGGGGACGGAGCGCGCGCGTCTCGGCTTCGACTTAGGCGCCAGCCTCCGCTGCCACCCGTTCGAAGGGTAGGAGACGGAGCGCGCGCGCCTTGGCTTCGACTTAGGCGCCAGCCTCCGTTGCCACCCGTTCGAAGGGTAGGGGACGGAGCGCGCGCGTCTACTTCGAGCTAGGCGCCAGTCTCCGCTGCCACCCATTCGAAGGGTAGGGGACGGAGCGCGCGTGCCTCGGCTTCGACTTAGGCGCCAGCCTCCGCTGCCACCCGTTCGAAGGGTAGGGGACGGAGCGCGCGCGTCTCGGCATCGACTTAGGCGCCAGCCTCCGCTGCCTCCCGTTCGAAGGGTAGGGGACGGAGCGCGCGCGTCTACTTCGAGCTAGGCGTCAGCCTCCGCTGCCACCCGTTCGAAGGGTAGGGGACGGAGCGCGTGCGCCTCGGCTTCGACTTAGGCGCCAGCCTCCGTTGCCACCCGTTCGAAGGGTAGGAGACGGAGCGCGCGCGTCTACTTCGAGCTAGGCGCCAGCCTCCGCTGCCACCCGTTCGAAGGGTAGGGGACGGAGCGCGCGTGCCTCGGCTTCGACTTAGGCGCCAGCCTCTGCTGCCACCCGTTCGAAGGATAGGGGACGGAGCGCGCACGTCTACTTCGAGCTAGGCGCCAGCCTCCGCTGCCACCCGTTCGAAGGGTAGGGGACGGAGCGCGCGCGCCTCGGCTTCGACTTAGGCGCCAATCTCCGCTGCCACCCATTCGAAGGATAAGAGACGGAGTGCGCGCGTCTACTTCGAGCTAGGCGCCAGCCTCCGCTGCCACCCGTTCGAAGGATAGCGGACGGAGCGCGCGCGTCTGCTGCAACAAGGCACCTTCCATCCCAGACCTCAGGCTCCCCAGCCACAAGCTTGGAGAAATTCACAGGCCGCAGGGGACGGAGGGGGCCAAAGGACTCGGCGATATGGCTTTGGCCCTGTGAAGCCCTTCACCATGAGAGACTCCTGTCGTAGGGGTGGCCCCCACCTAAGCCCAGCAGGCCTGTTAGGAGGTTATAAGAACCAGAGTAACATGTGTAATAACATAAGTGCCCCTAATGAGGATGTATGGATGTAAGGGCATAACTGTAAAAGTATACCCCATGTGAATATATATATCAAGATGAGGGGGAGGGTGAGACAGAACACTACCACCTCTCCACTACCATCTCTCTCTGTTTGGTCTGTAGCCACAACAATGCCTTATAATTTTTCTGAACAAATAAATAAGATAATCTTTTCATCTTCATTTTAAAGTAGTTTATCGACATTCGATTTGTTCGCTCAAAAACTCGCGCTACGATGAAACATATTAGCTGTAGCAAAAACAGAACTCATGATTCCATGCAGATTTTGAGCACACAAACACACTGGGATTGCAACATGATGTATCGGCGAGATGATCTCTCTCTTGGCATTTGAATTATAAAAGTAATGATTGCAAGCAATAAAGTGGTTGTAGTTTAGTGGTAAGAATTCCACGTTGTGGCCGTGGAGACCTGGGCTCGAATCCCAGCAACCACATTCTGGGTTAAGCTTTTTGTTGTTGCAATCTGAATCTTTTTACTAAACGCTTCCGGTTGGATGATTAGATCACGAAGAAAAACTAACGGCAAAGATTAGATCATGCTAAGGCACGGACGGCCAGAATCCGCCGGTTTCCACGCCGCCCCGACCCTTCAGCATTCATTCCCCTTCGCCGCATTTATCCCACACGCCATAGCCGTGGGACGAGAGCTCCCTCTCGCCTCGCTCGATCCCTCCGTTTCGCGAGATGGATCCTGGCGCGACCTCCTTTACACCGCCTCCCGCGTCAACCCCAGGTGCGCCCGAAACTGCATTTTTTTCTGCGATTTTTGCCCATTTTGTTCGCGTAATCAATCAGACCTGTGCCGCCCCTCGCCGCTAAAACCCTAGCGCGTGATGTCTCGAACCATTCGGTGCAGGCGCGGAGGTAAAGGAGGGGGAGGAGGGCGGCGGCAACCAGGTGATGGTGGTCCTGGTCGGCCCCCCGGGCAGCGGCAAGTCCACCTTCGCGGAGGCCGTCCTAGGCGGCTCCGCCGCCGGCCGCCTCTGGACCCGCGTCTGCCAGGTGGGCCCCACGTAACTCTACCTTATCTACGCGCTGATTTGCTGAGTGGTGCTGGTGTTCTCTTGTGTGAATTTTATGTTGTCTACTTTCAAAGGCAAGCAGCGACTAATTACCAAATCGTACTTGGCAAAGCCAAATGGGGTCGATTATTTTGTGCCTCGACCCCGTCCGATCGATCCGGGTTCGAAACTGCATCTATTTGCTCAATTCTTTACTGGATCACAACTGTAATGTCAATCTAGTGGTAGCAATACTTTCAAGAATGGCATCGCATAGTGCAACTTGCATTGATTTTTGTACATTTTTACGTAGTGGCACTTTGCGAGCCCTAGTTGTCAACCGAAATTTCAGCACACGTGCTTATTGTTACATAGTGCGTATTGTTGTCCAGGATACAATTGGAAACGGCAAAGCTGGGACGAAAATACAGTGCTTGAAGGCCGCAGCAGATGCTTTGAAGGAGGGCAAGAGCGTTCTCATCGACCGGTGCAACTTGGAATGTGAACAGCGCGCTGATTTTGTGAAGCTTGGCAGCACCGTGCATGCGGATGTGCATGCTGTTGTCCTGGATCTCCCTGCCAAGGTTTGTATCTCACGCTCGGTCAACCGGACGGGCCATGAAGGGAATCTTCAGGGTGGGAAGGCTGCCATGGTTGTGAACCGCATGCTGAAGAAGAAGGAGACACCCTTTCTGACTGAAGGTTTCGGTCGAATCATGTTCTGCAAGGACGATGATGACATTAAAAAGGCAGTTGATATGTATAATACTTTAGGGCCTTTAGATAACCTTCCATCAGGAGTATTTGGTCAGAAGAGCAAAGAGCCTGTACAAGTAGGTATAATGAAGTTTCTAAAGAAGGCAGATACTTCCAGTGGTGAGAAATCCAGCAGAACTAAGCTTACATCAAGTGAAAGCAAGCCAGGGCAGCAAAATCCTTTGTCAAAACAGGAAAACCTTGAAACTGGTGTTACATGCTCTATGGAAGTTGAAAAGGAGCTAAATAACAAGAAGGAAAACGAAGAGCAAATTAAAGACAGTGTTTCTGCTGACATCAGTTCTCACACTCTGGCATTTCCATCTATTTCTACTGCTGACTTCCAGTTCGATCTTGAAAGAGCATCTGACATTATAGTAGATACAGCTGCTGATTTATTGCAGAAGTTTGATAATGTAAGACTAGTTCTTGTAGACCTGAGCCAGAAATCAAGAATATTGTCATTGGTCAAGGACAAAGCTGCTAAGAAGAGCATTGACTCCAGCAGGTTTTTCACATTTGTGGGAGATATCACTCAATTGCACTCAAAAGGAGGTCTTCAATGCAATGTGATTGCTAATGCTGCCAACTGGTAATTATTTTGGCCACTTAAATACTTAGGTTGCACTGATTCTATGTAGATTTGTTTCTAGATTATGTTCTACTATGTTGAATACTCCTGTGTCATTCTGGTTCTTTGTCTTTTTTAAGAAAAACGGTCAGCAGTCAGGACCCTTCTCTGTTATGAACCAGGAGATAATACCTGTCAGTGTTTCATGCAGGAGGTTAAAACCTGGAGGTGGGGGCATTAACGCAGCAATATTTAATGCCGCTGGAGAAGCTTTACAACATGCAACGAAGGAATGTGCTGACACATTGAGACCTGGGTGCTCTGTTGTTGTCCCACTTCCGTCGACTTCCCCTCTGCATCAACGGGAAGGGGTGACCCATGTAATTCATGTTCTCGGACCAAACATGAACCCAATGCGACCATATTGTCTGAAGAATGACTATACCAAAGGGTGTAAGATTCTCCGTGAAGCATATAATTCACTTTTTAAGAACTTTGCATCCATTGTCCACAGCCACATGGGGAATCAGAAAAACGAGTCTTCATCAAAGAAGTCAGCGTCTACAGTGACATCACCCAGTGATTCAAAAATGAAGCGAGAGGGCAGCCATGATTCTGAAAAGACCAAAAAACATAAGTTGCTTCCACCGATTTTAACTTCAAGGCAACATCATGATAACTCCATGGGGTCGTCTGATGCTTCAAATCAAGCTAGAGAGGGAGAGAACAAGAAGAGTGTGGTCGCCAATAAAACTTGGGGATCCTGGGCCCAGGCTCTTTATGAGCTTGCCATGCACCCGACAAAATACAAGAACTCAGATTCTATCCTGGAGATATCTGATGAATTTGTTGTCCTGAGAGACCTCTATCCCAAGGTCTACTGTCAACTTAAATACCTTTTCCCCTTTGTTCTTAATGATATTCAGTGTTCCGGTTGACATCTTAGCAAAACTATTCATATCTGCAGGCCAAAAAACATGTTTTGGTGATATCTAGGACAGATGGTCTTGACTCTCTAGCAGATGTCAAGAAAGAACACTTACCCTTGCTGAGGATGATGCATTCAGCTGGGGTGAAGTGGGCACAGGAGTTCCTGGAGGAAGATGCATCTTTGGTATTCAGACTCGGATACCATTTGGTACCATCTTAATTCAAGTCTATTACCTATCTTTCTCCAAAGTTAATGATGGCATGAGCAAGAGCAACCTTGTGTGTCTTGGTTCTACAGGTTCCATCTATGCGGCAATTGCACCTTCATGTCATAAGCCAGGATTTCAACTCAGCCAGCTTGAAAAATAAGAAACACTGGAACTCCTTTACGACAGCATTTTTCCGAGATTCTGTTGATGTCATTGAGGAGATTGACCAACGTGGATCAGCAACTATCAGTAGTGACGAAAAGCTGCTTGCCATGGAGCTTCGTTGCCACAGATGCAGGAGCGCCCATCCAAACATCCCAAAGCTCAAAGCCCACATTGCAAACTGTAAATCTTCCTTCCCCTCCCTTCTTTTGCAGAAGGATAGGCTGTTGTCTTCATCTATGCCGTGCTTTTGGAAGGGTAGGGATTGATCGAGGTTTTCTTTTTGATGCCAACAGTGTATCTTGAAGTTAACTGCAAGTTTATGTTAATTATCACGTCGGAAGTCAAAAGATTTGGTATATTGGCAATGCTCTTATAATTATCCTCTAGCTATGTCTTGACATATTTCGGTAGATTTATTTATCAAATATGTAGAGCCTTAATTTCTCTTCTTCTTTTCTAATGATAAAAAAGTCTTCTTCTTCTGTTTTGGAGAACCTTGATGTCAATTACATGAACTGCTTCGAGTAAATTACACCCTATGTCACACAACTTATAAGTTGGGGTGCAAGTAGGTTATACAACTGTCATTTTACTCTTTTAGATCACTAATTTTGTTTAAGTGGTGCAAAAAGGTACCAAACGTGGTCGAAAGTGTTGTCTGGTCTTCGACCACACTGGTCTTGATCACGTTAGTTTCGATCATGTTGGTTCGATCACGTTGTTTTGATAACGTGGTTGAAACAAGGTAGTTGTAACAATGTGGTTGAAAAAATATGGTCGAAACCAGTGTGGTCAAAGACCAGACAACTCCTTCGACCACGTTTAGTATCTCTTTGCACCACTCAAATAAAATTAGTGACCTAAAGGAGCACAATAACAGTTTTATGATCTACTTGTACCTATCTTACAAGTTGTATTACCTATGGTGTAATTTACTCAACTGCTTCCTCCAAAAAAAAATGCTGAAAGAAAAAAACCGCAGAAATCCACATTGTAACAGGAGCAATCCACGGTGGATCGCAGTTCTTTAGGCGATGTACCGCTAATTCAGCCAACGGCATACGCTCTGAATCATGTGGCTCGTCCGTTCAGGGATGGACGGTCACAGATTGATGGGGGGATGGATCGCGGATAACAGGGGATGGATCGCAGATGTTATCCGCCATCCTATTTCTGAATGTCCAGGCAGACTGTTCGAGAGTTGACGGTCAATATCTAAAAACGCCGCACCTGACTTGACATTGATAAGCCTCCTAAAGAACTGCCGCCGCCTCCCTTTCCGGCGACCTCGCCGGCCGATGGCAATGGCAGTACGCGTGCGACGGCCGACTTCTGTTTTTTCCATTCGTCCCCTCCCCTCTTCGCCTCACCAAACCTCCCAGGCGAACGGCTATGATCGTTTTGGTTTTAACTTTTAGCTTTCGACTTATTTTTCATTATTCATAAATTTCGTTTTTTTTCTGAACTTTTGACTTTTTGTTAAGCTTTTTTGCCGATTCTTTTTTTCCGTATTTGTTTGTATTATACGTAATAGGCTAACATATTTTTTTATTTTTTTTATTTTTTTAAATTTAATTATGCTAAATAAGCCTCTGTCAGCTACAGTGTTTTTTCAGTCAACTACAGTGCTTTTCAGCCATAAGACATACAAAAAATCCAAATGATCCAATTGCTTGTCGTTCTTCTGTTTGGATTGGGAGCTGGTGCAATATGATCCTGGGTTTTGCTTTGATGAAGAGAAACACGCAGTCCTATTAAGCAAATGCTCCTCGAATTATGTAACTCGATAGGCATGAAGTGAAAACAATTGGAATCATTCAGCGAAAAACGAACAAAGTGGTTTAGTTGAAAAGTAACCGAATCAACCTAATGAAAACTCTTTAGTACCAGCTGCCACTAGCCATTAGTCATCCGGTTCAGTACAAAATTACAAATTACTAGCTTTCACTCTCTCCCCCTCTCAAGATTTTTTTTTCTACATCCTGCAAAACAACAAGCGCAGCGGTACTACTTCAACCACACCACGTAGTGTAAGATGCTTTGTACCATACTTTTATGTCCTGTTCACATGTGCCCGCTTTTTGTGGAAAGTTCAAAAGATATATGTTTTAGGTGGTGCTCAATTGGGCTGAATTTTTGTGACTTACGATTGAATTTTTACTGTAGTTGATTGAAATTACACTGTAATTGATGGTGGCTTATTTGGCATAATTAAAAATAAAAAATAAAAAATGGATTAGCCCAGCACGTATAATGCAAACAAATACGGGAAAAAAGAAACGGCAAAAAAGCTAAAAAATCCAAAAAGTCATAAAAAGACGAAATTTAGGAAAAGTGAAAAATATGCCAAAAATCAGAAACCTAAGGCTAAACGAGTGGGGGCCTAATACCCTTTCAACTCTTTCTATACACTACCTTTACTTTGTAGTCTCCACGTAAGCTCATCGTAGATCTTAATATAACCAAGATTATTTAACCAGGCACAAATATGGTCGTTCTTTTCAGCTTATAACTTTCTCTGAATAAATAAGCAGGATGGTTTCTACACTGCCGTTTCAAAGCAGCTTATCGAGACAGCCTTTTTGAAGTGGCTTATTGGCATTCAGTTCGTTTACACAAACGCTTATACTATGGTCAAAATCCATCAGCTGTAGCTGAAAAAGTACGAACCCATGATTATCGAACCTCGGGTTTAGCAAACCCAGGTACTCTGTGATTCCACCGCACTATTCTTTAGATCAGTAGATAGTGCTTACAGATACATTATTGTATACCAAAGACATCATACGAAAACATAGATAATACATCAATAATTTACTCATAGGCTGATCAAACTGAAATCAATAAAATACAGCAGCGGAAACTTCACACAGGTGGGACCCTTAGGGCTTGCCCACAAGCAGCTAACTGGGGTTCACGATCTAGTTCCTGGTCTCATCATCTTTCAGCTCTGTCGATCCTTTCAAAGCACCGTAGGGCTTGATTTTATCCTTCTTATGACTGCGTAATGGTAATTAAGCAAGAGTGAGTACGATGGTACTCCGCAAGCCACCACATAGAATGCAATACTAATAGATGCAAAGCTGTCATGTGAGGCTTGAGGTTCTTTTGGTTACTAAAAGCATTGTTTTGAAAGTACAATAAATAGAATCTCCTGAGACTTAGCAATTTTAACTGAAATAGATTTTCTAAAGCTGATATAAGAATGCTATATTAATCATAGCGCATGTTACATCCACCTTTTATAGTGCATAGTTACCTCCACCAAATACTACTTTTCACCATTGGAGTATAGTTCCCTTCAGGAAAAATCAAATTCAAGTTTACCTCCACCTGACAAGTTTTCATTCTATCCCCAAGGTTTTTGAAATAGAACTAACTTGAGGAAGTTCTCATATCCGCCCTGGACCTTGGGCACGGCTGTTTGAACAGCATATACTCTGCAGACTCTGTACATCTTTACCCATAAGAGACAACCAATCCGACAGACCTATGTGATTCCTTGGTCACGCAGATCGAGAGATTGTCACGAGGCCTTTACAATACCTCACCCTATTGCCAGTCCACCTTTATGGAGAACCACCAGAGGTAGCCCCTATAAATTAGTGCGGGAAGTCATACCCTAACATCATAGCAGAGCCGGACTATGACTTTTCGTAGCGCTAGAGAAACGTGTACACATTACCTTTACATGGTGTCCTATTTATGTCGGATTTTTGGTCCGCACATACATAACTTCACTCCCCCACCTGTGGAAAGACTCCGATGTCTAGTAAATTATTCAGCCAAGACTACAATTTGTCAGCTTGTGGTAGTACTATTTTACAAGAGGAGGTCATCACAAAATTAAATCCTTAATTTGTCTAGGCAGTTCATACCACAAACCACAATTTCTCGTGCAACACCGGCACCAACCTCTCTTACCATTCGCTCAGACAGGTATAGCATGTTTTTAGGGTTTTAAGAAGCATAAATCCAGTTGTCATAAATTATCAGTCACTTCACTTACATCCAGTTATTGTCCAAAAACAAGTTTTCATGTTTGAAGAGTAATAAGCAGGGCAATTTAACACCCTAAATTTACACAAGACTGGCATGACATTTTAATATAACCTATAGTTAGTAAAGTTATCATTTATTATCTAGGGTGACAAGGTCGAGTGATTCAAGTGTCAAAGATGGCATATTAATATTATTACAATATGAAGTAGGCATGTATCTACCTTAAGCTGACATAAATTGGCATAATAGATTAAGCATGCAATTTGATAATTTAAAGGAACACAATCATGCATAAAATGTAAGATTAATATGATCATAGTGATGACTTGCCTTCCTTGTCTTACCATGGCCTTGATCTAGTTCAAAGCTTGCTCAGTCAGTAGTCTTGAATCTTTGGTCTTCGTCTTTTACTCGAATCTTGATCCAACTTGAACTTGTCGCTCCTTTGAGACTTCAGATTCTAATACGCAACAAACGAATGAAAGACTAAATAAATATAAATAATTTCAAAAGTTCAATTAGATTTAATTGAGCTTATTTATATTTTGCTATGTCTGAGGATGGAGAGAAGATTTAGTGAGTTGCAGGATAGAGGTGGAGTCAAACAAATTTTGAGTAGAAGCGAAGCGACAGAGTAACTTCGCCAAGAAGGACAAAAGGGAGGATTTATGTTAAAGGAATATCCATAAGAATATTCTACTTTAGATTGGAGTATGGCTATATGTTAGATCGAGGAGGCGGACTAGGGGGGTTGAATAGGCGGTCTAAATAATTCTTCTCTAATTAATTACCAATTTTTATTTGTCTAAACCAAGCAAATAATATGGAAGCTTAACTCAAAAGGATTTAGCACAAATAATGCCTAAAATAACTAGAGAAGGGGAAAATAGCCAGCTGAAAATAGGGGAGGGCACGATGCAAGGTGGGCGGTGGCGTCGCTAGCGACCGATGATCGGGGAGATAGCGGCGACCGGCAAAATGGAACCCCGGGGCCAGGAGGGAGGCAGTGGGCTTGGCTGGGAGGCGCCATGGTGGGGCGGCCGTGGAGAGGAGCGGCCAGTCACAGGGAGGCCGTGGGGCGATGGCGACCGAGGAGGAGAGGGGGCAAACTAGGGCGAGCATTGGCATGAGCAAGGGTTGGAGGAAGCGCACCTCGCTTATCGTGTGGCAGGAGAAGCTTCAGAGGATGCTGGCAATGGAAGCCAGGGACGGCGCGGTGAGGCCATCGTGGAGGGGACGCACGGGCGAAGGGGAGCCCAGAATGGTGGTTCGGAAGGGGGGAGTTGACCGATGAGGAAGTGACATCGGAGAGAGAAGCGACGGTCGGACTTGGGGAAGAGGCCAGGCTCTGGTGAGCTCAAGTCGTGGGACTCAAATTAAGCGAAGGAGGAGGTAGAAGATGCCCGGGGTTACACCGTGATGTGGATGGATTGGCAAGGGCTTTGCCAGATGGTAAGGAATGGTGAGGAGGGGCAAGGTGGTCAGCGCTTGGGCATAGGGGTGGCTTGGCCGAGGAAGATGAAATTGGAGGGGGAGAGCAGTGGGGAGACGAGAGGAAGGCCAAGGCTTAAATAGCTGAAGGGGCAGTTGGCTGCTGGGTGTATTGAAGGCGCGTGTGTGAGTTGCTATGGAGTAAAGCCAGGTAGTGGGGCAGCGAGCGCGTGTGGGTGAGTAGGCGGGGGTGCAGGGGCGCATGCGTAGGACGGTTGTAGGTGCAGCTGGCACGTACAACGGGGCGCAGAGGGTGAATCCAGGGGCGGCTTTGGCGCGTCTAGCGTGCGGAATAGCTGGCGCGAGCACAACGGGGCTGGGTCAGCTTGGCCATGGGTAGGCGAGCACCAGGAGCGGGGAGAGGAAGGGAAAGAAGGAGAGGGAGAAAGAGGCTGGGAAAAATGGGTCGGGGCCTAAAGAATCTTTGAGGAGTTTCCGAATTTTTTTAATTCAATTCTTAAATTTGTAATTAGGTTTCGAATTTGAGCCCTGGGTTCAAATTTTGGAATCCAAAATTTGAATTTCAATATTGTCGAGTTTCGAGAGATAATTTTTGAATCTTCAGAATTTTAATTTTCGGATATAATAATTAGATGGGAAAGATTTTAATATTAACTTTTGATTTAAATATCTACTCTCGGTTTTGAATTTCCAAATTCCAGTTTTGAATTTTCACAGTCTCGGTTCTTAGTCTTTGATTTTGTTTTCATTATTTAAATTTAATTAGCAAAGATCCAAACCAAAATTCGAATAAACACCAATTTTTTGAAATACACTGAAAAAGCGATGAAAAGATTTTATAATTTTGGTAATTACACTAGTTTCTTTTTTTGGATGTTGCAATGATATACGCACGTTAAGTGCCGCGCATAGCCGGCAAACGCAGCACAAGATAGCAATATCAAAGCCACGAACAAACAGGTAGCTCCAGGCATATCACTAAGTGCTGCATCAGTGTGCAGATGCATCCATGCGGGGCTCTCGGCAAGCTAGGTGCCAAGCCAGCTTGCGCAGCCTCTTGCTCCAAAAGAGCAAGTAGCTCACTTGTACTATTACTAGTATAGTGTCCGTGCTAACGCCACGGCGGCATTTCAGGAATGCACATAAAAACAACCAAATGCCGATTTTTTTTTTCAAAGTTTAAGTTTCACGCAATTGTATATCACCATGTATATAATCTGGAAAACACTCATGTATATCACCAGCAAGTTCAAGTCATGAAATTACAAGCCTAGGCCAATTATAATGCATAACAAGGCAATAATAAGTCATGTCTTGCCTGAACCATCTAATTTCTGATTTGCTTAAGTAGGTCTTGGAGTTCTCCAGGGATAATGTCTTTACATTCATTTTCACTGCTCTTCAAAATGTCCACCAAGAAATTCGTCCTCAGTGAATGTGATCGCTGTGCATGGCAGATAATAAGTTAACTTATTAATTTGCTATGTAGTCTACAAAATATACATAGAGAATATTATATACTCACAGTGTTGATAACTGGTAATCTTACACCATTCCACGACCACATGAAACTGTATACAAGGAAGCCTGACAGGTTGCTGGAGAAGAGCACTCTTTTTAATTGTTATAGATAAATCAAATGATATTTGATAATAAAGATAAAACATATTATAAGTTATTACCAGTCCGTAGTTTTTGGAGCCCATGTTGGGAATTTACGACGCCAGTAAAAAATATCGTCTTTCCACGCAGGATGTGCCAATTCCATGGCGAGTTTGAAATTATTGGCAATGTTATGTAATTTGTGTATATACGGCATGCATGGATCAGAACCCTTAAACATTCCATTTTTAGGATGAGGATCCATAATAGACACAGTTCTGGTACCCATGTCTAGTATGTATAATGTGTAGTGCTCCATTTGACGGTATGGCAGTAGAACCTATAAACAAACACCGAGTCCATAAATGACAAATGATAAAACACAAGTTTTTAAAGGAGTATATAGAACATATCTTACACTGCTGCAATGTGAAATATCGTACTCCATGTCAGGCCAGCATTCAAGCAATTTTGCGAGTTTTTTGAAGTCTAGCTTGTCACACCGCCGCGGATCTCGTCCAAACTGAGATATGGACTGTTCATTTTGCAAAATTTAGAATTATTTGTTATATATATATATATATATATATATATATATATATATATATATATATATATATATATATATCTACACACACACAACAAGGGAACAATTATATCAACTTACACAGAACTGGAGGTCCATGTAGTGGAATTTGTCATCTAACCACAACAAGGCTTCGTTGCACGCAACCGTCCGAACACCCATGTTGAAGCAATCACAATCAATGGGTTTATTTGCATCTAAAATATCTCTAAGTGTTCTGAGACTTAAATAAATTGGATATGGTCTGGTGCTTCGAACCCATTCTTTGCTACAAAAAAAAAACAAGGACCAGGAACGAATTAGTTGATCACATCTTAGTATATTAGTATATGCAATTAATTAGCAAAAAATACTTACTCTAAACACTCTTCATCGTCTATCGACCAGATGTATGTGCTCAACCAATACAATAGTTCCTTTCTGTCAGTGAATATTTTGGCCGATGGTTGAGGACCAGCAGCAATTTCTGACAGTTGAGTGACCTCACCCGGATTATTGATCATTATGACATCATCTAGATTATCGCTGACCTCTTTATCTTGTTCATCATCCTGGTACCCTCTCGCTGTGTTTAATGTGGAGTTCCACAAGATTGCAGGGAGCTTGAACCTAAACTTACTTATATCATCCTGAAAATATGAGCAAGTGCTGATCTATTAACCGATTATTTGAGAAAAAAAAGTGACTATGTTTAGAGGCCTCCGGCGATGAGTGGCGGCGGAGGCGGCGGCTCGGGACGGCGAGAACCCCCGAGGGTCGGGCCCCTTTATACCCGGCTCCCGAGGAGTCCCAGGCGGCACAGGCGCGGAGTTCGGGCGGAAGAGGGCGAGGCGGCGGCGAGTTCGCGCCGGACACGGGGAGGAGAGTCCCGCTCGGGGACGAGGGCCCTGACAGGTGGGCCCCACCTGTCAGCGACACGGGCAAGCGGGCAGCTGGGATGGCGCGCGGACGAAGCGGCAGCGGCGGGGATGGTGACACGCGTCAGCCATCGGGCAGAGGGTTGCGGCGCGGGCGCGGGTGCGGATGCGCGACGCGTGGCACAGGCGCGGGTGCGCTGGGCTGGGCTGGCGGAGCCGTGGCGGGTTGGGCCAGCTGGGTGGGTTTCGGCCCACCTGGCTGGTTTAGGAATTTTAGGGTTTTTCTTTTTCAGAAATTCATTTAATTCCTTTTGAGCTCTAGAAAATAGCAAATAAATCCAGAAAAATCCAGAAACATTCCAATAAATTCCTTGAGACGCAAGGAACTCAAATAAAATAACTTTGGCAAATGTTCATGTTTGGATTATTCATATTAAACCCTTTCAATTTAATAAAATTCCAATTAAGCTTTAATTAATTCCAGAAAAATTCAAATGGTGAATTTTATTTTAAAAACTTCACCTTCTTGATTCTAGTAGTAGCTTTAACAATTAGAATACTGAAGACAACAGATGACGCACAGATCCACTTCAAAAGAACCATAATACATGACCAGAAAAGAGACAATTACCTGTGAGTAAAACTGAAACAAATAAAAGCTATATGTATCAAGCACATGCCAATCCTCAGCTCTGTATTGAATTCTTCATATAACTATTTAACTAATGAACAGAAAATAAAGCATTTTTGGAAGGTAACAGAAAGTGAAACAACTTACCTCATTTAAATTGTAATAAGCAAATAAATATGTTTTGACCACCCAACACTATAACTCTTGATCCCGGATATTCTCTGATTTTTCTTTTTACATAATCTTGTTCTATGCTCGCCACAACAATTTAGCATTTCAACTATGCTTACACTTCACCATTAGTTCTATCCAGCTTCTTGAATGTTTCTCAACTTGTGCTTCCACCCAAATAAGAGGTTTCACCTAAAGGGCATCAAATGAATTCAGACGTGAAAAGAGCACAGCAAGGCATTTCAGATATCTGGAACAAAGGCCATAGTTGTAAAGCTAGAGTGAGAAGAAAAACCTGAGTGCTAAGCCTGTATGTCATTAGATCGAAAGATCCATCAGGAGGTATGAAGGATATAGTCCTGTCATTCTTGAATCTAGCCAACCGTACACACCTAGTAGCAAAAGAGAGAATGGTGATTCTAAAGTTGCAATGTACAATACCTGACTTGATAAAAAAAATTCAATATTGTTTGCTTACTGATGAAATTTCATGTCATCAAGATCTATCGCTTTTCCTTTAGTTGCTCGGCCTTGAGCTTCCAAAAGAACCCTATCATTCAGCCCGAGTTTGCACTCAGGCATTCCACTGTTTCAAAATATCTCTGTGTTAGTGGGGTTACAGTCTTACAGATGTATATCTGAAATCTGAATACAAGGTAAACATATATGGCAAACATTGGTGAGCATGAAAGCATGAAATGATCAGTTTGGACTTTGGAGCATTTGCTGAATCTACAAACCACTCTCATTTCTCATATCTTAATTCAAAATGGGTCATGAATTCACAGCTATGCTTGACATTCTACAATGGAAAACTTGATCAACATCTAAAATTTGAAATTGGCAGTACAGACAGGAACCTGATGCAACATCAATGTTACAAACATCAAAAATTGTTCAAGTTTTGTTTATGGTATTACTAATTTGAAGTGTTCTTACAAGATTTAGCATGATGCTTAGTCCTAGATCCCAAGCAGGATGCCATCTTACTCTAAAATCTCTGTAATTCTCAAACCTAGATACTGGGGAAAGAGACTCGGTTTTCCTTTATTAAGGTCACAGCTTTCTTGTCCTTGATATTACTGCTTGGTAGCTAAGATGCTGAGTCGAAATGAACCAGACACCGGAAGGCAAAAGGAGTTCAGGTGACAATGTGGTAATGGTTGACCCACTGGAGGCCAAGCGCTTAGCTGCTAAACAAATGCAACAAATTCGTGCCAGAGAAAAGCTGAAGGTGCAGTGTTGCTGTCTTGTACTTCCACTAAATCATGTCTCCTCTAAAGGGCAAAATTTTCTTGATAATGAAATAAAATGTTTTTTCCTAAAACAATATAAATTGTACTGAAATGAGAATTTTTTCTACACTTATTGGTTAAATTCTTTCTTATAGTTGTAAACAGGGCTTGGCTTTTCCCTACATATAAGGCTCTTAGCTTTATTGTTGTTCAATTTGCCAATTCCTTATCTACACCTCTCTGTCGACCGAAATGTGATGGTGTGTTGCGAAATCAACAAACCTAACCTAATTGCAAAGAAAGTGTCCACTGCAGTTATGTTCACATGAACCAAAACTATTCTTGCAAGTTGCAATGCTTGAGTGCTGCATAGATACAAATTTTATTTTCAAATATATATGTAGTAGCTCATAGAGGATTTCAAGATTATTCAGAAAACACATCAAGGAATAATCTGAAAATCCTTATGCGATACATCATCCCTGGTTTACGTATAGGGTCCCCCCCCCCCCCCCCCAAGATGTACTACTTCCTGTCATTGAACAATTGGCCGTTTCCTCATTTTATTACCATGAATTAGTCCATGTTCCTCCTGGAGGACCCATCTGTTGTATACCCCTTTGAATTGCACAATCAATATATATGCTTTCTTATATCCTTTTCATATTTTTGCCAAATCAAAGTTGTTTGTTATGCAGAGACGCCGTCAGGCAGAAGCTATTAATGGCGCATTGGCAATGATAGGATTGACTGCAGGATTGGTAGTGGAAGGTCAGACAGGGAAGGGTATCTTGGGACAGGTACTTAAGTTATAAAAAGGAAATCACCTCATAGTAGACAATAGTAATCAGAACCGATAACTGGTTTTCTGCCTGAGAAAGTTTTCAACAAATAACTGTGATATCTACTTGAAAATACCATACTTACCTAATTACCAGAACGTTGATAATAGTTCTACACTACTAATATGCGATCTTGTGTTTCTCTATTCCTGCAGCTAGCTGGATATCTGGCGGCTTCTTCTAGCTTATTTGGGCAATAGCATATTACCATGGAAGTTTTTTTTCACTTTCCTCAACCAAGAGAGCTCTTGTCTGAATCTTATTTGCTTGATCCAACCAATTTTTTTATAGTTAATCCAAGCTGGCTGTACAATGACAATGCAGATTTGTATGTCTAATGATCATACACGGTGTATCAAATCAAACATTGTATTCATATTCTTTTCCATGCGGTAAACAACTTCCGATGATTTTATTTAACAGATGAAGAGTAGTTTAATTCATCGTTATATGGCAAGATTGAAGTCAGCAAGCATGCTTCGCTTTATTCTTTTTATTGAAACCTTTGAGCTTTGGACCGAAGAAGTGGCTTGAAATTGAAGTCTGTGTTTGTTTGGGCAATACTCGGTTTATGGCATCTTGACTGATAAAAATGTTGCTTGATATCACCTTGATAATTTTGGTAGCTCAAGTATGTACTTACCATTGCTCAAAATTTGACAATGCTTCATGATAAAAAGGAGAACCGTTTACATTTGACAAGCTCGTGTAATTGTGTACTACTTGTGAATCCAGAAAGTGAGTGAACTGCGTCTTGGCTCAACTTTGCCCATGCTAGAAGAGATATATCTATTTAGAAAAACTGACACGCTATCCATTACTTCATTTACCAAAATCAACTAACAGCAAATTAAAATTAGCATCTTCACCAGATCAATCCTAACTGCTCTATGGGGAAAGGCCCAAAAGATCAACTACTCAATTGCTGCTACTGTGCCACTACAACAGCACACAGTAACGGGCAAGTAGGCAAAAAAAAAGGCACGGAAGCGAAGAGCTCCTGGAGTACCTGCAGGAGCACGCGACGAGGCGGAGGGCGTCGGTGGAGAAGCTGGAGCACTTGTCGAGCTTGAGCTCCTGCAACATGTGGCCGCGGGCGCGGACGAGGGCGGCGAGGTCGGCGTCGGTGACGGTCATGCGGCGGAGGTGGAGCGCAAATGGGTCATTCAATCATTCCATCAAGCAAGTTTTAGGCAACAGAAGAGTAGATCGAATCTTAGCAGTGTTGAATGGCCTCAAGCTGCGCTGGATCCCTTCCGAGCATGTCCGTGCTGGCGGCCGGGAGTAGCTTCGGGGGAGGCGGCGGCCGGGTGCGCCTCGCTTCGATTCGGGGGAGGCGGCGACCTTTGGGGGAGGCCTTCGGGGAAAGCGGCGGCCTTCGGGGGAGGCCTTCGGGGGAGGCGGCGCCCTTCGGGGGAGGCGGCGGCCTTCGGGGGAGACGGGGGAGGCGGTGGAGGCGGCGCCCTTCGGGGGAGGCGGGGGAGACGGCGGCCTTCGGGGGAGACGGGGGAGGCGCCGCCCTTCGGGGGAGGCGGGGGAGGCGGCGCCCTTCGGGGGAGACGGGGGAGGCGAGACGGGGGAGACGGGGGAGGCGGCGGCCTTCGGGGGAGACGGCGGAGGCGGTGGAGGCGGCGCCCTTCGGGGGAGGCGGGGGAGGCGGCGGCCTTCGGGAAGACGGCGGAGGCGGGGGAGGTGGCGCCCTTCGGGGGAGACGGGGGAGGCGGCGCCCTTCGGGGGAGGCGGCGGGGAGACGCAGAGTGGGGGAGACGGGGGAGAAATCGGCGGAGGAGGGGGTATCGCGCAGCGTCGGGCGTGTGCGTGTGCGTCGGGCAGTTCGGGGGAGGCGGAGGGAGGGGGCAGCGCAGGTCGAGTGGGGGCGCGGGGTGGAGGGGTACTGCAGATCCATTGAAGGATGACCGTCGGATATGGTTGGGTAAGGAGAGAGAATAGAGGAGAGTTAATCTGGTGCGGACGTTTTTATGATGGTGTAATTATGGGTGCATATTGTGGTGTGGACGTAGTTAAGGTCATGACTGTGGAGCAGGTAATTGTTAGGTGGATGTAAAATAATTTGAATTGGTGGATTATTAGTTTAGATTAGCCCGTTTTCTCTTGGCACGGGCATAAGCTGGGCACATCGCCACTCACATATGCCTTGGTCCTGATCCAGGAATACACGATGGGATAAATGCACAAAGAGACGCATCCCGGAGGCGTACCCACACGGCAGACGCTCCACAGCGCCTCAAAAATCTGCCGCATCTTTGCAAGATCCAATGTTTATGCATGAAGCACCTACACGGATCTAGCCCTCTTGGGTCACTTAACCATTCAGGAGTGGTTGATTTGATGTATCCTTGGTCGACCATGTTAATTGGATGTCGCCCGTAACTGCAGAGTGCAGACAAGGGCTCTGTTCTTTTCGGTTCTAAAATTTACTTTTCAACTTTTCTACATTAAGAGCAACTCTAACCGGTTTTTTATCCTGCTCTTCATTGTATATTTACCTAATATGACTCAAGAAATGGACTCCAACCGGTTCTTTATCCTCCTCTTCATTTTTATCGAGTCGCTATTTTCTCCCGGCCGCTAGCTAGATTTGGTGAGCGCCTCCTCACTCGCTTCTCAAATAGCTAGACCATTGGAATGCTAACTCAAATAGAGAGCTGAAAATAATAGCTAGCCTCTTTATCCTAGGAAATAGAGAGGGAGAAACGACTAATGGGATGGAGTTGCTCTAACTAACTTTTAAACAGATTATCTTTTAAAGATAGAATCTATTAGTTAATTATAGTACATACTGTACCAACTTCATTTATATCGACAAAAATCACACGTGAGTTTCTGTTACGCTGTAATCTCTCGCACGAACAGCCCAAAAGTCACAAACTGCAGCCAAAAACCACAATCCGTAGCAAAAAAAAGAGAGGCTCCTAGCACTCCAGCAGTCGCTGGTAACTATGTTCATTGATCATTCACAGCCCAAGATAGCAGGCAGCTACGCAAACGGCAAAATGCAAGATGAAAATTTGTCATAATCTTCGTAATTGACATGCAAGACGCAGGAGATGGTCACAACTCACAACTCACAAGTAGCTACAGAGCCACAACATAAGAACAAAGACCAAGAAGCTAGACACAAGCAGAACATAAAAGAAGGGCACATAGCTCACATTATTTGATGTCGCCCAACGTGCTAGTACTGACAACTGACACAGGGAAGATTGGTCTACTGAGGATTCGGTGGCCTGGAGTTGGCCGCAGAAACCCTGGAGCCCCATTCCAGCAGCTCTTTGCTGGTGTCATCCTTGTGTGCGATCACCTCGATGAAGCACAAGCAGTCCTTCTTCTCCCCCAACGCTGTATCTATCGCTGCCGTCAGCTCCTCCTCGCACTTCACCTGCGCAACGTATCAAAGCATCCATCAATCAACAATTCCACAATTGTAGGAGCATCTGCAGGTTCAGCTTGTTCCGGTTAACATTGGCCTTTCAACAGTTGCTCACCTTGGCGGTCCAGCATTTGCCCTCCCCATTGTGGATGGCGTCCACAAGGCCAGTGTAGTTCCAGTTCTTGATGACATTGTAAGGTCCGTCGTGGATCTCCACCTCGATGGTGTACCCGCCATTATTGATCAGGAATATTATGCTGTTCTGCGTGCACCGCAGCATCGTCGACACATCCTGTGCTGTCACCTGCAGAAAGTTACCCCAAGGTGGCATTAGAAAGGCACCATCATCCACCAAATTGCAGCTGATAGCAACAGATTTGATCAAGCAGCACGGCACTTCACCTGGAAGCTCCCATCACCAATGCAGGCAATTACACGCTTGTCGTTAGCCCCCTGGGCGTATCCGAGCAATGCACCCACTGACCATCCAATTGAACCATACTGCATTTGGAATTCATACCTGCAGTGTGCAAACAGCCCTGCTCAGTACAAGGACAAGGAAACACCATGACAACAGTGTAGAGTCAGAATGCTCACCCGCAGCCCTCGGGCAGCTTCAACTTCTGGCAGTTGAACCAGGAGTCACCAGTCTCAGCAATAACCGCATTGTTACCTGTCAGCATCTTCTGGATGTGCTTGAATAGCACATTGACACGCAGCGGCTCGTTCGGCTCACTCTCCAGCGGCTGACCCTCAGGCACAAAGATCCTCTTGTAGTTCTCATAGGCGGTGGTGTTCTTATTAAGCCGCTTAGCCAATTCAGACAAGAATTCCTTCATCATGACACATCCAAATGCCGGGCCATTCCCGACGATGACACGCTCAGGCTGAACGATGACAGCCTTGTCCTTCTTGAGGAGGAAAGAGTAGCCGACAGAGCTGTAGTCATTGAAAATGGGGCCTGCAAAGAGGTAGGCGTCGGCCGACTCAACAATCTCGGCACAGAAGGCGGTGCTGACGGCGCCCCAGTAGGTGCCAATGAAGTGGGGGTGCGTCTCTGGCACAAGGCCCTTGGCCGACGGCATTACTGCATAGGCGTAGCCACTGGCATCTACAAGATCGACAAAGGTCTTTCCAGCCTTCGCCACACGCAATTTGGGGCCGCCGACGAGCACCGGCTTCACTGCCTTGTTCAGGAACTCGACGGTTGCCTCAACAGCAGCCTCTAGCCCCATCTTGTTGCTCAGCCTGCATTGTTACACCAGCTCCATTCGTCAGATGACTTCATAAGTTCATATAGCTTAAAATTGCAGTGCAATACTTCAAATAGTATTAATTTGCACTATCTCAATACTACCGATTTAACCAGGCACCTTTTTTGGGTGAAGAAATCTTACGATCACAGTAGATAGCACTTGAATCAAGACACAGCGTAGCAAGTGCTGGAGATTTTGGGGAAAAGTTTCATGATCCAAGAAAAGCCTATGGATCAGAAGGAGAGAAGGGTACCTGGGGGCGAGGAAGAAGGGGACGGGGTCGCGGCTAAAGGTGGGGTGAGGTAGCCCGGGGAGGTTGCAGCTGATGCTGAGGTACACCGGCTTGCTCTCCCTCAGCGCCGTCGCGATGGCCGTGTCAATCTGCTCGTGCGCGTCGTCCAGATTGGTCACCACCGCCTGAATCCACAAATAAGCAAATCAGCCAACCAGATCAAGAACCGCCCGGCCCGATCGAACCCAAGAAATTAAAGAAATCGAAGAAGACGCAATGGGGCACGTACCTGGTGGCAAGTGACGGTCTGGAAGCAGCGGAGCTCCTGGGAGAAGTCCGGGAGGCCGATGGTATGGTGGAGAATGCGGTTGGTGCCGTAGTCGTTGGAGTTGGGCCCGCCGGCGATGCAGATGACCGGCAGGTTCTCGCTGTAGGCGCCGGCGATGGCGTTGAGCACGCTGAGGCCGCCGACGGTGAACGTGACGGCGCAGGCGCCCACGCCGCGCGCGCGGGCGTACCCGTCGGCCGCGTACCCGGCGTTGAGCTCGTTGCAGCAACCGACGAGGCGCAGCCCGGGCTCGGCGATCAGGTGGTCGAGCAGCGTCAGGTTGAAGTCCCCGGGGACGGCGAACACGTCGCTGACGCCCACCTGCACCAGCCGCCGCGCCAGGTGCCGCCCCAGCGACGCCTCGCCGGCGGACACAGCCGCCGGCGCGGGGCGCGACGACGTCATCGGGCACCCCAGCGCCGACGCCGGGCAGCCCACCGCGCCGTTGTCCGCCGCCGGCGATGGCCCGTCCACAGATCCGATATGGGTGTCCATCAAGATCCCACAAGCCGCAGGCGAAGCCGAAGGAGCGCTAGTACAGTGGGAGCGGAGCAGACGAGTGAAGTGCAAATATGATACACTTCCCTAGAGTTTTCTGAAGTTTTTGCTTTTACGTGTGTTCGGTTTGGTCTTCTTCTATTGGTGGATTCGAGGATTCGAGGCAGGTGTCCCTTTTATAGCCAGAGGTGGCACATGGGGCGCCACTTGAGATTTCCGTCACCGACGGGGCCGTTCGTGCGAAACTTGGCTTCTTTGGGGAAAACCATGGGCCGCGGTGGGAACTGCCCCGCGAGCTCGCCCTCCGCCGCCACTGGTCGGTGGGGGCGGAGCCACACCCGCGTCCACATGTCAGTCGCACAAGTCGGTACCTGCCGGGCCGAGCGCGTAGCAGCCGGGTGACGTGGGTTTCAGATTCGCTACACGTCGCGACACGGGAGGGGCGTGTGTGCGGTGGGTGGTTTTTGGTTTGGGGCGCAAGTCGCGGTTTTGGTTCTGTTCGCTGCGCGAGGCGGACTTGGGTTGGACTCGATTCAGCGGCGAGGGCCGACAGCCTACCTGGCTACATGCCTTTCGTGGTCGGCGCGACGCGACCGCGCAAACGCTAGCCCCACATGAACGAGGAAACGGACCGTCATGCTTGCATGCTGGGCCGACCGAAGCCTCCATCTAGAACGCTAGAACCGGATCGAACAAATGCTTGAGAGCTTCGTCAGTCTTCCCGCTCGCTTTCCTCACTATCAGGTTTAGCTCTTTTCAGCTTCAGCTTCCGGTTTCTAATTTATTTTTTATTATTCATAAATTTCATCTTTTTCTGAATTTTTGGTCTTTTTAGTTTTTTTACCGGTTCTTTTTTCCCGTATTCGTTTGCGTTGTCCGTGTTGAGATAGCATAATTTTTTTCTATTTTAAATTTTTTAGATTTAATTACACCAAATAAACCACGTTTTGCTACAGTGAAATTTCAGCCGCTACAGTGCAATTTCAGCTATAAGCCACAGCTTTTCAGCCCAACCGAGTGGGGCCTGATCAGTACATTTTGCAGAATTCTTGTGTGCTCAGGTAACACGTTGTACAGGCACACTTGCATCGAATTCCTATTTGTTTGTATGAAAATAATGTAGTTTAAACCATTGAACACACTTGCACAACAGTTCTATACTACCCCTTGTATGGTAACCGCAAGTTTACCAAAAGTAACATGTATCGCTCAAGATCCCAACCAACAAAGATCCACAAAATGACACAAGTGCCAAATCAAGATCCAGTGATGACTGATCTCTGAACCCCCATATACAACGATCCCCATTATTACCTAAAAGACGACCATCTCATCAGCAGTCTTAATAACAATAAACACGCCCACTAGTTATACTGAACGCATGCGTGCCTCCTGAGTGTGGCCAGGCGCCCAGGCGTGCGTAAGAGGGCGGGAACACGATTACCAACCCAGTGCGGAGAAAGCAGCAGCTAGCGCGAAACAGCGTCGCCGTGAGCTTGAAGCCTAGCTTGCTTCGCGCCAAGAGGAAAGAGTGAGCGTCGCCGTGTATGCAGCCGCCTGCCAGAAAACGACTCTTATCGGGTGTCACGATCCGTACGTACGTCGGCATCGTTATGTAATCGCTGCATCGTCTATTTATATATCAAAATTGCACTTTGCTTTTTTAAAGACATCTTTTTCCTGTTAGAGATATATATATAGTTTGTTATTCCCCATTGTTATGAGGGGTTCTTTGCATATTTACCACCTGTACTTTGTGTATATATACCGGCCCATTGGCCTCATATTGAATACAAGCGCTATTCATAACATGGTATCAGAGCCTAGGGTTTGGCATACCTAGGGTCGTGCTTGTCTCCGCCGGATCCTCAGATCGCCGGATCTACCCAGGCGCCGCCGCCGCCTCCCCGCCTTCCCCGAGCCACAGCCGGATCCGGGCGCCGCCACCGCCTCCCGGTCATCTTCCCCGAGTCGCCGCCGGATTCGGGCGCTGCTGCCTCCTCACGGACGCCGCCGCCTCCTCCTCACGGACGCCGCCGCCTCCTCCCTTTCCGGATGCCGCCACGACCGCCGTCCTCCGTCGCCTCGCCTGCCGACTCCGCCGCCCGAGGCCGCCGTGGTAGGCTGCCGCGAAGCCGGCTGCTCAGCCGGCGCCGTCGCCGCATCGCCGCCGCCGTCGCGCCGCCGCCGCCGTCGCGTCGTCGTCGCGCCGCCGCCCCTCGTGAAACCCTAAGGGCTGCGTGCGTGTGTGGGCCGGAGGCCCACTGCCAGCTTTAAGTTTTTAGCCGAGCCGAAAAAAAACGTCGTTCCAACCGCCGCGCCGTCCAGCGCCGCCTACCAATGGGCACCGTTTCCCTCCCTCGCTGCCCGGTGATCTTTGATGGTGTTAATTACACCGACTTCGTGTCTCACATGCGCATCCACATGCGTGGTCTTCGTCTCTGGGGCGTCCTCTCTGGCGATGTCACCTGCCCGCCTTGCCCTATTCCTCCGACGAAGCCTACGCCTGTTGCATTGCCCCCGACAGCCGATAAGGCTGCTGCTGAGGCCGCTCGCCTTGCTGATGATGAAGCTGCCTCTCCCTACCAGGAGGCTCTGGATTCCTACAAGGATCGTCTGACCGCCTACACTCAGTGGTACGATGACGACGCTCGGGCTGCTGCTGTCTTCATCGCCAGTGTCCAGCCTCAGTTCTCTTCTGAGGTTGTGGGACTCCCTTCGGCTTTCCAGATGTGGACTCATCTTCGTCAGCGCTACGAGCCCTCTGGTGATGCCCTGTACCTGTCCGTGGTCCACCAGGAGCACTCTCTTCAGTAGGGTGATGCTACTGTTGACGCTTTTTACGATCAGAGTTCTGCTGTCTGGCGTTAGTTGGACTCACTTCGCACTGCTGGCTATCGTACCTGTCCGTGCTGCCTAGATGTACGTGCTGGCCTGGAGTTTCAGCGGGTTTACGAGTTCCTTACTCGCCTTCGTCCTGAGTTCGAGCAAAGGCGTGCCCAGCTCCTTGCACGCCACCCTCGTGTCACTCTCCTGGAGGCTCTTACCGAGATACGCGCGGAGGAGACTCGTCTGAGTGGTGCTGATCTGATGCCACTCCCCTCTGTGCTCGCCGCTCGTCCGCCTGCTACACTGCCTCCTCCAGCGGCTACCACAGGTGGTGGTGGCCGTCCTCCGTCTGGAGATGGCCGTCCTCACTGTTCCTACTGCGACAAGGTCGGCCACATTGAGTCCCAGTGCTATAAGAAGAAGCAGCATCTTTCACGCCGTTCTTCTACTGGCACTAGTGCTTCTACGACGACGTCTGCATCGACTTCTTCAGCAGTTTCTCTCACCGAGCAGGAGATAGCCAGACTTCGACGCCTGCTTGCCGCTTCCAGTTCTCCCTCGACAGGTTCTGCAGGTTCCGCTACTGACTCTTCGGGCACTGAGAAACCACCCCTACACAGTCAGGTACCTCCCCGTGGATTCTTGATTCTGGAGCATCTTTTCACATGACTCCTGATCCTTCCACTTTGTCTTCTATTACACCTCTTGATTCTCCTGTCAGTGTTCTTACTGCTGATGGTACATCTCTTTCTGTCTCTGGTCGAGGATCTCTTAGCAACTCATCCTTTCATGTTTCTTCTGTTGCTCATGTTCCTCGCCTTACCGTGCAGCTTCTTTCTACTGGGCAGATTACTGACCTTGGTTATCGGTTCATTCTCGACTCTAACTCTTGTTGTGTTCAGGACCGCCACACGGGAGCTCTGGTTGGTTCTGGCCCTCGGCGCCGTGACTCACAGCGTCTCTGGGAGCTTGACTGGCTTCACCTTCCTTCCGCTGCCACCATCGCCGCCAGTTTCTCCGCTTCTGCCACTTCGTCTACCGGCTCTTTCCAGCAGTGGCATCACCGTCTTGGTCATCTGTGTGGATCTCGCCTGTCGTTCTTAGTTCGTCGTGGTCTTCTGGGGTCTGTCTCAGGAGACGTGTCTTTAGATTGTCAGGGCTGTAAGTTAGGTAAACAGATTCAGCTTCCTTATCCTCATAGTGAGTCTGTGTCTCAGCGCCCTTTTGATCTTGTTCATTCAGATGTTTGGGGTCCGGCTCCCTTCGTTTTGAAAGGGGGTCATCGATATTATATCATATTTATAGATGATTTCTCTCGCCACACTTGGATATATTTAATGTCTTCTCGTAGTGAGGCATTGTCTATCTATAAACAATTTACCACTATGATTCACACACAGTTCTCCACTCCTATTCGTGTCTTTCGTGCTGATTCTGCTGGCGAGTACCTCTCTCGTTACCTGCGCAGCTTCCTTGCTGAGCATGGCACTCTCGCTCAGTTCTCTTGTCCTGGTGCTCATGCTCAGAATGGTGTCGCTGAGCGCAAACATCGTCACCTCCTTCAGACGGCTCGTGCTCTGATGATCACCGCCTCTATTGCACCTCACTTTTGGGCCGAGGCTGTTTCCACTGCCACCTATCTCGTCAACATCCAGCCCTCTTCTGCTCTTCAGGAGCGATCCCTGTTGAGCGTCTCTGTGGTCTTCTTTCTGACTACTCTACCCTTCATCTGTTTGGCTGCGTTTGCTACGTTCTCCTCGCCCCTCGAGAACGCACCAAACTGACCGCTCAGTCTGTTGAGTGTGTCTTTCTGGGATACAGTGCCGAGCACAAGGGCTATCGGTGCTGGGATCCTGTTGGTAGTCGGATGCGGGTTTCTCGGGATGTGACTTTCGACGAGTCTCGTCCATTCTACCCACGTCCTGCCTCTCCTTCGGCTTCCTCTGTGGAGTCTCTGTCTTTCTTGACCTTTCCAGATACACCTATATCTGTTTTGCCCTCGTCCACCTGTCCCACTGAGTCTCCACATATTCCCCCTGTGGCCTCTCCGCCGTTGTCGCCGCCTGTGTCGTCTCCTACGACTCCCCAGGCTCCTCCCACTACAGTACCTTTTCCATCGTCTCCTGATGTTCCATCTTCCCCTGATGGGTCATCTTCTCCTCGCTACGCTCTCCGTGATCGCCAATCGATTTGGCTTCCTGCCCGTTTTGCCTTTGCTGGCGCAACTACTCGTGAGCCTGTCTCCTACCGGGATGCTGTTACTCATCATGAGTGGCAGCTTGCCATGGCCGAGGAGATTGCTGCCCTCGAGCGTACTGGTACTTGGGATCTTGTTCCTTTTCCATCTCATTCTCATCCCATCACGTGTAAGTGGGTCTATAAGATTAAGACTCGCTCTGATGGCTCTCTTGAGCGCTATAAGGCGCGTCTTGTTGCTCGTGGCTTCCAGTAGGAGCATGGTGTTGACTACGACGGGACTTTTGCTCCTGTGGCCCACATGACCACTGTTCGCACTCTTCTTTCGGTGGCGTCTGTTCGCCACTGGTCCGTTTCTCAGCTTGATGTCAAGAATACCTTTCTTAATGGCGAGTTGCGTGAGAAGGTCTACATGCATCCGCCACCCGGGTATTCTGTTCCTGAGGGCATGGTCTGTCGCCTTCGTCGCTCTCTCTATGGCCTTAAGCAAGCTCCTCGTGCTTGGTTTGAGTGCTTCTCCTCTGTGGTCACTGCTGCTGGCTTTTCAGCTAGTGATCATGATCCTGCGCTCTTTGTCCACACTTCGTCTCGTGGTCGGACTATTCTTCTTCTGTATGTTGATGATATGATCATTATGGGAGATGATTCTGAGTACATTGCCTCTGTCAAGGCTCGTCTTAGTGAGCAGTTCCTTATGTCGGATCTTGGTCCTCTTCGTTACTTCCTTGGGATTGAGGTTACTTCCACTCCAGATGGTTTCTTTATGTCCCAAGAGAAATATATTCAGGATCTTCTTGATCGCGCCTCTCTCACTGATCAGCGTACTGTTGAGACTCCCATGGAGCTCAATGTTCATCTCCGACTCTCTGATGGCGAGCCTCTTTCTGATCCGACTCGCTATCGTCATCTTGTTGGGAGTCTTGTCTACCTTGCTGTTACTCGTCCGGATATCACTTATCCAGTTCATATTCTGAGTCAGATTGTTTCAGCTCCCACTCAGGTCCACTACAGTCACCTTCTTCGAGTTCTGCGATACCTTCGCGGGACTATCTCTCGCCGTCTCTTCTTTCCACGTTCCAGCTCGTTACAGCTTCAGGCTTATTCGGATGCTACTTGGGCCAGCGATCCCTCTGATCGCCGGTCTATCTCTGCTTACTGTGTTTTTCTTGGGGGTTCTCTTATTGCCTGGAAGACGAAGAAACAGACTGCAGTGTCCCGTTCGAGTGCAGAAACTGAGTTGCGAGCTATGGCTCTCTTGACAGCAGAGATTACTTGGCTACGGTGGTTACTTGAGGATTTTGGTGTTTCTGTCACTACACCGACCCCTCTCTTGTCAGACAGTACAGGTGCTATCAGTATTGCTCGTGATCCTGTGAAGCATGAGCTCACCAAGCATATTGGTGTTGATGCTTCTTTCATGAGGTCTTGTGTGTATGATCAGGTGATTACTCTTCAGTATGTGCCTTCGGAGCTTCAAATAGCGGATTTCTTCACGAAGGCCCAGACTCGAGCACAGCACAGCTTCTACCTCTCCAAACTCAGTGTTGTTGATCCACCATGAGTTTAAGGGGGGTGTTAGAGATATATGTATAGTTTGTTATTCCCCATTGTTATGAGGGGTTCTTTGTATATTTACCACCTGTACTTTGTGTATATATACCGGCCTATTAGTCTTATATTGAATACAAGCGCTATTCATAACATTTTCCACCAATAGGTAGATCGACGCCCATGATCCTGATCCATGATGTAGAAATAAAATGTAGTTTCGACAGTGCTCCGTGTTCAGTCAGTCTGACAGTGCTCCGTGGTCCGTCATGTTAAGTTTTTGACAGAAACGTGATTCATCAGTGAATGATCCGTCGTGATTCATCAGTGAATGATCCGTCACACGAAAAAAACAAATGATGATAACCTGAATCATAAGCTACTTTTTTTTGGAGGGAGAATCATAAGCTAGCTAGTTGCCTCAAAAAAAACGCGCCGCCAAGCGGCTGTGCGCGCCCAACTTGCGTGCGTTGCCCCTTCGCGTCGTCGTGCGACTCACACGAGTCAAAAGTCAAACCCACTGGGCTCGGGCGCTCGGCTCGGATCGTTGGACGGAAACCATAGCCAAGTTCGTACGGCTTCATGTTATACTGCATTGTTTGGGCCGACCTTTTCCAGCTCTGGAAAGGTCCGTGGTCAGACCAAGGAGAATCCGTGGACGCTGCTGTAGCAATCGTGTGGAATCCAATCCGGATTATTCTCGTCGGTAGACGCAGCAGCGTCGGCCCATGCTGCGAAGTGCAAAGCCAAATCCAGTAATCTGTTACGAAACTAACCCCTTGCGGAGGAATGGGGCTTCCCTGTCCTCTCTTGTGTTCTCATTCATGTTGAGTTTTGGACGTTTTTGATACTGTAGTTCCTGAAAATTCCAAAAATGACGCTGTTTAGAACAAAATTTCAATTCTAGCACCCTGTTGACCGCACCATTGAACGGGGGCCTGACATGTGTCAGTGGTGCGGTCGGGGACCGCACCACACCGGAGTGGTGCGCTCCCCGGCCGCACCACTCCCCCGCCGTACGCGCCAGCTAGATGGTGCGGTGCCGCACCGCACCACTCCCCTAATGGTGCGGCACCACACCGCACCACTCCGCCGTGGGTCCCACGCCCTCACATGCCCCCGCTCGGTGAATATTCCCGCTCGGTCGCCGCTCGCTGCCGTCCCGTCACCCCGCCGAAAGCCGCCCGTGGTGCATCCTTTTTTTGCATGAAAGCGAGATTCTTTCCCCCGTGCTGCATTTGTTGATTTCGTGTCAAGACATGAGAACCGGCCCCTACATTCTTTCTTGCATGTGGCCGTTGTATGTTGTGCAATAAAAGGAGGAGCTGCGTTTGGAACGCTCCAGCAACGCTTGCATTTGCGCTCCAGCCAAAGAAGCAGCAAGAGAGGGAGCAAGAGAGGCAGCAAGTGAAGGAAAGAAGAACGCATTTTTGCAGTAATTTTTGAAGGGATTTGAAGTTCTCGTAATTGTGAAAGTTGTAGATTATCTCGTGAGCTTCAAGAAAAGGTAAATATCATCTCCATGCGTTTAAGATGCTATTATAGTGATTAGCCTGTAATTAGCGTAAACGATCTCAATATGTCTATATTTTATGTAATTATCGTGTTGTATTCTATATTTTATGTGAAGAAATGAAGTAATGTTGTTGTAATGTAAAATATTTGTAGTTATTTGTGGTCGTAGTATATTGCAATTTTTTTTATAAAATGTATGTAGTTGTAGAGTACTGTAATTTATATTTTATGTGAATAGTTTTTGTACTGATGTTGTAACCAGCAATCTTGCTGTTTGTTAAGTGGATTATAACTACATTTAAATGATGTTCGCTGCATATATGAAGCATGGCACATTGTTGGGTAGTACTAGAAATGTAGAGGAGGTAGTAGGATCTAACAGATTGGCAAAAAATGTAGTTATTTGATCGATGTAGGAAATCGTAAGTAAGAAATGATGAAAATTGAGCTGCTCGATTAGTGATTTAATTAGTAGAATGATAATACAAAATAGTAGTGAAATTACAAAAAATGTAATTTGATTTGCAGTAAAATTTGAATTTAATGTGTTAGCGCGCTTTGCAAATAAAGTAAAAAAAATACAATGATAAGTTAAAAATAAATTAGACTCTATGAAGTTGAAAAAATTGTAATATATGTAGCACAGAAGTAAGATTTGTAGAATAGAAATTGGAAAAAAAGTACATTACATTAGTAATTTGATTTATATAGAAATTTGTTAGCGCACTCCATAAATGGTACGCTTGTATGTGGTACGCAGTAGGTTATGTATGATGGTACAGTTATTGCCTGTGATATATACTAAGAGGGTTTAGTTTGGGCTTATGTTAGGTACGCCATGGGTGACATCCAAGACTTATTCGTGTTCTATGGAAGTGGTCTCGTACGGGACGGGCCGTACGGGGCAGACCTGAATAATTGTGACCGGACAGTGATCCGGGCACGCAATCTGAACACCATGAGCCTGTTGGAGCTATGGAGATGCGTGCGTTCCGGATTCGATCGGGACACCGCAAGGAACAAATTACGGATCGAGGCAGTATATGCCACAGTTGGAGGTGCTGCAGGGGAGACAGTGTGGCAACTTATAAAGGTGACGAGCGACGCTTCATGGGCGAACTACATGGAGGTCGTGTGCAACCCAGACGCATTGATATATGCCAAGCCAATGGTGTATGTTCAATTCGTGGAGAGGACAGAATCATCCGCCATGGGTGGCTCTGGTGGTGCCGGCGGAGATGTAGAGCGTGCATTACTCTCCGGCGGTCATGAAGATGCTGGTGAAGGAGAAGGAGGCAATGAGTCAATGGGAGATGGGGACCTGCGGAGGCGCGCGGAGAATTTTCAGCCAAATGAAGGTGCGGAGAGGTGGTGGGCCGCGCGTGTTGACTGTCACGAGTACCTTGAGAACCAGGTGCAGGAAAGTGAGGAGGAGGACGATGTGGAAACAGAGAGTTCAGGAGAGGAGGAAGAAGGGGAACCTACAGCGGGAGGTGTGGTAGGTGGTGTTGTAACCACGGAGGGTGCGTACGTGCCGTCCAGATTGGACGACATCGCAGCGGAATCCCTAGTTCTGCCACGGGCGGAGGAGGCAGAGTGGGGATTCAATGAAGGCAGACTCGTTGTAGGGCAGAGCTTCCGTAACAAGAGTGCTGCACAGCAAGCTATTGCCACATACGCCGTCAACATCAGCCGGACATATCGGGTGCACAGGTCCAACCCTGACACCTACATTGTGAAGTGTGTGGACGGCTCCTGCCCTGGCAAGGTTCGTGCGCAGCGGTTCAGAGGCGCTGCCACGGACTTCCGGATAACGGTGCTGAACGATCACACTTGTGAGCTTGCGGCGCCACTACCTAGGCACCGCAACATGACGTCGTCATATGTTGCAGAGGTGATAAGGCATCTTGTGGCTGCAAATGTATGCATTACTCCCAAGGTTCTCATGGCGGAGGTAGCGAACACGGTGGGGTTTGCTGTGAGCTACAAGAAGGCTTGGCGGGGGAAACAGAAGGTACTGCGGAGTATGTTCGGGACATATGAGGAGGCATATGATCTGGTCCCGAGAATGTTGAGTCAGATTGCAGCAGCAAACCCAGGCACGTACATTAACAAGTACGAGCGGGTTCATGAGACGGAAGGGCCGAATTGTTTTGTGCTTGACAGAGTCTTCTGGGCCTTCCATCAGGCAATAGAAGGCTTCAAGTGGTGCCATCCAGTGCTAACGATGGACGGCACATTCCTATCTGGCAAGTACAAGGGTACAATCCTGACCGCGGTTGCAGCAGACGCAAATGACCAGTTACTCCCAGTGGCATTTGCAATAGTAGAGAATGAGAGTACAGATAGCTGGCTGTGGTTCCTTGCCAATGTGAAGCAGGCCGTTGTACAAGATCGGCCCGATGTGTGTGTTATCTCAGACCGCAATGCAGGTTTGCTGTCTGCAATGCGAACGATGCAGAACGGGACACAGCCTCCGTTCCAGTGGAATGACATGAAGAACCGGTGGTGCATGAGGCATCTTGCGGCAAACTTCCACAGAAGGTTCCATAGCAAGGAACTAATGAAGATGTTTAAAAAGCTTTGTATGCAGAACCAGAAGAGGAAGTTCGAAGCCCCTGTGTGGCTACCGCAAATGGATCGATCTTGAGATCCACCCTGAGGACCAATGGACCCTCGACTTCGAGGAGTGGAATGTCACAAAGGAGAAGGAGTTGCTGGAGGAGGAGCGCTGCAAGCACGAGCACACCCTGCGTATACAGCGCGAGACGCAAGCCCATCTTGAAGCGTGCACGCGTAGGGAGCGGGAGGCTCGCGAGATGGAGCGCGAGAGAAAGAGGGAAATTACGGCTAAGGCAAAAGAGGCCGCGGAGGAGTTCAACGCCGAGCGGGCAAGGAAGGGAAAGTGGCCCCGGTCCACACAGTTGGTCGTACGAGCAGTTGGGTGGGTTAGTCGCATATCATGCTATATGTTATGCATGTAATAAAAATGTACGCGGCATGTTACTCCCAACTGTATTATGAAGTTTAATATTTCGTATTTTCGCATTCCATGATTCACGTAGCACCTCATTTAACAATATTAACATAGCGGTCCTCACCTTCAAAATATCACTTAACACTTTATGTATCGACCGTTCTACGGTCAATCTTTCCTAAAAAAATTTTCGTAAATTTTTTATGCATCTACAACTTACAATGAACATAATCTTTTATTACAACTTTATCTGATTTTTATCCAGTTCATAACTACAAAATTGACAAAACATACAAACATCACGCGGATTGCAAACCCTTAAAACATACCAAACCCTAAAAGTCACTTACCACTTTATATATCGATCGTTCTACGCACAATCGTTCCTAAAACAATTTTACCCAAATTTTTTATGCATCTACAACATATAATCAACATAAACTTGTTTTACAATTTTTTCAAATTTTTTTTGATTCACAACTACAAAATTAACAAAACTTATAATCATACGTGTTCAATATCACTTTCCTTCATTTCCTTCAATTGTTCATATCACATTTGTGCTCAAAAATTTTTTCTTTAAATTGCTTCCAATAAAACAACATACCATGATCGAAATTTGTTATTGTCACTTGAACACATTTTTCACGGTCAGCAATATATGAAAATCACAAAAACACTAATCGTTACTTCACACAAATTTCGTTCGTACTCTTCCAACCAATATTTTTTATTTTCAAAATTGCACAACTAATTAAACAAGCAGTAAAGTGGACTCCACTTCAAATTCATATTTTTTCACACATCATTTCATATATACACATAAATTTTTATTTACAAAATTTTCTTTACAAATGCATACAAAAATAACTTGAATTAAAATCCTACCCGTGCAAACCCTAACCTGTGAGAGGGTGTGGGACCCACGGCGGAGTGGTGCGGTGGGGTGCCGCACCATTAGGGGAGTGGTGCGGTGCGGCACCGCACCATCTAGTTGGCGCGTACGGCGGGGGAGTGGTGCGGCCGGGGAGCGCACCACTCCGGTGTGGTGCGGTCCCCGACCGCACCACTGACACGTGTCAGGCTCCCGTTCAATGGTGCGGTCAACAGGGTGCTAGAATTGGAATTTTGTTCTAAACAGCGTCATTTTTGGAATTTTCAGGAACTACAGTGTCAAAAACGTCCAAAATTCATTCATGTTCCCTCCATCAAACAGCTGAGAAACGATTACGTGGTAAAAATAATAGCTCGTATAATTTTTCTTCTCACTCTTGTGATCTTGTTTTAATATTTTTTATTACTATTAATAAGTTCTATTTATATCTTAAAATAGTAATTAATTAGATCACAAGAGTGAGAAAAAAAATTATGTAAGCTGTTATTTTTGCTACGTGGCCGTTTGATTGAGGGGACACGGATGGGAACACACAAGCCTCATTCCTAGCGGAGGGGCACAGTTAGGCCGCGCATCTCGTACAGTATTTTTCCTTGAATTTCAAGCTAAATATAGGAGCGTATAACAAAAGGATTCTATTTTATAAATACTAGAAAGATGTTTTTATTATAAACATATAGGTTAATAAAGAAGATCGTCGGCTACTTTCTCTCTCATCTTTTGTATTAATTATTCATCTATTTTTGTATTGCTGATTATATGATTATTTTTACTTCTAGTTGTGTTGATTGGCTATTGAATCGAGCTGATTGGCTATTGAATCACTCGATGACCCTAGTTTTACAATACGTTATCAACATGACTGCTTTATAGGTTATGATATGTCGCTGAATCGACCTTCTATATTAGTGAGTTCTTTTTCTAATTGCTTGCATGAATCGATTTTTGCGCTCGTTTCGTTCTTCCTGCGAGTTCAATCATTGGCTGTACAAACTTATGCTACTGTTTATCAATTTTCCAATCTAAAAAAAGAAAAAGAAAGCCGATCTACGCCAGTGTAGCACGCCGGCACTGTTAGTAATTTTACTGCATTCTCAGTGTTTTTAGCATTGCATATTTGCTTGCATTCGGTTTTGCATAGTCGGCGTTACAGAGCTTGTACTCTGGAGCAGTAGCGCTAGTCTGCATGTTTGTTTCTTCAGTTTATTTCCTGCAGTCTTCAGAGGTGGAGCGGTAATCTCGGATCTGAGCGAGAATAAGCCCACGACTTGCATGTAATTTTTGCTTCTTGTATTCAGCATATAAATGAGAAGTAAACAGAAAAGCTGCAGTTGGTTGCGCAGCACAAAAATCGCATCTCACTAACAAACCCACTCTCTGAACTCTGCCTCTCCACCGAAAACTCTGAAGCCTGACGAACACTGTTCACCGTCCAGCACGATTCAGTTTGCTGTCTTCTCTGATTGCAGGCTGAAGCATTTGGTGATTGCAGAGGCTCTGGTGACAATTGGTATCAGAGCGGTTTGTAATTGACCCTGAGGTGATGGTGCGAGGAGGAAGATCGATGTCACCCACTCACACGAGAAGTTCTGGCGGCAGCAGTCGCCGGTACTCAGGAGCAGGCAGCAGCGGCAATTCGCGTGCAGTGGTCACTGGAGCAGATGGCGTCCAGGACCTGGCGGCGCAGATGGCGCCAAGGGAGACGGGAGTGACACTGCGTTATCCCGTACTCACGCGAACCAATTACAATGATTGGGCGCTGCTGATGAGGGTGAATCTCCAAGCGCAAGGGGTGTGGGAGGCGATTGAACCGGGTGCTGCTGATTTTCGCGTGGATCGGATGGCACTGGCTGCCATTCTGCAGGCCGTTCCTCCGGAGATGTTGGCATCGCTAGCAACCAAGAACACGGCCAGATCGGCTTGGGAAGCCATCCGGACGATGCGCATGGGAGTTGACCGCGTGCGGGAGGCACGATTGCAAGCGCTGCACAGGGAGTTTGAAGCAGTCCGCATGAAAGAAAGTGAGATGATTGAAGACTTCTCCATGCGGCTCACTGGTCTTGTCAACAACATGCGCCTTCTCGGTGAGGATCTTGCTGAAGAGAAGGTGGTGAAGAAGTTCCTGCGTGTGGTGCCCGACAGATACTCTCAGGTTGCCATTTCAATCGAGCAGTTCCTAGACCTCCGTACCATGACGGTTGAAGAACTCACTGGAAGATTGAAAGCAGTTGAAGACCGGTGGAGTGGAGGAGAACACACAGATGGAGCCGGACGCCTGCTGTTGACGGAAGAAGAATGGCTTGCTCGTGCAAAGGGCAGGCAAGGGAGTTCTTCTCATTCATCTGGAGGCAAGATCTTTCAAGACCAAAATCGAAGCAGTGAAAAGCAGCCAAGCCAAGGGAAGTTTTCCACCGACGCAAAAGACAATGCTGCCACGACTCCGAAAAGAAACAAATCCAAGGTAAAATGCTACAATTGCAACAATTTTGGGCATTTTGCCAAGGAGTGTAGAAAACCACCACGTAGGCAACGCAAGGAGCAGGCAAATCTGTCCCAAGTTCAAGTTGATGAGCCGACTCTACTCATGGCACAAGTCTGTGGTGTCATTGGGAGTGCTGGGGGAATCACCGAGCAAGTGGAGTTGAATGAGATGCATGCTCAGGTGAATTTGGACAACCCAAAAGAATGCTGTGATGATGAATGGTTTCTTGACACAGGAGCAACTAATCACATGTCAGGCTCCAAGAAGTTGTTTGCTGAGTTGGATACAGGAGTGGTGGGCTCAGTTAAATTCGGAGATGGGTCCCTAGTGGAGATATGTGGCCGTGGTACTGTAATCTTCACCTGTGAAAATGGAGATCAACGAATGCTGACAGATGTTTACTACATTCCAAGGCTTAGAAACAACATTGTTAGTATTGGGCAGCTAGATGAACGGGGATGCAAGATCCATATTGAAGGTGGGGTGCTGACAATACTTGATCAGCAGAACCAACAGCTTGCAAAGGTGAAAAGGTCAAAGGGGCGTCTATATGTCCTAAACCTTGCTTTGGCACAGCCCGTTTGTTTCAAGACCAGCTGCAAAGAGGAAGCTTGGAAGTGGCATGCTCGGTTTGGGCATATTAGTTTCCAATCTCTGAGAAATCTGGAGCAAAATGGAATGGTGAGAGGACTTCCCAAGATAAGGCACGTGGAAGAGGTCTGTGATAGTTGTCTTGTGGGGAAACAAAGGCGAACTCCATTCCCAAATGAGGCACACTATCGTGCAAAGAAATTGCTTGAATTGGTACATGGTGACTTGTGTGGTCCAATTGCGCCGATTACTCCAGGGGGTAAGAAGTATTTTCTTCTTCTTGTGGATGACCTAACTCGGTATATGTGGATAACCTTGCTGAGTTCTAAGGATCAGGCAGCAGAAGCCATTAAGAACTTCCAGGCTGCAGCTGAAAGGGAGAGCAATGCCAAGCTGAAAGTTTTTCGCACAGACCGAGGAGGAGAATTTAGCTCCGGGGAATTCAGCCGTTTCTGGGCAGAACAGGGAGTTCAACGTCACCTGACAGCTCCATTTTCGCCGCAGCAAAACGGTGTGGTAGAGAGGCGAAATCAGACTGTTGTGGCAATGGCAAGAAGTTTGCTCAAAGCCAAGAAAATACCAGGTCGTTTTTGGGGAGAGGCGGTCTCTACTGCTGTATACCTGCTCAACCGAGCTCCAACTCAAAGTGTTGAAGGAATGACACCCTATGAGGCCTGGTATGGTAGAAGTCCATCTGTTCATCATCTCAGAACTTTTGGCTGTGTTGGTTTCGTGAAGAATACCAAGCCTAATCTCAAGAAACTGGCAGTCCCAAAAGCAAAAGGTGGTTGCGTTATCAACCTGCGAAGCTGAGTATATAGCAGCAACTGCAGCAGCTTGCCAAGGGGTATGGTTAAGTAGATTATTCTCTGAAATGCTGCTGACAGAACCTGTGAAGTTCAGACTGCATGTTGACAACAAATCAGCAATTTCGTTGTCAAAGAATCCGGTGTTGCATGATCGGAGTAAGCACATAGATACGCGCTACCATTTCATCAGACAGTGCATTGATGAAGGGAAGATCGAGTTGGAGTTTGTCAACTCAGAAAATCAGCTGGCCGATGTTCTGACAAAATCGCTCGGCCGAGTTCGATTTCAGGAGATACGAAGCAGACTTGGAATGATTGAAGTGCAGCAAAATTAGGGAGTGATTGTTAGTAATTTTACTGCATTCTCAGTGTTTTTAGCATTGCATATTTGCTTGCATTCGGTTTTGCATAGTCGGCGTTACAGAGCTTGTACTCTGGAGCAGTAGCGCTAGTCTGCATGTTTGTTTCTTCAGTTTATTTCCTGCAGTCTTCAGAGGTGGAGCGGTAATCTCGGATCTGAGCGAGAATAAGCCCACGACTTGCATGTAATTTTTGCTTCTTGTATTCAGCATATAAATGAGAAGTAAACAGAAAAGCTGCAGTTGGTTGCGCAGCACAAAAATCGCATCTCACTAACAAACCCACTCTCTGAACTCTGCCTCTCCACCGAAAACTCTGAAGCCTGACGAACACTGTTCACCGTCCAGCACGATTCAGTTTGCTGTCTTCTCTGATTGCAGGCTGAAGCATTTGGTGATTGCAGAGGCTCTGGTGACAGGCACAACCACCGGCCTAAACTTTGGCCGCCAGGCCCCGTTCTCTTCCCGTCAGCTAGTCGTCGCGCCAGAGGTCGCCGTCGGCCGAGCCGCTCCACCACGTGCGACTCTACAGATTCATCCGCTGCCCGAAGCACGCTGCGCTGGCACTGGGCGTGATGGTCCAATCAACTGCCGTCGTCGTTGCGCGAGCTCTGCCAGCCGTTGCGTTGTCCCCGCTGTGACGACACTGCCGATGCGCGAGCTCCGTCGGCCGCTGACCACCAACCCCTCTGTTCCTGAGCTCAACGCGCCACGGCCGTCGCTTCCTCGCCGGCGCGCATGAAGCTGTGCCGAGTCATGTCGTGGCCGTTGTCATCGCCCACGCCGGCGCACCTGCATGCACACCCGGCCGCGACTGTGGTTGTTGTCATTGACCACCCACGCCCGAAGCCCGCGCCGAGGCCGTCACCATCGTCGCAATCTCTCGTTAGCGCGTCCGAAGCTGCGCCGAGCCAGGGCGACGAGGTTGCCGCCGGCCGCTACCGTCGCCTGTTGGTAGCCGCACCAGTGCCTACGCTTCGCACAGCCGATGCCTTAGCGCCCAGTTATCACTCAGGCGATGGGCCGTACGGCCGTAACGGTTTGATCCGATCCAGCCCAATAAAGGAAATCAGACGGGCATTACTGCTCCCTAGCCCCAGAGATACCTGAAATGGCTCGAGGCTCCCTCCCACACCAAATTCCAAAACTGGCCCTTCCGCGCGAGCGAGATGGCGCGCCCACGCACTGCGCTAGGCTTCCTCTGCGCGGTGTGGGGGGGAGGGGGCGCAAGGCGGCATGGCGCGGTGGCTGGCCGCGTGAGAAGCATGTCTGGCCAACCCCCCGCGCGTGAAGCCGACCCATATTTGGCCGCCTCGCGCAAACTACTAGTAGCGGTTTAAAATCATCTCCACTCTGAATTCATATTTCATATTTCGAACAGCACGTAGTCAATGCATAGCTTGAGTGGATTTGTCAACGCTAGGCTCGATGCCTCGATCGGTCGAGGCTAGAGTATATATATGTATATATATGCGAAACTAAGCCGTTCGTGAGATCCTTTAGTTAGAATCCTATACATACCGGATTTTTTGATATATTTAGCACTGTTTGTAACGGTATTTACAACAATAGTCGTGTGCCTGTCGTATTTACAAAAATATTGTTTTTACCCCCGTGGCCAGGTGGCAACGCAGGAGAGCTGACCGATGGAGAGTTACTGCGAAGGACCTAGAGAAGTTCATGTTTGGCCTCTGGGGTAAGGCCCTCACCGATGGAGAGTTGCTGAGAAGTGTCCATGTCATGCAGGGGACCCTCTTGATCTCACACTCTGGCTTAGGCTTGGGCGTCCACCCCGGAGCCGACATCGACGATGGTGTGGACATCGTGATGGTCTCATTGGCGCCATGCACCTTACGGAGGAGACCTCGTGCGCTGAGTTGTATCCAGCGAGCGAGATCCTAGTCTTCAGGCACGGTGACGATCCCCTAAGGATCCAGGAGCTTCATGCACAAGAAGTTTGATAAGGGACTACTCTAAAGGTGTTGAGTGTTGTCCTTCCAATGATAGCATTGTAAGGGTAGGGAAGGTCAACAACGTCAAAGGTTACCACCTCCCTTCTCATTTGGTCGTCCTGCTTGAAGGACACTTGGTGTGGCACCTGACCTAGGGCCCACAGCGGCTGGCCCCCGAAGTCCTGAAGTGGCACCCCCGGAGGCTCGAGTCTGCTCTAGGGAAGACCCATCTGATCGAAGATACTGATGAATAAGATATTCACCGAGCTGCCTCCATCAACGAGAACATGCTTGACGTTGCATCCTATGATACTCCCCTGCATCACGAATGGATCCTGATGAGGAAAGTCACCCCTGGCTGTGTCGGCCATCGTGAAAGTAATGTCGACCTGTCCCCAGCTTGGGGTCATTTGGGCGGGATATGCAGCGACGCGGTGTAGGTGATGGGTGTAGGCCTTGCGCTGCCTTTTGGATGAGAATTCTAACCATGATCCACCTGTGATGACATTGATGACTCCACTTGATCCGCCATCAGGGGCCTGTATGTGCAAAGCGGTGGGGGCAGATTGGACTAGCTGGCCCTTCAGGGGCAGTTGCACATGCACCACAACCAGTGCTCTTGCCTTAAGGGCTCTGTCCCTAACGACGCTTTCACAGAGTGTTGTGATGGTCAGGTAGTGCTAAGTGAGGTGCTTGCCTTGGCCATGCACCTTGCACCACAACCCCTGCTGCTGTGCATCATCACAGCCTCGTCCTCCATCCTCGCGGGATCAGGTGTTTGCTTTGCCTTAGAAGCATCGTCCCAGCATCGTTGTGCATCTTCTTCTGCCATTGCATATTCCTCCATCTCATCAAAGAGTTTTGTAACCATTTTATGGGCTTGCGCGAGTTATACTTATCCAATGGCCCTGGACGAAGACCTCATATTGCTACATTGACGATGGTAGTCTCGTTTATGTCCTTGACTTGGCAACGGACTTTGGCGAAGCACTTGAAATATTCCCAGAGCTTCTCGAAAGGCTTCTGCTTGATGGCAAAAAGCTAGTATGCATCCACCTGCTCGACATAATTTCTCTGGAAGTTGTTGTACATGGGGTCCCAGATTTGCTCCCATGCATATATGGAGTTCGGCTCGATGATGAAGAACCAGGTGAGTGCTATCCCCTGAAGGATGAGCGGTAATCCCTTTGACTCATCGAGTTGTCACCCCCGCTGCTTCGATGGCCGTCTCATAGATGTGTACGAACTCCCGAGGGTCTGTATCACCCTTGTACGGTTTGACCATGGGCATCTTGAAGTCTTCTGGCCATGCAGATTGTTGCAGGTCGGTGGATAGAGGAGACTCTAGGTCCACACATTGAAGTGTGTTGTGGGTGGCGGCAGGGACCTAGTGGCTATCCACCCTTTCGATGATGACTTCTGTGACCTTCGTCGTAGGTGCTTGCTGACTCCGAGGCTCTTGCATCTCCTGCATAGCACTCTGAAGATCTGCTAGCTCACGTTGTAGCGTTTCGGGGTCTGCTGGTGCAAAGACATGTGCGGTGAGATTGTTAGCGATGACGGCTTGGGCATCGAAATTGTTAAGCATGTTGGTGCGGTAAGCGTGGTGATTCATGACAGGGCCAACGCGAGCATTGAAGCTGACAGACGCATCAGCGTGGGCTCCAGGTCGCTTGATGTACCGGCTGAGTGTTGGGGTCGATGGTCCTACCGACGCGGGCGTTTGGGTCACTTGATGTGTCCATGCAGGCTCTAAGGTCAGCGGATGTGTCGGCATGGGCATCGGGGTCGATGGACATGCTGACACGGATGTCAGGGTTAACAGACGTGCCAGCACGGACGTCAGGGTCAATGGACGTGTTCAGGGGCGGAGGTACGTAGCTGACCGTGGGTGCGGCCGCACCCACGGAAAAATCAGAAATCAGTGCTAACCTCTAAACTTTCACCTCTTTTGCACCCCCCAAGCCCAAAGTCATGCACCCAGGCCCAGTGGCGAATCCTGGCCCAAAACCCCAACGAGAACAGTAACACAACAGGACAATAGTAGAAACGAGATCTGGAAGATGAACAGCACGCCTGACGCCTCATTGCCTCAACAGTAGATCTGGAGTTCTGGAGCTGTGGAGCATCTGGTCGCCGAGTCCGGGGAGGGGGAGGCGGCGGGCGCGGCGGAGGGGGAGCCGGGGAGGGGGAGGCGGCCGGCGCGGCGCAGGGGGAACCGGGGAGGGGGAGGCGGGCGGCGCGGTGCAGGGGGAGCCGGGGAGGGGGAGGCGGCCGACGCGGCGGAGCCGGAGGGGGAGCCGGGGAGGGGGAGGCGGCCGGCGCGGCGGAGGGGGAGGCGGCCGGCGGAGTCGGAGAGGAGTAGAGCGGCGGAGTCGGAGAGGAGACTCAGTGATTTGAGGACTGACCGAGCGAGACAGCGAGTGGAGCGACCGAATCACTGTCTCACTGAGGAATTCCTGTGGCGAGGCGAAGCTTTATGGTGAATTGGTGATGATTTGCGGCTTTGCTCAGTGAGCCACTGAGCCAGTGACGCGTGACAGTGGGGACCGACGGCAACTTCCACTGGAATGCTGGATTGGTTCACTATTCTATGTGAGTGTAAATCCTATTTTATTATTGTTCTACCAAAGTACCAATTAGTCAAGTTCTTTAATCAGTTATTAACTAGTTGTTATTTAATTATTCTTAGATTTACAAAAATGGAGAAGTGAACTTTGTACATTTTCAATTGTGACAGGTACGTCATGGAAAGGTATTATAAGAGAAAAGCACATCAGCTAGATGGTGCCACCAATGCAAGGAACTCTGGTCCAGCTGAGCTTAATTGGGAAGAGGAGATAAAGTTCGATCCAGGTTTGCGGAAAGAAATTGATGCTTACCATCCTAATCACAGAGAGAAGGTGAGAAGAAAGTACTTAGAGAATGGGCCTTGCCAACCTCGTACATGCAGTTTTCCTTCTTCGCAGATTGGAGAGAAAGATAACCCAAGAAGGTTTATTCCAGAATGGTTTGATGAGTTTGGAAGTTGGCTTGAATATAGTGAGTTGAAAGATAGAGCGTATTGTTTTTGTTGCTTCTTGTTTAGAGAGAAGAAGGATGCAGGATATAAAGCATTTGTTATTGATGGTTGGAATGGTTATCACAGGAGAGAGAGGCTAAGGTTGCATGTCGGTGAAGTTGGTGGACTACACTATAATGCAATGAAAAAGTGTGATGATTTGTTACAAAGAAGTCAACACATAGATGTTGCTTTGCATAAAGTAAGTGAAGCATCTAAGAAGGCTTATTTTATTCGATTGAATGGATCCATTGACACTGCTAGGCTATTATTAAAGCAAGGCTTGCCTTTTCGGGGCCACGATGAGTCAAAGGATTCCTATAACAAAGGGAATTTCTTGGAGGTTTATGATTGTTTAGCAGAGCATGATTTAGATTTGGGAAAAGCGGTGGGTACTTCAAGTAACAGTAGTTTGGTGGCTCCTGAAATCCAGAGGGACATTGTTGAGTGTTTTGCAAATGAAGTTCTACATTCCATTCTTGAAGAACTTGGGGATGATGTGTTTTGCTTGCTAGTTGATGAGTCAAGAGATGTCTCTTGCAAAGAACAGATGGCCGTGGTCTTGAGATATATTGACAAATGTGGAATTGTGAAAGAGAGGTTTGTTGGCCTTGTGCATGTGAATGAAACAACTTCTTCCGCACTCAAGTCATCTATTGATTCTCTATTTGCAAAGTTGAAGCTAAGCTTAAAGCAAGTTAGAGGACAAGGATATGACGGTGCAAGCAATATGCGAGGTGAGTTCAATGGGCTGCAATCATTAATTATGAGAGAAAGTCGTTCAGCTTATTATGTTCATTGTTTTGCTCATCAACTTCAATTAGTCATTGTTGCCGTTGTAAGAAAGCATAAGGGTATTAGCAATTTCTTAAGCATGATTCATAGCTTATTAAATGTAGTGGGTGGATCAGCCAAGAGAAGGGACATGATTAGAGATATAAATCATGAACAAGTGAGAAATGCCTTAGGTTGTGGGCAACTTGAAACCGGGAGAGGGTTAAATCAAGAGCAGTGCCTTCAAAGGCCCGGAGATACTCGTTGGAGTTCTCATTATAAGACCTTCAAAAGTTTAGTTGACATGTTCTCTACAGTAGTTGAAGTGCTACAATTTGTGGAAAAGGATGATAGGGATTGGAAAAATAGAGATCAAGCATCAAATCTTCTAGTGTACTTCCAATCTTTTGACTTTGTCTTTTATTTGCATCTCATGTTGACTACATTAACCATCACAAACACCTTGTCACTAGCATTGCAACGCAAGGATCAAGATATTGTAAATGCCATTAAATGTGTGAAAGCAACTAGATTGCATTTGGATAATCTTAGAAGAGATGGATGGGCCAAATTATTAGATGAAGTGAATGAGTTTTGTGACATGCATGATATTGATAGATTGGAAATGGAAGATGCATATGTTGATCCCAAAAAATCTAGGAAAAAATCTGGAATTACATACAAGCATCACTATGAAGTGGATTGTTTCAATGAAGTTATAGATTGGCTACTCCAAGAGCTTGATAGCCGCTTTAATGAGACAAGCTCTGAATTGCTAGTTTGCTCAGCCGCTTTCAATCCAAGAGACTCATATCATGATTTCAATGTGGATAGTTTGATGAGCCTAGCAAAACTATATCCTGATGATTTTAGCTCTGGGGATTTGAGGGAGCTTAGGCACCAATTGTGCCTTTACATTGCTGATGTAAGAGAAGACAACCGATTCTCCAACATAAATACTATTGTTGAGCTTTCTCAAAAAATGGTGGAGACAAAGAAAGATCGTTGTTATACATTGGTTTATCGACTTTTGAAGCTTGTGCTAGTATTGCCTGTTGCTACCGCAACAGTAGAGAGATGCTTTTCGGGCATGAAGATTGTGAAAACTTCTTTGAGTAACCGCATCGGTGATGAGCACTTAAGTCATAGACTTATTTGTTATGTGGAGAAAGAAGAATTGAAGAAAGTTACCAATGATGCCGTGGTTCATCGGTTCATGAACATGGAAGGAAAAGGACGTAGATTTGATCTCTAAAAGGTAATGCAAGTATTTTCAATGGACCATTCTATAATTTCTTTGCTTAAATATTGAATTGTTTATTCTTCTTTCTTTAGGCCAATGAGGATCTTGAGGTCATGTCGTTGGGTTATAAATTTTGCCAATGTCGACATCCTTTTGTTTACAATTATGGTATTCTCTCACTATATATATTTTGGTAAATGGTAAAAACTAATACTTCTATTTCATTGTTTAATTATCGTCTTATTGATGCTGTGCTGATTGCTCAATTAAGTTATATTATTGTTTAAACATTGTACGTATGTATACATATACATGGCATGAAGAAAGTGCCGCACCCCCCTCAATTTTTCTCTAGCTCCGCCCCTGGACGTGTTGGCATGAGTGACGTCATCCACAGTCATGCCGATGTGATCACTGGAGCTAGGTCCTCGTGTCGATGCTGGCCCCTCGTCACTCGCATGTAAGATTGAAGAGGCTGACTAGAGGGGTAAATAGGTGGTGCAACATATGCATAATTGAGAGGAGCACCTCACACTAGCTCAAAGGAATGAAAATAGAGTCTAGCAACAATATCTCCAACTGGCCATAAGCGGGTTTTATATCCCACATAATGAAACTAGCCATTGGGGATAAAAACCAGGAAATCCAGTAGTATCACCGTTATATGGCCGATACTACTGCTCCCCTCTGTAATGGTTGAAAAGCCAGCCATTACTCAGCAATTCTGGTAGTACCACCATACAGGGTCTGGTTCTACCGTACAACGGTAGTACCACTCCATACATGCGGAACTACCGATTAACAGAGGAGGAAAAAACCTTCCAACAGGTGTCTCACCAGAAAAAATGTACTGCTACACGAGTGGTTGTATCGCAACTCCGATTATAGCGCTCACATACAGCCGGTACTACTGATCATCGACCACACTGGTCCTCGACCACATAGGTCTCTGACCATGCCGATCTTTGACCACATTGGTTTCGACTACACAGGTGTTGACCACGTCGACCATGTTAATTTTTGACCACATCAATCTTCAACCACACAGGTCTCCAACCACCATGTCGATCTTCGACCATGTTGTTTCGATTACACAGGTCTTGACCACGTCAATCTTGGACCACACCGGTCATCGACTACGTTAGTTCCGACCATGTTGGTTTGACCACATCGATCTTGGACCACACAAGTCAGCGGCCATGTTAGTTCAACCACGCTGGTCTCTAACCACATTGGTTCGACCAATCTGGTCTTTGACGGCGTTGGTTCAACCACACTGGTCTCTGACCACGTCGGTTTGGCCACTTTGGTCTTCAATCACACAGGTCATCGACCATATTTGTTCGATCACTCTGATCTTCGACCATATTTGTTCGACCACTCTGATCTTCGACAACGTTGGTTCGACCACGCTGGTCTCTAACCACATTGGTTTGACCAATCTGGTCTTTTACTATCTTGGTCTTCAACCACCAACGGGCGCGGTAGTACCGTAATCTTAACGCCGGTAATTCTGCCTAGCCTAGCGGTAGTTCTGATTATTTTGAGGGCATATATATCAACAGATTGCAAAACACATTTACAAATTATAGTATCATGCACACAAGGATCAACCATGATTTCCAACAAGTTGCACAACATATTTGCATACTTTTAGAATCATGACACAAGCTATAGGTACATAAACTCAACATGTTTGCAAAACTCATTTGCAAACCTAAGCCACATGCTAAAAGAATTATGTATGAGCTTCAACTATTTTATAAAACATATTTGCAACCATAAGCCTCATATCACAAGGAGTAGAAAATATGGACTTCAAATACTTGCAAATCACATTCGCAATGTATAGTCTAGATATCACAATGTATAGTTACAAGGATTCAACGCATGAGCCTCAACAATTTGCAAAACATATTTGTAAATAACAATATCATGCCACAAAGATCTAGATCAAGTGAGATTGAGCTATCAGCACATGATGAGACTCAACCTACTAGACAAGACCCCTCTTAATAGTACGGCAACCTATAGTAGTAATTCAGTCTTCCAACCAAGTACCAAGACCAGTAAAAGACTACGAACATATTCTTAGCCCTAGCTAGTCATACCTTTGCCTTGAGCAACCTCTTGAAACTTAATAACACATATCTTTACTTTAAGTTCGGATCATTGTCTTAATATGCATTAACCTATAATGCATTCTTCACTTGAACTCTATCAATACATGACGAGTCTTCTCTTGACTTGATTGTCAACTCACGATCATCTCCTCTTGGACATGCATCAGCTCATGATGCATCCTCTTCTTGACGGCTTTCAACTCATTGAAGCCATCCTTTATCTCGTATCTTAACTTGATGATTTTCAACACATGAAGTCATTCCAAGTTATCATCATTTGTGTAACCTAACATATTATAAGATCGAGGAGGCTGACTAGAGAGGGGTGAATAGGTGGTGTAAAAATTCTCTTCAAGTTATTGATATCGGTCTGACCACCAGTCTTATGCCGGTCTGACCGCTAGGCTTATGCCGGTCTGACCGCCAAGATGAGCTAGAGCAAGTGAGTTTTGAGCTATCAGCACATGATGAAACTTAAACTGCTAGACATGACCCCTCTTAATAGTACGACAACCTACACTAGCAATCCGGTCTTCCAACTAAACACCAAAACCGGTAAAAGACTAAAAACACATCCTTAGTCCTAACTAGTCATACCTTTGTCTTGGGTCATCGTCTTAATATGCATCAACTCATGGTGCATCATTTTCTTTAACTCCATCAACACATAATGGTCTTCACTTGACTTGATCAACACATGATCAACTTCTCATGCATCAACTCATGATGCGTCTTCTTCTTTGATGGCCTCCAACACATGAAACCATTCTTTTCTTGATAGCCTTCAACTCATAAAGCTATCCTTTTTTTGATAGTCTTCAACTCATAAAACTATATTCTTCTCAATCTTGACTTGATGATCTTCAACACATGAAGTCATCCCAAGTCATCCTCATTTGTGAAACATAACTAATTCATCCAACTCATGAAAAATGTTAGTCCACAAAACAATTATCATCAATTACCAAACTTCACCATTAACACATGATGGAGGGACTAGATTTGACAATCTTCCCTTTTTGATAATTCATGACAATATCAACAAATAATGAGATATAAAAATTGATTTGCGAGTATGCAACTTGTACACAACAATTGTATACTCTAAGATAAGTTTTAGATAAAGCTTACTTATCCGATTGTCATTAATCATTCAACCATTAACACATAATGGAGAAGTTAGATGACAACCCGATTGCACATGAGTATATATGAACTACACAAGTTATATATACTCAAGAATGTATTTCAAAGTAAAGATCCTAAATATGCATATTAAAAGTGTTGAGGAACCGTCGCTGGCGACCAATCCGATCGATTCCTCTGCTTAATACGAAACGAATCAATCACAGAAGACAGAATAATAGATTGAAAACACACATAAAGGTAGAGAGAACTCTTGGTCTTTCTTTATTGCGTTTGATTGCATGAGTACAAATTCTGCCGGTACGACTCCTTATTTATAGTCTACAATGAGGTGCTCCCCATGGGCCAAGGCTGCTGGCCCAAGCCCAGGGTTTCCTAACAAAAAGAAGCATGTATCAATACTTATGAAACTCCAAAACATAGAGAGAGCCCCCCCTAAATTTGTGCATACAAGTGTATATAATAAAAACATATGCACATATTCATTTTGGACTGTTTGAGGAATTCAATCTATATTTTGGATCTTCTAAGGGATGCATTAGTATATCAGAAAGTGTGATTTCGAATGCATACCTCTTTGATTTCACTTTTCCATCCAAATGAGACTAAGCTATAATATACTTACACAAACATATTAGTCTCATGAAAGATTTATCATGTAATCATATATTTGGATGTGAGAAATGTAGCAGGATTAAAAGAAAGATATACTTATACATTTCTCAATGATTTCACCTTTTAATTTAAATGAGACTAAGCATAAATAACCTTAAACAAATATATTAATCTCATATATACATTTGTCATTATTACCAAAATAATATAATGGTATTTGTCATTAACACCAAAATCAATTTAAACAGAGCTTGATCTTTCAATATCCCCTTTTTGGTGATCGATAACAAATCCATTTATGATAATAGCACTTTGGTGAGAAATGACCAAATGATATAAAATTGAGTGCATAAGAGAAGGTGAAAGCAAATTCAACATTTATATTTTAAAATTTTAATTTCCCCCATTTGGCATTATTCAATTATTTTCTCCCCAATAAATATATTATCACATTTCTCCCCTATTGGCATTAGCACTTTCATTTTTCCATTATTTCTCCCCCATTGTCAATAAAGCTATTATTACAAATTCTCAAACATTCAAAGCTATTATTTCAAATTTCTCCCCTATTTGGCATTAAGCACCAAAAAGAGGCAATTATCACAAAATAACATTGATTATTGTACAAACAAGGGAAGAATACAAGTTAAGCCATTAAAGGGGCATTTATTATGAGGAGTTCAATCTATAATTTGAATTTGAGGAATGCACTAAGATATAAGAATATGATGTCTAATGCATACCTTCATGATTTTCACCTTTTCATCCAAAGGAGACTAAGTAATATTATAATCAATAAACAAGTTAGTCTTATAATTGCATCTATCATTAATCACATCCAAATGAGACTAGGCAATATCATAGTTAATAAACAAATTACTCTCACAATTGCATTTGTCATTATCATCTAAACTAATTTAATGGAGCTTGAACTTAGACCGCGGCACCAGAGCATCGCTGCACCGTGGCGCCAGGGCATCGCTGCCATGGGGGTGGAGGGCCCTAGACCACTGGCCCCTGTGTGCTGGCCTCGGCGGTTGCTGTCGCTGTGCTTCTCTTTCAGTTGGCTGTTGTTGTTGCTTTCTTGGGCGCTATTACTTCTCTCAAGCTCGTAGCTTGCTCATCGTCCCCACGGACAGCGTCAACTGTTGTGGCTACAGACCAAACAATAAATAGGGGGACTAGTAGAGTGAGTGTCAAAAATGAGATGTGTCTAGCTCTCCTTTTCTCAGGGCAATATATATACCTGGCCATAAGGCCTGATTACAATAATACCCCTATAGTGGCCTACTATACTGGGGGGTGTAAGTGTCTTTTTACATGCATTAATGGGCCTCTTGGCCTAGCATGCCGAATGGGTATAGGTGGGGGGGGCACCCCTACAACAATACTTTAGACTATGAAAGTCTTAGTCTTGGTTTTCTAGAAGGAATCAATTTGATGACCATCACCTGAAGTGTGTAATTCTGAATGTTTTACTACTTAGATAAGTACAGAATTCGGGGAGGGAGCACTTCCCTGAATAGTAGCATATATATATTTTGACCCAGAAGATCACATACTATTCATGCAGAATAGATAATCAAGAGGATTATATGATCAAGAAGATTAAGTGTTGTACTCTTTTTTTTCCCTTAGTGAGTTTTTATCAAAAGTTTTCTTATATGAAAGTTTTTAATGAGGCAACAAGTACAATGCATTTTGTGTATGTGATGTACTCTTTTATCCATTCCTTTTCTCCACTGTGTCTTTAGAATGAGTTTTAACGAGTCATTTATCCGTCCAAGAGGGAGTGTTACGAAACTAACCCCTCATAGGAGGTGTGGTTAGACCGTACGTAGGCCCCGTATAGTTTTTTTTCTTGAATTCCTGGTTAAAGATGTGGATGTATACAAAAAGACTGGACTATAAATATTGGGAATATGCTTTCATTATAAACACATCGAGATCAATAAATAAGATCGCCTACTGCTCTCTCTCTCTCATCTCTTGTGTCAATCATATATCTACTTTTGTATTATTTGATTATGTGATTTTCTTATTTGCTAGTTATATTGATTAGGTATTGTATCGCTTACCGACAATAGTTTTACAACACAATCAACAAAGAAGAAGCAAGGGAGATGAGGCTCAGAAACGGCGGATGGGCTTCTTAGAAACGGACGACTCGCGCGATCGAAGGCTCCTTCCTCATTTTGCTTCCTCGGCCCGCGCCTATCCGACTGGTCCCGAACGTTTCTGCCCGGCCACATTTGGCCCAAAATATTTTCTTAGTCTACTACCTCCTTGTTTCTAATTTGTTTGGTTGCGGGATGAAGTCACGATTTTTTGAGACAAGAATCACAAGATTCACCGTATTGTGCGATACGTTTTACATCGATATACGCTTGTCTGCTTCGAGCCATGGGGATATTTAGCAACATATTCTACGTACTTAAGTTTAAGATATGCTTAGAAATTCATGGTATACTCCACCTATATATAAAATTCTAAGTTCAAATTTATTCTATATTAAGAATAGCAAAAAAAAGATAACATTTGACAAATTTAAACTATTAATATTTATTAGATTTTTCTCTTTTTGTTACCGCTAATATATAATAAATGTGAACTTGAAATTCTATGCATAGTTAAAATAAATTTAGAAGTATATGTATAAATTTTCTCATTTTTTTGGTAATTTTTTAGTTATGGTGTATTATAAGTGCATCTAAGATTGAGTATATAAGGATATATTGTCGGGATAGTTCGCTTCCTAAGCCGGCAGGTGTCGGTAAGTAATCATCCACTAACCTCGGCGTCGAGAAGGACGCAACAATGCGGCCTGCTGTCCACCTCCGCGAGCAGGACGGACGGCGACATCACTCCCTTCGTTTTGCTACTAGGCCCAGGCGCCAGAGGAGACCACCAAACTGGCCTCGCCTTCATTAAGACCAACACCTACACTACGCACACTTGTCCAATTAACAAAACCTAAACACGCTAGTAGTAGTAGTAGTCGTCCAATTAGACGTACTCCTCTCCAGTCTCAAGTCCCTATTTGTTTCGCCAAACTGTAGTAATGAAGCTTGTGTGAATGATCTTCTGCTAGTCTAATTTAGAGGATACTTGTTGCAGGTGTATGCGATGGGTGTTTTGTTTGGTCAAACAAAAGTCTGGGTCGCTGTTGGAGCGGCCAAACAACCTCCGACAAAAGGGGATAAAGCTAGATTGGACAAAACGCACAAAAAAATTACAGGATAAAACAGAAACTTAGAATCGAAGAACAGCAGGTAGGATGCACAACTGGCGAGCAGCATAAACTGCTTGGGTCGAACAGAGTGTAGCTGGGGTTCTCTTGATAATGGCCATGGTCGTGTAGGCTCCACTTAACATTCAGCATTGTAGTGTTTGTCAAGCAAAGTAGTTTTGTTCAACAAACTGGTGTTCATTGTTTTAGTGTTTTATAGACGTATCTTATTCTTAGCAAGTCCTTTTATCGATAATGGAGTTGCCGATCTTACGAAATATGAGAAAAGAGACTGGATTTCTTGGAATGATTCAGCAAGGGAATAGAGATGATCTTTATGTTATGAATATTGTGTGTATTGATATGAGACCCAATGGACCATATATATAGGAGAGTACAAGAGATATAAGGAAACAAATAAGAGTCCTATTCTATCTCTAATACCTTATCTCTAATACCCTTAACACCCCCCACAAATGCAAGGCGTATGCAATAGCATTGCATTTGAACAAGGGTTAATACTAAAACAAAAAATATCCAACATCCGAGTCGTGATAAAGTCGTCGTTGCGTGCAGTCGTCGAATAAACTGTCAAATCAAGCCGAAGAGGAATAGATAGAAGCATGACGGCACAGATCGAAGCCTGAGACGGCAGCGGCGCAGTGCACAAGAAGCGCAATGGAGGCGCAGTGCAAAAGAAGCGCGGCGGCGCAATGCACAAGAAGCGCAACGGAGGCGCGGTGCAGAAGAAGCGCGGCGGCCTCATAGAGACTTCTACAATCTGCAGCCATGCAAAAGAGGAATTCCTACACTTATATGACTGACAATAAATTTGTGGACTCGCACGGCTTGGACGAACGAAAAATCAGAGACTACGGATTTTGGATGGACGCGACGGAAGACTCACGGAAAAAAAACCAAACTGACTTCTTAAGACGAGACTCAACGAATAGAGCAACGAGTAGAGTTAACGAAGCGAGTTAACGAAGCAGTAGCAGTCGGCATAGCCCCTCTCTCCCAGCATATCCTCTCTCTCCCTCCTCATTCTTCACGCCCGCGCCCTCACTCCCTCCTCCCTCGCGCTCGCTCATCTCCTCCCTCTTTCGCGGAGGCGGCAGCCAAAAAGGCGGCGCCGTGGGCGGAGAGCGCAGAGACGAGGCGGCAGCTGGCGGAGCGGCGCGGACGCGGAGACGGCGCGGGCGCGCCGGGCGTGGAGACGGCGCGGGCGCGGAGGCTCGGGCGCGGAGGCGCAGACACAGCGGCCAAAGGAGGCGGCGGCTGGATCGAGCTCCGGGCTGGAGGCGACCCGAGACGGAGGCGACCGGATCCGCACAGATCCAGCCGGAGAATCGGCGACGAGATCCAGGCGGAAGAGTCTCCAGGCGGCGACAAGCCAATGAGTCGTCGAAGAAGCCCGAGGAGGAGCGGTGACGCCGGATCCGGAAGAGGCAAGCGACGGCGGCCGCGGTGGCTCGCGGATCCGGGCGGGATCTGGCCGGAGAAGGCCCGGAGAAGGCCGGTGGTGTACGGCCCATCCAGATCGGATCTGGTGCGGAGTCGCCGGGTCCGGTGGCGGAGAGGCCGGAGTTGGAGGCGAGCGGCGGTGGCGGAAGAGCCCGGCGACCACGACGGGCGGCTTCTTGGCGGCCTCGGGCGAGCCTGGATCCGTCTGGATCCAAGCGGGACGGCGGCCGAAAGACACTGCAGAGTCGGCAACCACAACGGATCCGGGATGGCGACCACGGCGGCCGGATCCGACGGGTCTCGTCGGTCGGATCTGACGAATCCGGCGACGGTGGCGAGCCGGAGACGAGGAGGCGATGACGTCGTTGAGCAGGCCAACAAGGTGGCCGCCCCTGGGAGAGTAGAACGATTCTCCCAGGGGCAGTAGATGCGGAAATAGATGAGGTTAGGGTTTCAACCTAAGCTCTGATACCATGTTATGAATATTGTGTGTATTGATATGTGACCCAATGGGCCATATATATAGGAGAGTACAAGAGATATAAGGAAACAAATAAGAGTCCTATTCTATCTCTAATACCTTATCTCTAATACCCTTAATTTTATTGTTATGAACTGGTTACAAAATATCCTTGCTAAGAGATATAAAAGGATGTGACTAGTTTTAATCTCTATAATCTTCCCACTGATCAGAAGATCTTGATTGTCTTAACCGTTATTCTTCGAGTTCTGATTCTGATTCAAATTGTATGTGTCTTCTCTCGTCAACCTTTAAATAGTGTTGAAGGGGTGTCAGTTGTCTACATGAGCAAACGCCCTGTTGAATCATCCCGTATGGTCGAGAGGTGGTTGTTGTCAGAGAGAGATATAATAATAACTGATCTTAGATTATTGTTGATGTGAGATAATCATGGAGACAACCATATCATGATTGTTGTTAGAGATGCAGGGCCGAATCGTCGTGATGTTTGGAGCAAATAAAGCACACTTTATTTGCCGCACGGGAGAAATTCCCTGGAGGCGGAGTGAAATCTTTGAGTGGTTTGTTGATTGGATAAAATATATAGCAAACCTCCAATTAGATGTACTTGAGTAATTGCCTTTGAAAATATACGATTACACGAGTCTTGAGGTCTTAATTAATTATTAAAGTCGTATTTAATAGATTATTTAATTCTCATGCCCTTTGAAAATATGATAACTAGTTTAGTTCTTCTAGGCAGAGAATAGTAAAACAATTTCTTTATCGCCTAAATCACACGATAGAAGTAAAACAAGACCTTTGTGCTCTAAATCGTGTGATGGGATAACTCACCGAAAGAGGCAGGCGTGATGCCATTCAAGGGTGTCAGTTTTCGTGAAGAAATCTGGTCTGTTTCTGTACGGCTGACAACGATGCACCAGTATCCCAGTACAAACGTCGGATCAAGCACCGCCAGAACTTCGCCAGAAAGGCTTGATGCTGATGCGCACATGGCCAAGATTTCTACACGGGTTGTCATCCTAAGTACAATGCGGCAATGCCAATGGCTGGAGTGAAACTTATTACTTTCACCGTGGCAAGTATCGAGTTGCCTTCACTGATGTAATTATGTCTTGGTAAAACGTTTGTTAACGGAGGGAAAACGCAACACCTTGAATTGATGCTTGACAAGCTGAATCATCTCTGGATGAATGAATATACTCTATCTTAACGTGCAAAACACCTTCAAAATGTGTTGCTAATTATTAACTGTCCATTTCAAGTGAATTAAATGGAGGGTACAAAATCATTAGGTTGGACCATTTTTTTGGTCGGCATTAATAGCTGAAAACTCGAGAAAGCGATGCTTACCCCCGGGAGAATTCGGCCTAGTATATTACTCATCAATGTGCAAGTTTTTCCGTAGCTTGCTTTGAGAATAATGGGAAATCGTGAGACTACGTGGAGCTCACACTATATTATGTTATGAGTATTTGATTTTATATATGCTTCGTTGTCAAAATTTGAGTTTGATTTTGTATCTTTTGCTTTCTTTGGTTTTGCTGCGAGGTGATCAACGGTCTGACCGACCGAGGGCGACAATATGACCGATGGTCTAGTGTGACCGATTACTAGTTGGTGGTACGTTTATTCCATAGAGCTCTTCATTTTGTAAAGTTTTGAAAGCGGTGCGATTGGTGAAGATCTAGGCTGCTAAAAATGATTTTTGGTAATTAATGACGGTAATGATTAAACGAACTAACTTATTTATTAAGATGATTGAAAAGTTTAGTCCCGAAATTTGATGACCATATGGAAATAGCATGCAAAAGTGATCAAAGATTAACATGGATTAAGACATGACTTAAGACAAAGGTATATTGTAGTACAAGGACCTCTTTATAGTGGTTGAAAAGATCGAATTTATATAATAGATGCCATACTATAAAGAGGGGTTATGACTAGTAGCTTAAAGTTAATCTTATGTCACTTTGATCAATTATGGTTCATGCATGCATTTGGAACTTCATTTGAAACCCTCTCCGAAATTTCTTTGGAAACCGGTATGATTGTAGGCTTTTGAATCGATAGTTATATGACAGTAGCTTATTTTTAGAGAGGTGCTTTTTAAGTCTTTCCTTGGATTGGTACTACCGCTTGTGTAGAATTGTAGTATTGCAGGGCGGTATGACCGTACGGTGAGGCCGTTAGTATTGGAGTGTGGTATGATCGGATTTTAGTTGGCAAAAGCTAATTTTTAGAGAGGTGTATTCTGGAGCATTTTCTCTCCTTTGGAAATTAGTACTACCGCAGCTGAGATATGGTACTACCACATGATCGGTACTATTGACCCTTGTGAGTGTGGTACTACTTATATTTGAATTAACGGCTAGTTTCTGTGCATTTAATGAGGCTTAAGTAGCCATTGAACAGTAGGTGTGGTAGTACTGGCTTCCGCATTCCCTGATTTTTAGGGATTTCAACCCTAATGATCATCCTGATAGGTGGAGGCTATAAATACCTCCCCACTAGCAGCAAGGGATCGGACTCTTTTGAACCTCATTGAATACCCTTGAGCCTTTACTACTCGCTCTTCAACTCATTTGCCTTGTTATCACATTTTGATGTTGTTGAGAGCTTCAAGTGCATTGCGTTATTTGTTGATCCTTATAACACTTGAAAACCTTCAAGCAAGTGTCGTGACTTGTTACTCTTAGTGGTTACTGACACCTAGACGGCTTGGAGAAGTTTGCACAGTGACCTCTTCAAAGAAGTTTGTGAAGAGACCTAACATATTTGTGAGTGGTGTGGTGCTCGCTATCTCAGGACTGGAAGAATAGCAACCCTAGTAGACTTGAGGTGGTTAAGCTTAATGCATGGAGCTGGTCCAATCTGTTTAGGCTTACCTCAACGTGGATTACGAAAAACTGGCAAGTCTTCAAGACCACGGGAAAACATCGCTTGTCTTCGTTATGGTTTATCTCTCTTGTCTTTACTTTCCGCATTTACATTTCTAGCAACCATTGAATTATCTTATCTAGCTAGAATTGTATCTAATATAGACTTAGAGTTGTGGTGCCTTAGTGAAACCTAGAGAATTTAGGCCTTGATTGTGCAAGACAATTTTAATTCAGTTCATACTTTGCTAAAATTGTGATTTAGCCAAAAGAATTTAAAAACCTTCTATTCAACCCCCTCTAGTCGGTTATCCTTGATCCTACAATATGTTGTATGGTGGCAGTTTGATTAGATGGGTGTCGAGCAGTCTGACTGGCATGGTTGCTGCAGTTAGACCGGTCCTCTATTACCAGGGTTTGATTGGGTTGATTGGGTGTGATAACCCTCAAAATCTAATTATCAAAAACACACAATTTAGAAGTTATTCACACACTAATAAGAACATTAACATTTAAATGAGGAAGATTAACAATTAAAACAATCAACACTGTAATAAAAAGAGAAATTATTAAAAATCAACATTCTGAATTCCAGAAAACTAATTACAATAATAAATCTCGAATACATTCAACTTTACCACATACATTTAACTTTACCACATACAAGCTCATTGCACAGAATCCCAAAATCAAGATTTACAAAAAGAATAAAGTATTACAACTCAATGTTATAAACTTCAATTTCATGCCATACAAGAATAAAACTATACAAGTAAATTATATCAAATTTCATCTAATGAATCCATATATTCGCAGTAGGCTCAAATTTAAATTCCTACAAAATCATATTAGCCAAACCCACAAAGAATAAATTGAAAATGATTGTAATAATAGATAGCCGTCGGAACGCCCTTTTTATAATAGTGCGCAAGTGCAATCGTTCACTGAGATGCCAGGATTGTCCGAGGCCAATCGGAACCTCTCGCGTATTAGGTTTTCATGATTCAATAGTAAACCCCCATTCTTACCTTTTTATTTTTACCTTTATACCCTTCCTTATGAGTCATTCCATTCAATGCCATGCACAAACCATGTTATAAGCCACCAGTCATCACCAAGACCAACAAAGGCCATAAATTAAAGCCAACAAGAGCCAATAGAGGAGAGAAAGGAGAAAACCAATAATACCACCACCCATAGCCCACAGTGAGCTCGCCTCACTACCACAGCCCACTACCAGGCCGCTGCCACAAAAGCTCACTGCCTTAGCTAACAGACATAAAGCAACCATCCTTCATCACTACTCACAAGAACCACCACAAGCACCACACTGCACTGTGCCATCCCATCTCGACATAAAACACTCACGAGACACCACAAACAAGCAAACAACTGAAGAAAGGCCACACAACCCATTTAAACCCCCTCCTCACAAGAACCCTAACTTAGCCGAAAAAGAAAGTCGAGAGAAGCCAAGACCGAAGGACAACGGAAGGGTACCATGGCCAGGGAACACTTCCACGAGACACCACTCCACATAAGCTTAGCCAAATTAGGAAGGCATAACCAAGTGAGCATCTCCAAACTCCTAATCCAAGCCAACGAAGCCAATAAGGTAAAATCATAAGCTACATCTTTTCATTTTGCTAACAGTAGAGCCGGCCAACAGAGCCACGGCGAGGCAATAGCCTCCGGCTGACCACACTAGAACAAGGGAGGTTGATGGCCATCCTAGGAGCTCTCGGGCCATGAACATACTCCCCGGCGCATGCCAAAGCTCAGTACCTCATGGTTGCTCGCCACAATACCTCCAAAACCAGAACGGGGTGTCAACCATCCCATGAGCCCTTGGGGGCTATGGTTGATACTCCCTGGCGAATGCCACTGCTCCAAGAGATGCATGGTTGTTCACCACAATGCCCCCCACAAAGAACCTAAACATCCCTCGGGTAATCACATAGCCATGCACCCCACATTCCACAAATGAACAACGTTATGAAACTAGAGTATAAGGAAGTGTAGAAGTAAAAGAGATAGCACCGGAAGTGGAAGAACCAGGGCCATGGTGTCAGTGACTTGTGGCCACCAAGACGCACGGCGTCAACAGAGAGTAAATGAAGGATGAGCCAATGGTGTACCAGAGCATGGCATCGGCAGCGTGTAGCCTCCATGGCGCCAAGTGTCGGTGATGTACAGCCGCTGAGACACCTAGTTTCAATAACAATGAGGAACCCGGTAGAGTAGAGGGGACGCCGGTGGAGCCTTAGCTTCACTAAGGCGCAAAGCAATGGGATGGAGGCGTTGGCAAAGATGGCTGGGCGCATAGCGTCGGTGGGACCGAAGAGCCCCGACGAGGCCTAGTGCACCGAGGAGACCAGTGAAAGGCACGAAAGAGGGGGACAACGATGAATCCGATAGGAAAATCACTGGATCTACTCACCTTTGGACCAGATTCGGTGAAGCCAAATCCCACCTTGCCATGGGGCAGCCAAAAATAGAACCAGTAGTGAAGGGGAGGAGGTGAGGACAAACGGGCGAGACTAGGCACATCGATAACTCCAGAGAAGGGGGAAGTCAAGAGAAGGAGAGGTAGATCTCGATGGCAGTGCGAGGAGGCATCATTGGAGGCCGGCAAGACCAAAGTCGGCGAGGGAGCTGAGAAAGGAGAAGAGAATCCAGAGAAACTGAGTGAGATGCGTTAGAGAGAGATGGCGAAGACATAAGATGGAGAGAGAAAGGAGGGCAATGGGCCAGTGGGCCGGTTCTGTGCCATGCGCCAGATAAAAAAGAACAGGCCAACGGGTCGAACAAAGAAAATAATTCTAGGGAAAGCTCAATAAAGAAATAAGCAGTGAATTGATATATATGCACCCATACCAAATAAATAGTTGCAAACTCAGAAAATTGGTAAAATACATTATCCGACCTCAATGGCCTATTAAAAGAGAATAAAATTACCTAAAGTTTTCAAGTAAAAATTAGTAGAATAATCAAATGTAAGTTAATGCAATATCTTTTAATATTTACGTTCTTTCAAGTTATAAAGTGACAAACCACAACATCATTGGTAATTTTCATCAATGGTTGTTTCTCCATATATCAAATAAGTATATCATTTATGAAATTATCAGCTATTAATTAAAAAGGTCAATTAGATATTTATATGTTCAACAGTTCAAAAACAATATAATAGAAAAATGCGTACAATGGCTTACTTAACATATAGTCAAATATTATAATTTTACCTTCAATTTGCAACGAGCTAGGCATGTATCCCAAAAATTAAAATTGATATCCTAAGTCTTAGCTCTACAATTCGATAAAAAACAATCAATAATCATCACATTAAAACCTTAACTCATAAATTTAGCCCCTATTCTTGAAACAAATTGAAACGATTGAGAGAAATTTAGATTAGAGTACATACTGATCGGGTGGACCTAATCTTCCTTTGGCTTGCGAGGGCACAAGGCAATAAGGACCAGGTGGCGCTTCGGCGAGATGGTAGACGAACACGACCGATGGTGCTGATTTCTCCCATTCTCTGGCAACTGGTCGTTGCCTGGCTGGATGCAGCTATGTGGCGGATGTGTTGCACATCTCCTAGTTGACCATGCAAGATGAACAGGCGTCAAGGGCTGCTGCGAGGTGACACACTTTGCGATCTATCAATGAATGCTGTGGACTGTTCCGATCCTCTCTCTTGGGCTGGCTCGGTCTGCTGTAGTTGCCTCGTAAGCTGAGAAAAGTGAAGGTTCCTCGTGGACTACTGCTAGCTACTGGGAATTTGAGTTACGAGTGCTCCCTTCGTTGGGCTTCAAAGAAGGAACCGAGTGCACTAAGTTTGGATTGGGGATTTACACATAGGCTAGTGATGTTGATACCTGCTAAAAATATTTTTGGACTCGATGTCCTGTGACACCGGGCCCCGTGACTTTTTCCGCTCATGCCGCCAACATCCGGTCCAACCGGCCAAGCGGTTTGACCGCCCTCTGGCCGATGACCAGACCGGTGAGACTAATTATCTCAGGTGACTTTATAATCTTTGGCTCTTGGCTTTGATAAAGCCTATGTGTTTGTGGGCCTCTTCTTTTCATATTCTAAAAGCTACTTTTCAGCTTTTCTACAGTAACTAGTTTTCAAACGGAATATCTTTTTAATGTATAGTCTATAAGTTAATTCTAGTAAACACTGTAATGACTTCATTTATATCGGTCAAAATCATATACGAGTTGTTTGTGTTTCCGTATTCTCTCTTATGAATAGCCAAAAGTCATAAGCCATAAATCAAAACTAAAAAGAATATGTTCCATGTTTTTCGCTGCATTATGTTGCTAATACTAGAGGGAAAAATTTAAAAAGTCATTTACACCCTCTCACTAGTAATATCTGGTCCTACAGAAATGATTACTTCTACCAGGTACAGATACAATACATCTAATTAGACTACTTTAGCTCCTAACATTTATGGATGCCGCTGTCGGTACACCATTAGGCGCAGGGGCACATGCAATCAGGCCATCAGGGGGTCCATCCACAGATCTTGAAGACGCGTCTTCCACAATTCATGCAACACACTGCAAATATGAAGTAGTTCCATCAAGCAAGCGCTGAAAAAGTTTTTGGTGAAAATATATGGAACGTGGTTAATGCACACTCAATTCCTTCTGCTACATTTGGCGTTCTATACTAATCACATGCAATCCAAGCGTGGAAGTTGAGACAGTGAAATCAATGAACTCCTTCAATGTGGCAGCAAATCCCCACGCATCAGGGAACTTATTAAGAACCTGTACCTCACATTACAGAGGGCAACTTATTGATGTCAGCTTACTATTTTCTCTCTTTACACTATACTCATGTATTCTTGCTGTGTTGTCATCTTTGATAACAGTTTCAGAATCTTACTATGCAGGGACTCCTTTTTCTAAACCTATTGATATGTCAACGACAGGTTCTGCTATCGCCTATATTAGGTGACATAAACAGATGTCCAACGCTGTTCAGATACAGAAGAAAAAAGCTTCATTTGAAATTTTCAGAAATCGGAAGCATTACTTCCACAAGGTTTGCACTTATGCAATTACAATTATAATTCAGAAAGCAGAAGCATTACTTCCACAAGGCTTACGGTTGCTGCAATAAAAGCTACAATTGGAAGGAATGTAACATCTCTGTGTTTTTAGAAGATAAACACATTCAGATTTCCTTTTTTTTTCTTTTTTTGGCCGTCTTTCCCTTTATTTCTTTTTCTTCCTCTACTTTTGAATTTTTTCGCTTGGCCTTATTAGCCAAAGATGTCCCTCTGGCTGGTAAAGGAGTTCCATCTGAGTTTATTTTACACAACTTGAGACAGAAGAAAGCTTATATCAAGCTTTGCACTCCGAAGAAATCAACCATGAACCAGGAAAGCAACATATTTTCAGAAAGAAAAGGAGAGACCAAACCAATTTTGCCTCTTGGTTAGAGTAGAATAGCACACCGACCGCTGAAGGTAAAATCTCCAAAATACCTGCCCAGAGAACTCAAATCCAACTTGATCGAGGAAAGCAGGTAGCGGAAATTTAATTCAATGATAGAATTGGCACATAGTCAAAAAAAGGAGAAAAAACATGGGGCTATTTGGTTTGATGACAATTTTGCCCCACCAGCCGTCCAGCCCTACCAAAATTTGGTAACAAAATTAGCTACCAATGTTTTGGCCAAACAGTGGAAACAAAATGAACTAGAGCCAAAAGAGAAAGGAATCTTGCTAAAATTTGGTAGCAAACCAAATGCTTGCCAAATTCGATCGACTATACCAAATTTTCGTAAGGCAAGCATTGACAACCATTGGCAACCATTGGAAGCAAACCAAACAGCCCCGTAAGCTTGTATGACTGTATTTTCTTTAGTGAAGTTCCACAGACAAGACAGCTATCCCGTAGCAATCACTTTAAGGACAAGTAATTAGCCTGGCAACAGCTCCTACCTAAATTAATGCTCCACCAGTTCTTGCTTGCACATTTGTAAGTTTCTCTTGCCTAGGCTCAACACAGCTTCTTTAATGCTCCATAGAATTATATGAGTGAGGAAGTAGGAGACATATATAAACTGTAAGACAGGAATCAGTACAACCATACTGAAAGATCACCTCCTCTGATGAGGAAGAGATGATGAGGGAGGGCGATGCATGTGTTGCGCTTCTGAGAAGCAAGCTGCATGGCCTGCTCGAGAGGAACCGCACTCTGGAAGAGGAGAACAAGCAATTGAGACATCAAGTAAGCCGTCTAAAAGGCCAAGTTTCCTCACTCGAAGGGCAGGATACTGATAGAAAGATGCTGTGGAAGAAGCTGGAGAGTTCTGCCACCAGCAACAACTACTCCAAGGAAAAGCAGTTTGTTCACAACAATGATGATGCAAAGGAAGCCATGGATCTGAACAACTCGGCGTGTTACAGTAGGCAGCAATTCTCCAGGACACCGCTAGTGAGATCAAGAGCACCAAGGGTTCCAAATCCACCACCAAGTCCGACGTGCATCCAACCGACGGTAAATGCAAGAAAGGAAGGATGCAGGGCTCCTCCTCCACCGCCACCTCCCATACCCTCCAAATTTCTGAAGAACACTAAGGCAGTGCAAAGGGTGCCAGAGGTAGTCGAGTTATACCGGCTGTTCGTAAGAAGAGAAGGAAAAAATGATGCGAAGTCCGGATCTGTGGGAATTCCAATAGCTACTAACAGCCGAGAGATGATCGGTGAGATAGAGAACAGATCAGCTTATGTTTTAGCTGTAAGTGCATATATTTCTTTCCCTAAAGATGTACATACACAATTTTGTTTACGTAGCTGCTAATTCAATTTATATTTATTTTTGTTTTTTTCAAATCAATATTTGTAAGCATGGGCCTGATAATTGCACAATATTTCCTCTTACATGTTAGTTACAAGTTCTTCATAGGATTAGAGACTAGTTTTGCACTGAAACAGAGAAATTACTTTCTAAATATCTCTTCCACTTCATACATAAGGAAAATCAGTTTATTGCATATCATGTTCCTGCATCATTCAAAACTTATGGATCCACCAAAACATATTATATCTTCTCTTTACATCTCAAAAGCCACCCCATGTGTTAGTTTGAAAGAACACCACATTTTCTTCTGACAAACTTTGTCTCGTTCATCCTACAGTTGAAAACAGTGCATAACTCTTTAGTGGCACCAGTGCTAGTAAATTATGTAGTGGTGGATGATTCATTTCTACAAATAATCTTTTCATTTATAACATCAGAGTCATGCTTTATTCTTACATTATTTTCTACATATCAGTGACTTCCTCACATAAATGCTTTTCAAAACCAAGCAAAAAATATCCCCTTATAATTGTTGTTCCAACAGATTAAATCAGATGTGGAAAATCAGGGTGAATTCATCAACTTCCTGGCAAAGGAAGTTCAGAATGCAGCATACAAGGAAATAGCCGATGTTGAGGAGTTTGTGAAGTGGCTTGATGGGGAATTATCTTACCTGGTAGACGAAAGGGCTGTGCTCAAGCACTTCACTAACTGGCCCGAGAAGAAAGCAGATGCCATGAGAGAAGCAGCATTCACCTATCGGGACCTGAAGAACCTGGAATCAGAAGCATCCACGTTCCACGATGACAGGAGAGTGGCTACACCTATGGCTCTCAAGCGCATGCAAGCTCTACAGGATAAGTAAGTAGATGAGTATAATGCATTTAAGAAAAACAAGGAATTGTATTATGACACGATTCGTACTTTCTCTTGTCGTAGAATTGAACAAGGTATTCACAATACCGGAAAAATAAGGGACAGTGCAAGTGGAAGATACAGGGATCTTAAGATCCCTTGGGAATGGATGCTTGACTCCGGCATCATAAGCCAAGTATGTAGTTCCAAACTTCTAATTCCCAGCTTTTCACAGTAGATTGATAACAATAAAGAAGAGATAGTTAACTTCATTTTACAAACTCGTACACGGTGGAACTATCCCATTACCCTGTTCCCCCTGACTATAGATTCCAGTTGATAGACATATCATAGATGATGTGCCCTCTTGCTGCCTTAAAACAGCTAAAGACGGCTTCATTGAAGCTTGCAAAAGAATACATGAACCGCATTGTGAATGCACTGAAGTCAGATCCATTCGCAAATGATGAGGAGCTGCTTCTGCAAGGCGTCCGCTTTGCCTTTCGCATACATCAGGTAGTTTTGTCACTTTGAAATGGTATTGCGAATCGCTACCTACAAACTAATTAACTAACTGAAACAAACTAAATTCACAGCTCGCGGGTGGCTTCGATGAAGGTTGCCGGAAGGCGTTTCAAGAACTGAAGACGTATGCAAGCAAGTCAGAGCCATCCCATGGAGTTTACATGGGTTCAAATAAAAGTCAGTGGGATCAAAATACATGATTAAGTTTTGTTGAGCTTGTCTCCAAGTCGACTCCGCGTATTCAGGATAATTTTGTAAATAATTCTATTAAACTTAATTTATTCTGCATCCAAGTTGCTGGTCTCTTGGATACAAGTTGAAGCTCTGAAATTCTAAGTGCACACAACCCTTAATTGAAGTACACTCTCAGGACCATTTCTAAAATTGTAAAATTTCATTAGAGGGACTGATTTTCAACTTGTTTCCTACTGTGTTTTGCATATATAAAAAAGAGTTCCTTGTGATTATTAGGTGAAATTTTTACCATGAAGTAATACTGTGGAAACAGCGTGATATACGAATCACCCTATTGTGGGTACAGAAGACAGTCAGTAGGTGCCCTTTATTATTCCTAAGTGAGTATAGATTCACAATCGTTAGGGCACATTAAATACATTTTTCCTTGTCCTGGAAGATTTTTTAGGGTTGTTAAAAGAAAACAGGTATATTATTTTCAAATTTTCCAAAATTGGATAGTTGCTCCCAGTATTCAAATTGATGCAGCCCTTATGTGAGAAGTGACGGGCCTCTTCTTTTCAGCTTCTAAAAGCTGTTTTTTTACTTTTATATAGTAACTAGATTTCAAACAAAGTGTATTTTTTAAGTGGGTTCTACAAATTAATTGTAGTACACACTATAACAACTTCATTTATATCGGTCAAAACAGCACGCGAATTTCTGTTACTCCATACTCTCTCTCACGAACAGCCCAAAAATTATAAGCCGCAGCCAAAAGTTATAAGCAAAAGCCAAAAAGAACAAACCCGTTGACAACAGATGGGAGTATCAGATAAATCAACTTTTAGACCCTGTTTGGTACAGCTCCTGCTCCTAACTTCTCCTTTGAATCTTGTAGAGCTATACCAAACAACCAGCTTCTTAAAATGACCCGATTATGCTTCTCACGAGGAGCAGAGTAAAAAATAAACTAGCAACAAGAAGCAGCATTTGCGTGGATTCTCGTGGGAAGCTGTTCGACCTAAAGCAAATGTGCCCATCGAAATTTAGAGATATTACCCGCAAATGCCGCTCGACTACCCCTCCGCACCCTCTCTTGGCCGCCCGCCGCACCCTACTCAGGCCCGCCCCTGATTTGCAAAGACCAGAGGGGACGAGCGCCATCGCGAATCCCCCCCCCCCCCACCGATCATGCCCGCCCCTGCGCAAATCTCCCAGCCATTGCCGACACCCTGCCCAAATTCACTCTCTCCTCGCCCAGATCTGCCTTCTCACGTAGATTTCTCGAGTCAAGGCAAAAGCAGTAAGTTTTGACCAGGAGAAGCGCCCATTTCTCGGCACCCGCACGTTATTGCAATTTTGCTGATCAAAATGGGATTTTTCTTGCCTTGCAGGTGTTGTGTGCGGCGTGATTCTGGTGGTTTGATCAGGAAGTTTTGATTTGTTACATATATGTTCATGTTTGTTGCTTTGTGATATGTGTAGATCTATGTGACTCCATTCTGTTTGTAGGTTTGGTGCAAAAAGGTGTATGTGCAAGGTTCAGATGATGTTGATGGGGTTAGCTTTTGTGATAGCTTTGAGCAAGAGGTGGCAATTTATATCTGTTTTTAGAGGAACTGCTATTGGTGGATTATTTGATATTACGATTTGTTTCATGTACTAGATCAGTCATGAACTCTAGTTTCATCACATCCTTTTCGTGTAAATTTAACCAGGCAGAGCTCTTCTTTCAACTCAGTGTTACTATTTCTGAACTTCTTCCCTACACTTGCTCAAAAAATTATGGGAATAATGTTGTATTACTAAACAACTGTTGCATGTATGCCAATACTGCTGTTATGATCAATATTGTCATTTTAGGCTTTGTCCGCAAAAGTACATCAACTAATGTTCTCACTCCTTACAGAAAATATTTATGAGGAGCCTGTCGAATAAACTCAGGTGCGAAGAAGGAGATGAATGTGCTTTAGGCCGTCTCTGTTAGAGCACATGAAGTAGGAAATATCAGATGTCAAATAGGTTCATCATCAGATGGTCTGGAGGATGATTGGGAGCTCTTGTAAATCTGCAAGAAGCTCCATATCTCTATTTACAGGGGAAGGGGAAAAACTGTTGTAAATAGAACTTCGTTAATTACTGCATATCTCAAAAAAGGATGGAAACGTGAGGGTTTGCGTCTCTAGGGCACATATATTGGCGTAACTGTAAATCTCATCTGAGGTTATGTAAAGCTCTTCAAACTTTCTCTTGATGACCTGGACTTCTTACTGAACATAACTACGTGGAATAAAATATTTGTATATACACTTATTTTTTAGTTGTCTACTTTGCAGTGTTCAATGGTGGTTGCAAAAGATCTATATCTACAATTTCTTCTGGAAATTTCATAAAAATTCAGTTTGAATATACAGGCATTGGCATTGCTTTGTTCATAAAAAAATTTCATAAATGTACAAATACAACGGAGTAAGATACAAATACGGATGAAGTGTTACCACCAGGGGTATTATGATCTATTTGCCTCCAATCCTCTTTCTTATGGTTTCTAGAGCTAGCCTACTAGCCAAATATTTTTCAGGGACAACTCTAGATTCTTAGAAAAGTGGATTCTCCGAGAATCAGGAGCAAAGCCTGAAAAATGAGAATCTAGAATTATATTAAACATGCCTTTAGTTTATAGGCTATAGAAAAGTTAAGAATTGCTTACTATCATCTCAAATTCTGACAAAATGTGCAAGTGTTCCAGTTGGCAAACATCTCCAAATTAGAAACTTTTACAGAGAATCTAGAAGGTTGCTTTCAAGAAAAAACACGGGCACCTATCAACTAGACGGTGCATACCTTTTCAGCTTCCTATTGTTAATCGCTGCATATTAAAGTCATCAACGGGCTATAGAACCAGCAATGTCTTCAACTTCTCTAGGGCTCTATCTGTAAGCAATACAAACACCCCCTACACCATACGCCCAATCTTTTGCGCGGTCCACAATCTGTGACCAAGTCCCGCTCGAGCAAGGAACAACCCAACAGAAATGCGCGAGGCATTGGCAAACCAAGCAAGCAGACATGAATATACTCGGTTGCTTGTAAAATCTACAAGAAGTTCACACAGAAGTGAGGGCAAGGACTTACTCCTCCTGGATCGCGTGGCCCTTCCTGCTGCGAGGAGAGGCAAATTTGCAGCAGAGACAACCTGTGGATCGGTCCAAGTGGAAGCCATCTTGCCGCGGCAACGCGCAGTCGCCAGTCGCCGATCGATGTCTACTTCCCCGTAGTTTGTAGGCTTCGTGGGGAGACGGCTCGCCACCACCTCCGGCGGGCCCACGGGCCAGTGAGACGCTCCCGCACCAAACCACCTGGCCTCCCACGGCGCTTCGGGCCTGCGGTACTGTTCCATGAAAAGCACTACTCACTGACTAATGGGCCAGATATGTTTCCGGGCCCACCTGCTGTGTCAGCGGCAGCGTTACTGGTGACAACCATCACGCTCCCCTCGCGGCCCCACTTGACAGCCGCACCGCGAAACCACGATACCGATGCGACCAGTACGCGCCTGCTTCCTCCCGGCGCCTGCTTCTTCCCGGCACCTACCAGCTTCTCCCTCTCTCTCCTCCCGGGCGATGGCGACGGCGGCGTGCTCCGGCGGGATCCCCGACCATCTCTTCGTCTCCGTCAAGCTGGAGAGCCCCCGCCTAGCTGCGCTCGACCTCGCCCCTCACATCTTCGGCTCCCACCCCGTCGCCGGCTTGTGGGACCCGTCCAAAGCCGTAAGCGTGGAATCCCCTCTAGTTCGCGTGTATGTTTCCCCTGCGGATAGTGATGGGTTTTTTTGGGTGGGGTTTTCCCAGCTGTCAATGGAACGGGCGGCGGCCGCCTCGTGGGAGCTCAGCTGCGTCCTCCCGTCCCTCCACGGTGAGTTGGCTGATTTGATCGTGCTGTTTGATCACTCCTCGTGGATTATGATTCCGTCATGGTGAGATTTGGGGTGGGACGAGCTGAATTGCTGCGGCATGCCGTTGGGATGCGCTAGTTCCAGTAATTCGGTCGGGCAATGTTTTTACTTTTTATTGGGATTGTCTGTTGTAATGTGTAGATTGTATGGCATAAACTATTGATTTATCATGTCTGAGGACAACAATGTAGTACGTGGAGTTGTGCTTTCGAAATGAAATTAAGTGATTCGTGAAGTGATCATTTGCTCTGCTCTGGTTAACTGAGTAGAGTGTTTGTATATGCAGCGAGTTGGATTTTGTTCAATTTTGTGAGCATTCTAACTAGCTTTTACGCCCTTTATTTTTTATTAGAAACACTGGATTTCAAGTTCGTATTAAAGCCAAAAGACGATAGCTCACAGTGCATTGTTGAGGAGGGGCCGAACCGATCACTAGGTTGCAGGAGTAATGAAGTGGAAATGAGGGATGCAGTGTTTAAACTCAATGAGGAGAAGGATGTGCTTGAGGGTAAGGTTCGGGTTGAGACAGAAATGTTGTCCCCGTTTGACTTGGCTGCTAGTTGGAGGGCTCATCAAGAGTACCTTCAGCCTTCAAGAGTGCGAGGGACCCATGATGTCGTTGTGAATGCTGAATCTGAATCCAGGGCCAAGGTTTGAATTTGTTTCACTGCTTTTATCTTTTCTTTTTATATTACGAAATTGTATGCCTAATCCTCTAACAACCTTTTAATGAACAGTATAGATACTTTGGGTTGCAAAAACTGGTTTTTTGAAAACCAATGTTTTACCAGTCACAGCTAGGTTTGTAGCACCTGGCTTCCAGCCAGCGCTTTGTTGTTAACAGTCCAATACCATAGAGAGTGCTGTGGCAGTCTGGCAGAGGTTGACGGCTTGAGGCAGCTTGCTACTTGGTTGTGGAACGGACATCATGTCTGGTTCCTAGCAAAACTCATTTGTTTCAACGATTTCTCATTTTTTTCCACTATTAATTGATATAGTAAAATGATGTGCTTACTGGAAAGGGTAATGTGAAACTGGTCCAGTACCCAGCAGATTTCAGAACCTTGGTTGACAGTATCTCTTATGTATTACTTCATTGTTTTAGTTTTTGTATATTTGTACAATGTAGCCTACTCCCTCTGGTCAGGAAATCTTGACGCTTCTGACTTTTCGCGGTCTTTGAGATGCTTTGCCATTAGTTTCCATCACAATATTTGTAAAAGTCTATCAAGTATAATATTATGAATGTATTTTTATGAAGAGTATGCCTATACTATTCTTCTGGTCAAATGTCATGAAGTTTGACAGCATGCTTCCCCTAGTGACAACAAGAATTTGTGACCAGTGGGAGTATTTGAGTAATGCCTTTAACAACTCAGAATGGTAATGACTCTTTTACCTTGAGAGGAGCTACAAGCATTTAAGTTATATTAAACCAAGCAGCAAATATAATGGGAAGAGAGAAACCACAAGTTTTCTTAAGAATATATCTACGGGCAAACACTAAGGACACTTAAGGTAAAAATATTTAATGAGTATGAAAAGCACATATATGACCAAAAGTTAAACAGGTCTACCTAACTAATGAAAACAGCCCGTCCCATGTCCAAAGCTGTCTTTCTATAGAGTGTGACGCCCACATTTGGTAAAATATATCAAAGTGTAAAGAAGTGAGTTTAAGGGTCCTTTTTTATGGCAAGAGCAGTGCGAGTCAATGCATACTTTCAAAAGAATTGTCTTCCCGCATAGCTTCTGCCTATGTTTCTATTTGCACAACAGGTGTTGCTTCCTTTTCTATTCTGCCAATTTTCTCTTGTTCCTTCAAGCAGAATGGCTTCGCTTCTGGTTTGGAGCTTGATTTAGAGAAGTATGTAGTTCCAACACCAAACATGGGCTCAGGTGTTGTTTATGCGGCTAACTTGACTGAAAATCCACGCTCATTATTGCACACTGGGATTTCCTCAAACAATGGTACCACAAAGGGCATTTTGCACAACTTGATCAAAGGCGATGCATCCCTGAATCACTATGCTAATATAAAGAAGGTATAACTTAGTTTTCTCATTCAATTGATTGTTAGCTTACAATCATGTATCATCGACGTTTGCTAATTCAGGCATTCCATCATAAAAATAGTGGTTGTCCTCTTGAAGTATGTGATAATTTAGGCAGCTTGTAAAACTTCTTCAATAGTGTCATCATAACACTCAGGCATGCACTAATAAGTTAGCTCCTTTCTGTTAGGTTGATTTACTTTCTGTTAGGTCTTCCTTTCATTAGGAAATAAAAATTAAGTTGAATTGATTTCAATGAGATTATGAACCGGAAGAATGTTTCTATTATTAATTATTATTTTATATATGTTATATTACAAAATGCAACTGGACAACTGGTTGCTAACATGCCTGGACTTTTGCTTATGGTTATGAAGCGCTACCAACTTATCTTTTACATGTTTGATCTTAATCCACATCAAAATTAAATTTCTTCGTGAAGTCACTTAAGACCCTTACTAATTGAGTCACACCAGATAATGGACATACATCTTATGGATGGACTTTTTTTGCATCTGTCATCAACTGAAACTCGTTTAGTCTTTGCAAGTTCCTTCTACTGTAGATTTCTTGCTTTCTATGCCTAATAGCTGAAAAATGCCATTATTTTCTGGTAGCAATTGAAGAAGCTTGGGTTTATATTTATTCTTTATTACTTTGTGATTAATATCTCCTGTAGCATGGTCAATAACTCAAGATGGTCGTTGCATTCTATTGAGATGGCGTAAACACTTAAACTTTTTTATCTTGCATTTTGGATAGAGGAGGTCCTATCAATATCTACATTTAGCAGTTTTGATAAAATAACCAATAGATGAATTATAATTTATGCCTCAGGATGCAGATGGGAGACATGCACCATCACAGGAAGAACAAAGGGTGGTCTTTGTTGATAGAGGTGTTGGCTCACCAAAGTTTGCTAGACCAATGAATGAAACCATTTCAATGAGCACCATCAAGTTGGATTCTGAAGCCAAGGTTGTACCAGACAGCACTGTACATTGTAAAATTTACTAAAATATGCATGGCAAAGCTCTATGCTATGCTTGAATTGTGAATTCTTTGTGATTATGGGCTTATGGCAAGTGTGATATGTGTGTTATTGAGCTAATTGATATGCGCTAATTAGGCATTAAGCTTTAACTGCCAAAGTGGAACTTTCATAACTTCTGAACTGTTGCAGCATATGCAGAGGATACACTATACCTAGTTTCTTTTGTTTCAAGCTATGTATGGAAACTCATCTCCTGTGAATCTGTGACACTTATTTTTTTTTAAAAAAAATCATCTCCTGCGATGTTTTTTGTACTCCATAATAGTTTCTGAACCTGTCAAAAATATGCTGTTTAAATTTCTGTCATCTGAAGTTCTGACAGCTGTAACTATCAGGGCATGCCAGCAGCAGAAGGAGCTGTTGCAGCGGCAGCTGTAGCTGATCAGATGTACGGACCAAAAGAGGACCGCAAGTTGGCCATTGTGCTGGTAATTTTTCATATAGTTAGAATGGAACACTTTACATAGTACATCCACCGTGCTTTTTTTTACGTTGATTACTTTCTTAGATGACTTATACTTGAAGCTGTAGAAGTGCCTTTATTTCCATAGAAAAATCATTTTTCGTGTAAATTTTAAAACTTCTGAGTTTCATGAGAACTTCTCACAGCAAACTTTTGTTTGATCCAATAACTACCGAAATTTTCTGGGTGCTAACTGATTTGACTAGTTTAAATTTGAAAGATTTATCCTGTTATGTCCACTTTATTTATTCTAATCTTCACAAGTTCATGTCGTGCAGTATCCGGCCACTCTTTTGTTTCTGGCAAATATTCTAATGAGTAATGATAAAAGAATGTGCCACTACCTCACAAAAGAAATTTTGTGTGTGTGCATGTCTCAGTTATATATATTCATATATAAAGATAGGGTGAGACTATTCTATACCTTCTCCCCTCCTTTCCCTATCCCCTCTCATCGCTTCCTTTCCAAACCAACTCCCTTCCCCCGTCCCTCCCCCACTCGAACCCCCTCTCTGTGACGTGCTTCCCCCACTCCTCACTAAAACTGATTCCTCACTTAAACTGGTTAAAAACAATATATGTTTTCACTGAAACCTCCTTCTCCTAGTAACGTCGCGAGTAACAACTGAAGTTGTGCAGTAACGTCGGATTACTACACATCTAGAACCCGATCGTATAAAAACTCCGTCTCGTAGTAACAATAAAAACCAATAGTTGTGCAGTAACATCGGTTTGCAGTTTACTACACCTCTAGAATCTGATCATATCATCATACCTCCGCCTCGTAGTAACACTGTAAAGAACATGTAGTAACATCCAGTGGAAGGTGCAATAATATGGCACCTCTGTCTCGTAGTAACATTGCAAGGAATATGTAGTAAGTAGTGACATCTTGTGAAAGGTACAGTAAAGCATTGGAGGGAGACGTGGGAGTGAGAGGAAGTTGTGTTACTGCACGAAACCTGTTGTGTTACTGCATTTTTCTGAGACAGAGGGGAGACGTGGGAGTTTTTTCTTTTGATTGAAAACTTTGAATTGCAATATCTCTTTAACCAAACGTTTGTTCTGTGATTCATTTGCATCGTTGTCTTCAAAATTACGAGCTTAACAGAATAAGATCTATGTTAGACATGTTTTGACGTTACGAAAGTCATGTTACTGCATTAAAGATGCTGTGTTACTGCACTACCACATGAGTGTTATTGCACTTTTCTGGGCGCGGAGGGGTAATGTGGGAGTGGGTGGAAGTCAGTGGTAGGGGCTGACGGGAGGTGGGGGTGGTGGGTTTTCTTTAACCGAGTTTTGACCAAGGTGGGAGGTGGGTTTTGGCCCATGGGAAGGGGAGGGGTATAGAACAGTTATTCTATGGGGGGTATAGAATAGTTTTTCTATATAAAGATGTATGAATATAGTTAAATGTTGTTGTACGCATTTTCTTTTGTTTCAAGTACCTTTGCAGACCTTTTGTAATCTATGCTGACGTTCTAGGTTGGGCTGCCGGCTCGTGGTAAAACCTTTACGGCAGCTAAGCTTACAAGATATCTTCGATGGTTAGGTCATGAAACAAAACACTTCAATGTTGGAAAGGTGAACATTTAGCTTAAGCTGATTTTGTAGAGAATTGCACATATTCATGGTAATAGTCACTAATCCTGTGTCCTTTTTTTTGACATTTCAAATGTAGTATCGCCGGCTCAAGCATGGCACTAATCAGGTAATTACAATTTTTATGTGACTGATTACTGGTACTGGTTTTGTAGTATTTTACACAGTAACAGTACTCAGCTGCTACTTTCAAGTGGCTACTTAATTTCTTATAACTTTCATGAGAAATGAAGAAGTTCTATTTTCAATTTTCATTGAGTCTAGGATAGGATCTTATTAAATCGCAATGAACTCTGAAGTTATGACCCTATTTATGAGCTTTGTTCAAGAAGTGTTCTCTAGTTGCATCTTGTTCTTTTGAGCAGACTGCTGATTTCTTTCGTGGAGATAACAAGGAGGGTGTGGAAGCACGTAATGAGGTCAGTGCATTGCTATGCTGCTGTCTCAAAACTAATACATAAATAAAATTGCAACCATTTATGATGAATTAGTTCCAAGTTTATGTAGAGCCAGAGTGATGTTACTCCCTCTGATTCTAAATGTGAGTCATTTTGGAGAATGGCACAGTCTAATGTACTACTTCAACAACTAATTTCTATCACTATATGGTGTTACAAATAAAAAATATATCATGAAGTATGTTTCATGATGAAGTAGGTTATACCAATTTCGTGTGGCCAATGTAGAATTCCACATACTTCTATACATGTTGATGGTTAAACTAAAAAATGTTTGACCGGAGGGAGTACTTACTTTCTGTGAAAATATACTGTTTTATGCATTTTCAAACGTAATATGCCTGTATGTTTTCCCCATGAAGCATGTACTGCTTTCTTCTTTTTTCTGGTAAATTCTGTTGCGTTTTTCAGGTGGCAGCGTTAGCAATGGAAGATATGCTATCTTGGATGCAGGAAGGTGGCCAGGTACAGCAAAAGTTTTTGCGATATTCTGTTGTTATTTTGGATGATCGATTATTTTTGTCGGTCTGCAGGTTGGTATTTTTGATGCCACAAATAGCACAAGAAGACGGAGAAACATGTTGATGAAAATAGCTGAAGGAAAATGTAAGGTATAATTGAATCAGCGTGTAGCTCTTGGGAATCTTCTTGGTTATTTGTGTTATGAATATTGCGTGTATTGATATGAGACCCAAAGGGCCATATATATAGGAGAGTACAAGAGGATATGCCATATAGAGATAAGGTATATATGGAATAGAATACAAACTCTATATCCTAATACAACTCTATCTCCAATACCCTTAACACCCCCTCACAAATGCAAGGCGTATGCAATAGCATTGCATTTGAAAAAAGGGTTAATACTAAAACAAGAAATATCCGACATCCGAGTCGTGATAAAGTCGTCGTTGCGTGCAGTCGTTGAATAAACCGTCAAATCAAGCCGAAGAGGAATAGATAGAAGCATGACGGCACAGATCGAAGCCTGAGACGGTGGCGGCGCAGTGCACAAGAAGCGCAACGGAGGCGCGGTGCAGAAGAAGCGCGGCGGCCTTAAAAACTCGGGGCGGCGGCTCAAAGAGAAGCGGCGGCATCATAAAGACTTCTACGATCTGCAGCGGCTCAAGGAAAAGAGCAGCGGTTGCTGCCATGCAAAAGAAAATTCCTACACTTCTATGACTAACAATAAATTTGTGGACTCGCACGGCTTGAGCGAACTAAAAATTAAAGACTACGGATGGCGACATAAGAAAAAAAAACTCAATGGCGACAGAACTGAACCCTCCTTCTCTCCTCTCTTTTCACACCGCCTGCCTCACACTCCCGCCGCCTCCTCACTCCCACACGCTCGCTCCCTCCCGCGCCTGCGAGAGAAAAAGGAGCGGCGAACTCCCCGGGAGAAAGCGGCTCCCCGGGGCCAGGCAACGGCGGCCATAGGAGCGGCGGCGGCGACGGGATCCGGCGTGGCCCGGGCGGCGGCGCGGGCGCGGAGGCGACTTGGGCGGAGCTTGGGCAGCCGGCGACCGAGGCCAGATCCGAGAGCGGCGGCAGGTGCGGCGTCCCGGTCGTCGAAGGAACCCGTGAAGGAGTCGGCTGCCAGCGGGGAAGAGCATGGCGGCGCCGGAGAGACGGCCGGATCCGACCGGATCCGACGTGGAGGAGGCCGGATCGGAAGGTGCGCCTTCAAATCCGGGAAGATGGCGTCCGAAAGCGGCGGCGCGGGCACGTCCAACGGCGGATCCGGCGACGGAGAGCGGAGACGGCTGGCGGCCGAGAGATGGCCGCGTGTGAGACGGCACCGGCGGCCGGGAAGAAGCCTTGGAAGCCGGCGCGGCTGCCGGATCTGGGCGGCGGTTGGAGGTGGCCGCCTGTAACCGGCGTGAAGATGGCGGCCCCCAGGAGCAGAGATCAGTCCTCCCGGGGGCAGCAGCAACAGCGGAAGTAGATCGGTTGTAGATCGAGGTTAGGGTTTCAACCTAAGCTCTGATACCATGTTATGAATATTGTGTGTATTGATATGAGACCCAAAGGGCCATATATATAGGAGAGTACAAGAGGATATGCCATATAGAGATAAAGCATATATGAAATAGAATACAAACTCTATATCCTAATACAACTCTATCTCCAATACCCTTAACAATTTGAACCATTCGGTTCCTGCCAGCAGTAATAGCTGATTCTTTGATCAATTGGTTATACCTGTCACCCCTACACTTTTCAGCATCACTGGCAAGGAGGCAACATCCCCTGCATTTAGAAAATATGGCATTTTAAACCATTTATGATGGGTAGTACATTCCAGATAAACTAGCGGAAATGTTGTTCCATCATTTCTTGTTAACACCTTTGTTCTTGTGGTAGGCTCCTAAAGTAATAATTGTGCACACCTAGTGAATGTAATCTAAATAGAGAAGGGTCAATTTCTAAAAGCTTGCTTTTGTACATTCATTCAGGGAAATCTAAGAAAAATTACTTAAGAGTTCTTACACATAATGAACAGTTTATTATCTAGAAGCCAACAATAATCATTTTTTGTACATTCCCACAATTAATTGCCCTCAGTGACAACAAAACCAAGTTTCAATGGGCTATGCATTCGGTATTATGATGTCAAGATTGGAGTTCCTGCCTACTTGCTTCTTTGGAATGCATGCATGTAGAAAACTAGTACTAGACAACCACCACATGACCAAGTATATCAGCAAGTAGTTTGATATTATCTGGCGCACAAACAAAAGGCTTATCCTTTCCTATCACTATGTAGAAGCACTGAAGCAGTCATCCAAAGCAATTCAAACATCCCCTATCTTCCATGGCCGGAACCATGAAAAACATCAACCTTCTTACCCTAGCACCAGAATGTAATGAATCAAGAGTTACCAGAGCTCACTATTGCCAGAGTTCTCTTCAGTTCTCGCCAGGTTATTGCAGATTAAAAGAACATGAGACGATTCAAGAAATGCCAATGGTTGGCATAGATCAATTGTAACAACAAGGCACTTTTCGTTCTTGTTGTTGCCAGCCCAATGGAACCCTAGACTAGTGCATTTTTCATCTGGGCATTTTGTTTGTGTGGAGTTGGAAGAACATGTTCAAGACTGCCATTTGAAAATTTAATTTGTTTGGGGAAGAGATGGAGGAAACTGTACAATCTTAAGAGGGAAATTCGGTCATTTTTTAAAAAACAAACTGACAGCATTTATGTTTTTCAGTGCAAACATTTAAAAATAAGTGAAGGGTTACTTCAAGGCTGTGGAAGAAAGTTTGGCCCGTTTTGTGATGGCATGTATGGAATTAGGCTTCTGTAGTTGCATTTATAAATATGCTTTATTTTGTGATGACATATTCCAAATTTGCTGTGATGACATATTCCAAATTTGCTGATAAGAAGATTGCTCACTATATATTTGCATTATGGGACACTATGTTAAGTTATTGCACAGTTTGGAATATAGTTGACTGCTCATTAACATATTGGCCTTTCCCTTTACTTTCCAGATCATCTTTTTGGAAACAATATGTAATGACCAGGATGTTCTTGAGAGAAATATACGCTTGAAAGTTCAACAAAGTCCCGATTATGCAGAGCAGTGAGAAATATCTTGCTTACTTGCTTGTCTGTATATCCCATTCCCATCAATACATTTTGGATGTAATTTCTGTTGTTTGCGTTACAGGACAGATTTTGAAGCTGGTGTACGAGATTTCAAAGAGCGATTGGCCTATTATGAAAAGGTCCATAATTGCTAAATTGTGTTCTGTAGGAACTCTTTATTTATTTATTATTATTATTATTTTGTCTAGAGGCTGGAAAGGTTATATGCAAACAACCTGAAACCTCTGCAGGTGTATGAACCGGTGGAAGAAGGATCTTACATAAAAATGGTCGATATGGTTAGTGGGAATGGGGGCCAATTACAGGTGTGTGAACAGCCAATCCTATATATGTTAAATAGGGCCATAAGTTTGGTTCCCCTTTTATATTACTGTGAACATTCTTTTTTCTTTTTTCTTTTTCTTTTTTAACAACTGCATGCTCTCTTAATTATACAATCTAGAGCTTGTTCTCTTTGTGTCTGGCATATAAATACTAATGTGTGGACAAGAGGCAAGCAGACAAATATACTATTTTGAGATGAACACAATATTAAATTGCAGTCCTTGCCACTAGTGCCAAAGATCCTGATCTCATCTCCTACTTTGGTTTTCATGCAGATTAATGATATAAGTGGTTACTTGCCTGGACGGATTGTTTTCTTCTTGGTACATATCCAGAATATCTGAACTTTTTGTTGTCCACACCTTGATATTAATGGCTATCTCTGAAGTTCATTACAAATATTATTTCCCATGAATCTAAATGCAGGCCAAATTGTAATATGAGTTTTTTTTTCAGTGATTCAATTATACAAGCATCTAATTTGTTGGGGTCTCTCTAATTGGTTGCACGTTTTTTTGAATATTCTTAACTAGATTTTTCCTCACTCTGCTTAATATTTTACATTTGATGTTGGATGAAATCTCAGGGAACTTCCATGGAACCATTACGGTTATGGTTTGGGCATCTTTTGAGCAATTGATTACTATCTCTTACGGATCAATATCAACTTCCTGCTTCCCATGTTTATTTAGTTTTCAAGTTGATATACAAAGTATATAGTAATTTACTGTTTTGGTTCTAATTACTTGTTTTCTTAACTGTCACATATGTTGTTACAGGTGAACTGCCATCTGACACCTCGTCCTATCCTGCTAACTAGACACGGTGAAAGTTTAGACAATGTCAGAGGAAGAATCGGTGGAGATTCATTTTTGAGGTCTTTAATTTCTTTGTTCTGCAATTCTGTCATTCAGCTTTTGCTGATATACTAAATTCTATTTAGTTTTTGGTGCTACACTTAGGAACAATGCATGAGAAATTCTAAATGTTCGTTGGTAGTTCTATTTAGTTTGAGGTCTTTAATTTCTTTGGTCATGGTATATATATATATATATATATATATATATATATATATATATATATATATATATATATAGTATAAATAACAGGGGCATCATGGTGCCCAGGCACCATGAGTGAGATTTTCCATCCATGATTAAGACTTTCCATCCATGTTAATGACTTCCTTTCCATCCTATTATACTAGCACGCATCTAAAGCAATCCAAAAGCAGAGAGGCTTGGTGTCCAGGCACCATGGTGTCCCATTTCAGCGTCATATATATATATATATATATATATATATATATATATATATATATATATATATATATATATATATATATATATAGGCTTCCTATATATTTTGTTAATTTTCTATGTATACTACATTTGAAACCATGTGCTTTATATATATATATATATATATATATATATATATATATATATATATATATATATATATATATATATATATATATATATATTTATATAGGCTTCCTATATATTTTGTTAATTTTCTATGTATACTACATTTGAAACCATGTGCTTTATATATATAGGCTTCCTATATATTTTGTTAATTTTCTATGTATACTACATTTGAAACCATGTGCTTTGGCTTTCACCTGATGGAATAAATGGTGTGCAGTGAGGCTGGGGTGCTTTATTCAAGGAAACTTGCAAGCTTTGTAGAGAAGCGACTGAAGCCTGAGAGAACTGCCTCTGTAAGTATGCCTTTTGTTACTTAGCATTGAGAAAGAAACCTATTGTTTAAATTTATGTGTAACATTCGATTCAGATATGGTCTAGCACACTCGAGAGGTCAATATTAACAGCACATCCAATCATCGGATTTCCAAAGGTCAGTTGTCATAGGTGATCGACAAAGTCCAGCAAGATTTATCTACTTCTGCTTCTATTAGCAAAACTAAAAGGTTTTACCACATTTCTTCTAGATACAATGGCGTGCTCTTGATGAGATAAATGCTGGCGTCTGTGATGGGATGACATATGATGAAATAAAGAAAAATAAGCCCGAAGAATATGAGTACGTAAATTCATTGATTTCCTTGCTCTTCTTCATCCTTCGAAACAAGACATATGCCATAAGTTGTTGATTGGCGCACCTGTTCTTTTAGCAACGCCATGTCCTGCTAGTAAATTAGAACCTACACAAAACAAGACACATGTTCTTTAAGCTTGCACAGTTATGAAATGTACCCTAGTAATGTAACTGGTGAACTACACAGAATATGCCTTTGCTGAGCTAATCAAAAAGCTCAGTGAGATCTGTAGTCACAGTGAGCAATTTTCCTTACTCCTTTAAAAGGTCCACTTGGTGGTGATGGTGGCTTGGCTTCACCATCTACCCCCTGAGGATCTTATGTGGATGTGGACGTGTGTATGTATGCATGTGGCTTGGAGGATCTTCTGCGAAGAATGGTATCATCTACATATATATACATATGACTCGTGGCACGATTTGGGTTGCTTATAGGATGGGAATTTATTTATGCAATTTTCAAATTTAAGGTTGCTCTCTCCATCCCGCAATATAAGTCCCTCCTCTTGAGAAGCAACATCTTACAAGTTACAATATAAGTCTGTTGAGATAATCAAAGTGTAGTTATTGCAATATTTCCACTCTATAACCCTGCTTTAATACAGAAAAAGCGGTTGAATAGTTGTTGTGAATCCTTTAATAGAGATATTAATGGTCTAATGGTATTAACTTTTTTTTAGATTTACTGTTTCCTTGGTCCGTGTGTACGGTGAGCTTAGTCTTATATTGCGGGACAGAGAAAGTAATTATTTGTGCATGATGGATTTCATATGGTTGCTTTAGTATGTTTAGTGAAAATTTTGAGTTTCATGGGCAAGCAACTCATGGATGTAGGGAAACTATCCATTATTTGAGATCCGTTACAATGCATGGACACTCGACTAGTATATTTAAGAGAGACAGTTCAATGATATTAATACCGGTTCCACTTCCACCATAATTGGAGCTAGTTCTGCATCTAAATGTTCATTTTTGTTCTTTTTATCACTCTTATCTGTCTAAAAATCACTTTTTTACTCATTTATGGACTGTTCTCTTCAGTATTTTGGCCTGCAATATTGCACATAAGTCTTTTATGATCTAGTAATGAAATGCTTTACTTCTCACGTGAAGTGCTATAATATATGGACATGGTATGTGCTATACAATCAGCAGTGCAGGTGTCTCTGCACATCTTGTGCTTGCCAACCCTCCTCCAATATCTTGCCATTTTAAAACGAAAATCCCCCCATTTTCTTAATTGAGAAGTTTTGTTTACCTCTGTATGGCTTTCTTTCACAGATCACGTAGCAAAGACAAGCTGAGGTATCGTTATCCTAGAGGAGAATCCTACCTTGATGTCATTCAAAGGTTAATCCGGGTTACTTAGTATTACCACATGCCTCTTTAGCCTTTACATCATTCAGCTACTGTAATTCTCTTTCTTGCCTATTAATCTTGACAGTTTTCTCTGTTCAGATTAGAACCTGTAATAATTGAGCTTGAAAGGCAGCGTGCTCCAGTTGTAGTCATATCTCACCAGGTAAGCAAGCCCAGTAATTGCATTATTCTAAACATTTTTTACTTCACAATTGTGGATGTGTGAGGGAAACTCTTGTAGGCTGTGTTAAGAGCACTATATGCATATTTTGCCGACAGACCACTGGAGGAAGTTCCTAACATTGAAGTAAGCCAACGCGCAACATCTTATAGTATCATTGCTACCTTTGCCATAGTGACTGAAATTATTTGCTCCTCTAGATACCTCTTCATACAATAATTGAGATACAAATGGGTGTTGCTGGTGTTCAAGAGAAAAGATACAAACTCATGGACGCGGTGAACCCCACTGCAGGGATCTAAGACATGCGCATGGAGCTTAGCTTTTAAAAGCAAACTGTATAAATAAATTTTCTGACGATATTTTCTTCCAATGAAGTTTGCAGATCTTCCAATGTATTACTATATCATCGATCAAAAGTAAAGCTATAGTGCAAAGTGGACTATTACCTTGTTAGGTTAAGCTCATAGATGATCTGGCTTTCAAATTTTGGTCATCTATCTAGTCGAGGTTCGCTCCTGCTCACTAATGCGTTCAGAATTGTAATCCAAATGGATTCAGTCTTTCTGGGTTCTGAATTTGTTTATTTTATAGATAAATGAGTATTCCTTTAAAAAAAAAGATCCAACGGGTGTATGCATTCATACATCTTCTTTCCACTTAGTGATTGCTTTACATATTCAGTCAGATCTTCAAATTAAAATCTTAGGTTAGGTATTCTTACGTATTCTCGAAGAAAAAGGTTAGGCATTTTGTACTTATGACTTGCCAAGGATTTATAGCAGGGCAGTAGTCAGCTGTATTATTTGTGCTGCGTTGGAACTTGATGTACTCTGTTTCTACTGGCACTCCTGCGAACTGTTTCTACTAGTCGTATCTTCAATGTCGTGAGTCGTGAACTTGTGATGCATTACCGTATATTTGTCGTGTTATATATGGATTGGTACTGATGTCCGATTCTGAATCTAGGTTGTGCTCAGTTGGGCTGATTTTTTATGGTTTATGACTGAATTTTCATTGTAGCTGGCTGAAATTACATTGTATATGATAGTGGTTTATTTGGTATAATTAAATTTAAAAAAAATAAAAATAGAAAAAGGGTTAGCACGGTACGTATAATGCAAACGAATATGGAAAAAAAGAACCGGTAAAAAAGCTCAAAAAATCTGAAAAGTCAGAAAAAGACGAAATTTAGAAATAGTGAAAAATAAATCAGAAGTTCAAGCCTAAACGAGCGGGGCCCTAAGTGCAACATGCAATATCTTCAAAGGAAGTGACTAGCAACAGGTTATGTAGTTTTAGCAAGTTTTATGAAAAATGTTTGAAAGGTTTTATGTGTCAGTGAGTTACATGCGTTTCTAGAAGCTTCCAAAGCCAAGTTTCAGATCAAGTATCAGTCAAAGTGTTTCAACAAGCTTCAACAAATTTCAACCAAAGTTTTGTGGAGTTTCAGTAAGTTTCAATCAAAGTTTATGAAGTTTCAACAAATTTCATTAGAAAAAACAAACGAAGGGCAAAAAAATCCCTAACATGCTCACCTGCGATAAGTGACCACCCTTGCCACTCGCCATGCACCACTGTCGCAGATAGCGTGATCGTTGTCGCCCTCTCAAAACACAATAGGTCGGGCACCATCGCTTCCCTCCCTGCTTGCCCAAAGGGTGAAGCTAGAGTTTGAAGACCCAAGACGCGTGCAATGGCAACATGGAGCCATAAGGCAACATGGGCGGAATCGGTGTTACACCGCTCCATTACCCAGATGAGGATTTGGGCAAGGTCGTCAAATTTGGTGGATCCTATCGTCGACGATGAGGAAGACGGTCGGATCATGTGGATCTCGTTGCAGGCACCCTCCTCCTGCCACACTGAAAAACTAGATATTGCGCTGTAACACCCACTGAGGCTTGTGAGTTTTATTTATAGCAGAAAAGAGTACATCATGGTTACATGAGATCCTGATTTAGAGGAACAAGACTTGGGACGTTACAACATTCTTCAGGTTACAAGTACTTGGTTGTTTTGCTGGATATGCTACAACTAACTCTAAAGTAGTGGTGTTAATTTAGGAAGATATGCACCAGACCTGTTGAAGAATCGGTGCACAACTCTATCCTTTTAACATCCTCCCACAATCTCAACTTGGCCAAAGATTGAGATTGTGTTTGCACAAGTTGAACGTCTATCCAACAAGTGCTTTTGTAAAGATATCTACCACTTGATCCTTATAGGATATGAACCATACCTCCAAATTCTTGTAAGCAATTTGTCCTCTAACAAAATGAAAATCAATTTCCACATGTTTAGTCCTTTCATGAAAAATTGGATTGGCAGCAAGATAAGTGGCTCCAATGTTGTCACACCATAGAGAGGGAGGCTTGCCTTGATAAACTGCAAGTTCCTTCAACAGTGACTGAAATCACATGACTTCATTAGTAGCATTTGTGATAGCTTTATATTCAGCCTCGATACTCGACTGTGAGACCGTAGGCTATTTTCTTGAACTCCATGAAATGAGATTAGACCCAAAGAATACCTCAAAGCCACCGGTCGAACGCTGATCATCAAGACAACCTGCCCAATCTGCGTGTGAAAACACACTGAGCAAGGTGGAGTCAGACTTCTGAATATGCAGTCCTATGTCACATGAGCCTTTGATGTACGACACTATATGCTTCACAGCTGACCAATATACATTAGTTGGACAGTGAGGAAACTAACAAACTCTGTTAACTGCGAAGGCAATGTCAGGACGAGTAAGAGTTAAGTACTAAAGAGCTCTAACAAGGTTTCTATATTGAAAGCCATCTTGTTCTGACAGTGAAGCGCCTTGTTGCCATGACAATCTTTCGTTAGTTGCCATGGGTGTGCTAATAGGCTTGCAATGCTACATCTTGGCTCGTTGAAGGAGATCCAATGCATACTTCTTTTGATTGAGCAACATCCCCCCTGTGCATGGTTTTGCTTCAACACCAAGGAAATAACTCAACTGACTAAGATCTTTAATAGCAAAATCTTCAGTGAGTTGACTGAAAAGCTTGTCAGTTGCCTTTGCACAGGTGTAAGATCGAGAAGACCGACTAGAGGGAGGGTGAATAGGTGGTTTTAAAAAATCTCTTCTAATTTTAAATTCAACTTTCTTTTATTTCTATTTGGCTAAAACCAAGTATATAATGTGGAAGCATAAATCAATTTGGTTTAGTACAAATAAAGCCTAAATCAGCTAGGTTCACCTAAGTAATTTGGTTTAACACAAATAAAGCCTAAATCAGCTAGGTTCACTTAAGTAATTTGGTTTAGCGCAAATAAAGCCTAAATCAGCTAGGTTTATCTAAGCACACTAACTCTCTAAGTCTATATCAAGGTTTGCAATTCTAAGATGACAAGCAATCAATTTAATTCTATAAATATAAATTATTTGAATGTAAATTGGGCAAAAAAAATCACAATGACACGGTTACTTTTTACCGTGGTGTTCGAAGCCTTGTCGGTCTCCTCTAGTCCACATTAAGGTAAGCCCAAACTAATTGGACCAGCTTCATGAATTAAGCCAAACACTTCAATCCACTAGTGGTAGCTCTTTCCCGTTCAGAGTAGGTGAACTCCAACCTTCACAACCTATCGGGTCTTCTCACAACCTTCTTTGAGAAGATTACCACGCACAACGCCTCCAACACTGTCTAGGAGTCGGCAAACTCTAAGAATAATAAGTCAAACCCCTTACTTGACTCTTACCATGTGCGACGAATGCACAAGCTCCAATGAATACAAAATCCACCTCTAGATACAACACATGCAATCTAGAGCACTTCTCCTTACTCACAAGATACAACACATGCACAATTAAGAGGAGAAGCTTACACTAGCTCAAGAGAGTGTCAAAAGATTGTCTCCCAACCGGCCAAGGGGGTATATATAGCCCACACCACAAAAGCTAGCCGTTAGAAGCAAAACCCTTGAAAAATCAGGAATTCCAGTAGTAGCGTCGTTATAAGGCCAGTACTACCACTGCCCTCTGTAATGGTCAGAAAACTAGCCATTACAGCAGGCTGTCGGTAGTTTCGCCGACTAAAGTCTAGTACTATCGTATCACGGTAGTACCGCTCTACACATTGCGGAACTACCGATTTCGAGGGGAGGAGAATACCTTCCAAAGGTGTCTCTCTAGAAAAATATACCGTGGATAAGATGGTACTTTTATTTGCCGGTCCGACCGCACAACATATGCTGGTCTAACCGCTGGCCGGTCGTACCGTGCCGCACATGCCGGTACTACCAACTTTCGATTGTATGGTACTACTGTTTTTCTAGAAGAGTGTATATACTTCAACTAATTTATAAAACACATTCGCAAATTATAGTACTATGCATACAAGAATCAAACCATGATTCCCAACAAGCTGCAAAATATATTTGCACACTTTTATAATCATGACACAAGGTATAGGTACATGGACTTAACACGTTTGCAAAACACATTTGTAAACTTGAGTCATATGCTACAAGGATAATGTATGAGTTTCAACCATTTGCAAATATAAACCTCATACCACAAGAAGTAGAAAACATAGACTTCAAACATTTGCAAAACACATTCACAATGTATAGTTCCATGATACAAGGATTTAACGCATGAGCCTCAATTGTTTGCAAAATATATTCGCAAATACAAGCATCATGCTACGAAGAGGTAGAGCAAGCAAGATTGAGCTATCACATATGATGAGACTTAAGCTACTAGACATGACCCTCTTAATTGTACAACAACCTATACTAGCAATCTGGTCTTCTAACCAAACATCAAGACTGGTAAAAGATTAGGAACACATCCTTAGACCTAACTAGTCATACATTTACCTTGAGCAACATCTTGAAACTTGATGACACACATCTTCACTTCAAGTCCAGGTTATTGTCTTGATATGTATCAATTCATGATCCATCCTTCACTTGAACTCCATCAATACATGATGGATTCTCTTAACTTTATGATTAACTTATGATTATCCCCTCTTAGACATGAATCAACTCATGATGTATCCTCTTCTTGATGGCCTTCAACTCATGAAGCCATTTTTCATCCCGCATTTTGACTTGATGATCTTCAACACATGAAATCATTCCAAGTCTTCCTTATTTGTGGAACCTAACCTATTCATCCAACTCATGGAAAATGTTAGTTCACAAATAAATTATCATTAATTACCAAAATTTCACTATTAACTTATAATAGAGGGACTAGATTATACAATCTTCTCTTTTTAGTAATTCACGACAATCTCAACAAATACTGAGATAAAAGATTGATTTATGAGTATACAACATGTACACAACAATTGCATACTCTAGGATAAACTTTCAAAACAATTAACTCATTGGAATGGAAGTGTTTGTCTTTGAAATTAATTACTAGCAAATCTTACACATTCGGTTGTCATTAATCATCCAACCATTAACATATAATGGTGGAACTAGATGACAACCCAATTATGACTATATATGAATCATACAAGCTATATATACTTAAAAGATATGTTTCAAAGTAAAGATCCTTAATATGTGAAAAAAGGAATATGGATCAATACTAATAAAATCACAAAATATAGAGTGAATTCCCCTTAAATGTGTACATACAAGAATGTATAATGGAAATATATGCATATATTCAAGTTAGACTATTAATTGAGTTCAATTTATATTTTGAATTCAAATAATGCATTAAGATATAAGAATATAATGTAGAATGCATACCTCCATAATTTTCACCTCTTCATTCAAATGAGATTTAAGCAATACCATAATTTAACAAACGAGTTAGTTTCATATTTGCATTTGTATCTAGGCAAACTACAACTAGAGATTTAATTAAATATTATAATAACTGCTGTGAAAAATTAAAATAAATGTTTCATACTTGTACATTCTCTGTTACTTTGGCATCAGATATATGGAGTAGTAGAGCTATGGAGGATTATATTAGTGTTGTTGCTCATTATGATAATGATGACTGGTAATGGAAAAAAGAATTATAGGATTAAAATTAATTAATGTTGCGCATACTGCTAAACATATTGCAGAATGTATTATTAAATTTGTAGAAGATTTTAGCCTCACGGATAAGATTTTTTTCTATAACTTTAGATAATGTAGCTGTAAACACTAAGGCTATGAAAATTATTACTCCTTTATTCAATACTAATTCACAATCTTTCTTACTGCATCAACGTTGTGTTTGCCATATTATTAATCTTATTGTTAAATGTAGTTTAAAAAATTAAATGCTTGTCTTGATTCTTTTAGAGATGTAATTTCATATATTAATCATTCTAACCAATGAATAGCCATATATAAGAGTTTTTGTGTAACAATGAACTTCTATCCTAGAAAAAAAATAGGTTAGACATGCAATAAGATATGTTTTTTTATTTTTTTCTCTAGAGATTTTCGTGTAGATATACATGAGTCAGGAGAAGGAAGACGGCGAACCACCCGACCTTCAACCGCCGCCTCCTCACCGCCGAGGGCCATGCCGTCGACTGCAGCTACCCCTCCTCCATCGCCACGCTCCTCGGCGCACACTCCCTCCTCCTCACCCACGGCCACATGCACAAGCGGCTCCACTCGCTCACCCTCACCCGCCTCGCCGCCCCTCCTCGCGCACAACGGCCGCCTTGTGCTCGCAAGCATGCGCCAGTGGGAGCCCACCGCCACCGTCTGCCTCCTAGACGAGGCCAAGAAGATCACCTTCAACCTCACCGTCAAGCAGCTTGCCAGCATCGAACCGGGACCCTGGACCAAGAGCCTCCGCCGCGAGTACGTCAAGCTCATCGACAGCCTTTTCTCCATTCCCTTCCCTTTTGCATCCCTCCTCCCCTTCACAACCTACAGCCAGGCCCTCAAGGTGCTCGTTCTTTTGCCTTCTTCCATTTTTGCCCTATGCGCATTGCGTTTGCCTTGTGACAAATTGGTGTGTGCTGTTGCCAATAAAGTTGTATTATTTGATTTGATTTAGGCAAGGAAGAAGGTGGCTGAGTCACTGCGGGAGGTGATAAGAAAGAGGATGGAACAAAGAGGGGAGGAAAATGGAGTGAAGGGGGAGATTGAGGAGAAGAGGGAGAAGAAGGACAGGGTGGAGGAGCTTCTTGAAGCGGAGGGTGGGAGCTTCTCCAAGGAAGAGATGGTGGACTTTTGCCTGTCTCTGCTAGTGGCTGGGTACGAGACGACGTTCATTCTCATGACGCTCGCCGTGAAGTTCCTCACCGAGACGTCGTCTGCGCTGGCAGTGCTCAAGGTATGAATAACAAGAATTAGTTTGGAATAATGAGAATTAGTTTGGTAATTGTCAATTCTTGAGCACGTGTGGTAGTAGGTACTGTCAAATAGGTTGGACATTGGGAGGATACACTAACCAATTTCATATGTGTTGTTATACTTGGGGTCAGATTAGGTATACCTTTCGTACATCATCTCTTGTCCAAAAGAAAATTTGCTGGTGCCGGCTTGTTGTTTTAGGTCAAGTTCGAGTACAGCCTCGTTAATTCGGATAACAGTTTGTTCTTTGCAAGATTATTGTTTAAATTTGTTGCTCACTATGAGCATCTTGGTTTGGGACTGAGGTGATGTTGACTAATTCTTTATCTGCTTGTATTCTAAGAATGAATCTGCTATGAGCCTATTGTTATGGTAGAGGATAGTTCAGGAAGGCTTAGGATTGCCCTCCTTGCGGAAGCTCTGTTCTGGAGACCAACTGGTTTATAACTTGTCTGTTTTATTGCTTAATCACGCATTGATACATGGCTGCCTTTATATATCAGGCACATATATATCTAAAGGAAACTAATATCATATTTAGGAAAGCACAAATAATATCCTAACAATAATATCTAAAAAGGAAACTACTTATGGGATTTATCTCCTGCGAGAGAAACCCATCATCCTACTGATCCTGTTGCTGGCGCAACCGCCCGTGACTCTGATTCCATCGCGGTTGCTGCAGCCGATTTGACAAGTCCAGCGTTACCGTCAATACTTGCCATCCTGTTGTTATCTATTGTCGTAGCAGTAGACCTCCTTTTCCTGTGATAAGTCTTCCCGATAAAAGCATCCACAACACTATGAACACAACTCCTACTGACTTCTTCCAAGAACATGTTTGCTCGTGGTGTATGCATAGAAATGGTCTTCTTTCTTCTCATTTTCTTTGCTTGGATGAGTCCAAAGCTATCCAACCGAACAGCCAAAGTGAGAATTATTAGCAGGAACATCATAGTGGGGCTGAATCTCTAAGGCTCTTCTACAACTATTGTTTCCAGTCAATTTAGCCATAAGATTTTACCTCATTGCTTCAATTGATATTCTACTTCACTACAAGTGCAATTTATCCAGATGTCTTGCTGATTTTACAGGAAGAGTACAACAATATGAGAGACATGAAAGGCGAAAACCAACCCCTAAAGTGGAGTGATTACAAGTCAATGCCATTCACTCAACAATATCAGATTAAAAGTTGGAAATGGCATAACACACTTGTACTAGGAAGATAACTAGGTTAATGGAGCCCCTAGTACTTGTGTGTTCTGTGGTAGAGATGAAAGTATTAAGCATTTTTTTCTTTGATTGTTCTGTTGCAAAATATATGTGGACTGTTGTGCAATGTGCTTTTGGAATTTCTATCCTAGCTAGTAAATATTGATCAGATAATGGGGGCTTGGCTTAGTAGCTTCCCTAAGAAAAAGAGGAAAGTGGTGTTGATAGGTTGTGCTGCTATATGTCGGTCAATTTGGAAATGGAGAAATGCAGTTTGTTTTCAGGGCAACAAATGACGGGTCCTGCTGACATTGTTCTTCTTGTTTGTTAGTGGCTCGAAACTTGGTCTATTTTGCAAAAACAGGAGGATCGAGAGGAGTGTTGCACAGGAGTGGAGTAGCTTAGGAGGATGGTGATGGAGGTGTTCAATCGTGCAAGCGGATGAGGGTTGCCTAGAAGACTGGAAGCTAGATGACCACTCCCTTCGACGACTTTTCCTTGTCGGCTGATCTTTCCTGTAGCTCATCTAGTGATATACGAGAACCTAGTTATGTTTGCAGTTTACTCCTGGTAGGAAAAGTTGTTTGTTCTGAGGATGTAACTGGTATGTTGGTTCATCCACGTTAGGCTTTGGCTGTTTCTAATATTTATCCACTAGCTGTGCTCGTAGCAACGCTCTCAAGAAATGAACTTTGTTTGTCAACGTTTATTGATCAATGCAATGTCGTCACGCGCATTGAAATGCAGCGGCCGTTACTTGCGCGCGTGCGCGGTCGTGCGGCTGCATCCTCATATTGAAATGCAGCAGCAACTATAATTTTGCTAAAAAAAATGAGTTTCATAACAAGGAGTTGCATGGTTTATTTGCTTTAAATCTCCTTTCTTATGTTTCTAGAGCCAACCTGATAGCCAAATATTTTTCAGATATAGTTTTAGATTCTTAGAAAAAATGAATTCCCAGATAATATAAAGTAGAATGTTTAAAAATGAAAATCTAGAGTGCTACTAAATTGACCCTTAATTGAGCCCGAACAAACTTTCCTGTTCCGCACCGTCTCAAAACTCCACTGGTTCACCACTCTCTGTAACACCCCCATTTCTGGGAGTATTATGAAGCCCTCGCAACTGCCCAGGATTGTTCAGCTGCGAGTACATCCATTGAGTGTATAACATTGCCAACACATGCTTAAAAATAAAAGCCAACTTTATTACAGTATAAAGGCATAGAAGCCAAGTTTTACAGTAGAGCAAGCGGCCATTAGATACCTTACAAACAAAAGAACGCCACAAGCACGCCTGAGCGGAGGACGGCCCTAATTCCACGTAACCTTGATCTCGTAGAACTCCACCTCTTCGCCTTCACCTGCCTCCTCATTGCTGGCTAATTCTGTTAATGTTTTTAGCAAGTATGAGTACAACTACCGTAATCAACAAGTCACACGGAGCTTAACAATAGCTACATGCAAGGTATAACAAATAAAGGGGAAACATGTCTATTATTTTGTGTGGATGCAGTTTTAGTTATAAACAAGTTTTAAACATGAAATCATAATTTCTATAAACTTTAGGGGGTTTTCAAGGTTCAATTACCAAATCACCAACATTACCAGATCCTTTCCAAATCTACTTATGCCTTGTTGCTGCAATCACCCACTAAACATAGCTCCATTTACCGGAAGCACGGCGTATTCGAATACAATTAGTCATGACTTTGCAAAGCTGCCATGCTTTACCCACAAGATTCCTTAACTCCCGCTAAAGAGTAAAGGAAACAAGGCTGTTCACTGCTCAATTATTTATAAAGCCTCTACCTAGTAGGTTTCCTCAATAAGCCCAGGCCACAACCTCTGACTCATCTCGGCCTACTATTGTGTGGACATCTGATAATCAAATCAATAATAAAAACAACAACGGCGCCAATTTCCATACGGCCCTTCTCAACTCCCTTCCGTATGGACTCACACTTTGCCTTCACCTTGCGTTTGTAGAGGTTCAATCGAACTCGAGCAGTTACTAGACCAGGTTTGATGTATCAACGCTTGTGGTTGGGCGATCTCTATGTTCTTTACTCAGCATAAGGGTCTAGTCCTTGTATTTTCATCGGTGGCAAATTCCCTCTACAAATCTGTCCAGTGCTTTAACACTCCCATTGATTTGTAACATTTGCCTTCACCCTAGGTCACGGGATCCAGCAATCCTCGCTTACCCTAGGACCACTTTCCCAAATAAATACCAAATCTTTTAGTAACAGTAGATGTTGTTGATTCTCTAAACTATCATATTTACATTATTACTATATTTAATATTACTATGTCTTGTCAAGGTGAATATGTCCATCAAATTAGACTGGGCTTTTTCGAGTGGTAGGACATAACTAGTATCATGTCATTCTAAGCATTTATTGTATATAAAATAACAGTGCACAAATAGCATAATGAAAATACAAGTAAATAAATAACTTAGGGAATGTAGGATCAACATGTTCAAAAATATGTGTGACTTGCCTTGCAGGTTTATGATTTCAATTAGCTCGTAATCTTCGGTGGACTGGGCCCGAACTTGAGCTTCTCCCTCCTGCTTCCGCGAATCCTCGACTTCGGAAGCTAACGTAAAACAATTAAAATAAAGTTAATTCCATGCCCGAAGGATTAGGCTAGGATTAAAGAAAAATAAAAGAATAAAGAAAATACGAAAAACTCCATTAAATTGGGATTTTGGGCTTATAGGAGGGCCAAATGGGTAAATGGGCCTGACACTACTGGATTCTGACCCTTTAGCCACGAAACGCATCGCAACGATACTAAATTAGTTGCAATAGGTATGTACTATTGCAACATTTTGCCAAAATCTTGGCGATATGTGCACAGTATTGCCTCTAAAATATTGTGTTGCGATAGTCATTGAATTCGTTGTAATAAGGTGGCTTTATCGCCACCATTTAGAACATGGTTGCGAGTAGTATGACTTTATTGCCACGGTTGTCTTGCGTTGTGATAATATAGATTTTCGTTGCAATAGTTAGGAGGTATTGCCACCTTATAGAATTTCGTTGCGAGTGGGTGTCAATATTGCCACAATTTTATTGCGTTGTCATAGTCATCAATTGCGTTGCAAAAGGTTCCTATACAATGCGTATGAAATGAGTTTGTATTGCCAGGAAATAAATTTGTTGCTATATATGATGATTGTTCGTGGCAATAATCTGTTATTGCAACGCTTTGTTTTCGTGGGCCTAACTGCTAAACGCAAGGGCCGAATTGGTGTGGAGTTATATTATCTATAGTTATTAATTGCTAGAGGAGATAAAAAAAATTGAAAAGTGACAACTAAAACGCAGTTGAGGAGGTCTCACTTGACAAAACAGGAGAGGATAAAAATTAGAATAGAAAAAATAAAAACAAAAAACATGGGTGTGGAGGAATCGAACCAACAACCTCCTAGCTCGGAGGCCAAGGCGTTTACCACCAAACTATTGTACCCCCACTGTAAATTATAATTGTAAATTTCTATTTATCTAAGCATGGTAAGCACCTGTCATATAAAACCTTGGGCACCTCCCACCGCACGCCCAGCAGTCACCCCGCCTCCACCGTCCAGGCCACCGCACAAACGCCGCTACCTAGCAGTCACCCCGCCTCCACAGATGACGCGAATACGCTCATGTCTTGCACTTCTATGTTAAATATATTATTTAACTGGAAGGAATTATTGAGCCACATTAAATATTATCATGTGAACTCTAATTTAATTGGGTCTTTAATTATTATATTTAGAGATATAGAGTTACTACTATTTTATTTAATTATATACAGGCCTATACTCGATCTGTGCAAGCCTAAAGTGAAGATGCGTTTAGAAGGTCTCATCGACATTACTCCATTGTCCATCATTTCGAGTGTACATAGCTATCTCCTTAATGTACAACTATATGCTTACTGATCGAACAAAGTAAGGATCTCTATTGGTACATTTCCACCCAGTACAACCACAATATTCAGAGTTGGCATTTTGTACATCTTTGCTCCTTATTTCACTCACCAAATCCTCCAAAATTACATCTAAGGCTTCCTACCACAAATAATTATGATCAAATAGCTTCTTAGTTTTAGCTTCACATAGAAGACAAATGTAGGCAGTATTTCAAATGCCATGACAGAAAATTAAAGATGATTCTATTAGTTAAGCATTTACATATTTCATTTTTGCCCAAAGTAATTAAATGAGAAACTGCGCTTCAGTAATTTCATGCACAAGACTCCAGTGCACTAATTTCAGTAACCCAACCATATCGTACAGTCAATAATTTCAGTAATTTATAACCGAAACAGTGGAAGGCAAAATTTATATGTGCTTATGTCGTTGAGATATTATTGTCAAGGATTTTCCCTCAGCCTATGGTAGAAATAAATCAAAATGCTATCACCTATTGATTTGATTGACTGGTTTTCACTTGTTTCAAATGAAGAGTTCTGATCACTAATCTTTAGTGTATGTAGAAAGAAAACAATCTGGCATCCACTGTTAATTAAAAGATTACGATGTAATATCCCGAACATCGTTATGGCTTAAGTTTTTAAAACAATTGCGGAGTCGCCGGTTTTTCGGTAAATCACGGGAAGGGAAAAATATAAATTGAAGAACAATGTAAAATAAATAAACAAATACATAAATAAATAAAAACCTCTAAGTGGGCTGCCTGGAGATTGAGCCGACCACCTTGGGCCGGAGGCCCAAGGGGTGGCCGGACCCCCCTCCCACTTAACCCTAGGTGCCCCCTTTTCTCCCTCTCTCCCCCCCCCCACAGCCGCCACCCCCTTCCTCCACCCCCCTGGCCGCACCTTTCACCCCCCTCTCCATCCAGATTGGCGCCTCCACGTCCCCCCACAAGCTGCTGCCATTGGAGCCAAGGAGAAAGGAGAAGGAAGGAGAAGGAAGAAGAAGAGAAGGAGGAGAAGAAGAGGAGGAAAGAAGAGGGGTGATCCTTCATCTAGGTAATTTTTTCCCATCCCAAACCCTCTGTTTTTTTGAATAATTAGGGTTTTTGTCACGGATTTTGAAGGGAGATTATAGATTAATTGCCCGATTAGAGATTACCTGCTGTCTGCCTGTAGATTGATTCGCGTAGCGCGTCTGGTCGCGCGGTTTAGACCTAGTATATGATTTTTTCTGCGGACCCTGCCCAAAGTAAAGTTGTAGAGGACTTCCAGAATCATCTCCTGTATTTTTTTCGGAAATTTTTGCCGTGGGATCTAGGAGTTACAGGGTCGGTATTACCGCTGTTCGTCAGGCGAGCAGATTGGAACAGACTGGTCTTAATCTGTGGTTTTGAGGTAGTAAATGATTTTTATGATCATGGCCGTAATTGAGAAAGTTGTATATAATCTGGTAATCTAGCTTCTGTAGAAAATTCAGAATTTTTCTAGACCCCTGTACTGTTCTGGGACGCATTTGAATGCTGCTGTCCAGTCTGCCAGAACAGAGATCTTCCTCTGTTTTGGGCATTAAATTACACCTAGCTGTGATCAAAATAAAAATAGGTGTTCTACATGAAAAATGTAGGCTTTGAAGTGGTGAATCCAGAGAGGTATGGTTTGCTGCAATTGGATCAGTATTTTTAAAGTGACGAAAATGTTAAGCAGCGCTGCTGCAGAGGGTAGTTTGCTGAATTGTTGAGCGGAGAGGAGTTTGTGCGGGTTCGGGGTTCTAGCGACATCTTGAATTATTTAGTTGTGTTTGAATGCTGTAGCTTTGTGCTGAGAGTTGCCTTTTGGACAGGTGGTTTTGTCCCTGAGCGCTCTTGATTTGCTTCGCTTCGTCCGTTGAGGCAAGTAAACGTAGCGGTGGTTGCTACCGTTTAACTTGTTATTCCTTCTACTTGCAATTTTCATTATTATCGTAATTTGATACATTATGCCATGATTGCATGATATTTTAATTGTGGAGATGGTAGCAAGTATTGATCCATTGATAAGTTGATAATCGGCTAGTAGACATGTGGAATTCTTGCTTAATGTTATATTGTGGAACATGAAAATAACATGTGGTGGATGTGGGTATGTTGTGAGCATGATGATGCTCCTTTGAGGATGGATTAATGTGATTTATGATCGGACCAGCAGGTATGAAATGAAAATGTGATTAATCTTCATCTGTCATTGTTCTTATGTCAAATATAGCATACTGTTCTAAACTACTAGAAAATTATGCCAGGTGAAGTAGGGCTACTATATATCGGTAAATGAAATGAAATTAAATAATTTTGTTGGAATCACTTGCTAAATACTTTGCTATGCAACTGAACTAGAGAACTCAGGATTGCTATTTTCAGCTGTAACTCGTATCTTTAAACTTGCACTATGATGTACTTAAGTATGTGCTGCTGGACAATACTCACATTAAGGTCCCTCTTTATTGTTCATGTTCTATCAGGACGAAACAATTTGATCAGAGCAAACAGAGTCATGGCGTCATCGAGTCAGGAAATTCAACATGGCAAAGAAACAAGGACAAATGTAATGGAAGTGATAGTACTTTTGTTATTAGTTACAAACTTTGTAGTTTAAGTTTGGAGATTGATATGTAATTCCTACATGAGTGGTGGCACTTTTAAATTATTATGTGTTGAATTAATATATGTGTTTTTGATCCAGCCGTGTTCCTAATTTGATTATTAATTTGCAACAACAAATTATAATAAAATATCATATGCAATGAATTATAATAAAATATCATATGCAACAAATTATAATAAACCTGCTGCAACGAAACGCCTCCCGTAGCAATATATCTTGTTGCAACGAAATGCTCTCCGTGGCAATAGGGTCTATTGCCACGAACCATTGGCGTGGCAATAGAACCTATTACCACACAATATTTTCGTGGCAAATGATACTATTGCCACGAACAAACTTCGTGGCGAAAGAAGCTATTGCCACGGAGTCAGCCGTGGCAATAGCCTATATCGCCACGACATCATTCGTTGCAACAACAAACAATTACCACAACACATTGCATGGCAATAACCATAGGTATTGCAACGAAACCACAATCCGTTGCACAATCTTTTAAGCACGCAAATATTTGCCACGCTTGCCAACGGAAGTGATGTGTTGCAATAGGTACATATTGCATCTATTTTGGCCCTATTGCAACAATTTCGCTCCGTTGTCCTAGACCTGAAAACTAGTAGTGTGAGAAATGGGTTGGCGGGCTCGAAACAGATCTGGGGAGTATAAACTTGCATTTCTGGGTTCGGGTCAAAGATTGTTCATCGGGTCGGTCGGTTACTATTCCTAGGCGGCTCGGTGCAACCGCGTTGGCCCGGCTCGGTCGGCCGGAGCAGGTGCATCCGGCGCGGGCGACAGGGCTCGGCTCAGCCGAGTCGGGTTGACTCGATCGGGGGAACAGTGCTTCGCACTGTTCTTCTTCCCCAACCAGCCCGCGCGCGCAGAGACAGGGGAAGAAGGCGGCGGCTTGCGGCGGAGCTAGGGTGGACGGAGACGCGAGCGGAGGGCATGGAGGGGGTCGTGAGGTCACGGGGGTTTCATTTTGGGCGGTGGCCGGCTCGGCGGAGGCGGCAATCGCCGGCGGCGAGGCTCCTCTTGTTGCGACCATTTTTGGAATTGTGGGTGAAGGGGAGCTTGCTAGGGCTTTTGGGCCGGTGCTAGGGCAGGCTTAGGGCTTGGGCAAGCTCATGGGAGGATCAATTTAAGCGGGGGAGATCGGGTTTGGGCCGGCCACGGGGAGGAGCTTCGGCGGTGGAGAGGTTCATGGCGCCGGGGAAGAGGGGTGGTCGGGAGGCTAGGGCGGCGGTTGGCGAGGGTTTTGGGGAGTGCTAGGAAGCTATTAGCGAGAGGAATCGGAAAATAGACGGCCAGAGGTTGGACATTGAGCTAGGGCTTTGATTTGGGAATTTTTGAGATTACCGGCAATGGAGGTGACGAGGGGCTAATTGGGCGGGTAGAGAGCTCTACTGGGGTGCGTAGGGGAGGTCGGAGGGATTCCTTGCCTTTATAGATGCCCGAAGGCGGTTCGACACGGGAGGTTGGCCAAGGCGGCAATGGCGTGTGGCCATTCGGGAGAGCTCGGGAGAGTACGACATGGCGGCCAGAAGGGTGCAAGCTGGCATCGGCTCGAAGGTGCGGGAGGGCTCGAGCGACGGCCAGAAGAATCGGGCGCCGGCTGCGTTGTCGAACGGAGCACAGTGCCAGCGCATTTCTCCTCCAATCAAGCTGAGATGGCAGGGACTAGGGGCGGCATTGCTTGAAGATAGGTGTAATATAGGGCTAGGTAGCAAGAGAGCAAAAGCAAAACTGAAATCCAAACTCGATTTTTTTGGTTTTGACAAAAATCAGTTTTGTTTCACTCCTTAGGAGTCGTCGAACACCATGCCTCCGCTTAATAATACACGCACCCACACTGTTCTTTTAGTAGTAACAAGTACTCTCCTATTTGACTAAAACCAATTGATTGCTCCAACTTAACATAATATGGTGGCTTAATACTTGGTCGGCATCTTGAACTGAGGCTCATTAAATATTGTAAATATTCTTGCGAATCTCGCAAAAAAACATTCGCAATCTTTTCACATATGTCGTGGGTCACACTGGAAGTATACGGTCCACTCGATTGCTCTGTCTAGCCTAAACAAGTAAGCAACTCAACCCGACAATCCATTAATATATGTGCCCGCCCGGGGCAAACTGTTGGGCCCCACGGCCTATGTCCCAGTTAGCATACAAAGAGAGGCCTGAAAATGGGTCGGGCAGAAGATTCGCGATCCAATTTGTGATTCGGCAGAATCGTCCGATTCAATTTGGGCGGCCAACATTGGAGAGCGGGAAGACGACGGAGTATGTTTACAAAAGAGGCCCGCATTTATACCAATTTGCAAGAGTACGTGCAGATTTTGACAGCTGATAGATAACATGTGCACTCCACGTGGGAACTTTGTAAACCGTACGATCAAAGAAACAAGGCCCAGATTGATTCAGAACGGAAGCCATACAGCTAGTTTTATAAAAAGAACCCTCCTTACATTGCTCTATTTACACTTGCGTTCATCGAACACCTAACACTTGTGCGCCATGTGTTCGAACAAATGCCGCTGCCTCGTCGGCCGGCTCCATCGCTGCCACCGTGCCGGCTTCTTGCCACCGGAAGAAGAACCCGTCAGGTACGCTCTGTTGGGTCCTACCTAGGCCTGCTTATGATGCTGGAAACACGCCAAGGGCCCATGAGGCCACTGTCAAGAGATACCCGGCGGCGGGCGACGTGGACAGTATCCAGTATGCGCTGCATGAGATGCGGCTGCGGGGAGTGGCGTGCCCCGAGGGTGCCCTCATCGTCGCCATCGGTGCGTTCACCCGCTTTGACGCCGCGTGCTACGTGTTGGATTAATTGGGCTTGGTCCATTTTTAATTTAGCAATTAATCAAATGAAATTCCTAGGCCCACTATTAATGCTAGGTGTAAAAACTGTTTAGTCCCATATGGAGAATTGAATGGGAGTTACACCACTTTAAAAGGTGGAACATGGTAACCCCCTTGTGGAATTGGAGAGAGCCAATACACGCGCGCGCTCGCTCGCCTCGCCACGCCGAGCCGTGCCGTGCGTGCGTGCGTGTCGGGCGCATTTTTCTTTATCTATTCGAAGTTAGCAGTAACGGTGCAGTTACTAGTGGCTGCGGTTACTTTCGAGTAATGGCTGCAGTTACTCTGGCTCTTCGTTTTTGCTGTTACAAAAGAACAGAGCATGAAAAGGCTCTCCTCTCCATACGGAAAAGCAATTCTCTACTGCTGCGCTACTTTCATCATCTCCGGTCCAGAGCCTTGCGCGCACAAGTTTCTGGGCGAGTAGGCCTCCGGAACTTCGTCCGTTTGTGTACCTGCACGGGTAGGCGGGCGATCAAGTTTTTGGGGAGCGCATCAGCGCGACTACTCAATCTGCGACGTCTACTTCCTGGTGGTGAACCGTTCGCGGGACTGCACTGCGAACATCTTCCTGCATCAAGCTTCGTCCTGCATCACGTCTCGATCGACTACATCGAATAGGCCATCATGTCGACTGATGGTAACAGCGCCTCCGGTGTCTCCGGCACTAGCCCCGCCCGAGGGTATAAATTGAAAACTTTTCTGGTGTATTTGTTTCTGTGCGCTATGAATATGTTAATAGATGTTTCTGTTAGCTTGTTCGTTAGCGAATATGAATACATCGTTGATAGATCACTCATGCATGTTTATGTCATGTTTTATATGCTGAATTTCTGGATTAAAATATACCGAAAATTGACTAGATTTCCAACAATCCAAAAACTTGATAGGTCTTTTTCGGTAGTTGGCTTTGCTGCGTCGCTTAAGCCACACCCTCTGTTTGATGGTTCGAATTTTAAGAGATGGTGTGCACGCGCGATCCTGTGGTTTACTGCCATGGAATATTTTCATGTTGCACAAGGCAAGCCCGCTAAGCCTCTGTCTGATGAGGATGAATGCAAGTTCAATGCAGCGGATAACTTGTTTCGAGGTGCACTTGTCAACATACTGGCGGACAATATTGTGGATGTGTACATGCATTTGCCTACGGGCAAAGAGATGTGGAATGCACTTGAGGCCAAGTTCGGAGTTTCTGATGCTGGTAGTGAGCTGTATGTCATGGAGCAGTTCTATGACTACAAGATGGTCAATGACCGTTCTGTAGTAGAGCAAGCTCATGAGATTCAGGCGCTGGCAAAGGAGCTTGAGAACAATAAGTGCGAGTTACCGGACAAGTTTGTGGCTGACGGTATTATCGCCAAGTTACCACCTTCTTGGTCGGATTTTGCTACCTCTCTAAAGCACAAGAGGCAGGAGTTCAGTGTTACTGATCTCATTGGCACTCTTGGTGTTGAATAGAAGGCGAGGGCAAAAGATACTCGTGGCAAGAAAGTTGCTGCTGAGGGAGGTTCTAGCGCCAATTTGGTGCAGAAGAAGAATCCTCAGGCTTTCCACAACAAGAAGAAAAATAAGCCTTTTGTCAAGCCCAAGGCTACTACTGAGTTTAAGAAGAAAGGCAAAGGAAAGGGTAGCTGCTTTGTGTGCGGTGATTCTGGCCATTGGGCTAAGGATTGTCCAGATCGCAAGGATAAGCAGAAGAAGTCTGCCAACATGGTTATTAGTTACGCTGGAGGAACATCGGGGTACGGTAATTATTTACCTACAGTTCTTTCTGTTTGTCAATCACCTGAGTGGTGGATTGACACTGGTGCTAATATTCATGTTTGTGCTGATATTTCCTTGTTTTCATCTTATCAGGTCGGTCGAGGTTGCTCCTTGTTGATGGGGAATGGATCGCATGCAGCTGTTCATGGTGTTGGTACGGTCGATCTGAAGTTTACTTCGGGAAAGACCGTGCAGCTGAAGAACGTGCAGCATGTCTCCTCCATAAAGAAGAATCTCGTCAGCGGATCTCTACTGTGTAGAGATGGTTTTAGGCTTGCATTTGAGTCCAATAAATGTGTCGTGTCTAAGTATGGAACATTTGTTGGTAAAGGCTATGAGAACGGAGGTTTATTCCATTTTTCTTTGATGGATTCCTGTAATAAAGTTGTGAACCATGTGTGTAACGATGATGATGAGTCTAATATTTGGCATTCACGACTTTGTCATGTTAATTTTGGGTGTATGACGCGCTTAGCTAATATGAGTTTAGTCCCAAAATTCACTTTGGTCAAAGGTTCTAAGTGTCATGCGTGTGTGTTCAATCGAAACAACCTCGCAAGTCTCACAAGGCAGCAAAAGAGGCGAGGAATTTGGCACCGTTAGAACTCATTCATTCTGATTTATGCGAGATGAATGGCGTGTTGACTAAAGGTGGAAAGAAATATTTCATGACGCTTATAGATGATTGCACTAGATTTTGCTACGTGTACTTATTAAAAACAAAAGATGAAGCGTTGGATTACTTTAAGATCTATAAAGCTGAGGTAGAAAACCAACTTGAGAGGAAAATCAAGCGGGTAAGGTCTGATCGTGGGGGAGAGTATTTTTCAAATGAGTTTACTTTATTCTGCGAGGAACATGAAATTATTCATGAGAGAACACCTCCCTATTCTCCCGAATCAAACGGGGTTGCTGAAAGAAAGAATCGCACTCTAACTGATTTGGTTAACGCCATGTTAGACACTGCGGGACTTTCTAAGGAATGGTGGGGTGAGGCTATATTGACCGCGTGTCATGTCCTGAATAGAGTTCCTACAAAGAACAAAGAAGTAACACCATTCGAGTAATGGGAAAAGAAGAAGCTGACTCTCTCATATTTGCGCACCTGGGGATGTTTGGCCAAAGTTAACGTGCCAATTATCAAGAAGCGCAAACTTGGACCAAAAACCGTAGATTGTGTATTCCTTGGATATGCTATGCACAGCGTGGGTTATAGGTTCTTAATTATAAAATCTGGAGTACCTGACATGCGTGTTGGTATAATCATAGAATCCAAAGATGCTACATTTTTTTAGAATGAATTTCCTATGAATAGTGATGTACCTAGCTCATCTAGTCAAGAACCTATAATTTCCCTTGATTCTTTTCTGCCGATAGAACATGTTGAGCAAACGCTTGTGGGAAATCCTGAGGAGGATAACAATGAAGTTACTCGAAAGAGTAAGAGACAAAGGATTGCAAAGTCTTTTGGTAATGATTTCATTGTATACCTCGTGGATGACACTCCAAGAACCATTGAAGAGGCATATTCTTCTCCTGACGCTGACTATTGGAAGGAAGCGGTACGGAGTGAGATGGACTCTATTATGTCTAATGGAACTTAGGAGGTCGTTGATCGTCCTTATGGGTGTAAACCTGTAGGATGTAAATGGGTTTTCAAGAAAAAGCTTAGGCCTGATGGTACAATTGAAAAGTACAAGGCAAGGCTTGTGGCCAAAGGTTATACCCAGAAAGAAGGCGATGACTTTTTTGATACTTATTCACCTGTTGCCCGATTGACCACAATTCGAGTACTACTTGCCCTGGCTGCTTCTCATGGTCTTCTCGTTCATCAAATGGACGTTAAGACAGCTTTCCTAAATGGAGAGTTGGAGGAGGAGATTTATATGGATTAGCCAGACGGGTTTGTGGTAGAAGGTCAAGAAGGAAAGGTGTGCAAGTTGTTAAAGTCTTTGTATGGCCTAAAGCAAGCACCTAAGCAATGGCATGAGAAGTTCGACAGAACTTTGACATCTGCTGGCTTTGTTGTGAATGAAGCCGACAGATGTGTGTACTATCGCTATGGTGGGGGAGAAGGAGTGATCTTGTGCTTGTATGTTGATGACATACTGATTTTTGGGATAAACCTCAATATGATTGAGGAGGTCAAGGACTTTCTGTCCAAGAGCTTTGAGATGAAAGATTTGGGAGTGGCTGATGTGATTCTTAACATTAAGCTACTGAGAGGAGGTGATGGTGGGGTTACACTCGTGCAATCCCACTATGTTGAGAAGGTCTTGAGTCGCTTTGGTTATAGTGACTGCAAGCCTGCTTCTACTCCTTATGATCCTAGTGTGTTGTTGAGGAAAAACCGAAGAATAACAAAGGATCAATTAAGATACTCCCAGATCATTGGCTCATTGATGTATTTAGCTAGTGCTACGAGGCCTGACATCTCGTTTGCTGTGAGCAAGCTAAGCCGGTTTGTTTCAAATCCAGGAGATGATCATTGGCGTGCTCTTGAGAGAGTAATGCGCTATCTAAAGGCAACTGTGAGCTATGGTATTCACTATGCTGGGTACCTAAAGGTACTGGAGGGCTACAGTGATTCAAACTGGATCTCTGATGCTGATGAGATAAAAGCCACGAGTGGATATGTGTTCAGACTTGGAGGTGGTGCTGTTTCCTGGAAGTCTTGCAAGCAGACCATCTTAACGAGGTCAACAATGGAAGCAGAACTCACAACATTAGATACCGCTACTGTTGAGGCTGAGTGGCTTCGTGAACTCCTTATGGATTTGCCGGTGGTTGAAAAACCGATACCGGCTATCCTGATGAACTGTGATAATCAGACTGTAATTATCAAGGTGAACAGTTCTAAGGACAACATGAAGTCATCTAGGCATGTTAAGAGGCGGTTGAAGTCTGTCAGAAAGCTGAAAAACTCCGGAGTGATAGCGCTGGACTATGTCCAGACAGCTAAGAATCTGGCCGACCAATTTACAAAGGGTTTATCACGTAATGTGATAGATAGTGCATGGAGTGAGATGGGCCTGAGACCCACATAGGTCATACCACAGTGGTAACCTGTTCTACGTGATCGGAGATCCCGTGAAGTAGGATGGTGAAACAAGCTGTTGGTTGACTGGGAGGAGAGACCTTTACAAGGCTCATTTCTTCAGTGATGCACTTCTCTCCTATTCTGTATGGCAGGTTGGTTTTTTACCTCAATGTGATCCGAGTGGCTTATTTAAAGCAGAGATGTCGGCCTACAGGACATCTTAGAAGGAACACACCTATATGAGTTCGACTGCTGGTCACAGTCTATGAGATTTGGGTGATTTCTAGATACTCACGAATAGGCATGGAGTATGACTTATATGCTCCAACCAGAGGGGATGCTTCAGGCAGCCTAGTACTAGTAAAGGAATTGGATAAAGCTTGTTCGCACAAAACTGTCAATTCAAGGCATAGTCCATTGTTCAGTTGTGGATGAGTGTAACTCCTTTCCTAGATGGTTGTTCAACTTAACAGTCTCCATCGAAACACTGGTATATCAAACAGCAGCAGAACTGAGAGCATTTCTCGTGTGCCTTGAAATTTGGTGGGGATTGTTGGATTAATTGGGCTTGGTCCATTTTTAATTTAGCAATTAATCAAATGAAATTCCTAGGCCCACTATTAATGCTAGGTGTAAAAACTGTTTAGTCCCATATGGAGAATTGAATGGGAGTTACACCACTTTAAAAGGTGGAACGTGGTAAACCCCCTTGTGGAATTGGAGAGAGCCAATACACGCGCGCTCGCTCGCTCGCTCGCCTCGCCACGCCACGCCACGCCGAGCCGAGCCGAGCCGTGCCGTGCCGTGCCGTGCGTGCGTGCGTGTCGGGTGCGGGCGCGTTTTTCTTTATCTATTCGAAAAATCAAAACGCACTGACTCGCAGTAATTGGTTGGCAATAACGGTGCAGTTACTAGTGGCTGCGGTTACTTTCGAGTAATGGCTGCAGTTACTCTGGCTCTTCGTTTTTGCTGTTACAAAAGAACAGAGCATGAAAAGGCTCTCCTCTCCATACGGAAAAGCAATTCTCTGCTGCTGCGCTACTTTCATCATCTCCGGTCCAGAGTCTTGCGCGCACAAGTTTCTGGGCGAGTAGGCCTCCGGAACTTCGACCGTTTGTGTACCTGCACGGGTAGGCGGGCGATCAAGTTTTTGGTGAGCGCATCAGCGCGACTACTCAATCTGCGACGTCTACTTCCTGGTGGTGAACTGTTCGTGGGACTGCACTGCGAACATCTTTCTGCATCAAGCTTCGTCCTGCATCACGTCTCGATCGACTACATCGAATAGGCCATCATGTCGACTGATGGTAACGGCGCCTCCGGTGTCTCCGGCACTGGCCCCGCCCGAGGGTATAAATTGAAAACTTTTCTGGTGTATTTGTTGCTGTGCGCTATGAATATGTTAATAGATGTTTCTGTTAGCTTGTTCATTAGCGAATATGAATACATCGTTGATAGATCACTCATGCACGTTTATGTCATGTTTTATATGCTGAATTTCTGGATTAAAATATACCGAAAATTGACTAGATTTCCAACACTACGTGCTCAACACGACCACAACCTCGGCTGCGTGGTGCCCACTGTGCTGGTGTACAACCAGCTTGCTCGACGCGCTACTCCAGGCGGGAGAACCTTTGTCGGGGCGGTGGAGCGACAGCAAGATGTCTCCACCGCAACCAAGTCCCCCTCCCAGTCGAGGAGCGGCGCCTCGCGGCCACCGCTTCAGCTACACCCGTGTCCAGTGCCAGAAGCACGTCCACACTCGGCCGCTAACAGCAATCCAACCAACGCCACGCAACGATCGACCACCCCACTCTTAGTCGTCTGCCGCGAATGCAACTCTCCTGTTCCTCTTCTCTATTCCCATCCATGTTCCCTCACATGTGGCAGCACCTTATTCGTTCTACTCTGCAATAGCACCCACCCCTCTTAAGCTCCTAGCGAATAGGCTGCTGCTACGTGTGAGGAAACACAGGAAAGAAAATAGAAAAGCTGCATTCGTCTGCCGCACCCTTCGGCTCGGCGGCACCACACCGCGGACACTCCGCTCCCGCCCGGCGCTGCCAAAAGTGGCCGCGGGAGACCGGGACCCCGCCTACGGCCTTACGGGCCAAACGTGGCCATTTGAGCCGCGCGCAGCTGCGCGTACGGCCCCAATGAAACGATCACCCGCCCCGAACAAACTTTTCGTATGACGCCCCGTAACCCGAATCTAGCTTACCACTCCCTCGCTAGGACTCGTCGACGCACGCAACAGTGCACCACCATGCCGCCGTACTCAATATCCATCCCAATTCCCATCCCTATATATAAATACGCACCCACACATATACGCACCCACACAGGGGACTAATCTGATGCGATTCCCCTGACTTCAAAGTCACGGTGCCTTTGTCACTGACAGGTGAGCCCCTCCGCTCGCAGGCCCACCTGTCAGTGACAAAGGCACCGTGACTTTGAAGTCAGAGGATCTCAATCCTAATCGAAGACGGCACGAGCACCGCACCTCCCAAACGAACTCCGTCCGCCGCGCGCGCCGATGTCAACCCGCCGCCGCCCTCCATCGCTGCCGGTCTGGACCCCCGAGCCCTGGAGCGACGGCGAGACGTCCGCGCTGCTCGACACCTGGGGCCCGCGCCACCTCCGGGCCGCCGGCGGGGCCCTCCGACCCGTCGACTGGCGCGCCTGCGCCGCCAGCGGCCGCGCGCCCCGCACCGTCGAGCAGTGCAAGAACCGCATGGATTACCTCAAGAAGCGCCTCAGGGCCGAGCGCTTCAGGTCCAAGGGGCCCGAGCCGCCGCCGGTCTCAGGCTCGCTCGACCGCCTCCGCGCGCTCCTCCACCTTTCCCCCTCCGTTCCCCCTGGCTTCGCGCCCCGCGGCAGCGCCATGCCCAAGGTGAATAAGGAGGAGGACGAGGACGAGGAGAGCAGCGCGGTTACTCTGCCCCGCGACTGGCTGCCGGTGCCGAAGCGGCCGAGGACGGCGGTGCTGTTGTCGCCTGTGAGCTCCTCCTCGGGGCATCATCACGAAGCCGGAGGGAGAGGGTGCAGGGAGGTGGCGGCGGCTCTGGATAGGCTGGCGGGGATGTACGAGCGGGGGGAAGCGGCGAAGCAGAGCGAGGCGGCGCGGCTGGAGGAGCGGCGCCTGGAGGCCATGCGCGACCTCGAGATCGAACGCATGCGGATTCTTGTCGACGTCGCCATCTCCGCCTCCGCCGGTACCGACAGCGCCGCCGCCTCCGCCGGTATCGAGCACATCCATGTTTGATGATTGTTGATTCGTATTGGAATTTGGACGTAACATGGTTGGAAATTTGCACTTTACTAAGAGAACCAACTTATGCATGCATGATCATGAGGTCATTGACATTCTTTATTTCTACAAAGGAATGTCTCAAAATAGTTTTTGAATTCGTTCATAAGATATTAACAGGCAATGCTGGTCTTTCTAATGAAACTACTCGTTTGTTTGCTTTGTTGTGATGTTTTGTTGCATCTATTTCCAATAGGGTACCAATTGCAAGATTCATGTCCCATGAGCATTGAGTACTGTTAAGAAAAAAAATCAATTTATCGCGTAGATGCACATGCTACTCGTCATTTCATTCATAGCTTTCTATCAGCTAGAAATATTCTGTTTAAGATTCACAATTCCCTGATATTTTGTTTGTCTTCTATTTCTTGGCAGAGGAACTAGGACAACAGGCTGGCCATGGTAGCCATCCAGATTCCAGTCTATTTTTTGAGGAGATAATTTCGATGGGCAATTGACGTGATGCCCTTACCAAAGGTTACATCGGTTTAGGTTACAGGAAAAGCTTAGCCAGATATAGGATAACATGGTGGGATTTTTTAGTTCACTGATTGCGGGTTTGCAGCAATGCAAGGTGAGAGACTTTTAATTGCCTGAATTTACCATTTGTCTTGCGATTCAGACAGGCTTGTTGGTAAATGGTAACCACTGCTGTAATCCCATTTTGTTTCCAGCTGCCAAACTATTCAGTTGTGAAACATATGATATTTTGGGTACTTTTATCCGATGCCAGTTCTTATATGTTGCTTCTGCTATATGTTTGCTTGGTTCTTCATACATGGTGTGGTCATCTGGTGAAGTTTTGTATGTGTACCTCTCCTTGTTGGGTAAAGCCTTTTCTGTTGCCTTTTGAGTAACATTTATATTCATTACATTAATGTAAATTGGAACGAGGAGATGTGATGGTACAGTGGTACACAATATAAAACCAGGGCACTAGTACAAGAATTAAGCCCTGATCAACTCGGCTTCGGCTTCTGGCTTCTGGCTTATTTTTCACTATTCATAAGTTTCGTCTTTTTCTGAACTTTTGGCTTTTTGTTGAGCTTTTTTGCCGGTTCTTTTTTTCCCGTATTTGTTTGTATTATACGTAATGGGCTAACATATTTTTTTATTTTTAAATTTTTTTAAATTTAATTATGTTAAATAAGCCTCTGTCAGCTACAGTGTTTTTTCAGTCAGCTACAGTGTTTTCAGCCATAAGCCACGAGCCTTTCAGCCGAACCGATCACCACCTTAGTGGATGGTCCAGTGGTACACAATATAAAATCAAGGCGCTAGTACAAGAATTAGTGGCGAAGCCAGAATAAAAAAGGAAGGACTCGTAGACCAAAGCTTCCTTAGCTACCCACGTTGACATTGTAGATTGATACGCGTATGATCAACGGCGTTACGGCCTACACTGGCAGTATTGGCCTCACACATAAACTCACGGTCCGTACATCCTACCAATAGCGGGTGCATGACAAAATTTTATCTACGATCAACCTAAATATGGCTAATTTGTCACAAGCAAGTTAATTTATGCATCATGCATACAAAGTTCACAATCACCATAATTTTAGACTAAAGTCAAACATAAATTAGATAAATAAAGAAAGCAAATTCATTCTCTCAATTTGACTCACTGTTTCTTAATTAGATATTCCTCTCATTTATCCATTCATTCTCAAATCATCAAATATAGTATATAGAGGTATCATTTTGTAATGAAAATTGATATATAAAATTTCACAATATCATTCTCTCAAATTAACATATAACTCTCTCTCGTTCTATCTCACAAAATATAACCCCATACATAATATTGAATTAAGAACTACAAAGACTAGCTAGGGAGATAGGGGGTTATAGATACCAGAGGATGGGCTCGAGCCTATTAAAGCCTGCCTGTTGGCTACGCCCCTCACAAGAATGGTAGTGATGGTACATGCCAATATAAAAGACTTTGGTTGCTTTTCTTTGAGAGGGTGCTCCAACTAGCTTATGGATTAAGTTTCTTACTATGGCTTTTGATTTATGTCTGAAATTACACTATAATAACTATTAACTTTTTCTGAGAAAAAGGTAAAGAAAAAATAGAAAAAAAAGAGAAAAACTTGTTGTATTGTGTGACAATAATGTAAAGGAATAAGAGGGGAAAAGAAAAGGCAAAAACCGAAAAAAGCCTAAAAAGCCAAAATAAGCTGAAATTAATAATCGACGTGTTTTAAGTAGTTTTTGATTTAAATAAACCGATAATCAAAATAAATCAAAAGTTGAATTCGTTTAAAATGGGACGTAGAAGCCCGTGCCTTAGAGCACCTCCAAGAGATGCTCTTTCTCACCCTCTATCTTCAAATATTGGGTATGAAAGGTAAAAACAAGCCTCCAACAGATACTCAAAAACACGCCCAATAATTTTGGTACTCTAAAATTGAGGTGGATCACCATCAAATATACAGTGCCTAGATGGTAATTTTAGGGATCCAAGTTTAGAGGAGCTGCTGAAGGAGGGGAAAGATTTAGAGGACAATTTTTTAGGAAGACTCCCAATATGAGATTTTAGAGGATAAAATATTGAGCCTCTCTTGGAGATGCTCTTAGGGCTTAGCCCTTAGGAGTGTGCAAGTTGGCTACCATGTATCGGGGAGCAGAATAACGTAACCTCCCCCCCCCCCCCCGGGGGCGTTCTGATCAATGTTCTAAATAGCGGGATTTAGCGGCAGCTTTAGCGGGCTATAGCGATTGGGGAGGTCAGACGCTAAGCTATGCCATATTTGGCGCTAAACGAATTTTTCCGTTATTAGCGGCTAATAGCGCGCTATTACCGCTAAATGGAGGTTCATTTAGCGCCGCTAGGGCAAGTTTCTGCGTGGGCTTTCATTTTCCTCGGCCCAAATCACGCACAGGCCCAAATCATCGCGATACCCACCGATTGGAAGCTGTCCGCTATAGCCCGCTATTTAGCCCGCTATAGCCTTTCTTAGCCTTTGGGAGAGGCAGCCGCTAAGGGGCTTAGCCCGCTATTTAGAACATTGGTTCTGATAGACGAAAACAAGGAAGATGAGGCGATTTCAGAGCTCCCGCAAGCAATAGCTCTCAAGGCAGACCTCCAGCTGCTTCATCTCCGCGAAGCGTTCTTTGACTCCATGGGCGACAACGCAAACACCCTGCGAGACTGCGAGGCAGCTCTATGCCTGGACCCGACGCATGGCGACACCCTGGAGCTGTACAACAAAGCTTCCACGAAGGCTGAACCTCATACTCCGAGCTAGTGAATCATGCGCTTGGCATCGTCATCGTGGATTCGGCTGCAGTTTTTTGCCAGGCAGAGTGTTGAAGCGATTCCTCCTCCCAGAGAAGGAAACAGAAGCATTGCAGATCAGTGAGGCAGGAGCACGAGAAGGTACACACATACCAGCTCAGGCCACCCGTCTGGCCTAGTACATCTGTTTTATTTCAAAATCTGGCTTTGCTTATCCTAGTCAGAGTCCAGATGTTCGTGTTGCCAACAACCACGATGATCCTGAATTGTCTCCATTTCTGATTGTGCACGCATCTCTGCAGTCTTTACTGCGGCCAATGACCAAAACTGCAAGTGTTTATCAGCTCCAGTGATGGTTGCCTTTGGGGTAGAGATGATTACTCAGGTCCCACTCCCACGGTGATCTCCTGTCTGGGCCTCAGAAATCGCGTTACGAGGTTCCATTAGTTTAGTACCATACCGCTTGGTGGTAGAGAGTCGTTCCACCAGGAGCTCTTCAAAATAGCACCCAGGGTCAGCGTTACAGAGCACGCAGCTGCGTGGTGAGCACATAGCGAACTATTCTTTCGCCTTTTACTAAAGAATACCGTGCGCTCGCCACACCAAGCAGCATACACTTATTTTTGGAGGGCTCCTTCTCTTGCGAGAGGGTCCCATAATATGAATTTAAAATGTTTTAATCGTTTGAGTTGCAAATGGGTATTTTCATTGTATTATCATGTTAGGATTGCAAGAATTCATGTGCGGTAGAACATGTAACTTTTTCATTGATCGCTCTGGCCGAAATATTTGCACCTCAGTTCACTGAAAAGTTAACCACCCCTTCACTAAGCCTCGGGCTGAAACCTAAGCAACTATAACTACAAACTTATATCCACGCCCGAAGCATAACAAAAATATAACAGAAATACACAATTAAAATAAAATTTGAATTCTATGCTTAACGACACAACAAAATAGATAAAAATATATGGAAAAACAATATAGTGTAGTGAAGCGATAAACAAAATAGATAAAAATATATGGAAAAACAATATAGTGTAGTGAAGCGATAAAAAAGGTATACCTAATTAATAAAGATTTGGTTTATCCGAGCCTATCATGTCTTCATCAATAACAGTGCAATAACCTGAACTTGCAAAAATAAAATTGCATATGCAAATCAGGAACACAAAAGTGCAAAGTTAATTATTGATGCAAATTGCAAGACAAGAATGCAACATACCATTAGTACGAGGCGATGCATCAAATCAAGAATGAATCAAATCAATCACCAATGCGATGCGATGCGCCAAAGTAACAATCAGCTCACGGCCAGTTGTCGGCAGCCGGCGGGCTGGCGTGAGGAGAACGGATCGCGGTCCACCTTCCGTCAATCCGGCGCCTCGGCCCTCCTCGGCTTGACGGATTGGGGACTGGGGTAGTCGGCAGTGAGCTGCCGCGCTGGCGAGTAGAGTGGCGACGTACGGCTCGTTCGAGGCTTGGAGTGAGCAAGCAAGCGAGAGGGTGACGTGGGTTGGAGCGAGCCAGGATGAGGGTTATGTTTGTGAGCCGAAAATTAGGATAGATATATAGTAGGGGCTTCCACTACTAGTTGGCCCACATCTTGGGCTATAGTCCGAGCAGCTCGAGGTCCGGCTCCGCTCCTACTACACGGCAAACAAACTGTCAAACATCTTCTATCTCATCACCAATTTCACAAACAAGATTAGCAGCAACCAACAAACGAAAGAATTTTCAGTCACACGTGGGGACATGTATGTTCTTTTTGCATCCAGACAGCTTAGCTCTCAGACGACATGATCTCAAGCTCAGCCCACCACGCAGGTGACACCTTTGGAGTTGCTCCGTCAGGCCCCAACGCGGCGATCTCCCTCATCCGAGCTGCAACCTCTGCCATCAGTGGTCTCCTCTTCGGATCTGGATTAATGCAGGATCTCACGACCTCGCATAGCGCACGCGCTGCCTCTTTAGAGAAGGAACCGATGATCGGGTCAATCAGCTCCGCAAGACGCATCTCGCCGTGGAAGTAGCCAGACGCCCACTGTTCCATGGCCCGTCCTCCTCGGAACGGGGACCCCTTCCGGTCAATATTTCCAGCAATACTACACCATACTTATGTACAGCGTTTTCCAGGTCTGATGAGGGATTGGAGTCACCGTTGGTTGAATTAGGTCCCTTCGCATCATTCCAAAATTCGAGATCCGACACTTTTACAGCAAAATCATCAGTAAGATATATGGTTGTCGAGTCAAAATTCCTTGGCACAACAGGTGGTTTCAGCTGATGCATGTGCTCAATATAGTAAGCAACTCCCATGGATATCCTGAGCCGCGTCATCCAATCCAGCTTCTCAGCTTCTCTAACTGCAATGCAATCACTAATCAGGATGGCATTGTCCAATGTTGATAGTTGATACACTGACCGGCAATACAGAAGTAATAGAAATAAATGTATGTCCTGACTCCTGTGTAATAGATACAGCATAATCATATCTTATGAGACATGGCTCTAGTTGGAATCTGCTCACTCAACGGCTATGCATAGTTTATCGACTGGCGGATCTTTTATGTAAAGTTTGGTGGGCTTACATCAATGTTAACCAATGTTCACATAAAAAATGTACATAGGATTTCTGTACAGTGTGAAGAGAACAAATTTGTGACAGGAGGAAAATTTATAGAATCATGATACGAAGCACTTACCATGGAGAAGCTCAAAAAGTGTCCCATTTGGAGCATATTCAAATACCATCACTCTGGTAAAAGGATTCTCTTCCTCACAGTAGCCGAGCAAGTGTTGGAAATACGGATAATATTTTAATTTCAAGTATTACTAGAGATAAATATAATAAAATACTAGTGGTACAACAAACGAATATAAAACAAACTACCCATTGTACTTCAGAAATATATATATACAAAACCAATTGGAAAGGCTTGAGAACGGTTCTGGGGTTCATGGGGGATGGGATAGGTCCATCCCCAAAAAAACGGTGTTTGGCTCGGAGTCACCCGCAATCGCTGGGACGGGGTCGCGCCAGTTCAGGGAAAAACGGGGACCGCGCCATCCCCAGAAATCGGCCGGACGGGGCCGTCCCGCATCCCCCACCGCGCGTCACGTGCCCGGCGCGTGGGAAAAAAACGCGTGCGGTCACCCCCAGGCCCCCAGCGACTCCGCCCCTCGCGTCTCCTCCCCGTTTCTGTTCTCCCCAGCGGCTCCGCCCGTCGCGTCTCAGGCCGGCGACGGTCCTCCGCGCCCGCAGAGATTCATCGACGGCTGCTCGTCTCAAGGGAAAGGCAGGCGGCGGCGCATCACCGGCTGGGACGGGTAAAGTTGGCACACACAGCTCCTCCTCCATCCCGCCGCTCGTCACCTTCTTTCTCCCGTAGTGCACGCGCCGCCGCTGGTTCTTGGGAGGGCGTCAGTGCATCAACATCAGGTGATTTTCTGCCTTCTTGGGTTTGGATTTGTGCGATTCATGTTTCTTTTCTTGGGTTTGGATCCAGGGATTCTTGTGACCGCGGGTTTGGCTTGATCCGTACCTGTTCTTCCACACCGGCGACGGTCTCCCTCAACCTCGGCGATCCGTACCTGTTCTTCCCCACCGGCGACGGTTCTAGGACAAGCCAGGCCGGCGAGATCTGGGCTGGTATGGAAACCCTAGTCCCTGTCTCTTCTTTGCAGAGGATGTGTTGCGATTGAGATTGAGATGATTGCAGTAAACAATATTGAGATTGAGATGATTTTGTGAAGTTTGATTGACATTGAGCAGTAGTACACATTTTGCATATGTTTGGTTCATCCCCCGGCCTCTCCGGATCCGGTCCCGAGCCGCAGTCTTGCCCCTGGGCCTGATGCTTCTCCGATGGCCGCTGCGATGGCCGATTGAGATTGAGATGATTTTGTTTAGTATTATTGACATTGAGCAGTAGTACACATTTTGCATATGTTTGGTTCCTGGGATTTGAGGAGTAGTATTGATATTGTGCAGTAGTAGACAAATTGAGCAGTAGTAGACAAATTGTGCAGCAGTAGACAAATTGTGCAGTAGTAGACATCGATTTCCACTGTAAACTTGCTTGATTGTGCAGACTTGCTATTAAACTTGCTTGTTATTAAACTTGTTGTTATTAAAATTGTGCAGTAGTAGACATCTATTGCAGCAGTAGACAAATTGCTTGTTATTAAACTTGTTGCAACTAAGGTGGGCAAATATCATGACATGGAGACATGTTTTTTGTGTTTGCTTCATTTATTGTAGATGGACAAAAGGAGAAAGCTTTTAATTTTTGCTGCTGCTGGATATATGGTTTTGGCAATGATGGCTATGATTATTGAATCTAGAAAACGTAAACGGAATGCAAGGAGAGTAGGAATAACATATGGACCTATGGATGAAAGGGACAGGATGAGACTTGAGTACCTCGACACCAAAATTTGGAAAGACGATACAACTTGTGTGAACATGCTAAGACTTAATAGAGCAAAGTTCTTTCGGTTTTGTAACCTTTTTAGGAACCGTGGTTTGCTTGAAGATTCCATCCATATGTGTGTCGAGCAACAAGTGGCTATGTTTTTAAATACAGTGGGGCATAACCTTAGGAATAGATTAGTTGGAACTAATTTTGATAGATCCGGAGAAACGGTTAGCCGTTATTTTAACAAAGTACTTCGTGCCATTGGTGAGCTACGAGGGGAACTAATTAGGCCTCCTTCATTGGACACTCCAAGCAAAATAGCAGGGAACCCAAGGTGGGATCCTTACTTCAAGGTGTGAGGCTCATCCCTACTTCCTTGTAGTTTCTGTAGTAATATAATCTTATCTGACCCCTAATCTTTTTATGATTTTATTGAACACATAATAGGATTGTATTGGAGCTATTGATGGCACACATGTAAGAGCCTCTGTTCCTAAGGAAATGGAACACTCCTTTCGTGGTAGGAAGACCTATGCCACTCAAAATGTAATGGCCGTTGTAGATTTTGATCTCCGGTTCACCTATGTCTTGGCTGGTTGGGAGGGGACGGCACATGATGCTCTAGTTTTAAGAGATGCTCTAGAGCGTGAGAATGGCCTTCGAGTGCCACAAGGTAATAGATTAATACTACCTCAATTGTCCATAAAAATGTTGAAATGTAGAAACATGACCAATTTGTTTACCATATGTTAGGCAAATTCTACCTAGTTGATGCTGGATATGGAGCCAAGCCGGGATTCTTACCCCCTTTTCGTGGTGTACGGTACCACTTGAATGAATGGGGAAATAATCCAGTGCAAAATGAGCAGGAGTTGTTCAATCTTAGACATTCATCTCTTCGTGTCACAATAGAGCGTGCATTTGGATCACTTAAAAGGAGATTCAAAATTCTTGATGATGCCACTCCATTCTTCCCTTTCAGAACTCAAGTAGACATTGTTGTTGCATGTTGCATCATACACAATTGGGTCATACAAGACGGAATCGATGACTATATTATTACTGATTCTAATTGGCCACACTATAGTCATTCTACAACGTATACTGGTCAAGCAAGTGAGCATGCAGCTATGGTCAATTTTAGGCAACAAATTGCAGACCAGATGTGGGCAGACCGTCAAAACAACAATGTTAACTGAATTTGAGTTGTATTTATTCAATATTAGTTGTATTTGTTTAATTTGAGTTGTAAGGACATATTGCTTGTTTTATTTGAGTTGTAAGGAACTATTGCTTGTTTTATTTGAGTTGTAAGGAACTATTGCTTGTTTTATTTGAGTTGTAAGGACATATTGCTTGTTTTATTTGAGTTGTAATATTATTCCAGGCTTTCGTAGTGTTTGACATAATCATAATTGTTTGTGTACTTTCTATGTTGGCATGGTAGACAATGGATGAACATGTTGAAGGACTTGGGGGCACTAATGGCCATGCTACATGGTCATCGGCTCAGTCAGCTTTCATGCTGACTCACCTTGCCAATGTGGTGGCCGGTGGTGCTAAGACATCAAAGGGCTTCAAGAAAGTCCATCTCAATGCATGTGCTAGGGCTCTCAATGAAAAGTTCAGCACTATGCGCACTGGTGAGCAAATCAAGAACCATTTGAAAACCTGGTCAAGGAAGTTTGCAAAGATAAATAGACTTAGGAAGCTGAGTGCTGCTGGCTGGGATGAAGATAACTTCATTATCACACTTGATGCTGAGCACTACAATAACCATGTGCAGGTATACTTCAATACTTGCTCTGCACATAATTGGGACTTGCTGAAATTTATTTATTTTTCATATACTAGGATCACAAGGCAGATGCTGAGTATCTGAACAAGCCTCTAGACCACTATGGTGAGATGCAAACAATATTTGGCAACAGCATGGCTACAGGAAACTTCGCAAAGGACTCAAGTGCAGCTCTAGGTACTGAGGATGGAGGAACTGAAACTGAGGATGTTCCTGCACATGATGTGAGTGATGGGAGTACTATTCCGGATAATCATGGGGCAACATCTTCTGCAAGCAAGAGCAACAAGAGGGCCAGGATAGCTGAGATTGAAGACGATGGGCTGATTAGTGCTTTCAAAAGTGTAGGTGAGAACATTGCCAATGCTATAAAGATGGCCGCTAAACCTGAAAATGAATTGCCTGCAGACTTATTTGACCAATTGAAAAGCCTTCCTGGGTTTGATAAGACCCACATATCTTTCTACTATGCTTATTTGGTGGCTAACCCTCACATTGGTAAGGCTTTCTACCTCCTGCCGTTCGAGCACAAGCTAGACTGGGTTGCAATGTTCATTAGTGAGAGGTTTCCAGGACAGTGAAGGTGATTTGGAGGAGTAGGACATTTCTTTTGGTGGAACCACATATAACTATGCACTGTGGTATAATATTAGGAATGTTATAACTTATGTACTGTGTAATGTCACAAGCCTTGAACTTGCTATATTGTGTGGCTTGAATTCGATGTATTATGTACGCCTTGGAGTAGGACGTTTCTTTTGGTGGAACCACATATAACTATGCACTGTGGTGTAATATTACGAATGCTATAACTTATGGATGTTTCGTTCGTATCATTTAGCTCAATTTGTTTGTGTTTTTGAGTTAGTTTAGTTCGGTTTGTGATGTATTCCTGTTTTGTACTTTTATTTATACATGTTAAAGGGTGTGTATCAAGATTGCAGTGTGACTCCAGTCAATGCTAAAGCTAGATGTTTAACCTGAATGTAATCATCAGCAAGAAGATGAGATCTTAAATATGCCATAAAAAAGTTACCATTGTACTTTATTTATGATACATCTGAACTGGACCAGAACATCGCGGTTAAAATTTTAAATATGCGCTTGAAGGTTGTAATAGGTAATTTTCCATTCTTGATTTATCCGTTTTGGCATGTACTTCAGTATTTATCCATTTTAAATACTCGCAAGAATGGATTAATCAAACAATTTCTAAAGGATGTTGACTGGGGGGAAAAGATTAATAGCACAGAGGTAACCTTACCAGAAGGTCACCACATCTTCTGTCCTATCCCCATCCCTCTATCCAAACAGGTGACTGGGATCATTCCATCCTCTTTTATCCCCTCAACCAAACAGAAAACAGGGTCGATCCCATCCCAGCAACCAAACAAGAACTGGGTTCGTTCCATCCCAGAAATCAGGAATGGGTCCATCCCATCCCACCACGTCTCCAAACCAAACACACGCTTACAGAAAGAGGTGCATCAAGAAACTAATCTTACTACACCTAGGGATACTAGATGCGGTTTACATCATACAACTTTAGTTCGTTTGGACTAACTATGGAACTCGGTGATAAGAGGTGATCGGTATGGTGTACTTGTGATGACTTTCTATCAATGCATCTCTTCTTTTTGTAAGGTGCATCTGTCGTAGGAGACATTAAAAAAACAATAAATAGATGAGCAACAACTAACAACATAAAAAACCATCGATTACAATTACCATGTGTTTGGTTGCAAGGACTAGGTGGGACGGGATGGGATGGACCCGTTTTTGTAGGTGTTTGGATGGGAGACAAGCAGAGTCAAGAACATCCCACTAGGAATATTCCTTGTAGATCCGGGACCAGGCAATCCTGTTTTTTCATGGGACGGAGTCATCCCACATGGAATAGAATCATCCCACCTCTTTGTTTTTTTAAGTACTGTTTTGTTTTAAAAAAATTAAAAAAACTCAAAGGCTTATGTGTAGAAACATATCAACAATAGCCTTCAATTTTTTTAAAAAAAAACTCAAATGCCACACATGTCTCACCTTCATCCTTCCATCCAAACAAAAGATAGGACCATTCCATCCCACTTTATCCTTCCAACCAAACAAAAAACAGGGATGATTCTATCCCCCCAACTAAACAAAAAATATGATCATCCTATTCCAAAATCAGAGACAGTACCATATTATCTCACCTTGTCCCTAAACCAAACACAAGTGGACAAAGCAATGGATGACTGGTTCGACCTTCAATTCGGGATCAAGGGCATCAAGCGTGAGGGTGAGGCTAGGCGTGAGGCACGGGTCGCATGGGCACATATTGTACCTCATGGGCTACAGATTTGACCTATGTAACAACCTAGTGGCCAGCTCTCCAAGCCTACTGGCCACCGCAACGCTTGCCCGGGCTAGCTCACTCCTATGGCGACGGCAGGATGAACCAAAACCTCCACAGCTCGTCGCCGGGCTTGGCTTATCGCCGGCAAGGCCGGCAATCGCCTAGGCTCACCGGGAGGTGGCTCCGCTCCTGCCGTAGGTGCAGCTTGCCCCGTGCGCTGCACACAGACACCCGTACTCTCACCAATGTCATTAACTGTCGATGACTCATACTGCAGCATTTACTCATTAGGAAACAGTGTTGCCAGTAAGGCACATTGGAGTAGCTAACAAGCTAAACTGTGAAACTGATGATTGCACTGAGGTGCAAAGTAAACGACAAATGCAATTACATAATGAGATGACCACAGGTGTAAGATCAAAACTTGGGACTCAAAAACACCTCAATCCAATGCTGCTTTGTAGTTAAGCAGCTATGATGCATTCAGCAAAACTTCCAAGAGACAGCTTTGCACACCTGCAAATATTTGGCATGCCACAACAGAGCGAAAGCACCCACACAACGGTAAGGGAGATGCACCACGAGCAACCAACTCCAGCAGCGATCACTCGGCTACTAATGCATAAAACGAGCGAACCGACTAAAGAGAGTTTAGGAATGTTTCGAATCTCTCTTCACAGGGATCTTCGCATACTCATCAATCATCATCTCTTTCACAGGACGACCATATACCTATCGGAAGTAAATGGAGATAAGAGGAATGTCGATGTCGTTCCCGTCGTCATCCTCACAAGCCACAACAACATCCAAATGCCTCCTGTATGCCGGAACATCCAGCTTAGCCACCTCCTTGGCGACATCCACGATCTTCTTGTTCAGCCGATCCTTGTGCCTCGTGAACATGGTGTTGTACAGCAATGATGTGCCGCAGGAGACACTGTAAGCACTCAGGCCCTTGTCACTCAACCACTTTAGAAGTTCTGCGACAGTGATGTTGCCCTCGATAGACCACCGATCCCATGCGGTCCATCTCATATCTTGATGCTTGATCACCTTGGGCGGAAGAGGTTCGGCCATGGTTAGCATTGGTAGTGCCAGGTTAGCAAATGTATTGCGATAGTCTTCAACTGGGTGCCCACCGGCCAGAACCTTGTAAAGCTCAAGGCACACAAGTCCTGTGGCCATGGCTGTCGAAGTTGCAATAGCTGGAATGATTCTTCCTGCAATGAACTTCGCCTTCAGCTTGTCAACCTCTTGAATACCGTAGTTCCTTGCACGCATATTTGCAAGACCAGCAATCAAGTCCATGTGGAAATTTGTATCATCATCCTATAAAAGGAATATGTGATGTATAAGCAGAAGTAGCATACCAAAAGCATCAACCATGCAAGTTCAATTACTTCTGTTAACTAGTTTAATGGCCGTGCGTTGCTACAGATAAAAAATCATATGATCCAACACGCCTGGCCTGCGCTACGCTCTCGGCTCCACACACCCAGCCCACATTGGCCCAAATTGTACCATGTTAGGGCTGGTAGAGGTGGCCTCCCTCAGCAGTGATGAACAGGATGACCTAGCAACAAAAATGTCTATCATAGGTTCGCAGCCTTATTCGTTGGTGGCCACTGGAAAGCTGAAAGATTAGGAGGGTTTGTTGGGATAAGTATTTAAAATTTTTAGTAGTTAATTTGTTTGTTATGGGGTAATTTTTTTGTTAAGAGAATTTTTTAGGGGTGGAAGAGGGATGTGAGAGGGGAGGAGGGAGGGAGTGGAGCGTTAGCACTCACTAATCGTTCTTTTAAGTAGTAGAGATATCATAGAGGGTTTTCTTACAGAGACTTAAAATTTTAACAAAATGCCTATAAATTATAATTGCATGGCTCATGGAGACGTGGAAATTTCTAATTTGTCATTCATACCAGAGACGAGGAAGCAATTTAGTAAGAGTACATATCACAGCCAACAACAGCCCTTTTACGTAGGAAATCACACTATGAAATAGAAAATGAAACAGAGGCACACAAATGGAATAAAACTAACATGGAAGGATAAGTGGTAGAAGAGCATACAATGAACTCTCATTCTCTCAAAGAACTGCTAACTGACTTTTCTTTTATGCGGCCCGGCAGAAGTGAAGAATGGATTACTATTAGCAAGGGAGAAAATTGATACTATCAGCTAAGTTATTTAATTCAGTCCAAAGCAGAAAGCAATGACCGCATGACATAATCTCTGTTGATCTTTTTGCTTATCAAGTCTGAAAGTATCCATTATTTTATATGCACAGTTGCTTCTAATGCGAAAATATTTGCAAATAAGGATGTTTTTAAACAGCCAAGACAAAGAGAGAAAAAAAAGGAATGTCCTTAACACCTCAGAAAGAGTTGTTGGAAAGGCTAACCTTCTCAAACTGAATAGGTTTCATTTGGAATCCTGGAGGAAGTTTCTTGGCACATGCTTCCAGCTTGGTTAAAAGATCTTCAATAACAGCAGCATCGTCAACTGAGGCACTGGAGAGGTTAGTAGCCTTCTCATCTGTCTCAATCTTAACCCCCCTCTTTGGCTCAAATTCAAGCACTACAACCTTACTTACTGTATCAACCAGATCACTCGTGTTCTTTGCCCAGTCAGGTATGGGGATCCCAAAAGACACCGCTCTCAATATGGAAGCAGCAAGTATGAAGTGAATGTGAGATGAATCAACAGCTGAAAATTGCAGCGGGTGAGGGAAACGCTTGGGGGCAGACCAGAAAAGAGCACCCGTGCTAGTGGCAGCATCTTCAGGAAATGTGAATGTTAGCTGCTTCACACGATTAGCGAAGTAATCTTCAAATCTGGAATAGAGAGAGAGAGAGAGGTTATTACATGGTATCTGAAGTGAGTGTAAAAAAGTACAGCCTACTTATTGGACGATATATTCAAAGTGATATCATTTTAACTTAAAAGTAGCCAACATAACAAGGAAGTCAACCAAAATCAACATCGAATTATTGAATTCACTAAAAAATGAACATGTCGAGTAGATAAATCATACTTCAGTCTTGCCCAGGTTATGCAATCCTCAAATCTTTCACATCGCTCCTTGTCAAGGCATTCACATACACGTTGGAGCAATTCCCTGGATTGAGCATCACCTGCCTTTCTCATAGCAGCAGCATATTGGGCAGGATTAGACATAAAAGAGTTCACTTCATTTGGAGTTTTCTCTAGCAAACCCTCAAACTCTGAACGAGCCCATGTCAGACAATGGTCAATATTGTGCGGAAAAGAATGGACTGTGCACATGGGTGCCTGCTTCTCAGGAGGATCTCGTGAAGCTCCATAGTTTTCAGTAAGGTGAGGAATTACCATTTGTGTATTACACTTTGCACCCAATGTTCCAGATTCCAAAAGTGGTTTCTGGAAGTACAGGCATCTCATGTCCATGTACATCCTAGCATTGACGTTATCAAGTGCATTAATGACAACATCAAGGCCCTCCCAGAATGCATCAGGGAACACATGCTCAGTCTCTGGACAGGCACGATTCTGAAGAGCATCAATATGCAGGCTGGAGTTGATAGCACTAGCAGCTGCTGCAGCTACTGTAGATTTAGCCTGTCCAATATTCCAATCACGAAACAAAAATTGTCGGCTCAAGTTGCTTTTCTCAATGACATCATCATCTGTTATAGTTAGAGTTCCTTTATGGCCACAAGACACTCCCATTAAAGCAAGGTTCTTCAAGAATTCACATCCAAGAGCACCAGATCCCACAACAAAAACATTGGTGTCTCGCATCTTCTTCTGAAGCTTAGAACCAAAAACAGAAATTTGAGCATCATAGCGGCTATTCAATGGCTTTAAGTCTTTAGGGTCCAATGGGTAGGTTGGCAGAGATTCTACTGAGTCAAAATAGAAGAACTGGTAATGAGGATGAAATTTCCCAGAACATGCCTTCATAACTTCTTGACCAACAATACCACCAAACATCGCAGCCATTGGATTCAGAACAGCTCTAGAACCACTTGCAAATAGTCGCAACAACTTCTCATCAAGCTCATCCATCTTGTAATCAGTTGCAGCTTCATTAATAGAAGCAGCAAACTCCAGAAACCTTTGAGCATCCTGGTCACAACCAGCACCAGGGAAGCGCCCAAACTCTTTCCTAAACTTATCCAAAGCTAGAAATGCAAAGTGAAGCAGAGGAGGACGCTCATACTTTGAGAAATCACTCAAAAGAAAATTCCCTGGTTGTCTTATAGAATCTCTCAGACTCTTGAACTCTAAGATCATTGGTTCTTTCACCTGTGTAACAATTCCACCTTTTGTATAAATGCCAAAGTTACTTGTATCCTCCTGGATGCAAAATGAATATGGCCTTGCATTTATTATCTTCCTTTGCTTGCCATCATTCAGTTCTGTCATCCCCTGGACCTCTGAGAAAACAACAAGATCACCATCTTGGAATTCAAGGCGCTCATCATCAACACAAGATACCATTGCAGGATTGTCATTGCTGATGGATGCAATTATACCAGTATGTGGATCTTCACCATCAACATCAAGAACAGTGAACTCAGGCCCAAAGTCACAAAATACACTACCAAAAAGACCACAGACTTCTGCTTTGATGAAGGAAATTGGAGGCTGATGGCTACGACAATAATCGTTAAATTCAAACGCCTTGTCTAGACTTATGTTGGTGAAAACAACAGCCTGCAAAAAAGATAAGCATGCTTAGTATATATGGTATAATAGCTAGTAAACACAGGGAGTTATGTTGATGTTTTATCATAAAACACATGCACACTGCAACAAAACATTCAGCAATGTTATCAACTAAATAGTATGTAATGGTGGCCAACTATGTAGCTTTAGCTATACACGTTGGCTTCAGTCACACAAGGTTCCTTACAAAATAGCTCACATTCAGGTCACTTGAAGAGTCCAAGTAGGTCAACTATAGTTACAGATTATCAATATATCAGTCATGCCAGATATAGTGAAGCAAAAGAATTACATTTGGCACTATGAGCACCAGCACACTCAAATAAGGAAGAGCAATTACTCATCAGCATAGGATCAGGTACTAAGCACTGACATCAAATGCAGACCAGGGGACAGAAAAATAAAAGATCATGCCAAAGGCCAGCGATTCACCTATTACCACCGAAACCAGAAATTAACTCGGCCATATAAAAGCATATAATATCATTCCACGTTACGTCAGGCAGGGCTCACAAATAAAAAGTTATTTTCTTAACCTTAACTATCGACTATCAATGGAGAAGAATGGAAATAACATAACGGGAAGTGACAAATTATAACATAGCGAACAATTAACAGACCTGAAACTTTGAAAGGTGTTCATTGGTCAGTTCTTCCGTTAGAGCAGATATAAGAACAGCGTTGTTAAGTTCTTGCAGCTTTGTAACAGAAGCAACAGCCCTGTTCTTCCCAATATCATCCTCGGATAGAAAGAAACTGCCTGATAGGTCCCACATTTCCACATTTTCCGCATCATGTAGGGTGACAGACTTAACACCCGCCAAAGCAAGATTCTTTGCTGTAGAGAAGAAATTTATTAGTTTCAAATATCATGCAAACCACATAGACACATATGGTAATAAAGTGATGCTAATACCATACCAATAAGCCAAACATGCATTAGCATGTGTTCACAGGCCACAGGCACATAGGAATGAAGAAAATAGCTGCCCATTAATGACTATGTTACTTGCCCAAGAGGTCGTGAAAGTGCTAGACATTATTTAGGTTCCTGGGCTGAACAGGAGGAAAAAGGGGGAAAGAAATACAAACCACTATCTTGTAGACTCAAAGTATAATAACAGGAATTTATTCCTTTTCCCCAGAAGCTTACCTGCTTGTGGACTAACTATTATATAGCAGAATTTACTTTTACCAAATTTTATAATCCATCAATTTGGCACCAAGCCTTATCTCCCAACTTTAAAAGCATGGTAGGGGTCAGAAAATGCAATAAATCTCAATTTTATCAATGGATAGCACTGAGAAACATCAATTCCTGATAAAAACCAACAGATATTGCGAAACGGAGCGATCAAGTACTGCCAATTTCCAAACCAAATCTATCCAGGCAGCTGGAATCGGATTAGTTGTGTGTTGTTACTAGCGCTGCATAGTACATATTGGGCTAAACCATTTTCCGCTTTAACACTCAAATCTGATTTCAATAATTTTAAAGCCAATGGATAAGTCAAAACTAGTAATTGGAGCTCCATCGACTAGTACATCAAGCAGTTTCACCAAAGCAACCAGCAGTCCAACACTTACCAGAGTTTGCAAAACCAGCAAAGCAATTTCTAGAGGTGATTACATAGAGGTACCAATGTAAATATACTGTGGGATCACAAAGCACATCACGCGAGAGGTAGTGAATAAGAATAGTCAGCCGTGTGTCCTATAGTGAGCACAATCATTGAAAGGCATAAGCAACAAAATATCCCAAAAATCTGCAACTAAAAAGCGAAAAATGACCACACCATTTACATTTCTCTAAGTTCCACCCAAAACTCGAATGCAGTAAACGATCTGACGATCATCCTAGAATATAAAAAGCAATTTTAGGCCGTCCCTCTTTTTGCTTGTGCCCACCAATTAGAAAACACACAACTATCCAAATTTAATTTCCCAATCTAGCAACTCAGTCTGCCGGCACACTGCATTGCACAATCTATGGGGATACAGCGAAATAATCACAGATTACAAAAAACCGATAAAAATCTAAGAGCAGCAAAATAGACAGCAATAGTAACGCCATCGCCAACATTACAATAACAAAGTACTAAATAAACCATTAAATGTTTAAATCGGAAATCAAAGGAGGCACATACCGATCTCAGCCCCAAGCCCGTTCATGCCGGAGACGAGCACGTTGGACGCAAAGAGGCGCCGCATCGTCTCCCTCCCGTACACGGCGAGCTGCCTGCTGTGCAGGTCCTCGTCGATCTCCGCCACCCCGTTCCCATTACTGCTTCCGCCGCCGCCGCCCGGCTCCCCGGTAACCATCGCCTCCGCCTCCGCCGCCGATTCCCCTACCCGTGCCTTCTTCGCCGCCGCGTTGACGCTGTCCCCAGCACCCTCCGCTCTCTTCGTCGGAAGCATATAGTGCAATCCCCCTGCATCGCGCAACACCACCAAATCAAACGCCGAACCCACACCCTAAAACCCCAGGAATGGCGATCGGAGCGCACGGATCGAAGCATCGGGCCGATCCGAATCGGCGAGGGGGGCTTACCAGTGCGGGCGATCGGGGTGGCGGCTAGGGTTCTTGCGGCGCTTGCGGCCTTGGGGAGGGCGTGTCGCTTGTGCGGTTGCCTTCAGCTTGGAGGCTAAGCCGGTGGAATGGAGTATTTATAGACTGTGGCGGGCGGAGGAGTGGGGTTTTGCGGAAGGCAAGGTGTTGGTGAAGGGAGTGAGCAGTGCTGTCCACTGGGCCGTGTTGGACATGGCACGCGTCTAATTTAGACGTGATTCATTTAAATATAAATAAATAATTTATATTGTGTTGGTTTACGGGTCGAGGTCTGAGACCAGACAGGTCTATGATTGTGTCGTGCCGGTATGGGTACAGTTAGGCCTTAACGGGCTGTACCAGCACGGTTAGCCCGTTAAGCTGGGAAAAAGAGAAAAATTCAAAAAATATAGAAAATTAAAAAATATAGCAAATTGTAGAAAACTATAAAAAATTATAGAAAATTGTAGACATTGTTAATTATCAAGATAATTATTTTCAATGACGTAATGAGCTTTATTAACGTGTTAAGATACATGGCATGGCTGCCTCATTAAAAACTTTATCAAATAAAAACTCAATTTGAAAAACCCTTGGTAAAGAAAAAAGTACAGTTTATAAAGCTCACTAGTGACTACATCTGAAGAAAAAATATTGAAAATCCTATTCGTTGCTATCTAGATATAAATTCTCAAAAGATTATTCTAAGTCTCTATTCTTTGCAGTATGTTGGAGTCTTGATTCAGCTTGTTCCCAGTCTTTGAGGTCAAAAGGATTCGACCATCTCATTCGAGAAACTTGTTTGCCGCTCCTCGATTATTCTTTCAAATAGACTGAAGACTGGCTCCGAGGAGACCGTAGAGACAGGAACAATCAACACATCCCCGTGCTAATATGGATAGCACTGGATATATTACTTTCTAGGTTTGCCACCACAAGAGGATGTTCAACTCTTGCTCTAAGCTGATGTTACCACTATTGAGATGGCTTGATAGGTCTCCGGTGCTTTGCCGCATTCCTCCTCCTAACTGATGTGTACTTACATGAGAATCTCTAGAGGAAGAACCAAAAATCATGCCACATTGTATAGTCCCCATAGAGGTGCTGAGGGTTATCGGGGGTCTTTCCAAACGCATGAACCCAAACTTATTTTTATATTTCTCATATACATCATATAATTTATCATTAACTACTCTATAATATGTACAATAATCTAAATCAGTAGTATCACTTAAAAGTTGTAATATATTTGTAAATCCTTGGAGCTTGGCCCTAGGATCTAAAATAAAAGTGAATGCATATAAAATAAGAATTTCCCTCCAATATTTTAAAATTTTAGTTTCCATGGCAACTACAACATCCCAAAGTATAAGATCATTTTGAAAAGCTTTTAGGTGAGTGGCAATTTCAAGAATGTTATGAACAATTACAGGAGAGGTATGGTAGTATACTCCAGAAAGGCAAAGTGTAGCTTTATGAAAAAGTTCTAAAAATGAAAATATTTTTTCACTAACAACCCAATCGGCCTCAGTAAGTTCGGGGTCTCTAACATGGGTTCTACTAGAGGAGCTACGCGATTAATGAACTTGGGTGTGAAGGAAGACAGATAAGGTGCTCTTATATGGCAATATGTGTTTAAGCATAAGGTAAGTAGAGTTTCATCTAACAGGCATGTCTAAGTCGAATTTTCTAAGACGTTCATTGCTATGCAAAAGCTCTTATATGAGGCTATTCGTTGGTTAGAATGATTAATATATGAAACTGCATCTCTAACAGAATCAAGACAAACATGTAATATTTTCAAACCATATTTAATAATAAGATTAATAATATGGCAAGCACAGCGTTGATGCAGTAAAAAAAGATTATGCATAAGTATTGAATAAATGAGTAAGAATTTTCATAGCCTTAGTGATTGCAGCTGTATTATCTAAAGTTATAGAAAAAAATCTTATCCATGAGGCCAAAATCTTCTACAACTTTAAGAATACATTCTGCAATATTTTCATCAGTATGTGCAACATTAATTAATTTAAATCCTATAATTCTTTTTTATATTACCCAGTCATCATTAACATAATGAGCAACAACACTAATATAATCCTCCATAGCCCTACCACTCCATATGTCTGATATCAAAGCAACAGAGAATGTACAAGTATGAAACATTTCTTCCAATTTTTCACAACAGTTGTTATAATATTTTATTATATCTCTAGTTGTAGTTTGCCTAGATACAACACTAACTCTAGGGTTATGATACTCCTAATATATTTTTTAAAAGCATCAGACTCACCAAAATTTAAAGGTAAATATTGAGAAGCAATTAATCTACAAAGAGATTCCTAGGTTACCTCCGGGTTATACTCCCAAGTACGTACCGAGCTGTCGGGGTTGTACTGCAGCTGCACCTAGTGCATTTGTATTTCTTGCCTTCTTTTGTAGCTTACAACGTGCCATTGCAGGTGACCCGTCCCACCTGAAGATTTTGCTAACAATTTGTTACCACATGTACGGCATGGACTGAAATGGGTCTGATTTTACCTTTCTTCTAACCTAGAAAAGTACTTTATAATTGCATTTTGAATCTATTGTATAGATGATGCATTGCATCTATATATGAAAATCTCAACTCATATGTATGGATTTTTATGGCCATGGCAACACGAGGTTCCATGGTGGCGGTCACTTGAACACACGAGTTGCAATGAAGACGCAAGTGCAGCGGGCACCACGATGCATAGGTTTTAAGGCTCTGTCAGCCTAGCGCACATGTCTTGCCTCATTCAATTATATATATATATATATATATATATATATATATATATATATATATATATATATATATATATATATATATATATATATATATATAATGAAATCCTATAAAAATAACAACCACAACTCATGCTTCATGACAGTAGAGGTTTAACACAGGCCACAATGTAGCTCAGTTGGGCACAATGATGGAGTAGAGAGTGACATAGGTTGAGCATGGTGGGGGAGGCACGTCATGGGTCAAGGCGAGCCCTAACCAAGTCTCGACAGAGTTGGTGGCTTGATGCAACCCAAGCACATAACAATGGTGGTTTCACGTCATGGTGGGTATTATAATTTTTTTGTAGCAACGCATAGGCACTCAGCTAGTATTGATAAAAAAGAGAGTTTTAGTACTCTAAAGCAACTTACAACAACTACCCTATAAGAACAATTAATTAAGAGAATTAAAAAACATATTAGTGTGTGCGTGTGCTTCACCCACTCCCTCCCTTTCCCTCCCTTCATACATGCCTCGAAGCATTCAACCCTGAAATGGGAAAAGGAGGAGTGAGATATATAAATCAGAACGGTTATGAAACAAACATACCTCACATAAAGTTGGTTATTGTATTTTGATCAATAATACAATCCAACGTCAATCACTTCACACATTTAATTCCAATACTCCAAATTGATAACATTGCATGCACATATACAAACATGCCATGTATGAACACCAATAGCATACACACACACATGCACAACACACACATATACATATACCTATATATACATATACATATACATACGTATACATATATACAATACATATACATGCATATATATACATATACATATAATCACTATTTTGTGTGCATGTGTAAAATACGCGTCGAAAAGTTACTATCGTTTATGAGTGAAGTTCCTGTCAAACACATGTAGAGTTACTGTCAATACACAACTGGGTAGTAACTCTACATGTATTTGATTGTAACTTTACTCATACACAATAGTAACTTTTCGACGCAAAAATTGGCACGTATAGTGCGCGCACATGCAGATTAGCACCATGGGAAAGACAATAATAACCACAAACGATGACATGAATTGTAAGCACCAATAATTCATAAAGTATAAAAACTACAGTAAAATATAATTATTGTTAAGACAAATTTTAGGTGCCACTCGGTTAGGTTGAAATAAACTGGCTTATGATTGAAACTGTACTGTAGCTGGCTGAAATTACATCGTAACTAATGGTGGCTTATTTGGCGTAACTAAATTTAAAAAATTTAAAAATAGAAAAAAAGTTATCCCATTACAGACAATGCAAATGAATATGAGAAAAAAGAACAGGAAAAAAACTCAAAAAAGTCAAAAAGGCAGAAAAAGATGAAATTTAGAAATAGTTTAAAATAAGCTAGAAGCTAGAACCTCAAACCGAAATAAGCGAGGCCAGAACCTCTCACGACCGCCACTCATTCACACACGACAGTCTACGCTACGTGCTTTCTCCTCCGGTCCTCCCACTCGGGCGCCAGCATCTCATTGCCTTACCAGTGAAGTTAGTTTTACTCACCGTCGTTGCCGTCCTCCCACTCTATTCGTCGCATCCCCTATCACCTTCGTCCTTCGCCGCCATCGGCAGCCATCACCTGCACCTTCATGTTGCTCTCCCTCATCACCCCTTTTCCCTCCTATCCTTTTCTCCTGCCTTGTTTTGTCAATCTGCTCTGTTTTGCTCTCATAGATCTAGTAGCAGTAGCGACGGCCAGGAAGTAGTATTGTAGTACTAGTAGTAGCAAGTACTAGTAGACAGTAGTATATATAGTAGCAGCAAGTAGTAGTACCAGCGTAGTAGACTATGGTAGTAGTAGCTGGTAGTGGTAGTAGAGTAGGTGGTAGCCCTTGCCGTCCAAGGGCTTACCTAGATCATCCTTGCTTGTAAATGTTAGGCTAAATTATGAATCAATGGCTTGAATTTGCATGTTAATAGTATAATCCTATGGGTTCAATGCATCAGACTGCTTTGTTTCTTTTACGAGCATGATCAAATGATTGACTGTTAGTTATCAGATTGCACTGGACAGATAACTTCTTTCATCGGGAGAGGAGATAGTAACTGTTGCTCGTGACACTCAAATTTACATTATATCGTTGTTCTTTTCTTTTATCAGGAGAGGAGGTAACAATTCTGAAATTCTGAAGTTTATATTATATTATTTAAATTTCATAATGCAAATATCTAGAGTAATTGTTGGTCAGGTAGATTTGGTTTGTGGAGCTGTATGTGTGTGATTGTTGTATTTCCATATCACTCACCATTTTCCTTGCATTTCATGAGTGTCTACTTACCATTCTTCTTGGAAACAAAGATGATAGTGTCGTGTCAAAGATGTGTGCTTGTTTTGTACAGCTGACTTGTAGTTTTTAATCGATATACAACTGAATTGTTGGACAATGTCTAGTCCAATGAAAGGAAATTTCAATTACAGATACTTTCAACCGGAAGGCGTTTTGTCAAACAGTGGACGGTTTTACTGTACTAAAACTTTCATACCTGTATCCAATCAAATAAAAATGATCGTAGACAGAATAAGAACACTGTAGCTCTGACCACACACAAAATACCCCGATCACATACAAAAACACTGTAACTCCAACCATACACAAAACACTGTATCTCTGACCGCTCACAAAAACACTGTAGCTCCGATCACACATATTACAATATAGCTCCGACCACACACATTACACTGCAGCTCTGACCACTCACAAAAACACTGCAGCTCCGACCACACACAAAACGTTGTACCTCTGACCACACATAATATTGTAGCTTCGACCATTCACAAAACACTGTAGCTCCGACCACTCACACACAAAAACACTGTAACTCCGACCACACGCGTTACACTGGAGCTCCGACCACTCCCAAAAATACTATAGCTCGGACTACTCACAAAAACACTGTATCTCTGACCACTCACAAAATATTGTATCTTTGACCACTGACACAACACTCTATCTCCAACCACTCACAAAACGTTGTATCTCCGACCACTCACAATACACTGTATCTCTGACCACACACAAAACGTTGTATCTCTGACCACTCACAAAACACTTTATCTCCAACCACTCACAAAACATCGTATCTAGTTTTCATTCGACTCGTTTGGAAGTAAAGAATTGCTTAGGAGAACAACGCTCGTGTCTGATGGGCCATTGATGAAAGAATATTGGAGAAATGTAATTGTAATTCATTTAGAACAAATAACATATCATGATTATCCTAATCGTAAGAAGTATCGTTTGAGTTTTACTAATGACTCTGCAGGATGCAATGATTGAAAAGAAATAAGCATATACCAAGGGAAGAAAACTGTAATAAGAGTTGGATATACATATCTTATGCGATGTATGAAACACAAACAGAGAAAAACAATAATGAGACTTATCACATCGAAATATAAGTGTAATGAGCCTAATACCTTCTTTGGATTAAGCAAGCAGTACCAAGTGTTCTCCTTTCCACATCACAACCATGTCTTGTTTGCCGTAGAGTAGGAGAAATCAGGTGTAGTACCCAATAGCTCCCAAACACATCATCCAAGTTTGTACATGCAGAAGTATGAATACCATTCTTATTATCAACTACACCAAAGCATATTCTACATGCTCATATAGCCATAGTTAGGCAGGTTATAAATTGGCCATTATCAAGGTCGAACCTCAAACAAATCGTGAGTTGAAGGCAGCAGCCAGTCTGCACTGACATGACACATGGCAAAAAAGCACTATGCTTGCCAACAATTTGGGAACAAGGAAGCTATTGATAACAAACAAAACCACTAATCTCTCAAATTTTCTTGATGCTTATTGCTAGTTGTATAAGTAACATCAAGCGAAAATTTCCTCATAGATTAATCCCAAAAATGAGTCCAACACTAACAAAACTTATTCAGAAAAAGATGGATGCTTACGAATTGCAATGAACAAACAAAAACACACCAACATTCACCTCTCCACATTCCTGACAATAATGGCTGGGACAAGAATTGCTTGTGCTTCAAAAAAACGTGATAAACAAGCATGATAGGAAAAGGGGTCCCGATCTTCCAACATGTTCTGGATATGTTCGATTTGGTGGAGGCGCGACACAATTCGATCCGGCTTCCGAACAACACGTTCCGAACCCCGCAATCGCGGCACCCCGTCTCCTCAGGTTATCAACGGTGCGCAGCCCGGTTGACCTCGCCAAGAAGGCTAATCCTCGCCTGCGAATCGAAGAACACAAGCAAGAACAAGGAAGAACACAACTGAATTGCAGATGTATTGATTTAGCACTCGAAAGTTGGGGTCTCACAAACCGATGTACGGCGAAACTGTTCAAAGACAGAATAATCTAAGCAAAACCCAAACCCTAATGGTGGGGGTGGCGGATGGATATAGAGGAGTGAGGGGCGTGCAAAACCCCTGGACGCGCCCTAATGGTCTCCAACACGATACAAAGCCGAACGGCCCAAAAGACGGTGGCGCAGCGCCCTGACAGATTCTGAATGCCCACTTATTTTGACGATTCCCATTGACTCAGAAGGAATTTTGACATGGGACCAGAGCCATTGGAAAGGTCGCCTTATCAGCTTTCCATCCATATGTAGAACGTCCAAAACGGAGCCTGGATGCGATCTGGGCGTCCATTATAGTGCGGCCTAGTCCTGGACTCCGAATTGGATTCGAAGTCGGCTTGAGTTGGGCCTCCAACATGATTCGACCGCCCTTGCTGGACTTGTGTGCCCCGTAGCCCTTCTCCAAGTACTTCCAGGTCCTCTCCATGGTTCCTAATCATAATTAAATCATTAGGTAGCAATCGATTCTCAAATGAGCAAAAAGAAGTACTTAGGAACGAGCTCACCTGTAAATTCAATTGTCGGGCGCGAGCTCTAGTGATTGGTCCTTGAATGTCAAGTGGAGGAGTATTGTGTGTATCCGAAGAAGTGATATCCTCATCAAAGCATGCCTACTGACGGCACAAAATGACAAACACTATATTTGGGGGGATATTTCATCATTTTTTGGTTGGTCCTGCAAGTACATAAAATTTTTAACTTAATATCCTTACAATCAATAACTATAGGGAAACAAAAGACAAGGAAAGTAAGGAACTAGTTTGGATTAAACTGAAGAAATAATTAAATAATATAACTCACACTGGCATATTCATGTACACAATGCTTAATATGCTTAAATAAAAGGAGCTATAGGAAAACTAAGACAAGATTGGGAGCTAGCTTGGATTCAACTGAAAAATATTATATTACTACATTACAAAACTACAATTTCTAAGTAAATAGAACCCAAGGCTGTAGGAGGCAGGAAAGCCTACAAAACTAAGAAAACAAACGTCCTAAGACTTCAGATGGATTATCCCATCACACAATCCAAAATTTCTAAGTAGACAAAACCCATAATAGATAGTAAACCCTACAAAACCAGCTTCTAGATGTCCCTAGAAATAAATCCCTGGAAAAACATAACTCTACCTTCTTTCTTGAACTAACAAAAATATCTGATAAAACTCCACTTCTAAAATTCCATTCTGTACATTGAACTGACAAAAGCAAATGCAACTTTTAACCTCAACCTTATCTTGAACAGGAATCTCTAGAGCTGACATCAAGAAAGCATTGGTTACTGATTAGACAAAAATATTGAGTTCAATAATTTAGAGATCAAGGAGCAAAATTAAGCTTCCACTGACAAAAATAGTATTGCTTATTCAACCTGAAAAAAATGATTATTATAACTTACAAGAAAACAGAACGACCAGGTTTAGTAAACCCAACATAACATCACTAATCCAAAAGAGATTAACCAAACAGAACTGCAATTCTAGAAAAAAAAATAACGACAATAGATGTAACTAAAGAACTATTAAAAGCCTGTATTCCAAGCAAGTTATTGAACCACCTATTAAACCATTGTACTTGTCAACTTGTATAGATTGATACAACCAAACCTTGATAGTGGATCCAAATTATTAGTTCAAATTAAACCAACCTCTGAATGAAATGTTCATATGAATAATCAGGTTGGTGGTACAAAAAAAACTTAATCTAACAAAACAAATCCGGTGGGGCTTCTAAGATTGGAACCAGCTCTCACTAGATTTTTTGTGTTAAACTTAAGAATAGTATATTGCTATGCTATAGGAAAAATGACAGATGAAACAGGATAAAACAGTATATGCCTATGCTACAAAGCAACATGGTGTACAATATTGCCACTGTTTCCTTTTAGACTTGGATAGGATAAAAGTTGCAACACGCATATACAATATATAGGTTTGTCTTAGTTCAAAAAATAAGAATTGGTGTATACAAGACAAATCAAATTCAATCAAAACTGTGCTTGTATCTTGCATGTTACTAAATCAAAATTTACACTTTTCAGTACACCTTTATGATAGGTTTCAATATGTAAATCTGCCTTAATGGAACAAAATACACATTTGTAATGCTGAACTAGATTTCATTACACAAAACTGCCTTAACAGTTAACACTTATCTTAACAACGCACACATTTATATTGCTGAACAGAACACACAAAATTTATTTCTAAGATGCAATCTCTTTTCACTACTAAATTAACACATTTCAGCACACCTTTATAATAGTTTCAGAGTTAAGTTACATTTTCACTGATATGCAAAATTTGATGGACCCCCACCTTGAGAAAACTCCTACTAACCTAAGCTATTCCTTTATAGGTTGACTCTATCTTAAGCCAACTAAATCTCATCACCACAGTAAAAATAAACTCAAGTGTGAGAAGGAAATAACACATATATGTGAAGATGTGCTATTTAAAGAACTATAAAAAAAGGCCCACGAGATATGTAACAACTACATATTATCTAAAAAATGGAGAGTATATGAGATTCATCCAAGCCATATGGAACCCAACTTCTCTAAAGATCCTGATAAAAAAGTGTTTATTGTAGCATAATTTCTGAAAGAGGGAAATAATTGGGAGAATTCCACGATGACAGTTCTCATTGATGCTCTAGGCATATATAGAGTACAAGGTGTACAGGTTAGGTAGCTAATTACAGAGATTGACTAGGAGCTAAATAAGGCAGATAGTTGTCAATACTAAATATGTACAATCTGCATATATGGAGCAGAATCAATCTGCCATAAAGGTGGATATATTCCAACAATTTCTTTAGGTATAACTAGCATTAGGAACAAAACAACACCTGAAATTGACTGAAGTCATTTTTATGTCTAAATCTGAAAATAATCTAACTACAAAATCTGGAAGTCTTACATGAAAAGTATGTACCAAAAAAACTTATCACAAGACAAATGATGCATCAATTGAACATTTAGGAATTAGATCTTGAAAAATCCATAGGCCAATAGACAAAAGAAGATAGTCTACTTCGTTTGGATTCAGACAGCCAAAAAATGCACGAGACACAAGGGTTTTGGACTAAGAAGCAAAGCAAATAATGCTGATTAAAGCACAATGCAACGCTTTGTGAGATCAACAGGGCATACAAAACTAGCTTCCCCAACCCTTTATCTCTCCTCTGTCTCGCTCTCTCTCTCTTTCCCCCCTTACTATCATCACAAATCCAAAGTCTTAACCTAATAAAAATCTGAAAAGTTCTCTCTCCCACTACTCTCTTTCACTCTCCCATCAATCTAACATTAGAAGGGGGATTAGAAAGTGACCAAATAAACTAATGCGCAAGCAGCACAAATCTGCACCAAATCACCCTGGTGTTAAGTCCGATTGGACGTCGGCGACTGCACCGATGTAGCCCTCGCACTTCTCTCACCATCTCAAAACACAAGAAAAGCTAACGAGCACGTGAGGTCAAGTAAGCAAGGACTGATTTCTCCACCTTCATCACCGTCTCCGCTCCTCCAGCTAACCACCGACAAGTGAAGATGGCTCGGTTGTCCTGAGTTCTCTACCCCTGCTCTCTCCCTCCCAAATCCAGAAGAAAAAACAACACATGGGATAGGGATGCAGCGGCGATCTCTTCCCTTTGTCTCCCTCGACGCACTCTGGTTAAGCCCCGGTGGGTGTGGACGGCGGCGGAGCCTCTCTCTGCTCTGCCCTCCGTCTCTCTCGGACCAAAAAGATGGGGAATGATGGCGCGAGGATAGAGGAGCGGGAAAAAAAATTCAAAACAGTAACCGTGTTATAAACCGAGTGCGGATCCAGAGCCGAATACTCCGGACAAAACCCGTCAGACTCACTAATCTCAAAGTAGATCCAACAGTCAACAATTTGGATGTTTTTTAGCAACAAAACATCCGGGAGATATTTATCAAAACGCTACTGGATTGGGGCACAATGTGCTACTTGGTTCTTTTGCTTTGATTCTGCTTAGTATTTGTACTCCATGAAGTGGATACCGCTGGTGTTGTCTCCTTTTGGTCTAGGGGTGGACATGTTTGAACTGCTGGTGTAAAGCCATTGTTGTCTGTCATTTTTCATGTATGCCTATGTATAATGTTTCAATCATCCTTAGATAAATGAAACACGAGTAGCTACTCTATTCATCATTAAACTCAATTTGTTGCCCCTATATATCTTGGTGGTTGGTATTGCATAAACTTCATGGATTTTTATGATTCTTGTATGTAATTATATTCTTTTCTGAATTTTCTGTGATTTTTTCCCAAATTTTCTGATTCTTGCTAGTATTTTTGTGATTTTTTAAAATCTTCTGTGATTATATCTTGAACATTTCTGATTTTTTTCAAATTTTACTAATCTTTTGATTTTTTTATGCCTAGGATTTTTATCCCTACTGCTTTCAAATGATGGTAGGGAATTTCCCTCTACAAAATGTTTTCCCTGGGGTGGATAGGGATCCATCTGTCCCCAAAAAAAAATCCTCATTGGGATTTCTCCCCTCTTGCATCCAAACAAGGTCTTAGGAGAAGAAATGGAAAATTGTATTTTTGAGAGGGGAAGAAATGGTAGAAGTAAAGGGAGGCTTTTGGATGGGTTCTTTGGGCTGATAGCTTATGACTTAAATATTTGAATTCTGGTTGTTCGTGAGAGACGGTACGCATAGAAAAATAGTCGTATATATTTTTGGCTGGTACAACTGAACTCAGTATAATTTTTCTATTAATCTCAACTTAAAAAAATATATTTTTAAAAAATAGGTACTATAAACAGTATAAGTATAAATCATCCATTAAACAAACCCGGGGGGATTCTCGGCCGGAGGAGCCTCCCACGTCACCCGTGCGCTCGCTCCGGCCGGCGTGTGGCGCAGGAATTTCGATACGGTCGGGAGACCGTTTTTGCGAAAAAGTCTCTGCGTTTTCCCGAAATTACGTAAAGGTCCTTGATTCTCGCGAAAAAGTCCCTGCCAGTTTTTTTTAAAACACTTTTTTTTTTGAAAACACCCCTCCAGTTCACCGAAATTTTGTATACTTTGCAGGATAGCGCCCCGCGGTTTTCTAAATTATGTACGAGTCCTCGTTTAGTTACGTACAGGTCCTCGATTTTTTTACAAAAAAAGACCTTTGACTTTTTTGAAAATACATATGTGCCCTCGATTTTTTAAAAAAAACTCTTCACGAATTATCGCATCTTTTACTTCGGTACACATGGTGGCTGATGCAGCGTGCCGCCTCGCCTATGAGGCTAATTAACTTTAAATCAAAAAGAATCTTGCCTTATTTGTGCTCGTAAGAGGAGGCTTTCGCTACATACCTCTACATAAACCCAAGCAGCCGAGCCCAGCAGCCACACATGAACCCTACAAAAGGAGCCCATATACAAAGCCAACGCCTCACGCTCGGCAGCCCGAAGTCCAAAGCCCACGAACCGCACAGACGGAGAGAGAGGCGCCACCTCCTCCGGCCCCGCACCTCCCTCACCTCTCCCCTCCCAGATCTCCAAGGCGAGAAGCTTCCTGAAGCCCTCGAGACCCCACGCCCGCAGCGATGTCGGCGAGCAGCACGCCGGTGGACGCATCGGGGGAGCCGATCCCGACGTTGTCCGTGCTGATGGCGGCGTCCAAGCACATCGCCGTGCGGTGCCGGCCGGAGAACGTGTCCTTCCTCAACTGCAAGAAGAAGGACCCCGACCCGGAGAAATGCCTCGAGAAGGGCCGCCCGGTCACGCGCTGCGTCCTCAGCCTGTGAATCTCCTACCTACCTGTCGCTTCCTATCACCTCCTCCTCCTCACTGTCCGCGCTTTATCCAATCCCCTCCTGTCTGCCTGGACTACGGTCTACGGATTCGTGAAATGTTGCTTCGATCATGCTGTTCTTGTGTTTGATTCGTTCGGGTAGGTGCGTTTTATGCGGTTAATGTGCATCCGATTTTGTTAGTTTGGGCCGGAATGTTGCGGTGTCGCGATGTTTAGTCTGTGCTATCTTCATTTTTTTTTTCTACCCCCTTAGCGGTAGCTGAAGAGCATGTGAGTAAAGCCTCTGCGATTAGCCTATGCCGAGCTGGGGGATGGATCAGCACTGTGGCAGCGAATGGTAACTTGGTAGCGATGAACATTCGGTTTGTTTTCATTTTCTGGGATTGGATTATGCGCGGGATTAAACAGTAGTGGTGCAGTGATTAGCTAGTTGGTGATGCTGGTAATAAGTATGTGCCTTTGGTCATCAGATTGCTCAGCAGTATTTAGTGAGTGCAGGGTTCATTGCTATGTAATCTGATGCCAAGGCTGGGACAACCAGTGGCTTTGTGGTGAGTGCAGGGTTCATTGCTATGCAGTCTTATGCCAAGGTTGGGGTAACTAGTAGCTTAGTGGTGGTTACCGCAGTTTCTCATGAGCATGTGAATGAAGTCTGTTGCTTGGGCGACAAACTGCAGAACTGATATGAATTAAGTAGTTTTACAATGATTAGCTAATTGCTGATGAAGTTGTGAATACACACGTCATGCATTGTTAGCTTTCCAAACAGATTATGCAGAAAGGGCTAAATTGGCAATGTCACACTCAATAGCTAGCTCATTTCGGCCTTAGACTCAGCTGTAAAAATATGTTTAGTTCCTTCAAAAAATATGTTTAGTTTAATTTTATCCCAAAAAAGAGAAGTGTACACTTATGTGAAAGCTATTTAATTTTGTTTGTGTTTTTATTTATTCTAATATGTTCTTCTATGCAGCCAGTAAGGACCATGACTTGCTTATGTCTTCCAATTTACATTCTTAGATAGGAAGTGTACACTTAACTTATGTGAAAGCTATTTAATTTTGTTTGTGTTTTTATTTATCCTAATATTTTATCTGTGTCAAATTGTTCTCTGAGCCTGCAATAGGAATAGTTCTGATTTAATCCTTTGCTACACATCAAGTTTGCATTTGCACCCTGTTGTCTTTATATTTCCCATTTTCAGATCAGTAACTAAACAGTTATAATCAAATAGTTGCCAGTGGACAAACTGCCGGAGTCACTAATATAATCGAGAGGGATGTAATACATTAGTTGTGAGTTGTGACTGTGCAATGCTCAAGTTAATAGTTATAGCCACAATAGAGATACAATGGGCTCCTGCTTCCTTTGCCAGGTGAGACCTGCTGTGTTTGTTATCTTATATACTCTGACAATGGTTGGTCCAATTCTTATGAGTATTAACCCAATCTGAGAATACCAGGAGTGACCACCATCCAGTGCAAACTGTATACAACACACCTTCTCTTCCACTGGTATGTTAAGAACCACCCTAGTCTATCGATCTTCCATGTAAATGCAAGCCACATTGCTCTTGAGTAGTTGTGAAGATGACGATAACACCTCTTCAACAGTAGTGCTGATATGTGTCTCCCAGGATGACTAAAGGACTTGTTTCTCGCTAGTAGACTAGCATGGTGTGGGATTAAAGAAATCTTGGTTTTTTTTTCTATTCTTTGGTTTTTTTTTCTGACTTTCACTACTTTGGTATGTTATGTTGATCTAGTAGTAAAGTGAGAATAAATGAAGGAAAGATGGTTTATGTTGTGGTTACGGACCAAACAGTAAGTAGTAAGGGCTGTGGGGAGGCCACAGGAGGGCTACATGGATGATACGGGGTCGCTCGATCTTCTCGATGTAGGATCAAGATACTTACGTGTAGTCTTTCGAATCGTAGCGATCCTCCATTACCAATACAAGAACGAACGTCCTTTAATTCGCAAGATCACACACGCCGAACTTCATGACCACCAAGCAAAAGCCCTATCGCGCTCTCAATTCCTAGCGGAAAAGTTGAACGATCTCGATTACAACGTTGTTCAAGATTTGATTTTACTTGCACACTTAACACCATCGGTGTACACATAAGTATAGGGCCAGCCTCGTGGTCACAAACACCATCTTCATTCGTTCCTCCTCTTGTCCTTCCTCATGTACGTCTTCAAATCTTCCAAAATCAGTAAAGGCCTTACCTTCCTCCTCGCTAGTAAAGTCGTATTCTCTATTTTTCAATAGCAACGTGACCTTATTATTTGGACAATCGTTTTGCATATGATCTTGTTTAAGACATTTGAAATATTGGATGTCACTACTTTTTCCTGTAAAACCCACTAAAGATGAAGACGAAGGTGTTGGACTCTTCTTGGCAATTGATGTTGTAGCATTTTTCTTACTTGGTGTAGCACGTGCATTAGGAGCAAAACTTTCACTGGATGTGTTAGCTTTAAAAAAAATAAAACAGGATGTGGTTTTACCTCCTGTAGATGCTGAGTGGGGTATGTAGGATGATGTTATTGTTGCTCTTATATCGTGTTGCACTTGTCTTTTAGCCTTCGTTGCATGATGTATCATTTCATCATGTTGTAAGGCTGAAATTCAGTGATGCGCTTGATGGAAGGGTGCAAACCAGTAAGGAATCGAGCCATTGTTTGTTCTTCTTGTACATATACATTAGCTCAAATTATGACTATTTCCATCTCTTTATAGTACTCCACCGTGAAAGTTTCTTGTTTTATTTGCTGCAATTTATCAAATAAATCACGTTTATAATATTTGAGAATAAATCTTACTCTCATGTGGTACTTCATTTCTTTCCATGTAGTGATGGGAGGCTCGTCATACACTTGCCTTTGATTTTGAACTTGTTCCTACTATATGAGTGCATAATCAGTGAATTCAAGCACAGCCATGTGTATCTTCTTTTTTCGGAGTAATTGTGTAGACAGAACACCTTGTCCACCATGAGCTCCTAAGAGGTAATCCTCAGGGTCATGTGTACCAGAAAATGTTAGCATAGTAAATTTAAGCTTGCCAAACTTCTCCTCGTTTGGTCGACCATTGCCATAGCGGTTACGGCGGTGGTAGCTGTCGTCGTACCTCCACCACAGTCTCCATGTCTATGGCTCCTCCCCGGACCATGGAAGTCGCCCCCTTTATCTCTCCCAAATGGGGTTGGATTGGACGAACGGCATTTATCACCATATGGTCTTGCCTTTGTTGAGCTTCTTGACCACCTCGGGCAGCGGCCACTCCCTCATCACGTGGAGGAAGGGTAGCCACAAGATGAACATTTCCTTGTTGTGGTTGAAGTGCTCGCACAATGTCCTTCATAGTGTTTCCACGTAACACATTCATCTGTTGATTGAGCTCAATGCGGAGATCCTGCATATCCGCTTTGAATTCAATGCGGTGATTTCAAGGTTGTCACGGCGCTCTGGCAAGTCGCGGCGAGGCCGGAGCGCCTGGACGCCTAGTCGACTAGGCGTCCGCCATGGCGACAATTAGACGATAGTAATTAGACGACAGATAATACCTTATATGACTGAAAAATAAATAACTATGCAGTATAATAGCATAAATTATCTAAATAAACATATTTCAGGAGGTCTAAATTAGAAGAAATCTATTGAGAAAATGGTCTATTTGTAATTTTTAAAAATTCTGAAGGTCTAAATTAGAAGAAATCTATTGAGAAAAGTGTCTTTTCGTAATTTTTATAAACTCTAAGGACTTAATCGTAAAAAAAACTAAGAAAATATAACTCCTGCGTCGGTCCTAACCCTAGCCGCCAGCCAGTTCGCCTTCGCCCGACTGCTCTCTCCTCCCATCTCTCTCTCGCCGCCTCCTCCCCTCCCCGCCGCCTCCCCTCCCGCGCCCGATCCGCCGCCTCCCCACCTCCCCTCCCCGCGTCCGGCCCTCCGCCTCCTCCCCTCCCGCCACCTAGCCTCCGTCCTCCTCTCGCCCCCGCCTCCTCTTCCTCTCCGCCGCCTTCCTCCTCTCCGCCGTTGCTTCCTCCTACCTACGGCGGTGATCCGGCGGTGGCAAGGCGAGAGGATGGCGGAGAAGGAGGCAGAGGCCACAGATCGGAACCAACAGTGGGAGGAGCCAGCAGTTTGGCGCCAGCGGCGAGAGGATGTTGCAGATTGGTGTCGGCGACCCGGCGGCAGGAGGAGGTGAAACCCTAAAGGAGGCGACTGCTGGAGGTTGACGCCCCCCCCCCCCCCCCCCCCCGCGGTCGGGTAAGTTCGTGACCCTCCTGGCGTGCCCAGGCGGCCGCCACAGCACACTAGGCGTCGTCTGGACGCCTGGGCGTCGCCCGGCTTCGTCTAACTGGGCAGAAGTTGGGCGATGGACCACGGCGTCCACCGTCGGCCGCGGGGACGACTTGGCGTCGCCTAGGCGACGCCTTGATAACTTTGGGTGATTTTGTATATCTAACTTGAGTTGTTCTTCCATTGCAGTGGTACCAGCTATAAATTCTTGTTGCAATATACTTATCAATGCCTGATATTGAAAGCGAGTCACTAGGGCATTAAGATTCACTTCATGCTCCTCAACATAGTTATCTTCTCTATCTGATATGGTTAGATTGTGCAAAGAAAACACGAAGCAATAACAAAGTATATGGCGATTAGTATAAATCACTCGGTCTCACTCTTTTCTCTCACAAATAAAGTTATCACCTTTTTGAAATGAATTAAGGCCAATAAAAACTTATACTTGGTAGAAGTTACAATAGCAACGTAATGATCAAGCGAATGTAAGAGTGTTCACAATTACACAACAACGATTATTAATGGAGCTTGGTAGAAGTGCAATCGGAGCGGATACGGACGGATATCGCTTATGTTGTATGATATTCCATATTTTTTCCTCGTAGTCGGAGTCGGATATGGATAATGTTAGATATCTATTTCTCCATTCCGTATCTGTTTCATATTCTTTCGGACAGTCGGTTGGACGGAAATTATCCGCTTCTTTGCACAGGACATTGGACAGTATGGTACAATCAGAGCGAACATGGAAAGACTAATTACTAAGATGTTGAAGGATGAACACTCGGTACTTCCGCCTGTGTAGATGTGACAATCTGCCTATATGTTATCTTGTTCCTAGGTAAAGTCACAATAGACTTCTTCATATCACTTGACATATGGATATATACGGATAGATATCACTTATTCTGTATCCTATCCCATACTTTTTCCTCGGAGTCGGACACGGATAGTGCCGGATACCCATCTACCCCTTTCGTATTCATTCCGTAAGCCTTCGGTCGGTCGGACGGGCGGAAATTATCTGTTCCGTTTGCACCTCTAGAGCTTGGTATGGAGTGTATATCCTATGTAATCTGAAATTGTTGATGTTGTAAAGTTAAGTAATAATATAAACTAGAATACTTTGTCTAAGTGCTTATCCAATAGGTTTAAGTAAAGTGTATGAATACACATACAAAGATCAATGTGATTCAATGCAAATAAAGGAATGAACTAAATAAAGCCAATCTGAAATTGAGGATTAAATAGCTTGTTTTACACCAAGTATTAGAAGAGACGCTAGTCAATTGCAATGATATGAATGTAAGGGCACAAGATTGCTCAAAGAAATTAAATTACGCAATCTGAATTTATGGACTAAGAACTCATCCAAATTCGGCCAATACTCTTTGTTTTTTTCTTTTCTTTCTCTCTTTCTTTTTTTGAAATATGCTCACACCATGTCTTTTTTTAACGGCTGCCTTTTGCTTTTTTTTTACTCAAAAGTCGAACTAAGGATTTGTTGCCCCTTGATTTTTGCACAAGTTACAAATATTTAGAAAGGTGTAAAATACTCAAGAGCAGTCCTAAATGCAATATTCAACAACTAGTCTCAAGTATCAAAGGATTTAAGTGAAGCTCTTCAAGATTCAAGTGTTCGGTTGATCCTTATGTGATGCACAACAATAATGATTAAAAACCAGCTGTTGCACTATCTCGGTTGAATTAAACTCGGATTCAATCTCTCCAAAGAATTTCGGATATTGCTCTAGTATTCAGGTGCCGCTCGGTTAGGCTAAAATAAATTAACTTATGACTGAAATTGCATTATAGCTGGTTGAAATTATACTGTAGCTGATGGTGGCTTATTTGGTGTAAATTTAAAAAAATTAAAAATGAAAAAAATAGGTTAACCCATCATAGACAATGTAAATAAATACGGAAAAAATAACCGGAAAAAGCTAACTCTTTTAATGAGATACGGCTAACTTTCAGGGAAAGCGTAGAGAGCAGCAACTCCTCAAGTCGGTTCGGCCAAAAGGATTCGGCAGTAGCGGCAAAACAAATCCACGTGACCAACTCGGAAGCTAATAGAAAAAGGCCAGCAGGAACATTTACCGGCTTGGTCAACGGAAGACGAAAGCTCATCTCGAGGCGTGCACTCGTAGGGAGCGTGAGAAAAAGAGAGAAATGGTGACCAAGGCAAAAAAAGGCCGCCGAGGAGTTCAATGCCGAGCTCGCAAGGAAGGGAAAATGACTCTAGTCCATGCAGTAGGTCGTACAAGTAGTTGGGTTAGTTAGTCGCATATGATACTCTATGTTATGTATGTGATCAAACTCTACGCGGTATGTTATTCTCAACTGTATTATAAAGTCTATTTTAATTCAAACAAGCTTATTTTCACGTCTTTTCGCATTCAATTATTTCCATAGCAAGTCATCCAACAATATTAACAGACCAGTTTTTCTTCGTACGAATTCTCGGTAACATTACAATATTACTTACCCTCGTACTTACCGATCGTTCTAAGTTTAATCATTCTTAAAAAAAAGTTTCACAAATTTTTTTTGCACTACAACAACATACAATGATCATAAACTCTTATTACGAATCCAACAGATTATCTCACAGTCATAATCTACCAAATTCACAAACTGCATTAACCATACTGCGTCTTGTTTGCATTCGTTGCACAGCCAAGTGACTGTAATTGCTGTCGCCCAGCCACAGGGCGATAGGCTGCAGTCGTCCAACTGTCAGGCGTCTGGAACCTGTCGTCCAACGGCTTACAGGTAACTTTATTGTCGCTTGGCCGTTGGGTAATAGGATCCAGTCATCTGACGGTTAGGCAATTTTCTGTAAAAATATTCGTGTGAGTATATTTCTGTTATTTTGAATAAAAAACAAAATATTCATTAAAAATCCCTCTTTATTTCTGTCCCTGTCTGCCTATGTGTTAACATGCAAATCCGTGCTCTCAATGCTCTACTACAAGTCAAAAAATCCCTCTTTATTAATGGGCTTTTTGTTGAGCTTTTGTGCTGGTTCTTTTTTCTGTATTTGTTTGTATTATACGTAATGGGTTAACATATTTTTTAATTTTTTTAAATGTAATTATGCTAAATAGGCCTCTGTCAACTACAATATTTTTTCAGTCAGCTACAGTGCTCTTTAGCCATAAGCCACTAAAAAAACACAAATGATCACCCCCTATAGAGTACTACATTGGTAAAGTTGCATCTGATTTGTACAATCGGTACTGTGCCGTCTTTGTAAAGATGGTGCGGCACTGCGGCAGCCTGCCATGCCATTTATTTATAGTGCGTCGATTAATGGAGTTGCTCATGCCGACGCAAGGGAGGAGGCAGCATTGGTGCCATGAAGAAAGGCGTAAATGCGTTTCAGCGAGAACTGCGTGAGGATCTGATGGATGCAGAGAAATTGATGCTATGAAGGTACTACCCGCCTGACGGATGCACCACTGTTGAGCCATTTATTGCTTCTGTTTTTTTATTAAAACTGTTTGTGTTTTTTTAATTGAATGGGCGGTAGAGATGTTGATACGAATAGTGTACATGATTTTAGATTTAAAAAGTTATTTAAATAATTTATTTTAAGAAGTTGTATCAAATTGTATTATTTATTGTGATTTTTCGAGAAACCAAAGAGCCTATCTCATATAGGTTCTATCCTGTACCCATGGTGTCTCAGCCTGTCGTGTGACCATGTCAGTTAGACAGGAAAGTAAATGGAATCACGGGAGGTTCAACGGTGATGCATTTTACGGATGGCTAGCAAACACAAGCAGTAACTTTTTTTTCTCGATTTTTATATGGGTGCTGGGTGTGTCTCATGTGCTGTGGTGTATGTTACCAACAGAACCGATGTTACGCAGAATTAAGGTTCAAGATGGACCCTTTTTTCAGTGCAAAAGCAGCCTCATTGGATGCCATCAACAGTGTCAGCTCCATGTGAGCAAAGCGCATCTCCTGCTAGCCGTGTCGGGCCCGCGGCCTGGTGTGCAGGACCAGCGCCATCGATCGAGCAATGGACGGCGCAGATCGAGGCGAGAACCGCACCGTACGAAGGGACCGTTCGTTCCGGGCAAACGCATCTCGGTCGCGAACGGTCACTGTTGCGAACCTCTCGTCGTGAAACATCAAATAACAGCGTTTATCTCGGTTGCTGATGCTCTGTCCATCTAATGAAGCTTACAGAGAGAGAGAGAGAGAGAATTTTGTGCAGATGGCCCGATCTACATGTAGATGTTATGTATTCAGCAATTACTGTCTACTTACCCATGCATGGACACAGATCTGAACATACTCCTGCACTGCATTCAGCTGGGCGTCGAAGACGCAGCGGCGGTACAAACGAAATAATGGAGGTGACACCATCATAACATAGTTTCTGGCAACCAAAATACATTCATCGAGGGAGTTAGGGCCTGGGACCCCCAAATGGAGAGCATAGAATCAAAAAAAAAAGAAGAAAGAAGCATCACAAGGCTGACAAAGTCGTAGGTATGCACTGTTCCTTGAAAATGAGACGCTTATGATGACCATGGAAGCACATGGTAACAGACGGCAAAGTCATGGAGTAGGAGAAGAAACAGATGGGGAGAGATCAGAATGCCAAAAATGAGGGGCTGTTCCTCATCATTTTGGACCCAAATTGCCAATCATCAATCTTGGGCAGGTCAAATAAAGAATTTCAACAGATCTTGACCTGTCCCAAAGACCAACCCCAGTAGATCCAGCGTTGTTTATACCAGATTAGCAATCTGCATCCAAATGTACCAAAGCATTGCATGCTTGGGGGAGCTTTTAAAATGGACTGTACAGTTTGTTGTAGAGGATAGGGCAAAACAACTGTCCTTATCCCCTAGATCCATCTATTAAATCTTTCATGATCTTTGATTTTTCATGTTGTTAGACCATGTGTGGTCGTGATTAAAAGTGATGGTGAATAATTGGCATTTGGATTGCTTTGGAATTTGCGTTTGCGAAAGTTTCGGTCGATCGTATTCAAATGTTTTGGCTCCAAGTGGTTTTGAGTTGCAAAGAAGAAGCTGATCAAACCAATCCGATCAGCGAAGACATTCAAACCATCTGATCTTCATCTAAATCGTTTTGACGGTCCGATCAGCGTCGGAACGTTCAGACCAGTCCGAACATTAGCTCGCGCGATCGATGTAGTCCGAAGAGTTACTTGATTTCCGACTGTTGATTTACGATCGGGTGGATCGGCTGGTTGCGACTATTCGGACCAATCCGAAAGATAAAGTGCTACTGTACCAGACTTCGACCACGGTCGTTTACAACCATGTTCACTCAGAGTCTTCTACGACCACGTCCGGCTTCGACCACGGAATATCGACTACAACAGAACGACCATACCTGATCGAATGTAGTAAGTTACAGTATCTTGTCGATGGTCGTAACTGCAGTACATTACCTATGATCGTAGCTACAGTAACTACTCGATAGTTGTATATTTTACTGGTCAGTACTTGTTAGTCATATACTTTACTGGTCGGTATTCAATAGTCATAGACTTTGTGATCGATGGTCGTAGACTTTGCAATCCATGGTCGTATACTTTGCGGTCGATGGTCGTAGACTTTGTGATCGATAGTCGTAGACTTTGTGATCAGTACTCATAGACCTTGTGGTCCGCTGTCGTTCTCTTAAACTTCGCGATCGGTAGTCGAAGACTTTTGCGATTGGTTGACATAGGCTTCACAGTCAATACTCATAGACTTTATGGTCAGTACGAGTGCTTTAATTCTTGTGATCTTCGAGTACATCGAGTACTCTTATTGGGTTAGTGGTTGACTGATATGGTCATAGCAGTTGTCGGTGATACTCGGTACTTGGTGATCGATATTGCAGTGATTAGTTTATGATCGGTAGTCGTAGACTTGGTGATTTGGTGTCTTAGTCGTAGTGATCGGTACTCGGTAATCAGTACTCAATGGTTTTGGTCGGTAGCGATGCATGGTATTCCTAAGTATTTAGAGCGGAGTGATAGTAATTTCTGAGTACTTATTGTTTTCGAGTACTTATTGAGCTAGCGATCGTATTGAGTGATCTAAGGCTGATTTGCAGAAAGCAATGGAATTGGTGGTCGTAGACGACCTGGTTGATAGTTGCGGCCAGTTTGGTTCTTGTTTATGAATGGACAAGGGTGTGTATGTGTGCTGATAACAGTCAAGTTGTGGAGAACCTGTGCCAGGAAAACTTTCTTTGATCTTTGCATGTGCAGATGAGCGTGGGGACAATCATAACCGGTGACGAGGACCGAGATTAGGATGGGGAGATCTGAGGTCCAGACGGTTGAGGATATCATACGAAATGATCGGGCTAACGCTGGAGTACATGGAGATCAAAGGTGGTGATGTGTGAAAAAGCTACGGACGATGCGGTCCTGGAGGCTTCTACATGAAGGTTGATGATGCGAGATGGAGCTACATGAGGTGTGTTTTTCGAGGCTTGATTACGTGGTGAGATTGAAAACGTTGTGAAGGAGTTCGTAACGGGAAGGTTTAGAGATATGATAAAACCCGTATTTGGAAGGGTTTTGGGTCCCTTGATTTGAGAAAGAGATAGGAATGCATGTCCAGGGGATAAGGACATGATTTGAGATATCCGTGTTTGAGGTGAATACAATTTAGGGCTTTAGCATATAAAAATAGAGAGAGGTCAAATGTTTTGGCCGTGGCTTTTACAAGGCCTTTTGTGCTAGGATTTTAGGGGTGCTATGAAGGCACTTTGTAACCACATCCATGATGCAGAAATAATAGATCAGATCTATTTCAAGAATAGTTAGATGATGTCAGCGACGTGTTTTCTGACCATCGTTTCCTTATGTCTTCAGTGGCGTGCTAACACATCACGGTCTTGCGGGCCACAAGCTCGGTGTCTTTGGGCATCAAGTCAATCCAACCGATTAGAACTCGGCGTTGTCTTTCGCTTGTTCTCATTTGAGTGGTCGAAGTGATCGAGCGAACAAAGCGTTCAAGTTGTTGAAGCTTCTGAACATAAGGAAACTTCGACCACGTGCAAAGGCAATTATAGCGAGCGGTCAAAGCGAGCAATCGAACAATCAAAGCGTTCATTAAGCACGTGCAAACGAACTAGCGTCTTACGGTTGTAATCTATATCCAGTAATTTAGATTATTTTTCATCTAGTTTGGTATTTATTTCAGGTGTCAAAAAACAAAGACAATCATTCACTTTCTCTGATTACACCATAAGATCACACATGTCACTTCTGTGGACCAACTCAAGCATTAAGATTTAACAGATACTTTGGGCAAAGATGCAATGTGAGCAATATATCAAGCCTTTGCATATATATTATATTTTTCTCATATGCAGTTTCCTTCATGGTTGGGCAAATAGCCAAACAAAACAGATATATAGCATAAGAAAAAACAAAACTATCTGATATTCTGCCTTAGTAGGATTGATATGATCTCTGAAAACCGAGGACGCTTCTGGGGGCAATTGTCCCAGCACCTGGTCATCAGTGACCTTAGGAAATGAGGGCAGTCTCTTGGTATCTCTGGCCTCAGCCCACAGGCGGCAATACCCACCGCTGCTTGCACCGGCGAGTACGTGGAGTATGCCTCCTCCCCAGTGACCATCTCCCAGAGCACCATTCCGTAACTGTAGACGTTGCTCATGCACGTCTCTGACACACTTTCGGGATCTCCAGCAATGATCTGTGCACAGCATGGTAGAAACCTCTTGGTAAGGACGATTTCAGTATAAAATAAGCTAGTAAAAATTATCTCAAGGTACTGTTGTTTTTATTATTTTATTTTCGGCCTGTCTATTTTGTGATTGACTGTCAAAGGAATAAGAACATAATAGCAGCTCAAAATTGGTTTCCCATGGTTAGAAGGATGAAATATTAAATACCGAGTGGACACGAGATGGTAATTGACAGGTTGATCTAACGACAACAAACAACAACAACAAAACCTTTTGCCCAAACAAGTTAAGGTAGGCTTTGACAGGCTAATCTACTAAAAAAATCAAGCAGTACTTCTTTACAGTTTGTCCTGGAATTTCATGTTCTCCTACATGATAAGTAAAAAAAAAGCATGTTTCCTCCTTCATGAACAAGACATAGTTTGATCTGATTAATGTGTATATGAACGCACCTAACATGGTACAGAGATCTGTACACAAACATCTCGTTACAGTTACTATTGATATTGGGTCGTTTCATAATCCCAGACAATGCCTAGCAATTAAATTAGAGCAACTACCTCCAAGAACCTCTAGCATGCTGGAACTAAACAACTCACTTTCAGAAAAGAGCACTTCTAGACAATGCAACAAAAATCAATTCAAGAAAACTAACCTCTGGAGCTAGCCATCGATACCCAGACGTCTCATACTCAGTGACCTCACCAGCATTATTACAAGGGGTAACAAGGCCCATATCCCCAAGGCAGGCATTCCCTTGCCTGTCTAGCAGGATCCTCCGAGCATTAAGATCTCGGTAGGCAATGCCATAGCTGTTCATAAAGGCCAAACCGTCAGCAACATCAAGAGCAATCTTAGTCATGTCTCGGAGTGACAATCTCTTGCTTCTCTGCATAATAATATCATGAACCGATCCTCCTTCCATCATCCTAGTCACTATGCAGAGCCCATGGTTCTCATTGAAGCAAATGCCATGGAATTGGATGATGTTCCTCTGGCCACAGCTCATCAATTGCAACAAATCCTGACGGATTTCAACATCATAAGCGCTTCCCGTGTCACAACCCCTCAATTTGTTAACCCAAACCTTCCTTCCTCTATGAACTCCCTTGAATGAATTTGGGCCAACCCAATCAACAAATTCAATCTCCTCAGAGCGCAGCATCCAGCGGCCAAGCTCCTCACCCCCAGATCGAATGGTTTGCCACTCATCTACCGAGACAAACACTGATGATTGTGGTAGGGGAGTGGGAAGCTGTTGTCTGCGAGATGGCTCATTGTCAAGTGCCTGACCATCATCTGGATCAAACAGAGACTCCTCATCAAAGTTTCTTGATCCTTCTTCTTGACAGCCACAAAGACCAAAGGGGAGCTTCACACCACCACTGTTCTTCCGCTGCTTCTTTGTGGCTGATTTCAGTGCAGCCTCAACCCGGCTCTTGAAGAGCGCCTCATTCCCGGACTGCACAAGAATTATGACAACACCAAGTGTCAATCCTCTCTTCTCAAAGATCTGGATCTTCTTGCAGCAAAACAAAGGGCTATCAAGTGAGCCTGACATTGACTGCCACGAAAGTGGCGCACTGCAGGCAAAAGTGAGCTGAAAAACTGTGCCTTCAGCATCACCACCTCTGCCATTGTTGCCATGAACTTCCTCAACGCTCACTGCAGGCTGGTCCTCACCAGTCGCCTGCTCTACAAGGCGGGCATGCAAGAGCACATCTTTCATGTCAAATCCTGCCTGTGCATAGCTGCAAAATCGAGACTTCTGCTTGTCAGTAACCATTTAGCACATGCAAAGAAATGTATTGCCATCTCAGCTTACACATCAAATTATGTGCTTGACTTAGCACTTCAGATTTAACGGAAGTTGTTTAAGTGCCCCCTTGATGGAAAATACTAACGTTGCTATCTACTAATATTGGATTGCAGCAAAATTTTGCCACCAAAAAGTCATCAAGTTTGACCTCTCCATAGTTGCAAATTTCATACCAAAAAGCAAAAACTTTTGCTAATTAATGTCTCTTGCATTGTTGCAAAGTTGCAAAACTTGGTCGCTGAAAGAAAACGCATAAAAAAAGGTGGCAACTTTGGGACACTGACCTGTTGGGGAGAGCGTCGAAGTGGCGGCGGAGGTCGGCGACGAGCTTCTCCGGCAGCTGCTGGGTGGCAGCGCCGCGGGAGTAGAGCTGAGAGAGGCCGCGGAGAAGCAGCGGTGGCTTCTCGCCACCGGCGCGCGGCGAGGGATCGCGGGGGAGACCGCCGCTGTCCAGGTTCAGCGAGTTCTTGAATGCTGCGATGGCGCCAGCGAAGTTGCGCCCCAGCCGCTGCCACTTCTTGGGCGCCGACGTCGGCTCGCCGGTGCAGGCGGAGTCGGCGCAGGTGGGGAGAGAATCGTCTGAGCGAGTGTGGAGCTTCATGAGAACCTGCTCCACCATCTCCTCGTCGGTGCTCGGCCGCCCCGACCAGCACTCCAGCGCCGCCGCCATCGCCGGAGACTTAGCTTCTTCCGCTGCTAAATCTTCACTTCCGGGGGGATATTGGCAGCAGAATTGATGCCAATGGAGTAGAACAAGATCTTGCTATGGTGGTTCTTGGCTCTGTTACTTCTGCTTGAATGATTGGACCAAAAGGGCGAAAAAGATTGATATTTTTTGCTGGATTTCTTTGTTCTTGATTTGTTAGTAGCAGGAAAACACTGAAAAAAGAGTGTTTACAGAATCTGAAGAAAAAAAATAAGAAAAATAAAGTAGATCAAGTAGCAAGAGAAACAACTTGAAAAATGTTGTTTTTTGCTGGAATTTTGGGGAATCTCAGGGTAAGGAAGAGTTTTTTCTGAGTTTTTTTTCTGGGTTATGATGTTTCCTCTACATAACTAGTGTTCTTGGTTCCCACTTCTCAGCTCATACGGGGGAGGAGAAGAAAGGAGCCAGACAAGGAGGAGAGGTTGGCTAAAAATTGATGCCATCTTTTGCAGTACCGGAGTACTTATGAGAGAGCGCTCTGATCCACGACAGGGGAGAGAGAGAGAGAGAGAGAGAGAGAGAGAGAGAGAGAGAGAGACGGAACATGCATCATGGAGAAGGGTGGGGCTGGTGTCCTGTGATTAATTTATGGAGGGGTTTGGTGTGTTCATGTGATCTTGCTGCAATGGACTAACTCAAAAAATGAATTAAGGACGCCTTGCAAATGGCAATCTTTCTTTGTATGGACCATGGTCCATTGCACATTGCATACACACTGTAACCTGGTCCAAGTGTGAAGGCAAAGAGATCCTCGCAAATGAACTATGGCATTTCTTCTAAAAACAAGACTGTTTAACGTCATGTTTTGACGTGTTTTTTCAGCTTTTAGCTCTAGTTTTTAGTTTTTATTGGTTGCAAGAGAGATTACAAAAAGTAAGAGATATTCGTGTTAAAAAATCACTCTATTTAAAATAATTTTTACAGCGACTTCTAAGAACAATTTATAAAAAATACTCCATTTAACCTTCGGTTTATAAAAAACCAAGAACGATTTGGAACAGAACGTAATGATAGGACATTCTTCAGAGTCAGACTAGCAGCATTTTTTCAGAGATCTTACCCTTATAAGCAGCAGCAAAGTGACAGCAGTAAATAAATCTACAGTGTATATGGAAATTTAGCACAAGATATGGTAAAATTCCCTCCATCGCTCAGTCATTATGGTATCACGAGAAGAGAAAGCTTTCTGCAGCTGCCGTTTTCATCATTTTGACCTTTTGCTGCAGCTGGCGCTGCAAACTGCCGTTATGCCTTGTCTTTCGAAGAGGACTCATCAAATATGGAGAACCAACTTCACTCTTCTTCTCCTTTTATTTCACCAACAGAAACTCAACACTGACAACGCGCGCGCACGGGACACACTGTAAACAACAGTATAACACGACATTTCAAGGATCTAAGTATTCTTCTCTGTAGAGCGGAGTATGTATGGAACGAGCAAGAGAAGCGTCACGTTGCTTGAAAATGGTGACTGGTGTGCTACCACTGGAGAACAGAGTGCAATCATGTCACGCATAGTATTATCTATGCTACTTGCTGCTTATGGAAAGCTATAGCTGAGCACACTGAGGATCTATAGCACCAGGAGGAATATCGCATGGAAGGGGGAGAACACTATTCTAGATAGCATGCCCACCAAGGCACCGACCATGGGAACAGTTGCCAAGACTCCAATACCGGCAGTAAAGGTGTAAGACACTGGCATTTCTTATCATTGGGGCTTTGGAAGGGACTAGACTCCGGGTTTCAAAGGCGGCAAACCTAATTAGTTCGAGGTAACACATCTAGTGTAAACTCGTATGTGAAACTAGGTTTCAGCGACCGTCATGCATGCTATGATTAAGGGTATATTCTTTTTCTCCGAAGCTGACAACTTTTGACTTTTACTACAGTACCTAACTTTTAAACGGAGTATTTTCTTAAAACGGGGTCTACAAGTTAAACGATGTACACGTTAAAAGCCCAATATTTGTACCATCCAAAATTGCAAGTGGGTATCTATCTCTCCGTAATCTGTACCGTAAACAACTAAAATTTAAAATTTTCAACCAAAAGCCATAAGTCGCAGCCGTTGTCAAACAGGCCCTAATTAGGCACCCTAATGACGTCGGACAGCACTGTTACTTCAATGCTGAGATATCATAATATGCATTGGACTTTAATCAAAGGGGGCAGTACACCGCATTGTAGCCATGCTGGTGTTTGCTTAGTTATGGAGACGAGATGGATCCTTCGATTTGACGTTTTTCTATGAAGTAATATGAACCAATTGACCATGCAGGGATACATGATATGCATTGGACTTTAATCAAGGGTGGCAGTACACCGCGTTGTAGCCATGCTTGTGTTTGCTTATGGAGACGAGATGGATGCTTCGATCTGACGTTTTCTATGAAGTAATATGAACCGATTGAACATCCATACGCTTATGATCAGGGACATTTCCCTTCACCTGTCCACTCCTCTCCCCGTCATCTCGCTTCATGTCACTTGTCTCTGCTGGTCTCGGGAGGAACATGCGTCCCCGTTCAACCAAACCATCGGATGCTGTTTGCTTCCCTGCCCGAGCCTGATCTGGAATTTGGCTGCCCTGTCGGCCATTTGACTTGGCTCGTTGCATGCCAAACAACTACTATCCATTGTATTACTGTACTACGTTGCAGGCAAATCAAACCTTAATGAGAGGTTGATTGAAATGTCCTTTTTGAGGAGTTGGCCGGGCAAACAAATATTAATTCTTTCGATCGTCCAAACCCACTTACTAATTCGATGATCTTTTTATGGTCTTGCGGAATGAGTACAGGTCACCTTTTGGACCCAATCCTGTAGCTAGTCTCTTTTTCCACGTTCTGCTCGGCCGTACGTGGATAACTTGCATCGAAGCGCCAATTCCGTCGTCCTAAACATACAAATAGTAGGATCAAATACCATAACCACAGATGTTAAATAATTGTCTCCGTTTTTTAAATCTCTGAGTACTCAATGAAGATTTTAACCGTTCGACGTTTGACCGTTCGCTCGACCCCTTTATATGTAATCGTAATCATTCTCCACTCGAACGTTTCGACACCGATGTGCTATACTTGGAACGAGAACAAATCGAAGACAACATCCAAAAAAACACGCTGTCGACGTTGACTAACTTTTCTTGGAATAGATCTTATCTTTTATATCTGAATAATGTTCTGTGACTACAAAGTGACCTCACAACACCCTCAAACCTTAGCACAAAAAACAGTCATCTCAAAGCCACTAAAAGCCCTGCAAAATCCTCAAAGCCCTGGCTAAATACATAGCCTCTCCCCGCTTTTATATGCTAGAATCCTAAACCATGCCCTCATCAACACGAATATGAAATCCTAACCGATTCCGAAAATCAGGGACCCTAAATTCTTCCAAATACAGAATTTTCAAAATTTCCAAACCTTCCCAGTTATGGACTCCTTCCACAACTCTTTCAACTCAGCACGTGTCGAAACCTCCAGGACCACACCTCCCTAGTTTCTCCATGCATCATCCTCACGTGTCGAAGCCTCTAGGACCGTACCTCCCGTAGCTTCTCCACACATTATCCACATTTGATCTCCACATGCTTCAGTGTGAGCCCGATTATCTCGTGACATCCTTGATTGCCTGGACATCAGATTTTTCCCTCCTAGTCCTGGTCCTTCTCGTCACCGACCATGACCGTCTCCACGCCCAACCTACACATGCAAAGACCAAATAACTTTTCTCTGGCATAAGTTCTTCCAAACTTGACCGACATTAGTCTACACACACTTAACCATCAATAACTATGAACCAGATCATCCACGATCTCAATTTCCACACTTTCCAAATATCAACCTCAGACCACTCAGTAGTCAGTACGACTGGTATGACTGTCATGCACAGGTCGGTTAGACCGCTGGCCCAACAAGTATTCGAAAACCACAAGTACTCGATGTACTTGAGAAACACAAGCATCGTAGCACTTGAAGCCTATGACTACCGACCGTTAATCAATCACTGTATCATCGACTACCGAACACCGATCAGGTACTATAGCGTAGACCACTGATCACCAAGTGTTGTAGCACCGACACCGAGTACCGAGTATCAACAGGGTACTATAGCAACGACTATCAAGTACTGACCTGCCACTGTACCTCCTACAACCGACTAGGTACTATAGCTACTACCACTGACCAGTTATTATAGCTAACAACCTCTGACCAATTATACTAGCATACAAATCTAAAACCGGTTCACTGTAGCTACGACCAGTTTCCAACGTCGAGGTCTTTGACCACACTCTGAACCCAGACCGAGGTCAGTCCACCACGGTCGTTCAGCCGCAGTCGTTCTACCGTACTCGACCTGCTGTTGTCGAACTTCAGTAGTCGATTTGCTGTGGTCAACCTACTATGATCGATCTGCCGTGGTCGACGCCTGCTGATCGAACCTGCCGATTAGACCATCCATCAAAAGGCCGATCGAATTACCAACTACTAATCGTGGTCCATGCCTCTAACTACCATCTATGGTTGGAGCCTACCGGTCAGACCGCCCAATACAAGGCGGTCAGACCGCTTACCCTGAATATTCCTGCAATTCCAGTTTTACAAAAGAGCATCGATCAAAACTTTCACAAATGCAAATTTCAATGCAACCCAAATGTCAATAATTCATCATCAATAAATTCACAACCTATCTATATAGTCTAACACAAATCATGTTGGATGCATGCTAAAACAGATGATTCTTTATGCAACAAAAGCGCAACTAAGAAGTAAGAACTATATATCTTGGATTACCGTGGATGGTCACATCTCTGGATAATTCGTACACTTTTCGAAGTCCACACTATTCCTTTTTATCCTACTCATTTGGGCTTTTTTTGTGACATATGGTTTTTTTTCACTGTTTGGCACTGTAACTAGCTTATTTTGTGCTGTAGCTACTGATGGCTTTTTTAGTGTAATTAAATTAAAAATTGGAAAAACAGGTTATCCCATCAGGACAATGTAAAGGAATACACAAAAAAAGGCAAAATGAAATTAAAAAACTAGAAGTTAGAAGCCAAAAATCCAACAGAGAAGTTGAAATGAGCAAGGCCATTTTTTTTCAAATGAAACGTACTCACTGTCCCATTTCAGGGTCGTTTTGATGAATTTTTTTGCACTTTTGGCACATTTTGAACCCGTATTTGCAAAAATAGCCGTAGTCGCATGGAAATGGCAAAAATGGTACTTCTGCTGCCCAGTCACTGGGCAGCAACCACGTGGAGCTAACATGTGGGCTGCCGCCCGGCCACTGTTCGGCTCCCTGCTTGCTGTTCTGCCACCAAACGACAGGTAATTAAGCTGACTTAATTACCTGCTTTAATTAGTCGAATAGCTATGGTTGGACGTGGTTGATGGCTGAAGTGGTCGAAAACTACATAATGCAAAGAGTGGTCGGGACTCGAGAGTGATCAGGAGCGGTCGGAGTGGCTATGGTCGAATACGACAGTGGTCGGGATAATGTGGTCGAAGGTTAGGAAAGTGGCTGCGACCGAAGCTTAATTACCTACCGTCTAGTGGCAGGACGGCAGGCAGGGAGCCGTACGGTGACCGGGCGACAGGCCCACGTGTTAGCTCCTCGCTGTCGCCATCCGATGACCGAACGCGGCTTAATTACCTACCGTCTAGTGGCAGGACGGCAGGCAGGGAGCCGCACGGTGATTGGCGCGATAGGCCCACGTGTCAGCTCCTCGAAGTCGCCACCCGATGACCGGACAGTAGAAGTACCATTTTTGTCATTTTCGTACGACTATGACTATTTTTTTAAATACGGGTTTAAAACGTGCCAAAAACACTAAAAACTCTTTTCATTTGATATTGTTGAAAATACCGTGTGATTGGACATCCATAACTTCCTCTCAACCACGAAAGCTTGACGACTTGGCCGCCGCAGAATGCTAAGAGGGCGGGGGTAGACGGCTAGACGCGTAGCCCCCCGCGCGCGAGGACGGCGATGCATGTGGCCTGTGGGAGAAGGGCATGTGAGGCCGATGCCGCTGGGCACAACGATCAGCACGTGGTTGGTGGCGCCGGCACCGGAGCAGCCGTCCGATGCCTTGCCCTGGCACTGCTCACCGGTTTGATGCGTATTGTTTGCTACCGATTAACTACCGAATCAAGCGCTCTGATCTTCTCCGCTAGCTTAGCTAGATTCGGTTTGCCTTTGCCTGCCTTTCCATTCTTTTTCTTTGGTTTCGAAGCGGTAGCAACAATAATCCAATGGAGAGGCGTTTGTCCGTACGGCCCCGCCTACGAGAACCACATGCATGCAGGCGCGGTGGTTGGCAAAGATCTCATGGCATGTGGAGCTGCCCGTCCGCGCCGAATGCCATGCTGCTCGATAGCTCGCGACGGGTTGGTGCCTTCCCTTTCCTCGCTCGCGCCGGCCTTCCCCTTACTGCCTCCACTCCCGCATTCCGATGCGCGCGAGGTGTGGACTTTGGAGCGTGCAACTTGCGAACCAAATGTGGCGCGCGCGGCGGTGGAGGCTCTGAAGGCCCCTTTTCTTTTGAGGTTATAGGTCTACTCTGTAAGAGTTTATAAAAATGGTTTTTAGTTTTTACTATAGTATCTAACATTTAAACAAAATATTTTCTTAAGACGAGATTTACAAGTTAATTGTTGTGCATATTAAAACCCAACATCTGTATCAACCAAAATCGCAAGCGAATATCTCTCTCTCCGTAATCTCTGTCGCAAATAGCTAAAATTCAAAAATTTCAGCCAAAATCTATAGACCGCAGCCATATCAAACAGGCCCTATAACTTATAATTTATAGTTTTCTTTGAATAAATAAATAATACGGTTTCTCTATAGTCTTTTTTCAAGTGATTTATCAATATTTTGTTCATTAACACAAATACTCGTGTTAAGATCATAAACTATCAGACACAGCTATAAACCATCGGTTACAGTAGAAAAAACCAACCATAAATGACGTTGACGTGCAAGCTTAGCCATAATCGGTTCTGTAACTAGCGCTGGTGCGCTATTTGCCACCTTTCCCTCTTGGTTGACCAAGGTTGTCAAGATTGGTAACACCTTGGAATCAATCATACAATCTTATGGGACTGCTACTATCTTTGTCCCTGATCTAAATTAGGTACTAATTAATTATCGTGCAAAGCAGTGACATCTATCGTTAATTTTACAATCATAGGCTAAGTTCTTTTAGACTTAAAATTAGTTTATACTTATACTGTCTACAGTAATTAGCTTTTAAACGGTGCGTTTTTTAAGGCAAAGTCAATAAAAAAATTATTGTAAAAAATGTACTGGTTTCAGCTGTACCAGCCAAAATTACATACGACTATTTCTCTCTGTATACTGCCTCTCGCGAACAGCCATAATTTAAATATGTAAGCTATAAGTCATAAGCCATTAGCCCAAAAGAACCCACCCATGTTCTTGTTACAACAACTAGCAGCATAAGCACGACGCCACGTCACGCTGGCTACCATGTGACCAAAGTAAAAGAGACGAAAATTCGTAAGTGGAGATTATCTGAAAAAGTGAGGACTCGTATGTATTTCTGAAGAAAGCGAAAGGATTTTCCGCATAAAATCAAGGACTTGTATGTAGTTTTTGGAAAACTGCGGGGTGCTATCCTGCAAAAGGAGGGGTTTCATGGAAATGCGGAGGGCATGTACGCAATTTCAGAAAAGTAGAGGGGGTTTTTTGGGGGAAAACATGGCAGGGGTCTATCTATAAGAACCGAAGACCCTTACATGATTTTGAAAGTTCAGAGGGCTTATTTGTAAAGTTGCTGACATGGCATGCCTCCCCGAGGGTGAATCCCCCAGGTTATAATGGCGTAGCATTCTAACATGATCCAACTATTCAAATGCAATCAACTTGAATTGTTTTACCCAAGAGGTTTTCTACAGTACATTGTATTGGTAGTAGAAATAAAATCTAACCATTGATTTGTGATGGTATTATAAACTTTTATTTTTTAATCTTGTTTTTGCAGCAAGATCCACGCCATGTCACCACTGTGTGTAGACAGAATTTTGGACGTTTTTAACACTGTTGCTATCCGAAAATACCAAAAATGGCGCTGAGGAGAACAAAATTCCAATTCTAGCACTCTGTTGACCGCACCACTTAACGGGAGTGTGACACGTGTCAATGGTGCGGTCGGGGACCGCACCACACCGGAGTGGTGCGCTCCCCGATCGCACCACATGGTCACATCAGAGTGAGTGGTGCGCTCGGGGACCGCACCACTCAGGTGTGGTGCGCTCCCCGGCCGCACCATTGGACACGTGTCGCGACGCGGTTAAATGGTGCGGTCAGGTGGGGGCTAGAGTTGGAATTTCGTTTCCGAAGAGGCTATTTTCGGAATTTCGGGTAGCAACAGTGCCAAAAGCGTCCAAAATTCGTGTAGACAATGAAGACGGCGAAGAGGAACACGTCACAGGGGTTGTCGCGGAAGAACCCTGCAGCAAAGGAGTGGCCATAGAGTGCTCACGGTGAACGAAAGATAATCATACGGACGGCCAAATTGTTGACATTGCTGACATTGTGTGGGAGGGAGGCGTTGTTGTTGATCCACAGTGTCGAGAGGTTGGCTGCGGCGAAGCGCTGCGCTGAGAGCAACGGTGCTACAGTTGCAAGTAGGATGAAGAGGAGGAGGAAGAAGATATTGGGGAAGAAGGGATTGGTAGGACCCATGGTGCTTGAATGGCAACAGAGACTGTAAGAAGAACCGGTTCTTTGCTTATGAGAAGCCAGCAAGAATCTGAGGGTATTGGAGAGATCGATGAGCACGCAGGGAAGAAGATCACACCTGACGATACCGAGTCGGTGGAGCAGATGGCCTCATTGGCATGGGCGAGCACGCCGGAGTTCTGCATGCACGTGGGCAAGGTCAGGGTAGCCATGCAGGTGTAGTGGTGGCCCGGCATGCAGATCAAGATGGCGTTCGATACCGAGGACTCGTTGCGAATTAGCTAGTTCGTGGGTACTGTCAGTTGGCGTCCAGGCTGCTAACCCATCCAGTGGCCGTAGTTGCCTTAGCGACTCTTTTACAATTTTACTCATTTAAAAATTCTACTACTAGTAGTGTTAGTGATAGTATAACTAAATCCTAAATAATGTGAACTATTGAATCGAAAAGGTTGAACGGTTTATATTTATTTTAAGATATCGTAAAAGAGCTCTTACCCAGTGTCCTATCTTTAGAACCTAGCTTGCCCTAGCCATGCTAAGTAGTCATTCTGCAAGGGTCGTGTTTTGGTTTCGATGAATTGCTACCTAGGCCGTAACTCATAGTAATAGGCAGAATTACATTCATTTATAATTGTCTTGTCTACTCACGACTTTTACACCCCTTGTAACTTGATTTTTCCCTCTAGAAACCAATGCTATTTTCGTGTTGTATAAAGATTTTGTACACTATACAAGAAACCAATATCTTAGTTTTTCTGTTGACATTTCTCTATACTGGTTCATAATAACTAATGGTGGGTTGCTACATATTTGTAGTCGATATCCAACGCACGGTTAATCGGAATGTCTCTCAGTTCTAGGGATATATGTGAAACGGACGTTAATTGATTACCTGTACTATTCAACTAAATATCGTTTAGGTTTTCCATCCAATTAATACTTTACCCTCTATGAGGATAATTGTGATTAATTGTGATGTTTATGAGGTCAAATTGTCATTAATATCTTGGCGCAACAAAAGTTACGTAAATATTCGAATCCGTACTAATGAGTAGGTAGCCGATTTGAATTCATATTCACTCTAAGATTTGATTTGTATTCAAACATATTCATGTTTGTATTCGCATTTATTTGTTTATAATATAAGGGTGCTGACGAGGATATAACAATCCTCTAATTATTATGTCATTATATTCTCCGAGTATATCCCTTATCGTTAAGAGATACTCAAATCTTTCTATGACCACATAGTCATATAGTTGTAAGCTTTTCTATGATCACTTAGTTGTAAGTCTTTCTATGACCATATAGTCGTAAGTTTTTCTACAACAACTTAGTCATAAGTCTTTCTACGATCATATAGTCGTAAGTTCTTCTATAACTACGTAGTCATAAGTCTTTCTATGACCATCATATAGTCGTAAGTTCTTCTACAACCACCTTGTGGTCGTGAGCCATCCTGCGACTACTCAATGTTCAACTATCATGTCTATCTGATGAGATAGTTAAAACATGCGTTTATTCCTAATAACCACACATGATCTCTCTCTCTCTGACAACAACCGTTGCACGACAAACGGGCCACCACCTCTCTCTCACAATAACTTCCGCTAGACGGTTATCTCCCAAAACGTTGAGGCGTCTTTTGGCGCAGGACAATGGTCATCGTTTCATCAACTATATAAAGGTTAACGTCAGGGGGAATATATCGGAGGACATTGGATTAAGAGATGGTGATAGGCATTTCGCATTACTCTCACTTGTAATCAATTTCTCTGAACAATAGCCACATAGGACGTAGGGTTATTATTCTTCTAGGAGAAGGCCTAAACCTGTATAAAAATTCATGTGTCTCTACTCTGCATATTCATACACCAAGTCTTCTAGAGTTTCTCCGAATCCAAGCAAATTATATGTAAGATCGATATTAAAACATTGATAGTTGGCGTCGTCCATGGGGATAGTTCTTTCAAGATTCTGGTAATTTTCTTGTCAACAAGTTCTCTTTCTTTTGATGTCCTCATGGCAGGGGAGTGTAACGATGAGAACTGGTGGACTTGGCCGATTATGCAGATCTCGACATGGCACCTGCTATGACTACGAGCAGATGATGCTTTCATCTGACGGTGTGGCTATCCTTGGAGATCCATCACGAGATTTCGGACATTGCACCGCGGGTAGGGCTGAGGAGAGATCCACATCCCCCACAACAGTATGCTCAATGGGCGAACCAGTTTTCCCAAATGGTAAGGGTCAATCCGCTCACAAACAGGACTACTACTCCGGCAAAGAACCCCTCCCTACACTCAAACAGGCGGGACAAATGAGTGGTCGAAAGTAGTCGGGTGAGGACGAGAAGATGACATTTCAGGATCCACATCATACTGTCAAGCACATCTACGGAGAATCTTTGGCATACGAGTCAAAATGACGGTATAAAGCTGTCGAACATGAGGTAAACTCCATTGACCCTCCCTCTTATCAATTATCTCCAGAAGTGGTTGGAAGTCACTATCTCTTTTGAGAAGAGTGACTGTCCGATCCCTTCGACTTGACCAGGTCAGTTTTCGATCGTGGTCGAGCCTACCATCAACAACTGTCGAGTGAATCAAGTGTTGATCGATGGTGGTAATTCTTTAAATATCTTGTTTGCAGGTGCTCTAGATGAGATGTAAGTTCCTTGGATCAAAATAAAACCTGTACAAGACTCATTTCGTAGGATCGTACCATGATTTTCGGCTAAGCCCATTGGTCAAGTTTCTTTGTCTGTTATGTTCGGTCTAACGATCGGTCTACTATGTAAGCAAAGTTTTACATGGGCCTAAGGAGTGCTACCCTTAGGTAAAAGAACTTTCATATGCCCTCCTCATGCCTTTGAGAAGCCTGAGGCATTATTTTCAGGCACACAAAATTGCTGTGCCGCCTAAGTTTTCCATAGGACAGGTCCTCCAGAATATGGAAACAGCGGGACGCATGGCCCAAATCGTCGGTTGAATTGGGACGTTCGACCTCCATTTCGTGTCTCGAACGGCCATTAAATCCCAGATCTTGGCAGACTTTATTGCCAAATGGACAAATCCTAAACCTATTCAGGATCCCCAATATGATTTCCACGACCAGTGGATGATGTACTTCGATGGGCCACTTACGTTAAGTGGCTCAGGGGCTGGGGTGGTCCTAAAATCTTCTGTAGGAGAGACCTTAAAATATGCCATTCATCTATACTTTCCGGCCACTAATAATATGACCAAATACGAATGTTTGTTGGCTGGCATATGAGCCACGAAAGCGCTTGGGATTCGTCGACTACTCGTGAGAGGGGACTCTCAACTAGTCATGAATTAGGTCGGCAAAGAGTATCAATGCTTGAGTTCAACCATGTCTCAGTACTTGTCGGAAGTTCGAAAGCTAAAAAAGCACCTTTTCGGTTTTGAGTTACAGTATATCCCTCGGAAAGATAACTTTCTTGTGGACTAATTGGCTCAAATAACTTCTTCCTAATCAAAAGTACCACTAGGAGTTTTCTTAGAGCAACTCCAGAAGCTGTCTCTGGTCGAAGGACTAGAGACGACTCCTAATGAGATAGCCTCTATCGAGTATGAGGATACCTACATCGAGCCCATCTACGAGTATCTTCAAAAAGGTTTTGTACCCGACGATGTTGTCGAAGCAGATCATCTATCCCGTAGGGCCAAAATGTATACTTTGGTCGATGGAGTGCTCTATAAATAGAGTACAAGAGGTTCTCATGCGATACATATAGCAGAAAAAAAGATTGCAACTCCTTAATTACATACATGGGGGTATCTGTGGAGCACATGCCTCTTACAGGACGCTGGTCAAAAAAGCATGTCGATAAGGTTTCTACTAGCCAACAGCTCTCAATGATGCCAAAGGGTTGGTTAAGAAGTGTGTACAATACTAGTTTTATAGCAGGCAAATACACCAACTGGTTCAGGCTCTCCAGATGATTCTTCTCTCGTGACCTAGGGTCTTGACATCTTAGGACCGTTTACAAGAGCACCGGGGGGCTTCGAATTTCTTTTCGTAGCTATTGATACGTTCACAAAATAGATCGAGGCCGAACCTACAATTGGGATAACAATGAAAGCCGCAAAGAGGTTCATGATGAGAAGCATGATTACTCGATTTGGCGTACCAAGTCAAATAATTACAGACAACGATAAATAAATTTTGAGTGCAAAATTCCAATAATTTTGTGATGAATTAGGTACCTAACTTTGCTATGCTTCGGTCGCCCACCCTCAGAGTAATGGGGGCAATCGAGCGCGCGAATGGCCAAATAATGCAAGGAAGCAAGACTCGAGTCTTCAACTAGCTTGTAAATCGCTTGGGGGCTTAGATTCAAGAATTACCTTTAGTATTATGGACAATTTGTATGACTCATAGTTGGGCGATAGGAGAGACTCCATTTTCCTATTTTTTGGGGTCGAAGCCATGCTTCCACCAAAACTAAAGATCTAGTCGACAAGAGTTGAGAAATTTAGTGACTCCAACCAAGAGCAACTTCGAGCGGATGACATCAACCTGCTTGAAGAGAAGAGAAATCAAGCCTTAATTTGATTAGTAGTCTACCAATAAGCCATGCGTAAGTACTACGATTGTAAGGTCCAACCTCACAGCCTTACTGTAGGTGACTTGGTATTAAAAAAATTTAATCCCAATCCAATCGGAACAAATTTCCCCCCAAGTGGGAAGGTTCTTACACCATGATTAAAGTCATATGACCAAGCTTGGTACGACTTGCTATAGAAGACAACCAGATTGTCTCAAACTCTTGGAACATTGACCAACTATGCAGATTTTATGTGTAACATTTCTACTCTTTCAATAAAGTTTTCAGTTTATTCAAATATTTATTGTCGTATGTCCAGTAGAGCTTCTTTTATATTTGTTCGAGTACTTCTAGCACATCCAATTTGTTTAACTGATCAGATAAGGGAACATCACTAGCTAAAGCCCCTTCTCTCTGCATGTGGTCCTACCCACTAGAAGGAGATTCCTAGTGACGAAACATTCCTGATTCTTGCTATCATCAAACAATTGAGTAGTCTATGAAAATGTCGAACAAATGTACGAAAAGGAATTTTGAGTGTTTATCCTCTTATCATTTATGTCTTTGATTTGATTAACCTAGTCGAAGAGAGGTAACATCACCTAGTTGGAGTCTCTCCTCTCTGCACTTGGTCCTGCCCACTAGAAGGAGCTTCCTAATGTCGACTTATTCCTAACTCTTGCTACCAGCACATGACAATCAAACTCGACAAAGATGGTCGAACGAACTACTCTGCAGACTCTACTCTGTACTACTTGCTTAGTTTATCCACATAAACTAATTAAATAGTTGGGGGCTAGGATAGAGTTATCCGTATAACTTTATTTCTTAGTCATAAAAGCATTCTCTTTCAATTTCTTTTTTGTTTTACTAATACTAATTGCTCAACAAGATGGATTGCAAGAAAAGGAAGAAATTCTTTCTTTATCTAAAAGGTAAGTTTTTACAAGGTTCTTATTTACAAAATACTCTGAAGAAGAAGGAGAGCCAAGTTGTATCTCTTCTACAACTTTTCTACCAGTTGAATCTAGTTCTTCTATTAGACAGGCTGCCTCTTCTATAGAGCAGCTGAATTCATGGTCGATTGGGTGTAGGTTGAGGTTATGGCCGCATACCTTGAGTTTTGCCAAGGCATAGCTTACAGCATTTCTGACTGCATCCCTAATCGACTCTACCTGATCAGTTTTTAGGGTACATAGGTGCTTCTCTAAAGCTTCAATTTGTAATCCGATCATACTCGCATGAGTGGCTATGGTGTCCTTAGAAGGACTCATCTTCTCCGTACCAAACCCACCGAGTAAATGGTTGAGAAGTATGACATTGTCTTGAAGGATTGCTTCATTAGCTTGGTTTCCTCATCATTACGAGTCGAGGCTTTAGTGAGATGCTTTATTTTGCCTACAGCCTCTGCAAAGAGGTCGAAAGTGGTTAAGGCAATACTTATCAAGAGGCTGGTTAGAAAAATTGGTCGAAGGTAAAGAATTTCTTACCCGATAGTCGAGTATCAAGTAGACTTATTCTCTCGCTCTTCTCCTTATTAATACATGTAAGTTCTCCAATCACTTTGGCTTTCTCTTCGACCTCAATGCATACCTTACTCGATTCATTCTCTTTTTCTATCAAAAGAAAAGAGTTAAAATAACACGAGAAAGACATCTAAATAAATAGTCTTAAGTTCAGAACTTATTATTTATTTTCTCCTCTAAAGATTTGATTGCAGAAGTGCCCTTCACAAGCTTTATTGATAGCTCAGCATTGTCCATCTTCAGCCTCTGTGAATTGGCCTTCTCATTGTCGAGTACTGCAGCCAAGAACTCTGCATCGAGCTTAGACATATAAGGGTTAAAAGTAGACATGAAAGGTTGGACGCGTGGTCAGGACAGAATTCAACTACATAAACCAGTAACTTATAATGTTGCTGCCTTCTTGGAGAGATCAGCAATTTCTTGTCATAGAAGCGTGAGCTGTCTATGGTATTTAGCCACAGTTTCCATGTCTTTTATTGATCTCTAAACAAAGAAAGATAGTAAGAGACAAGAAGAAACAAGTACGAATGCTCAAGTTCTCGATACTTATATTCATGCTTCTACGAGCGAAATTGTCGAGTACCCACTTAGAATCTTTGAGTTGGTCAGGCTCTTCGACTTTATCCCACCACACCTTCTCAAGATGTTCGTCGTTGAAGATGTACCCCTTATTCAGAAAGTCTTGGGGTGTGGGACTTAGATCAAAGCTTGATCAGAAGAAGATCCAACTACAAAGGCAAGGTTAAAAAATGCAGAGAACAAGTTAGGTTGTTCTTCTTCTCCTCTGGCTGTACCTTCTCAAGAATGAAGAGGAGCATCCTTGATGATTCCTCTTCGTTGTGGCGGTCGGAAGGATTTCCAATCTCTTGACTAGGTATTTCTACCTTATATTTTGCCGCTTATATTCCAGTCATTATGACCACTTTTGTGGTCATAGTCTTTGCAGCTCCAGTCACAGCCTCTGTTGTTGTAGCGGTCATGTCCTCAACCACCTTCTCCACTGCTTCCTCGACTGCGGGCAGAGCTGCAGGGGGCTTCTCTGCAGAAGCATCCTTGAGTGATGGAGAAGTCAGGCTAAAATTACAAAGAGTGAGTCGACATTCGAGAAGACATAAAGGTAAAATGTAGTATTTATACTCTTATTTTCATACCTTGATGTCGTAACCTTGAGCATGAATTTAGAAGAAACTCTTCTAGAAAGTTTCTTCGATTTCTTCTCTTCGACCATGCCTGATCGAGGAGGAATGAGGGCTTCTTCAAGTACGTTGGTCGAGGGTCTTCAACATCCTTGACCATGTCAAATCGAGGGCCTTAAGCAAGACTTGCTACTCCTTGTCCCTCTTGCCCCTCTATGTGGTCGATGCTAGTTTCGAACACTTGGAGGGCAACCTCCTTTTTGATCTCAAGTTCTACTATTGCAGTAGTCTCCTTCACAAAAGATATAAAACTCTTCCAATTTTTCTTTTTGAGTCGCTTGTTAAAGCCTTGAGAAGCGCCAACTGAGTGATTTTTAGTATCATAGTAGAAGGGTATCTTGATCTTAAGAGTCGACTGCTCTAGTACGGCTGCCCCTATTTCTTCTACGGTACTCACGTCCGCAATGTATTGTTGAGGGGATCGCTCAGAGCGGCAAGTGCAAGAACGGCCAGGGAACGGCAGCACTTGTGCTCCCCTTATCCTTATTGATTGCTTTGGTCAGTTGACGTCTCTTGGTTAGAGGAGCCTTGGCTTTCTCCACCTCCCCTCCAACGACCATCAGTTCGATTCCTTGGTCGTCCTAACGGTAATTCATGCCTACACTCTGTGAAAGAGAAGAATACAACTTAGTTATGCCCTATGACTATGTGGTCCTAAAGATGAAATTGATTTTTCAATTACCTTACGTGTTCCACCCTCTCTTCGGCAGAAATATCCGCCAAAATACAAGGAGCTTCTACCTCAAGTTATGGAGTCTTCTCGTAAATGGCATTGACCCAGGAATTGATTTCCCCCAAATCAAGATTTGTTCATACAGACACAGTGGTCAATACAGAGTACTCAAAAGAAGTAATATAATTACAAGTACGAGTACAAGAGTCATTTACTATTCTCGTAATCCCTAGTCAGATCCAAGGCACCCGAGTACATCCATATGGGATGTGCTCGTCACTTCAGAGGGCTGATTTGACGTGTAATGAAGTCCGTCTGTTTTTTACAACTCAAACGAAATTACCTTATTGTCCAAACTTATTTCTGGTTAATGAGGGTCGAAAAGGCCTTGCTTTTGACTGCTATTCGTCTACGACCTCACTTTTTCAAGTAAGTTATTTTCACTTAAAGTTGGGGGCTGAATGACGAGGATAAAATAATTCTCTAATTATTACGTTATTATATTCTCTGAGTATATCCATTATCATTAAGGGATAGATTTTACAGAGTAGTCGTAAGTCTTTCTACGACCACATAGTCGTATAGTCGTAAGCCTTTCTATTACCACTTAGTCGTAAGTATTTCTATGACCACATAGTCGTAAGTTCTTCTATTACAACGTAGTCGTAAGTTTTTCTACGACCGTATAGTCTTAAGTTCTTCTACGACTACGTAGTTGTAAGATTTTCTACGACCATCACATAGTCGTAAGTTATTTTACGACACATAGTCGTAAGTTATTCTACGACCACCTCGTAGTCGTGAGCCTTCCTGTCAGTACTCAATCTTCAACTAGCCTGTCTACAATTACCTACTGCACGATAGGTCTATCTGACAAGATGGTTAGAAATTGCGCTTATTCCTAATAACCACATATGATCTCTATGACAACAACCGCTACACGACAAACGGGCCACCACGTCTCCCTGACAATAACTTCTGCCAGACGGTTATCTCCTGAAACGTTGAGACGATGTTTTTTAGCGCAGGACAACGCCCGTCGCTTCGTTAACTATATAAATGTTAACGCCAGAGAGAAATAGATCGGAGGACATTGGATCAGGAGATAGTGCTAGGCATTTCGCATTACTCTCAGTTATAATCAATTTTTCTAAACAATAGTCACATAGAAATAGGAGAAGGCCTGAACCTGTATAAAAAATTCCTGTGTTTCTACTCTGCATGTTCATACACCAAGTCTTCTAGAGTTTTTTCGAATCCAAACAAATCATACGTAAGATCGATATTAAAATATCAATGGGTACAAATGCGATATGACCACGTTCAATTTGCATTCGATTTATTTTCACCCCTGCTCAATTCCAAAAAAAATTAAAAATAGAACATGAAAATGAAGAGTAAGGGCTTGTTTGGGAGAGCTCCACCACTAAAAATGTGGATCTGGAGCAGCAGCTCCACCATGGAGCAGCTCCACCGTGGATCTGAGATCTTACCATGGAGTGTTTGGCTTGTACAGCAGCTCCAGATCCACGAAATTGAGGTTTTGGTGGGAATGACCACTTTTGGTGGGATGGGGTGTGTAACTAGTGGCATTGGTGGTTAATTACCACCCAACTCCACGGTGGAGCACCCCTTGAGGAGCTCCATGAAATCCATGGATCTGGCCCTCAGATCCAGGATTTTGGTGGATCCAGATTTCGCGGAGCTGGAGCGTTTGGGTAAAATTTCGTGGAGTGGAGCTGTTTTTCGTGGATCTGGAGCTGGTGGAGCTCTCCCAAACAGGAGAAAGCTCCACCACTGAAAACGTGGATCTGTAGCAGCAGCTCCACCATGGAGCAGCTCCACCGTGGATCTGGGATCCCACCATGGAGTGTTTGGATTGTACAGCACTCCAGATCCACGAAATTGAGGTTTTGGTGGGAATTGCCACTTTTGGTGGGATGGGGTGTGTAACCAGTGGCATTGGTGGGTAATTACCACCCAACTCCACGGTGGAGCACCCCTTAAGGAGCTCTATGAAATCCATGGATCTGGCCCTCAGATCCAGGATTTTGGTGGATCCAGATTTCGCGGAGCTAGAGTGTTTGGGTAAAATTTCGTGGAGTGGAGCTATTTTTCGTAGATCTGGAGCTGATAGAGCTCTCCCAAACAGGCCCTAAAGAAACATTTCCGGAATCTAGACCTGATCCGTCTCTCCGACCTCCAACTTCCGCGTCCGCCACCAGACGAGTATAGCAGTCGAACTTTAGCCCAATAGACCAATACATCGTCGTAGGGGAAGCCCAATTAGGCCCAACTCAACTCCAGCTTCTGGTTGTGAATTTGTGATCCAAATGGACCAAATCCAAGCACCCGGTGCACCCATACATAAAATTACACCATAGCTAGACCGGGTCTTTGTGCACCGTGGACACCTATCTGCGCCGTGGGGCCCGTAGCGCCAGAATCTGACGTGCGACCAGCGTACGGTGCCACACCACCCTCGCCGATCTGACGAGGAAGGGAGCCTTCCTCGAGACGCCACCCCGCCGCCCGCCTCCACCTCGCCGCCGGCGGAGCGGATCCCATCCAACGGCGCCATGGTCTCCACCTCCACCTCTACCTCCTCCAAGTACGCGAAGCACCGCCGGATCGGAGAGGACGAGCCTGAGGAGGAGGAAGCCGAAGAGGAGGTACGTACGCATGAACGCTTCTGATGGCTGTTGCTCTCTCGGGCGTGATTACTGTCTGCTGCCACCGTGCGATAGCTTCCAATTGGGGGCCCAATTTCGGGGAACCTAGACGCTGTTTGCCTGTTTGGTGCTGCTCTGGTTGCGTGGCAACGAGGTCACGGTGGTGTGATGCGGTTGCTAGGCTGGTGACTTAATGTTCATAGTTGCTCGTTGGTTTTCGAGGATTATAATGTTGTGTTGGTTGTTAGAAGTCTTCAAGAGTTGGGTAAATTCGATGCATTGTCCCGTCGGATCACGACTGGTTGCTGTAGTCGATTTTCGACCTGTGACTGTGTGAGAGTGTTGTGCTTCTGCGGAAGTGTGCACTTGGACGTCTCCTGCTGCAAGTTGTTGTTAGATGCAGAAAAGGTGAATATATGATGCTCGATTACATAACGTGTGCATGCCGAGATGCTAACTACTGTGTAATTGTAGCTCCTGTACTTTGTTTGGTACCCTTGGCCCCATCATTTAGATCGAGAGTATGAAATTGGTTGCTAGTGATCCTGTTTTCTCAAATGTGATGATATTTATGAAATTGGTTGGTAGTGATCATTTAGATGTTACCAGTCGACATTCTATTTCTGTTGAACCTTTTTGAGTTGTCAACTATATGTTGATTTATTATAACTTGTGCATATCTGCAGCTAGAGCGGTTTGATGATTTCACCATTGCTTCATCATGGGAGAGGTACTACAATGATGTTGTCCAATTTTGTTGTTATTATTTTGGCTATGTAGTATTTACAGTTAGCTGTAAAGGACCAATTAAGTATAACTGCCCTCAAGAGTTTCTTGATCATCTAGGGTTATATCTGAGATAGAGGTTATTTGCCGTCAATGGCTCGCTGATGGTCCAAAGATCTTGATGGTATTGCTCTTTCCAGGATCTGATTTCATGCTGTTTGCAATAGATCTTTGATTTTTTAATTATGTACATTCTTGTAGCAAAAAGATACAGAGGGTGTGCCTTCCTCAAAAACTTGTACATGGTCAAGAGTGAATTGAAGCATGGGGAAAGAGTCTACTGTATGGAGTATCATTTCATGAAATCTGCAAAAGGTGAGAAAATTATTTGTGTAATGTCTTCAACAGGTTTATATACGCTGTCATTCTTGCCTAAAAATCTTTTTGATTTAATATTTTTTACGCACAGTCACAAATATCTTTTTGTAGGCAAATGATCATGCTGGGATGATGATACACATAACATGCAACTCTCTTTTAGAGTAGATGAGTTTCTGGTATGTTTTGATTCCCTTGTTGCATACACACAAGCATACTCATTAGATGCCAACTTTGTTGGGTATATTAATCCATCAACGTTCTGCATTATACTTTTCTTTTATCATATTGATTAACATGCATAAGCTAGTTTGCATAAATAAACTCATTAAGCTTTCATATGCTCACAGATTATTGCTCCATTGAGTGCCAGCGGTGGGGTTCTTGATGATCCTGTATCAACAAAGCTTTTGAGTTCTGTAGCAGTTGCTCTGTCTAATTGTGGCTGGTGAGTAATTTTTAACTATGGAGTTAACAGTGAGTAGTTTATTGGGTTGGATATCCTACGGCTTGGGTGGTTGGAAAAGAAAGCAATGCATATTGTTTAGCAAGTTAGTAGTACATGAATATAAGTAGTGATGCTGTGATGGCTTATTTTTTGTGTTCCTGAAGCAATTGGTTCAGTTTCATTTTTTTGGTGTCAATGCTCTTCCTCTTTGGTACAACCATATTCCATCCAAAATATCTTTCAATTTTCTGTGTACTTCATAACTCATTCAAGTAGAAATGTTTGTCATGTTCTTGAACTGGAAGATATGGTGCTGTACAGTATGGTGCATTGAACATGTTTTTTTTTACAATATTAGCATATTCAGTGTTCTTGCAAAAATAAGTGAATTTAGTCTAAATGGGGAATATCGAGTCACTCACATTGCATTTTTTACATCTCATCCTGTAATGGCACATGCAATCTTTGTAGCTACAATGGTGTTGACAGGCTATTGCTTTATTTACAAGCATAACCACTGTCCTTTTTTTCATTTTACTGCAGTGCATGACCCTTCATGATGTTAGATGTGTATTATATATGTATATTTTCCCTATTGTATAAGGGGTTATCTGCATATGTGCTATATCTGTACGTGTATATATACTTGCACATTGACCTAATATAAGCGTTATTCATAACATAGTATTAGAGCTCCGCTAGGTTTTCCGCCATTGCTGGATTATCTCTCCAGCTGTCATTACCTGGGGTCCGTCCCTCTCCACCGCGCTCATCGTCTCTTTTTCCCTCTTACCGTCGACTCTTGCCATTGTCCGTCATCGTCGCTCGGATTCCATCGACTTCACCGATCGAGGCGTCGGATCTGTTAGCGTTCATCCGGACCGCTCATGTTCCACACCGGCATCGGAGGATTTTCACCGGAGGTCTTTCACCGGTGCCTCGATCCACCCGTCTTTCACCAGCGCCACCTCGATCCACCGAGAGCAGGAATCGAAGCCACCAGGGAGCCTCCACCATCACCGCCTTCGCTTCAGTTGGTCTTTCATTGGCCATCGTTGTCTCTGATCTGCCGGAGACCCGACAGGAGCCGCGCGCTACTTGCAGATCCACCGGAGACGCGCGCTGTCCGTGCGCCGATCCGTTGGAGCCATGCGCTGCTCGTAGATCCGCTGGAGACATGTGTCACTTGTGGCTGTCGCTCTAGGCCGAGTCTCCCATGGAGTCTCGGTCGGTTTGGCTGACCGACTAAGATAAGGTAAGTAAAACAAAGCAACAAAGAAAGAAGAAAAAGAAAAAAGAAGAAAAAAAAGAAAAATGTTATCCTTTTTCGACACCGTTTCTGTTCATTGCGGCCCCGTGATCTTCGATAGTCTCAATTATCGGGACTAGTTTTAGCACATGCACCTCTACATGCGTGGTCAGCGCCTTTGAGAGTTCCTTACTGGCAAGTTGCCTCGTTCGCCTCGCCCTACTTACCCTGCTGAGCCGGTGCTCCCAAAGAATGCTTCCGAAAACGCTCATACAAAAGCATTAGAGGCTTTTGAGTAGGGGTGAAAACGGATCGGATACGGACGGATAATGCCTCTACCATATTTGTTTTCATATTTTTTTTCGGATACGGATACGAATACGGATAACTCGAATACGAATACAAATACGAATAATATCGAATACAGATACGGATCGAATACGAATCGAAACGAATACGGTTACGAATATTTATCGGAACATGAAAACCTCTTAAACTATACATCCAAAATTAACGAAAATACGTAAATAGTTCATCTTGTCAAAACATTCATGAAATCTAAACAAGTATAGTATTTTCATCCACAATGAAAATATACCCAATAATCGATCATAACATAACTATATAAGTAACAACAACGTGCAATTCATGGAATACACATGATGACATGATAGCAATTTGAACAAACATAAGAACATTTCATTCCTCTATTTCATCCATCAAGTTGTAACAGCCCAGGTTTTCATTAAAATAAAAATGAATAAATCAAATTAAAATTAAAATAAGTATTTTTGTTGCCTAAATTTTATTTTTGGATTTTGCCCTAGATTTTTTGTTTTTGAAAAAGCCTGATTTGAAAAGTAAATTAAGTGAAAACCAAAAAATAGATATTAAATAAAATGATATTTTGATTTTCTATAAAAATTCTACTTTAAATTAATTATTTGGAGTTATTTGGCTTTTATTTGGTTTCCTGGATTTTCTGGAGTTTAAAGGTCTACTTTTGAAATTAAAAAGTATTTTTAAGTACAAAAATTAAATACCAACATTAGTTGGAAATATTTTTATTAAGTCCAAAATGTCATCAGGAACTTCTGTGAAGTTTTCTGGAATTTTTGGGGTTTATTTCATATTTTTCTGAGCTTAAATGAATTTTCAGGCTTTTCTGAAATCCAAAAATCAAAAATAAAAATTAAAGTCCCTCCCCTCCCCTCGGATATCCGTTTTCGTATTATCCGGATAATCCGTATCCGTATCCGTATTCGACGGATACTAGGCTTACTGTATTCGTATCCGTATCCGATAAAAAAATCCGTATCCGTATCCGATCCGAGAACTATCCAAAAAAAATCCGATCCGATACAATCCGTATCCGTATCCGTCCGGATCCGGCGGAAACTATCCGATCCGTTTTCACCCCTACTTTTGAGGATGCTATGGAGACTTTTCAGACCTAGTATGCATGGGATAAAAAGCTTTCATCCTCCCATGAACGGATGGGCAGCTTTCATCCTCCCATGAACAGATGGGCAACATAGAAATTGTTGTAAGTGCAATTTGCAACTTGATTTTTGGCTCTGTTCTTTTCAGCTTTTAAAAGCTATTTTTCGCTTTTCTATAATAACTAGATTTTAAATAGAGTATCTTTTCAAAATAGGGTCTACTAGTTAATTATAGTACATACTTTACCGGCTTCATTTATATTGCCAAAAACCACACGTGAGTTTCCGTTACTTTATAGTCTCTTACACAAACAGTCTAAAAGCCACAAGCCGTAGTCAAAAATCACAAGCCGTAGCCAAAAAGAACAAGTCATTTATCTAGAATCTGGGAATGCGCGCAGATTCTCTTTTAGCATGACACGCAAAAAAAAAAGAAGGAAATGACTGTTATACACGTGACTATTTTTCTCTTTATTTTCTGTCACGTTTTTATATTGTAATTTTAGATGATTAAGAGTGTAATTTTAAGAGGGGGTAAATTAGTATACTGTAACTTCAGATGACTAAAAATGTACCTTCATATGACTGAAAGACAAAAAAATTCAATCCACCGTGTAATAGCAAAACCGAAAAAAAACTAGTCCGTTTTGGACAATAGATGGGTGAGCAGAATCTGGACGGCGTGCACCGTCAGAGCAGCGCAATATACTTGGGACGTGACCACCGCTGACGTCCGCCTTGTACATCCAAGAGACGTTGCCCAGCCAACCACCGGCTAACACCTGTCCCATGAACTGGTCAGCCTGTGTACTCACCCGCTGCAAACTCGGACCCACTCCTCGTCCCCCCGCCTCGGGCAGGCCAGTCCTCTTCACCACCTGCGCGGCTGCGCACCCACTTCGTCCCCGCCGGCGTCCCGCCCCTGCTCCGGCGCTTTCCTCGGTGGGCTCCCGGACCATTCTGAACCCGGAAAACCAATGGAAAATGGTCGGGAATTAACCGGCTGGTTCCTTACTACCGGTCGGGGTTCAGGAAACTTTTCTGCAACCGGTTTCGTGATCCTTCTCATTGGAGGAGACATCAGAGAGAAACAGCCCACAATCCTTAATTATTGAGTTTCTTCGTTAAACGACCCATTAGCACGTACAAGTGAATTCGAGAAACACGAAAGAACAAGATGGGCACGGGAGACTGATGTTTCTGGCTGCACTTCTGCAACCTCAGATTACATGGCCCTTGTCATTACAGGCATAAAGCAGATTTCCGCAGTCCTGTTCCCTCTTTCCCCCTCCTTTGAGCCTACTGTTCTCGATCTCTGCCATGAGAAGGCACGCAAACGCGACAACTCTCACTGCCTTCGAAGGAACTCGATCTGACAGTGGTGAGAGCGAAAAACCAAACAGAGAGGCAGAAAGAGATCATCGCCTCTCACCGAAAACTCGACTATCGAACGGCCATAAGCTGATAAGCTCCCACCACATCAAATATGGCTTCGCAGCGCCGTCCGATCATCCATACGTGCACGGTACACCATGCAAAAACCACCATCACTCACATCCGTATGTACAGAGAGAGAGAGAGAGAGAGAGAGAACACATCTAGCTACATCGATCAGCAGATCTCATGAAGAGAATGAGATGCTACTCATGAGCCTCTTCCGGGATGCTCTGAAGATGCGGCCGCCACACCGTCGCCCGGACGGTCCGGCGGCGCTTGCAGCTGGCCTTCCCCTCCGACAAAACCTCCGCTAGGCAACCGTCTAAACCATCTCTTGTCACGTTAGCACTTGCAGCACTCGGCACGGTATTCGACGGACGTAGCTTCTTCTGCTGTGGCCGGGACGGCTTCCTCTTCTTCTCCGGTACCGACGAAGCGGGTACCAGGAAATAAAAACACCCCCGCTTCAGCTCTGAATCGGGGGCGACAATAAGGATCCGCCGTGCGCCGCCCTGTGAGCACGGCCGGCTGAGGACGTGGTTGGGGTGCGCGGCCATGACCTCGCCGGCGGTCACCGGGCGGGCGTACTCCTCGATGTGGCCGCTGAGATGGACGATCCGGATCACGTCGAAGGAGCCGCAGGGGAGGACACAGGCCAGGCAGCACCTCAGGCTGTTGCCCATGCTTCTTCTTGCCAGCTAATTGTACCTTTGTTTGTTAGTTAATAGAAACTCTGTTCCTGGCCTACTCTACTGCCCCTTTGGCTCTTCATCGGCATGTTTGGGTGGCAATGGCCTTATATAGGGGGTTCGAGTTGTTGCTAGTTAAACAAGTGTACTATTGTGCAAAGAAAGCCAACAAGTGTAACAAGTGTACTATTGTGCAAAGAAGAAAGCCAACAAGTGTAAGTGCCTCGAAACGGCCATCGATCCTATATAATCTTTTAATTCATCATTAGATTATGTTGGTTATCTTGAAACTCTAGCTAGAGTTCATGGGTGTACCATTTAAATGTTACTTCAGTACGAGCAATGTGCAAAACGAAAATGGAGGTCTTCCCAATTTTTCTAGTGTGTGCAAAGCTAGGACCCTTGTATTGGAAGCAGACCTACTAATTCCGTTCCGGTACTAGTTGGAATGGCCAGTATGATCCATCCTGGCCTACAAAATGACACAAAAGAGATTGCATCATGTATCGACCAGAATTCCGGTCGATTCAGGCCATTCCAGCCGGAATTTTGCATACTGCCGACTTTTGTACCGATCAAAATACGACATTTCCATCGTCTAAAAGCACCCAAGCCGTGGCCTTTTCACTTCACTCCCCCCCCCCCATTTCTCATCCCATCTTCTCTCTCTTTTTGCCCCCGACTGCCACCGCCCTTGGTCTCGCCGGTCCCGCGCCCTCCCCAGCCACTGCCAACTGCCTAGCATTCTCCTCCACCCGATCTACCTCCTTAGATCTCCCTCCGGCTCGGATCAGCCCATGGCGCTCCCCCTTCCGGTTGCCTTTTGCGCTTAGCATTTCAGCCATGACTGCTTCCTCTGACTCCTAGCCTCTTTGCGTACGGTTTTCCTCTGGCTGCCGCTGCTTCCTCTATCTCCCTGCCTCCTCGGCCCTCACACTTGGTTTTTCCTCCGACCGCCGCCGCCAGATCTGGCTTCTGCGGTTCCGCCACCATGCGGCCCAGCTACCTCAGCCACCATTCCCACCTGGCTAGTTCGGCTGTTGGCTGGTTCACCGGGCTCGAGGATCTCTTGTGTGATCCCCATGTGCGCCCTGCAACGCCGAGCTCCTCCAGCTCTGAACCACAGTTGTCCTGAGTTGTCTATGACATGGTGGCCCGAGGCCATCTGCTACATACTAGCGACGCCGTCGCCGTTGTCAAGACAGGGATGTGCCAAGCACCTTAGCCATTCTGACGAGGTGCTCCTCCCCCAGTGAGTTTGATTTCCTGCCTCTCTCTTCTCTACTGGATGGTGGTACTGGATGTGCGTATGTGAGATGTGACTATGTGTGGTTGATGATTGAAAATGTTGATTGGCTATTGGTCAATCCTTGATTGCTAGATCCGTAGATATCTAGATATACACATGCATGCTCTTCTTTCCTAACACGATTTGGCTATAATTAACCTTTGATTGATTCATTGCTCTGTTTACATGTCTAGATGTAGATCTATTGCTCTGATTACATGTCTTCCATTGATTCATGTTCTCTAATATTTTAAGATTTTCATATGATGTTATTTGATGTTGTCCTAATGTTATCAATACTCAGTGCATCATATTTTTTTTATAGAATGCTTCTTGTTCCTGGAAATTCCTATCCATTCATCCATGATCTGTATATATCTCAATTCATTTATATAGTGCACATGTATTCACTTGAGAATTGTGACTCTGTCCTCAAGAACAATTTAATTTATTTGAGTTCACACACACATGCGCGCGCCCGCGCGCGCACACACACACACACACACACACACACACACACACACACACACACACACACACACACACACACACACACACACACACACATATATATATATATATATATATATATATATATATATATATATATATATATATATATATATCCGGAACGGTATGTTGGAATGGGTCGGTACCGATACATTCTATACCAAGAGATAAACCGGAATGATCGGCGGAATGGAATTGACAACTATGATCGGAAGGATGGGAGGTGAGTTGAGGCACATGTTGCCAACATAGCATATACCAAAAGGGCCAGCACATTGGAACACATGACTTTTATAGGAATTGTGTGGAAAACGGTTTAACTCCCATATGAATCAGAAAAAAAAAAACATGTCCTAAACGGTCCCATGAGCTGTTTTCTTAAAACAAAAAAATTGCAACTCCGACATGATTAGCGAGTAAGAGATAGAAATGTACGTTCGCTAGTCCGTACAAAGAGAGCACTTGCGCCCATAGTTCGGAATGTGTGCAACTACTTAGGGCCTGTTTGGTTGCCTGCATCAGCTCATGCACCTGCATGCGCGTGGCCAGGCTGAGGAGGGAAGCTCCTCAGCCGCGTACGAGCTCAGCCTGGCTCCAGTTGCTTTTTTGCATCCACTCGTGCAGGCTCTCACCCCGATGCAGCCAACCAAACACCATCTTCTTGCATGAGCGGATGCGAGCTACCCTGATGCAGGCAACCAAACATGCCCTTAGAGATCCCACAATCCGTGTAACCCTGCTTATTTGAATTTTTTTATGACGTATAATTTAATTTTTACTATAACTGATAGTATTTTTAGAATAATTAAATTTAAAATAGAAAAAATATGTTAACCAATCACAGATAATGTAAAGGAATAAAAAAAGAAAAAAAACTAAAAAATACAAAAAAAACTAAAATAAGAAACTAAAAGTTGAAACCGAAATGAGCGAGGCAAAAGGTGAGCTAGTAACTTGGAACCCCAACCTTTGTCGTTGGAATTTTTTTTTGGTTCCAATGAGTTATATTTTACCCCTTCGACTTAAAACTCTACTCTCTCAAGACGTTCTTTGAATTTGTTATGGTCTATGCTTAAAAAACTATCAATTCTTCCTACTTTCTGATCGTGGTACACACAACTTGCCCCAGATTGAGGGGTTCACATGATTGATTTTCGTTTACTTCGTCATATATTGCATCCTCCAAGAGCGAGTGTTCATGTGTTCAAATAGACCCTGATTTCACAGCGTTTTCTGCTATGTTTTCTAACAAGGAGAATATTCTTGCACCATGCTAGTTTGACCAACTAATTGCATGTTCCACTTGTTCCATCTATTGCTAATAACTGTGCAGGTAATGTGACGCTGAGGAATTACCTCACTGGACATTGACATCAACAATATCCTCCAAACATGTGATTACCACGAACTTGTGACTCTTGTGACTATAATGTTTGGATTAACCTTGGATAACCATCTGTATTCCTCGGGCTTCATCTATGCGGTACCTAACCTAAACCTGATAGGCCCAATATATACTACATTTTAAGATAGGCTAAATGCATAGGCATAGATAGGATGGTGACCTCCAACTCCAAATGGCGGCTTAAGGGCATCTGTAGTGTATATAGCTTGCTGGCTTTTAAGGTGGGCTCCGCATCATTCTTAAGACCGACGCTGTAACGTTTGAGGCCACCGTCGGCTCTTAAGGTGGGCCCACTCGGCTATAAAGAAGGGGATGTGGCAGTTGGTAGTTGGGGAGAGAGAACAATAGATGTAAAGAAAATTGTATTTTAATGCTTGTGGCCAGATCTTTAGCTTGAGGACTAGCCTTAAGCCTTTTTTTGCTTATGGCCTGCTTAAGGTCACCCATGTAACGTATAAGGTCGATCTTAAGGTGGCTTATGACCCTCTATTTCAATACACTACAGATGCCCTAACACAAGCTAAGGCTAAGCAACCGAGACATCACAAGAAACAGGCAAAATGTTAAGAGCATAAAGGTGTAACAAATTAACGCAATACGCTCTCCAAGTCGATCCCACGATGCACCTCAAGGTAGCTAGCCGCCGGCGCATTTTCGGGGGACCGGGGACGGATCGCGGCCGTCGGATCTCAATCGGGCGGTACACAAGCCGGGGGACATGGTGACAGCCCTCCATCCTTTGGTGCTGCCTTTTCTCCACCCTCCATAATTTGCGATTGGAATACTTAAATCGCTGTGTGAAAGGTGCGTGTACTTTGCCACTGTTTGCCGACTAGCATTCCAGTGCCACTAGGTGACGCAACGTTTCGTGCTAGTGCAAGGATGTGAAAAATGTATTAGACGCATCTATTCATTTTTAGTTAATTATGTGCGTTTAATTAGCGCTCTCGAGTGCCAGCTTTTTCTGAATGCCTCGTGCTTTATGGGTTGTTTATATTGACTACGGAAAATAGCTTTTAAAAAGGAGAGACGTAAGTAAGAGATGCTTGTGTAGATGGAAGCGAAAGAAATTTGATATGTGATACATCTAATGATTCTCTACTTTATTCTTGAAGCGAAAGAATTGGAGAAATAACTTTAAGAAAAATCAGATATTTATGGTAATTTTTAACTTTTCTAAATAGAATATAAAAGTAGAAATTAATTAGAACATTCTCGTAGTGCTGATTTGTAGAGTGATACCTAAAGTGGTAGGTATTGGTTTCGCTCCTCCCCTAAATCAGATCGGATTGTCCAATGATTAGGGGGTACTTGAGGTGTGTAGGTCCGTGCATTGCCGGTTTAGGTGTGATTATAGCTCTGATCAATTCGGCTTTGGCTTCTGGCTTCTGGCTTATTTTTCACTATTCAGAAGTTTCGTCTTTTTCTGAACTTTTGGCTTTTTGTTGAGCTTTTTTGCCGGTTCTTTTTTTCCCGTATTTTTTTGTATTATACGTAATGGGCTAACATATTTTTTATATTTTTAAATTTTTTAAAATTTAATTATGCTAAATAAGTCTCTGTCAGCTACAGTGCTTATGGCTTATGGCCTATGCTAAATAACTTGATGTGATGAACGGTACCGAGACTATGATAAATTTATAATTAGTCATGGTATGGCTCTTTCCACTATATATTGTTCGTACTAATATTTTTCATCTTCTATTTGCTTCATGGTCGTCTGCGTGTCGGGTTTCACACATTAATATTTCTTCTTCTTTTTAAGCGTTATGCACACCCTAATGTTTCAGCATTGCCGTTTAATTTAAGCCCGTTTAAAACAACTTTTGATTTCTAGCTTCTAGCTTTCATAAACCGAAAACCATTTTAAACACGTTGACTTTTTAATGTGACTTTTTTCTTTTGCATTATCTGTGGAGATATAACGGTTTTTCTCCTATTTTCTTTATTTTCCCTTAATTAAATACTTCAGTCAAAACTAACAGCCATTACATTGTCTATTTTAGTAAAAAAACTAAAAGCCAAATACAAAAGTCACCAACAAAAGCCGTTTTAAACTGTCCTTCGTATATTGTTGAATTAAACTGGCCAACGAAGAGCTTCAACCAGTACACCCTATAATGGGCCTTAAGACAGGCCTCGTTTGAAGCACTTCAAAGCCTTACTGCAACTTCTAAAGGCCAACAGTGTATGCTCCAGCATTAAAAAAAACGACGCCCATAATGAAAAACCTTCCCTTTTCTTGGCACTAGTTACGTACTCGTACGTTGCAACGGAACTCATTGAATGTATAAAGAATCGTGCTATAGAAGAGAGTTGCTCTGATCGGTTGGAAAGTAAAGAATAATGAGAATTACGAGAATAGAGCGGTTAGAGAAGAAGGGACATACAACTACCAACTCGTTCTTTTATAATAGTAATGAAATTCAAATCGAAATCCAAACTACAATGCCAAATTGCAAATGCAAACACGTAGCATCACAACACGTACAATGCACACAGCCTCCTCCGTACAATCCCCACCACGTACGTACAGAAGTCAAGAAACCCTCTACAATACGCAGACCGGCAGGTCAAGCGGCGGCCCCATGGTGGCCTCGAGCTCGGCCTCGCCATCCTCCACCAGCAGCGCCATGGCCAGCCCGCCGGTGAGATGCGCGTCGATGTGGCAGTGCACCAGCCACACCCCGGGGTTGTCCGCCACGAACCGCACCACTGCCCACCCGCCGACCGGCACGCCGATGGTGTTCCGGCTGGGCGGGTCGACTAGGTTGAACGTGGCCGTGTCCCGCCTCGGGTCGTAGTTGCCGAACCCCGTGGCGAGCACGTAGAAGTGGTACCCATGGATGTGCATGGGGTGCTCCTCAGCGGCGAAGATGCCAGTGTCCTGGAACACGATCTGCACCACCGCGCCGTACTTGATGCGGTACAGCCGCGTGCCCTTCACCGGCTGCCACAGCGCGCGGGGGATGTTCTGCGAGGTGAAGTCAAAGAAAACCGGCGGGAGCGGCGGGAAGTCGTCGGTGAACACGCCGGGGATGTGGTGGTAGTGCGCCTGCAGCAGGGAGACGGTGTCCGGGAGCTGGAACGACACGTTGTTCATGCTCGCGCCGAACCGGGTGTTGTTCGGGCCCTGGCAGAACGGGCCCGGCAGGCAGTTGAACAGGCCGAACCCCACCGTGGTGAACAACTCCTGGGTCACCGGACCGGGCACCTTCACCGGCGCCGGGCTCCGGAGGCTGTTCGAAAACGCGGTCGCCGTGTTCGTGTCGTTGAACGCCGGCAGGAACGGGAGCATTGGCGCCGGCCCGGCGCGGCCGGGGTAACCCGAGGACCGGGAGCGGCCTGCCCCGGTGGAGGAGGTGGTGGGGCAGCCGGGGGCGTTCTTGTACTGGAAGATGGCGGTGGTGGTGGTATTATCGAAGGGGACGCCCTGGGCGGAGGCGTAGGCGCGGGCGGCGAGGTAGTAGCGGCCAGGGGCGGCGTGGGCGGTGACGAGGACGTCGGTGGTCTGGCCGGGGCCGAGGAGCAAGACGGTGGTTTCGAAGGGCTTGGTGTACATGGCGTCGGCAGCCACCACGGTCATCTTGTGGCCGGCAAGGGAGACGAAGAGCTCGGCGTTCATGGCAGCGTTGATGATGCGCAGCAGGTTCGTCTCGCCGGCGACCACCGGAATGATGCTCGTCTCTGCGGTGACGGTGCATGCATGTCAAGCAAACGATTTGTTGGAGTTAGTCAAGAAAACATGCATCATTTACAAGTCAAGGTGGTGACATCATGCACACGAAGAAATTGGTTCGAGATTTTTTCTTCTTCTTCTCCGTTTCATTTCTTGGTTTGGTTCACGTCTGAAGTTTGTCTCTTTGTTTTGTCACTTTGCATGAAGAAAACAACACTTAGAAAAAGCAACTTGGGTCACAGTCACAAACTCGCAGTAGTATTTATTTACATGCATGTCGTAGTGTTAGAGAAGACTAATGCTATTCTCGAGAGATGTGGTGCTTTTTTCCAAACCAAAAGTTGCTTTGGTCGGTTTAACCAAATTCGGAATTTGTACAAGAAAGTGTTAATCGATTCACTTTTCATGGCTAGCTAGTTTCTCAGAAGAACACTCTTCCAAGATGATTTCTTTCTTCTTTCCTTCTCCTCAGTCAGTAACTCAAGAAGGTAAGGAAAAAGAAGAAGCAAAAGTTTATGCACCCAAGGGAAATCTGAATATCTGACGACTTTGTTAGGCCAGGCCTTTTCTTTACCAAAAGGCAGCCGTTTCTCAACAACCGCAGTAATCTCCTGCACAAAGCAAACGACGCACGCACGCACGCTCACCTTGGCTGGAGCACTCAAGGAAATCTCCAGGCTGGCCGTTGATGAGGAACACGTCGGAGACGTTGGGCGGCGCGCCGGTGATCATGGACTGCCTGAGAACGGCGATCGGGTCCCTCCTCCACCACTCCGCTGCGCATCCCATCACAAACAAAACTCACACGCATGATCGAATGATCGATCGACATCGACCGGTCGATCTCAAGAGAAAGAAGACGAGTGAGCGTGTGCGCGCGTGTGTACGTACCTAGGATGATGGGGAACTCCTTGTTGGGCTTGGGGAACGGGTAGGGGACGCCCCTCCTGGGGTGGATGATGAGGGCGCCATGCACGGTGGCGCGGAGCCACGAGCTGTGCGCGTGCCACCACAGCGTGCCCTCCTGCCCCTGGATGGTGAACCGGTACGTGTAGCTGCCGCCGGGACGGATCGGGCACTGCGTCACGAACTCCGGCCCGTCGGCCCACCCGTTCCGCAGCTGCCGGATACCGTGCCTGCTCGCCGTCGAACGCATCAATTCAGTACGTCTGTGAGCTCGAGGCATACCATGCATGCATGTTGAACATCCAAGAGTGCGAGCAGGCGAGCGTGTGCGTATGTGCCGTACCAGTGGAGGGTGACGTTGTATCTGGCCATGTTGACGGCCTTGATCGCCAGCGTGTCGCCGTCGTACACCTCGATCGTCGGCCCCGGGAACTGCCCGCTCACCGTGATGATCTTCTGCGTCTTGCACAGCCTCTTCACCAGCGTCTCCTGGACCTGCAACACCACCACCAGACATGTCGAATCAATCAACGGACCATACACAACACAGCGCGCATTCACAATCCAACCTCAGAAACTTCAACACTATCAATAAGGGGGAACAGAAAACATCAAGAGCGACACGCACCACGAACTCGTAGAAGCGCTCCTCCGCGAGCGCGCTCGAGAACAGAAGCAGAGCAGAGAAGCAGCAGAGGCTCATGAGACCTCTCATCGCCGCGGCTGTCTCCATTGCTCCTGCTCCAATGCTTGCTTAATTTCTTTGGAGTTCATGCCTCGATGAAAGGGCGTATATGTAGAGGCGGGAGCAAAGAGCTCGGGAGGGAGTAGTGAGTGCGGTAGTTTGAGGTTTGGAAGATTAGGTTTGGAAGATTAGGTTTCGGTCTGTGCGATCTGTTGCGGGTCCCTTCTGCTCCTTTCCTTTAAGGTGCTCCTTTCCTTTAAGGTGGCGGTAGCTCTAGTTTCGGTTCAAAATGCTGATGGACGGGTAGTTGTTACACCCACAGTGGCGTAGTCACGATTTAAAGTTGTGGGGGTCAAATATATAGTTTCTCAATATTTATGGAGTCAATACTAAAATGATATAGGGCCTGTTTGATATGGCTGCAGCTTATGATTTTTAACTGGGATTTTGAATTTTAGTTGTTTACGACAGAGATCGATTGCGATTTTTGGTTGATACGGATGTTGGGCTTTTAGCGTGTACTACAATTAACTTGTAGACCCCGTTTTGAGAAAATATTATGTTTGAAAGTTAGATACTATAGTAAAAATCAAAAACCGCTTTTAGAAACTGTTAAAGAACAGGCCCATAAACTTCTATTCAAATTCTTATAAGGCTGTTTTGTAACCCCGCAACTCATGTGTGACCCCGCCGGCCAATCTCTAGTGGATTCTTGTGCTCATTTCACCGTGCCCAATCCTTGTTCTGAAAAACTCTTCCTGCTCCTTAGTCCTTACAGGCTTATACGGATAATTTCCTTGGCTGGTGGTACAGTGACCGCATTAACTCGGTCAATCGAGAAGGTAGATCATGACACTGAAAAGTGATTCTTTCCTGCATTGGAAAAGCAGGTTTTATCTTTTTTTTAAAAAAAAGCCGATTTTTATCTCTGTCAGGATGCTAGTACTTTGGCTCAACTTTCATTTGAGACATGCACTAGTTAGTTAGCCTACTTGGCCTGTACTTTCAACCATGCAAAATTATAGATCGTGTAGTTCACATTATTATTATCGGAAAAGAAACATATATGCCAGTACAAAAATTAAAGAAACAACACATGTATCATAAAGAAGATTGGGATTGGAACTCTGAAAGAGACTGAAAAACAGAAAGCAAGAAAGTTCGCGCTTCAGTTACCAGTTCTCTTGAAAAATGCAACGCCTCAAGACTGCACAAATTTGCAAAGTACACTACTTTGAAAGTTTTGAAGTACAGAATCTCTTTAGAGCTTAAACCACACTGTAGGATTTAGCACCTAGTAGGTTGTTTGGCAAAGTGAAGTCAAATGGCCCCTTTTTCCCACTCCAACTGAACAATTCCTCAGCTTTCAGTGATTAGGTGGCCAGAGGCGACGCAGGTGCGATATGATTTGTTATGGTCGTTGAACATCTTACGTACTGCTTTCTCTCTGGTAACAATTAAGTAATCTTTGCCAGTTTCATCGCCGTACCGGAGAGGATCATGTATCAACAGTCGGCAGAGGAGGTCCATCTACCAGGTAATCGTATCAATGATATCTTTAGTCTTAAGGATTCAAACGTTAATTCTCACTGGTTACAATAAACAAACTGTAAATCGACTGGGTATTCTTTTGTGCTGGCTTGTAAGAAATGTTGCTTTGTCAAAACGCATAGTAGGATTGACGCAGGCAATTCTGCATTTTTTTTGCAGACTCATGTATAGTACTGTTGAGTTTAATTCTTGTTCAAATAAATCAGTCCTACAAGTCAGGTAGAACAGTAGGATCATTCATCGTTAAACGTGCGTTTGCAATGTCATTTGATGGGACCAGCAGCAAGGTCTCTCCTTTCTCATGCCATTTTGCTGGAAAGGATTCGGCCGTACAAGCTGGGCCGCACTTCGCCAGTTTCCGGATGGCAAGAGATGGTAATTGGAGAGGACTAGTTTGCACAAGGCAGTGCGATACATCCTATGGACTGTGTGGAACACAGAAATTTCATAGAAATTTTGTACGAATTTTATATAAAATATTTTAATTCCTGTAGAATAAAGAAAAAATCTCATGCTCCAAACGAGGCCTAAATTTCATGAGGTTATTATCATCATCTATTTGGGTAGATGCAATGCAATTGCAATATCTCGGGGGAATTTTCTGATTTGGAAGCTTTAGATGAATTCAAACGGCTTGTTCTACACTTCAACTTCAGTTAGGCTGTTTGTATACTAAGCCCAATTGATAAAACAGCACGATTCTGTCTCCATGACCAGGTTATATTGAAGCATTGAACATGTAGAGCCCTGCACAGCTCAAGTTGACTAGTTCTAGTATTTGAGACAGAATCACAGAACTGAGCAAATACCAAACATGCAGGCAAAATTCAGACCTAGTCCAATTCCAAACTGACAAGTGACAACGATGGTATGCTTGGGGTGTAACTCACGTTACCGAGTAATTAGAGAGGGGTTAGCACCGTTTTGCTACTTACCAAACCCGGTGGGAGCTTCAAGTTGGACGGGAAAACGGTCCAGGAGATCGGCAACAAGGTTAACACATCACTGACCAGATCAATAAGAAAGCTACAGAGGAAAGTAACAGAAGTGGTGACAAAATACAATCTGCCATAAGCCCGTCAAAGAATACTATCTGCCGTAAGCTTTGTTGTATTTTGTTATTCGAATCTGGTCAGATTCGATTACTTGAAGAATCAGATTAGGTTTCAATCAAAAAATATATTCCAACTAGTACGACTGATCTGATACGCGAACAAGTTAGAAGTTATGATTGTGATCATCTTCGTATTTGTGATGGATGCAGTACCGACTTGCATCATCATGGTGTTTAAAGGTGTTTGTGCCAACTGGAGTTAGACATCGCTATTCGATATGCTTCCGACTACAACTCTCCATTGTCATTTTCTGAGACTCTGTTCTATCTCTGAGTGGGGTGTCGTTCCCATCTCCGAGTAGGTTACTGTTCCAATTTTCGAGTAGGTCTATGTTTCCACTGTCGACTAGGACTCTGTTGCTTCCTCGTCTGGAACCCATATTCTTAAGACTATTTATACTCCCTATAAGCCTTGTTGTGGTTACAAACTAAGCAGTAAGTAGTGGAGAGGCTACAGGGAGGCCACGGAAGGATTGTCTGGAGCCTAAGATACTGTGAAAAAGGTATGAAAGATACTTCCATAGAATATATGTGTCTTCTGTAAAAATGAGCTGTCCTCCCCCTCATGGTGCGCAGAGGCATATGTTTATATCCATGAGGAGGTTAATTATATAAATGACTCTGTCTAGGTCTATACTTACAAGGGTAAATATGCCATTTTTCGGTTTAGAATTACATGAATACCCCTATTTGGGTTTATATGTACAAGGTTAAACATGACATTTTCCTAGCCTACAGCTCCTGCCAGGCCGACCGAATGGTCTACTAGCACAATAGGCCAACTAGGTCAAGGTGGGGGGCCACTCTGGCCTCTCATGGTTAAGGAGCATCGCTTTCTATGGGCTGAGATTATGCCTAGTGTTCCTTGGCCCCCTCCGTCTCTTCGGCTCATTGAAAAGTCATCGCTTTGAACTCCTGTCGAAATGGTGCCGACCACATCGATGTGCGTGACCCTCGAGACCAGGTCAAGTATGGTGACAGTTGTCGGGCCGCACATGGCTATGGTTGGTTTCTCGATTATGCGAGATGAGCCGTCATGCCAGTCAAAGCACGATGCACGTCTCCTTGATTCTTGCGCCCACTTCTTGGGCATTAAATGGTGCTGCCGCGTCTACTTAAGCTTGTGGCTGATGCCATTTTTGGCTATTTGCTTCTCACTTTCCTTCTCATGTTCCTTTTGTTGCTCGCAACTGCTTTGGTCGCTGTTGTTTCTTTCTCGCTGTCTCCCTGTTGTTCGCCCTCTCGTCATTGTGTGCTTATTTGCTGGGATGGTCCGTGCAAGTAATCGCAGTGGCTGCAATGGGGCATCGGCTCTGTCGAGCAACCAGGCTTGTGGGGGCGAACGCTCGAAGGTGGACATCAGCAAGTGATGGAAGGCGTCGGGGAAGTTCGACACTGCATTCGTGAACACCTAGGCCCATTGATCGCAACAAAAGAGCTACTGGAGTCGCTCGTGCGTGATGGCAAGATTGCATCCCGTAAGGCTATGTGTCTCCTTGCCAGTGAGGAGATCGAGCCACAGTGCAAGAGGGTGAGACACTGGTGTTCGCCACCTACTTCAGCGCCGTCTTCTGTATTCCTACTGCAAGGTTCGTTGGCGACCTTCTACGGCTGTATGAACTGGAGCTCCAGCAGTTGACACCGAACACCGTCGTGCACCTCACCAATTTATGCCTGGGTGGCCCATTCGAAGGATACCCTTCCTAGTGCGCTAGTCTTCGCGTCCCTACCCGACACGCGCTACCAACTAAGTGCCTTGGGAACAGTCAATACTCCAACATTTGTAGTGTTAGTATGCAGCTCCATGCCACTACATCGAAGGACTTCCCTTCGAACTCAACGCAGACAAAGTGGGAGTCGCATTGGATGGAGCGGTGGTTCTACCACAAGATTGAACACAATAGCAGCCTCTACTTCACTGGCTGCATCATGGATTTTGTCCCGTTGCCCTATGTGGTGCTCGACCAAGATAATAAGATGCGACTCCAAAGGCTCCTCGCGGTCACCCTCCAGCTGAACATGCGCGATTGTGCCAAAAATGTTGTGCATGCTCCATGTGTCCCTGCTGGCTTATTGATGGGAGTTGCGGATAGGCCTTGCTTGGATGGACAGTGCCTTCGCTGATGATGCTGGCAAAGCCTACGGGTCCTAGTAATTGTTATATGCCTAGCAACGTCATTGATACGTGTTGTCCTTCCTCCGGCTAAACACGAGTGTTCACAGTGTTGTCGCTGGCAGGGCCAGAGCATGCCGCGTGCATGTTTCTAGGGTCGTACATTCCTAAGGAGCACAACCTTTTGAGCCTTGGCAACCTCGGGCGGTTCGCACATCAACCGTGTGTGTGAAGCCCTGAGTATTACCGTGCCTAAGCGATGTGTGCCTGCTCCTAGTGGTGGTTGCAGGCGTGGTACAAGTTGCTAGGATAGCGAAGATGCCCCCAACCGCGAAGACCTTGGCAAGCGGCGGGGCTCGGCTCTGGCTATCACGGACGTGCCTCTTTCTTCGGCTCATCCTGGCTCTGTGGGGTCAAAGACTAGCCTGGATGAATTCAGTGGGCTTGGTAGCTCCAAGGCAGAGGAGGGGATGAGAGCAAGTAGGCTGGGGATGGGGATTACAATAGTGAAGAGGACAACATGGATGGTACCGGTGGTGAGGACGACGACATGTGCATTATCGATGCGTCAGACTCCACCGTGGTAGAGGGGGATAGGGCGTTCCTCAAGGCAGAGCATCTCATGGATGTGGGTGAGGGCTAGCCCTCTGGCAAGCCTAGTCCATAGGGCCCTGTTGTGGCCGAAGGCATGGGGCCCTCGCTGACCATGCTAATAGCCTCGTTGCCCCGGTGTCACCTATTTTGATAACCTTGCATGGTCATTCGGTGAAGCGCGCGTGCGTGAGCTCCGTAGTGGCAGATCTGGAGATGGGGTTTCGCGTTGCTACAGGGGTGCTCGATGATGATTCGAGTTCAGAGGCTAGCACGCCACCACCCCCTCCGACTACTCCTATGCCCCCTCCGATGATGACGCCTCCCAGGGAGAGTCTTGCTCGGGACGCAGGGGGTGCATCCATGGCTAGCGTCAGCTGGCACATTACAGGTACAAGCTCTTTCTATTCCCATGCTTCATGTAGCTATCCTTGCTATGCTCCCTCATGCTATCACCCTCGTTAGCAGCTCCCCCTTTGCCGGTGGTAGGGCATTGACTACCTGGCAAAGATCTGGATCACAGACTCAAAGCGAGCCTCGACGTGGAGGGCAATTTTTGTATCAAGATGGTGGAGGTGATTGGCATGGAGGTGGTTTCATGCAACGGTTGGGCTGAAGGCCTTGGAGCAGAGCATAGGAGACTCTCCTTGGGCGATTTTGTCCCCCGCTCGAAAGTGCTCCGCTCTATGTGCACCATAGTGGATTGCCTGGATGTTGGCCTTTGACCAGAGCATGCTGCTATCTTGTGGTGTGGAGCTTCTTTTTTGGGGCGCTAGAGGCTAGGGAAGCGAGGGTATGTCTTATCTCCCTATGCGAAGCTCCTCACTCTTCTTTCTTCTCTTCTTTTTATGAGTGCTAGGCGCTACGTTTTGCTGACGATTGCCATGGTGCGAGTGCCACAAACGGTGATGCTTCGGGAGGAATCGGGCCTACAGAGCAGCTGGTCGCATCCTGGGACGAGGCCAACACGCTTGGCAACATCGAAGCAGATGCTCAAGCCGTACTTGCCATGGCCCGCCAATCTAGGGAGGAGACAATAGCCCTCGCTATCAAGCACAAGGGCCATATCCGCTTCCTTGAGGCAAAGGGTGCGAAGGCATTGGCCGTTGCGAAGGTTGCTGCCGCTGAAGCGAACTCCCGCGCAGCGAAGGAGAGGAGGAACTTTCTATGGCAGGTAGCCATTCTCGAGGAGGAGAAGAACCTCCTGTAGTCTGAGCTCACGGAGAGTCATCATGTCCTTGATAAGTGCACCATGGTGGCATGGGAGGCTATGTAGAGTTTGGAAGCAACACTCACAGATCTTGCAGTCAAAGTCCCACCGCATTCGCATAGACCAGAGGGCCTTTGGGGGAGCATACAACACATACACAATGCGTCGGCACTTTCTTTGAGGGCAGCTCAACCTTACGGGGACTACTCTTAGGTCACCACACAGCTACTCCTGAGCTTGCTACATATTCGGGGGTGTTTGCACGTGGGTTAGGTAGCGGACCTAGCTCTGGACTTGCCCGGAAGTTCCACCAAGTTGAAGGTGATTTACGCGATGTGGCATTCGGTTCATGCATTCCGCAAGCATCTTTAGGGATACTTTGGGTTAAGCTGATGTGAAAGTGTCTCTACGGCACACCCTCAGCACGTCTATGGATTTGGGGGGTTGGCTCAGGGAAGTATCGCGCCGATATTCTAGCACGAGCACTGCGGAACCCGCCTGGTAGGTATAAGGCCACCTTGTTTCCTTGCGTAGTTTGGTCCATAGTTTTAGGTCATGGTGGGGTTATGCATGGGGCTCTCCCCTTTCGACCCCTCTACACGTTTATGCTATTGTAATATCAGGCACGTTGTCTGATGCCTATATTGGTGGACTACTTTTTCTTTTTTGGTGAGTGTATGCACCCTTCAATTAGTTCATCTGCTTGCTTGGCTTGGTGATTTCGGTTACTATGTCTTCATTGGACAGTACTTTGCGAAGATTGCCTTTCTATTATGGAGCACCTTCTTCAAAGAGGGCTTCTCCACTGGCACTGGGTGGAAGACTACATGTGCTTCTAGGTGGGCTTTGAGCGTCGCCCACGTGCTTGCCCGGATTCTCATATAAACATCGAGAGTGATGAGGACGAGTGACTCTGCGCCTTGCTTATTTTAGCGAAACGGGTCCGTTTGGATCAAGGAAGTGTATATGTATGACCTATGCCATTTTTGTGAATGCATTAGAATTGTTGTCTTTTGTGCCCCGTCCCTCCATATGAGCATTGGTGTAGTCGCTGGTAGGATGAATGTGGTCGTGCTCCATCCCCCACCCTTCGAACTAGCATCGACGAAGTTAGCGGTAGGACCTGGTGAGGTTCGCTCATGCTCTGTCCCCCACCCTTCGGACTAGCATCGACGAAGTTGATGGTTAGGACACGGAGAAGTTGGTATGCGCTCCGTCCTCCACCCTTCGGATTGGCATCGATGAAGTCAATAGTTAGGATGCGAAGAGGTTGGTGCACGCTTTGTCCCCCACCCTTCAGACTAGTGTCGAGGAAGTCGGTGGTAGGACGCGAAGAGGTTTGCCCAGCCCTGTCCCTCACCCTTCGAACTAGGGTCGACGAAGTCGACGGTTAGGATGCGAAGAGGTTCGTGCACGCTCCGTCCCCCACCCTTCGAACTAGCATCAACAAAGTTGGTGGTTAGGATGTGGAGAGGTCCATGCGTGCTCTGTCCCCCACACTTCAGACTATCGTTGATGAAGTCAGCAGTTAGGACGCAGAGAGGTTGGCACGTGCTCCTCTCGTACCCTTCAGACTAGGGTTGACGAAGTCAGCGGTAAAATGTGAAGAGGTTTGCGTCGCTCCATCCCCCATTCTTCGAACTAGCGTCAATGAAGTCAGTGGTAGGACACAGAGTGGTTTGTGCACGCTCCGTCCCCCACCCTTTGGAGTAGGGTCGACGAAGAGGTTCACGCGTTCTCACACCCTTCTCTTGTTTATATGTCACGTTCTATTTATACTCCATATAGTTGGTTGGGACGCGCGAGGGTCATGACCCCTCTTTGTACTCCACAAAGTGGCATGGAGCTCGAGGGCTCCGCACTCTATTTATACTCTGTAGAGTTTGTGCGTCACTCAGGGGCTCCACGCTCTACTTATACTGCACAGAGTTGGCACAGAGCCCAGGAGTCCCATGCTCTATTTATACTCCATAGAGTTGGTGCAGAGCCCAGGGCCCTGTGCTCTATTTATACTCTGTAGAGTTGGCACGGGGCCCACCAACCCTACACTTTATTTATACTCTATAGAGTTGGTACAGAGCCCAAGAGCTCCACGCTCTATTTATACTCCATAGAGTTGGCTAAGACGTACGAGGGTCCTGGCTCTAATTTATACTTTGCAGAGTTGGTGCGGAGCCCAGGGGCGCCGTGATCTATTTATACTCCATAGAGTTGGCGTGGAGCCAAGGGGCTCTGCACTCTATTTATAATCCGTAGAGTTGGTGCGGAGCTCAGGGGCTCTGCACTCTATTTATACTCCGTAGAGTTGGTGCGGAGCTCAGGGGCTACGGGGAGGTCACAGAAGGATTGCCTAGAGCCTAAAATGTTGTGGAAAAGGTGGAGATACTTGTATAGAATATATATGTCTTCTGTAAAAATGAGTCGTCTTCCCCCTTATGGTTCACAGAGACATATGTTTATATCCATGATGAGGTTAATTACATAAATGACCCTGTCTGGGTCTATACTTACAGAGGTAAACATACTATTTCTCTAGCTTAGAGTTACATGAATACCCCTATCTGGGTCTACACGTATAAGGATAAACATAGCATTTTCCTAGGTTACAGCTCCTGCCAGGCCGGTCGAATGGCCTACTAGCACAATGGGCTAACTGGGCCAAGGTGGGGCCACTCCCCCAACAAGCCTCATGATAGATAACGCATATAGCATAAGTTATATATATATATATATATATATATATATATATATACACACACACACACACACACACGTTGAGAGTGTTTTATAATTTCTCTATACAGTGATTTCGTTAATTGTGCATCCGTGGTTTTTTCCCGCAAGAATTTTTTTACATTAAATCTTTGTTTGGTGTTCCTAAGTATTTCTTATTGTTTCATATTTTGCTGTGCTTTCTATAACAAGCTTAAAATTTACAGATTATCGAACACATTTTGCCATGTCTTCCTCTGTAACGTCCTCATTTGCAATTCAAATGGGGTAGATGATAAGCAATTTAGGTAGCAAGTGATTTGAGCGTTCGCATTTGCATGTTGTGCGCTCAGATTTGCACATGTCAGCTAATCCTTTGCACAGATAACAACAAAGTTTGTTGCATTTGTTGCATCATGCATTTTTTCTGATCCTACAATGGATAAGATATCAGTATACCTTAGTTCTTCTTTCATGATTGGAAAACAATTGATTAGAAAAAAGGCATTAGAAATTAAACATATATAGCTCTGAAAAGGCAAAAAGGAATGGAATGCATTTCGGAGTTCAGACAAGAACTGAAGAACTAAAGGTTCATTTGAAACTTAATTAGAAGCCAGCACCTCCAAATCATCTTCTGATAACTAGGAGTGCTTCTGGCAGATATAAAAGAATTCAGGAATCAAAGAATGACACGAGCACCAAAATTCTCCTACCCCCTAGAAACTGTAAATACAGACCGAAAAATAGACTCTGAAGTCTACTTATTAAGAGGCTGAAGTAACTAAGGGCTGAAACTTCCTGTCTGCAAGAGGCTGACTACTCTGTAGTAGTAGATTTCGTCTCGTCGGTGACAGTAGTGGCAGTCACGGTGGTATGGCTCGGCTCGCCGGTGAAGGACGAGGCGGAGGAGACTGCAATTGAGGGCTTGATCTGCTCGAGCTGCCGCAGTACCTGCTGCGCCTCAGGCCGCGCCGACGGCGAGGTATCGACGCAATGCAATGCCAGTTTCAGCGTCTTCACCAGCTCCTCGCCGGTCTCCTCGCCGGCGGCCGCGTCCTTCATGAGCTCGAGGTCGAACACCTCGTTGGTCCACTCCTCCTCGACGACCGAGGCCACCCACTGTGGCAGGTCGAGCCCGTTGGTGGTGTCCCCAGGCGACTTGCCGGTGAGGAGCTCGAGCATGACCACGCCGAGGCTGTAGATGTCGGTCTTGGTGTTGGCCTTCTTCAGCTTGGAGAGCTCGGGCGCGCGGTAGCCGAGCGCGCCCGCCGCGGCGATCACGTTGGAGTTGGCCGCCGCGCTCATGAGGCGCGACAGGCCGCAGTCAGCGATCTTGGCGTTGTTGCCCTCTTCCAGGAGGATGTTGCTGCTCGTCAGGTTGCCGTGCACCATGTTCGCGTCGGCGTGCAGGTAGTGCAGCCCCCGCGCCACGCCCATTGTGATGTTCACCCTCGTCGGCCAGCTCACCGGGTTGTCTGGCGCGCGAGCTGCAGTACAAGAGCAACATCCATTGCAGAGTTGTGGTAAGAGCAAAGAAGCAACTTAAAGCAATAAAAAATCTGTGAGCATTGCGGTACTGAGCAAGCGTGGTTACCATGGAGGAAAGAGGCGAGGCTGCCTTTGGGCATGAAGTCGAACACGAGGAGCTTCTCGCCCTTCGGCCCCAGGTAGTAGGCCCTGAGGGCGAGGAGGTTGGGGTGCCGGAGCTTGCCGAGCGCGTTCACCTCCGTCTCGAATTCCTTCTGGTTCTTAGCGATCTTCTCCCGGAGCCGCTTCACCGCGACGTAGCTGCTGTCCTCCATGGTCGCCTTGTACACCGTCCCGTACGTGCTCTTGCCCAGGATCTCCGCGGTCGCGCACAGCAGGTCGTCCGCCGTGAACGAGAGCGGCCCGTCGAAGTGGACCAGCTTGCCGCCGCCGTCCCCGCCGGCGTCTTTGCCCGAGGCGGCGCCGGCGCCGGGCTTCCCGGCCTCCTTGGCTGTTGCGTCCTTGGCGCCCTTCTTGGGAGACGCGCTGTCCTTCTTGTCCTTCCTCCAGAAGATGAGGACGCAGCAGAAAAGGAGCAAGAAGAGAAAGCAGATGCCCCCGACTGCAAAGATGAGCTCCCTTTTGTTGAGCTTCCGCGTCGGCCGCTGCGACAGAGGCGGCGGAGGAGACGGCAAGGTCACCGGAGAGGAAGCGGAAGTGCAAATGGCGGATCCATTGAACCCACAGAGCTGAATGTTCCCTACGAACGAGCTGGAATTGAACTTGTTGGAAAGAGCCACAGGCACAGGCCCTGAGAGGTTGTTGTAGGACACATTGAAAGAGCTAAGATTGGCAAGGCTGCTCAACGACTCTGGAATCCCTCCGGTGAGGTTGTTCTCCGACACGTCGAGCGACGACAGTGCCGAGAGGTTCCCGACCGTCGCCGGAATCTCCCCGTCGAGGACATTTCTCCTCAGGGACAGCTTGGTCAGGTTCTTGAGCCCATCAATGGCATCGGGTATGTGGCCTCCAATGTCATTGCCATCGAGGTTGAGCTCTACTAATGAGGTGAGGTTGCAGAGTGAGACAGGGAGGCTACCACCTAACAGATTGTCAGAAAGGTCCAGCCTTTGGAGCCTTGAGAGGCTCCCAATTCCATCAGGGATGCTTCCACTGATCAAATTGTTGCTCAGAGAAAGATCATGGAGCATCCTGAGATTGCCAATGGTGGATGGCACCTCGCCGCTGAGATTGTTATTGTGGAGGCGAAGTGATTCGAGGAAAGGGAGAGAAGTGAGGCTGCTCGGCACAGCACCAGAGAGGTTGTTGTACGCAAGGTTGAGCCTGTAGAGCCTAGTGGCGTTGGCGAGAGCGGAAGGGATAACCCCGGAGAGGAAGTTGCCGCTGAGGTCGAGCGTCTGCAGGAGCGCGCAGCCGCCGAGCCCTGGCGGCACGGCGCCGGCGAAGCGGTTGTTGAAGAGGTAGACGCCGCGGAGGTCGCGGAGGAAGCCGAGGGAGGCCGGCACCTGCCCCCCGAGCGCGTTGTCGTGGAGGCTGAGCTTGCGCAGTGACGTGAGCTGGCCGATCTTGTCGGAGAGCACGCCGGCGAGGCCCTTGAACGGTAGCTGGATGGCGATGACCTTGCCGCGCACGCACTTGACGCCCGCCCAGGCACCCGAGCACGCGCCCAGGCCCGTGCCGTTCCACCCGCGCAGGAGGCCGCGCGGGTCCACCAGCGCCTGCCGGATCGCCTGCAGCCCCTGCAGGTCCGCCTGCGCGACCACCACGCCGTCCTGCCCGCGCGCCGGCACCGCCGCCTCCTGCAGCAGCAGGAGCAGCAGCAGTGACAGCACACGGAAACCTCTCGATCGAGCATTGCATTGGATGCGTACTACATCCATGGCTACTAGCCTACTAACAACTAGCTACCGCTAGCTCTAGGATCTATCAAATCTAAACCCAATGCAATCAATCCGTCCTCCTACCTAGCTACCTAGGCGCTCTTTTCTCGAGTTCTTGGTTTCTGCAAGGGGAAAGCAATAGTACCGCCCTCTATATAAGCGGGTACTGGTCAGAAGAGAGGAAAGGAGGGAATAATTAAGCTAACGAATTCAATCCAGATGCGCTAACTAACGGCTAGCTTGCCCCCTGCCGCAGAGACCGAAGCTTATGGCTGGGCTCCTCGACTGGTTAAAAAATAGTGATTTATGGCTGAAATTGTACTGTAGATGGCTGAAATTATACTGTATTTGAAGATAGTTTATTTAGCATAATTAAATTTAAAAAAATAAAAAATATATGAGCTCATCACAGACAACACAAACGGATATAAAAAAATCAACAAAAAACTTAAATAATCAAAAGTTAAAAAAGACAAAATTTATAAATAATAAAAAAATAAATAAAAAAAATCAGAAACTCGAACTGAAACCAGCGGCCGTAAAACTGCGGTAGCCCAGTCCAGCACTGCGGTGGGTGAGCCTGGCAGCGTGGACCCCGCGCGCCAGGCTCAGGCCGGAAAGAATCAAATCGTTATCCCATTCAGTGCGAGGGCACGAGGAGTTAAGCCCCCGGATGCTAGCTGCAGGCTGCACCCTGTCCTGCGCCGCGCTGCCCCCACCCAACGCCAACGGCTACCTCCCCGGCAGGGGGGCCCGCCGGGCAGCGGCTATCTCCCGGGCAGCGAGCACGTGCGCTGGAGTTTTTTTACTCCCATGCTTGCAGTGAAAGCAGCGAGTGAAACAGTAGAGAAGTGGGGGGGAGAGAGAGAGAGAGAGATTTGGGAAGGGCAGACAACAAGAGGAGCAAAGCGCATGGAAAAGGACAGCTCGAGCTGTCGGCCGTCGTGCCGCTGGACGTGGATCCCCACGGCCGGCGGTTGACGCGCCGAGGGGGCTGCGCGGCACGGCCGGAGGAGCATCATTTCGTACCGGAAAAGGCTGTGAGATTTTGCCGGATAGCCCTGCCTGCGCTTTGTCAATGGCTGCTGCCTGGTACCAGCGACTCGATCAGTCTAGCAGGTGCACAGATACATATGGTATCATGTACCTGAGGAATGTGCACAGCGCAGGCCATGGTGTAATGGGCTTCGTGTCCCGGCGTCCGTCAGACAGTCCATGCCCATCCTTCCATTCTACTGTGTACTTTTGACCCTGCCGGCCTCTTAAATAGGCTTGGCAACGGCCAGTAGACCAGTAGGTGCTGATACCTATGCAACGGACGGACTTCGTAAGTATGGGATGGAAAGGGCGATCGGAAGCGGCAGCTCACTGCAGAGGGTGTGGCTCCTGAAGAAACGGAGGGGATCGGAAAGGGAGAGGAATGATAGGACATAAGTCACATCGTCCAATGCAACGCACCAGGACGGAACTTGTTGAGGCCTGTTTGGCAACAGCTGTGGTTTATAACTTTTGGTTGAAATTTTTAAATTTTAGCTGTTTACGATACAGATTACAGAGAGATACTTACTTACAATTTTGGATAGTACATATGTTGGGCTTTTAACGTGTATATCGTTTAACGTCTTGAGAAAATACTCCGTTTGAAAGTTAGATATTATAACAAAAGTCAAAAACCGCTAGCTTCGGATGAAAAAACAGGCCCTGAGATTCTAGGATGTCAGTCACCATCTGTACTCTGAAATGGGCCAAATGGCCATGGCCGTGAGCCTCTTCCTGGTAAATGGCCGCGAGCCACTTCCTGGTTATCACCGTAATCTTATCAGTCCAACACAAGGATGCTTGGCAAACACTAAGGATCAAAGCATAGATTAACAAACATGATTGACCAACTGGGAAAAATTGGTGATCCACCCAGTCCTTGAATAAGAAACTAATAAGAACTGCATTTACAGATGCTCTGATCTACCAAAAGAGCCAAGAGAACGGAGGTTTGTCTACAATGCAGAGAGCAGCCACTAGCTGAGAAAGTGAGCATTACAGATCTTTGATGGCATAATCAGGAAGACCTCAAGCATGAAGGTGTGGATGTACATCGATCAAAATTTCAATTCCTCATCTACATCTGACAAGCTATCTGGTGGATCATATACAATCATATCGGGGAAAAGTTCCAGAAAATCCTGTTTTATCTTCTCCCTCAGCTCAGGGTATGGAATCAGGCCCTTCAAGATAACCCGAAACGGCAAGGAGAGGGGTGGGTCTGGAGAGCTCCTCATGTCTTCGTAAAACTCCATTGCCAGATCAATCAAACCAGCATCGCAGAAGGCTCTCACAATGTCACCGTAAGTGTGCTGATCAAATAGCACATCTTCAGACTTCAGATCTGCCCAAACCTGCTTTAACTCGCCAATCTTCTTGTTCCTAGCTAGCATATATAGCATGTCTCGGTAGAAGTACATATCGGGTCGGTACCAAATTTCTTTCCGCACAACACCATATATCTGTGACAACACATAAATGCTTAATCTTACAGAAGCCGTTATCTTCTTGAAAATATTACACTATTCCACTGAATGCTACATTCCAGGTTCAAGGAATTTTGGAAACATCCAGTTATCCAAGGCAATAACAACATAATAAACGTGTGCCTGAGAACGGCACACTGCACAATTATAACAGCTTACCACATCCCCAAAAATTAACTTAAAGGAACTAAATATCCCTAAGATTCAGGAATCAGAATATGAATGATAACAGAAAAGATCTATCACCAGGGTGTTAAAGGTGCATTTTCAACTTCTATCAGCAAGACTGAGCACCACTGTGCATTAGCTTTTCAGTAAAAAAAAAATTCAAACTTATTCAAGTGTAAAATCACATCAAACTTCCTAGTCCGAGATACAAATTCTGGAAGAAAACTATTTTGCCAAAATAAACCGCCACATACTTGAGTAACCAAAGAATGTGAATATATCACCAGGAATGATGGGACTACAAAAGTATGAAATCACTTCAAAGTTAAAACCCCAGCAATCAGAGTTTGAGGTGACAGAGCCCAACATAATCAATTCAAAGGAATGCTTTAAACACCTCAATTATGTTATACAAGCAATTTAACATAACAAAGTCACTTCAAATGCCCATTAGAAGATGCAACTAAGCTAAGAAAAGCTTTCCATGCAGTGACCTGGGAAGTCATCACATGAAGATATTACTAAGGGCCTGTTTGGGACTGCTCTGCTCCACCAACTCCACCATGGAGCAGCTCCACTGTGGAGTTCCTGGAGCAGGTGGTTCTGTTTGGCACGCAGCTAGCTCCAGCTCCAAGAATGTGAGGTTTCCCTGAGAAAGGTCCAATGTGCCCCTGAATGATGTTTGGTGTATGTTTTGATGTCTGCGGAGCATATGTAACTGAATTTTTTTTTGTTGCCAATTGAAATATGATGTAAAATATTATAATCGCAATTAATTTATTCAAGAAAACCAAAAAACAAATATTATAATAGCGGTTGCCAACTCATCACGGAATGCATCAAAAACTCCATTCTCAAGTCAATACAAGCAATTTTACATACAACTCACTTTAACAAGTAACAAACCTTGTAACAGAAAATAATTTATGCACATCACTGATACATCCAGGCTATGACTTCAATTTTTCACAAGTTTTTTTTATTTACACCAAGCACAAATAGCAGACAGGTTATGGTACTTTTGATCACCCACAATCTGATATAAAGAACAATGATGATACCGCTAGCAATGTTTGGCTTGACCTCCTTTTCAGGCATCTGATCAAATAACCCCTGTGCCTCATCAAGCCTATCAACCTTCACCAAGCCACCTATAACTTTGTTAAATGCATTGGCATTGGGCCTCAGGCCAGCATCAAACATCTTATTGAAGTAATCAACAGCATCATCCACCCTACCCACCTTGAAGCAGGACTCAATGAGCAAGACATAAGTGTACTCATCAGGGTTAACACCAAGCTCGCCCATCTCCTTGTACAGTCCTTCCGCCTCCCCAACAAGCTTGTTCTTCCCCAGCCAGTCAATCAGACTATTATACGAGAGTGCATCCGGCGCACACCTCTTCTCACCCATTTTTCCAAATACCTCGATCGCATCCTGGAACTTTTCAGCACGGCAGTACGCATCCACCATCACATTAAAACTCCCCAGATTAACAGCAATCCTCCTGGGCGGGTCATGCTCCCTGCACATTCTATCGAACAGCTGGAGTGCGTCATCCAGCCTCCCGTTCCTCCCAAGCGCATCGAGCACCATGTTGTAACTCACCGCACCAAACCTCACCTTTGATCCCTCCCCAAGCACCTCTGCGTAGCAATCCATGGCCTCGTCGCAATAGGCCTGGAGAAGGAGGTTGTGCGTGGCGACGGTGGGCGCGACGGAAGCCTGGGTGACGAAGCGATGGAGCGAGAGGAGGTCGGCGTAGCGCGCCTGGCGGAGGAGCGCGGCGAGGACGGCGTTGCAAGTGAAGACGGTGGGGCGGCAGTTGGAGTAGATGGAGTGGCGGGTGAGGAGCGCGGCCTCGTCGAGGTCGTTCTCGCGGACGAGCGCGAGGATGCGGCGGTGGAGGTCGAGGCGCTTACCGAAGAGGACGGAGGCGGGCTCGGGGAGCTTGGGGGCGTTGGGGTTGGAGCCGGGGCGGGGCCCGCCGGGGACGCGCTGGGGTGTCGGGCCGCAGGAGTTGGGGGGCTCCACGCGGAGGCAGCGCTTGCGAAGGCGGCGCTCGGCGGTGGCGTCCATGGGGGCCTGCGGGCGGTCAGTGGGGGTGGCGAGGCAGAGGAAGCGGATGGGGAGGCGAAGGGGAAAGGGGAGGAAGTGGGAAAGAAGGGGCTTGGAGAGCGCCATGGCAGCGACGGAGCACAACGGGCACGGGGAGCCGGGAGGATGGGGGCAGGGAGAGCTCTGGCTGCTGTGGGAGCGTGCGGGAGGAGGAGATCCCGGCGCGGAGGAGGAGGAGGGAGAGAGGCGCCGGGGGCTTGCGGTGGCGGCGGAAGAGGAGCGGCGCGGGTGGGTGGGGAGGAGAGGAGTCGCGCGGGTGGGTGTGGAGGAGAAGGAAAAGAAATCGAATCGGTATGGAGGAGAGGAACTGTGTAATGGCAGTGGTGGGTAATTTTCCTCCAACTCTATGAGGAGATACAAAACTTCAGTTCCTGGAGTACCTCTTGAGGAGCTCCAGAAAAAACGTGGAGTAGGCCTTCAACTCCACCTTTTTCTTGGAGCAGAGTTCTTGGAGTTGGACCCGTTTGGCTAGACAAGTTTGGAGAAGAGTTGAAAAAGCTGGAGCGGAGCAGTCCCAAACAGGCCCTAAGGGCCTGTTTGGGACTGTTCTGCTCCAGGTTTTTCAACTCTGCTCCCAGTTTGTCTAGCCAAACATATCCAGCTCCAAAAACTCTGCTCCAAAAAAAAGGGAGTTGAGGGCCAACTCCACGTTTTTTGTGGAGCTCCTCAAGGGGTACTCCAGAAACTAGAGATTCATACCTTCTCATGGAGTTGAAGAAAAATTACCCACCTATGCCATTGATTACACAAACATACCCCTTCGTTTTTTTTCTTTCTTTCTTCTGCTCCGCACGGCGCGTCTTCCTCGTCCTCAATAGCCACCGGTCGCACCTCTCCCCACTTCCACTCCACCGAGACCGCTCGCCTTCTCCGTCCGCTGCTCTCCCTCTACATCTTCTCCAGCGGCCACCTCTCCACGCCTCCCTTCACCGGCCGCCCCCTCTTCTCTCCATTTCCTAGCGCCGCCCCCTTTCTCTCACCGAGCCACCGCCGCCTCACCCCACATCTCGTGCGCCGTCTCCCCCTTCCCCCTTCTTCTCCTACTCCGGCGCCGCCACTCCTCTCTCTTCCTTCTCCACCCGACGCAGCTCCTTCTCCGGCCACCTACGCCCCCGTTTCTCCCTCTCCTCCTCCAGATCCACCGCGCCGCCATTTCCTCCTCCACCGACCGCCCTTCCTCTCCTACTCCGGTGCGCCACCGCGTCCTCCACCGAATCGCCGCCTCTTTCTTCTCCTCCGGCGCCGTGCCTCCTTCCGCTGCTCTCCCTCCACTCCGACCACCACATCACCGCGCCACCTCTCCCCAGCCGCTACTCCATTAGCGCCGCCAACCCCTTCTCCCTTCTACTTCCTCCGGCCGCTGCCCTCATCTGCGCCACCAGCCCGAGCTCCCTCCACCGCTCTCGGCCGCATCCCTCTGCGCCACCAATAGATATTAGAAGTTTTATCTATGCTATGTCTTCAATTGTGCAACGAAATTGTCAATTTTGTTCATGTGTGACTATTAAGAAGTTTTGAAGGCAACACATGTTAGTATATATGCCTAGTAACTTACCAACTGTGGTTCTTTTCCAGCCATGGGATGCAAAAGCACAAGTTATTTGTCAGCTTGTTAGTTCATTTGGGAGAAAATCATATATGTTTGTGGTTATTCTACTAAGAGAAGTGCTATTTGATATACTAAACCATGAGATGTTTCACTTTTTTGACATTTTAGGTAAAGAAGCTGTTAGATTAACGTCTGTCGTTAGAATGCAATTAATTTATCTTGTATATATACGAATATGAACCAATTGCTTTGTGTTGTTTGTCTTTCACAGGATATGGACTCTATTGTTGAAACAATGATGCATCAACTTTTGTCCAAGGAGATTCTTCATGAACAAAGACAAAAGAAGAAAAGAAGAATGTGAGCGTTACAATCACTTGCATTCTCTAGCTTGGAGCTAGAATTATGTATCGGAACACTTGTATTCATAGTCATTTTGGTTTAAACTACTCTCTAGTTATCTATGGACAATTATTTGTATTCGAATGATAGACTTTGTTAATTATCTATCATGCACGTTGCAATTTATGGGACAAAAGGATGGAATTATTTGACCAAAATATTTGTTTTTTGGTTTTCTCGAATAAATTAATTGTGATTATAATATTTTAAATCATATTTCAATTGGCAACAAAAAAAATTCAGTTACATATGCTCCGCAGACATCAAAACATACACTAAACATCATTCAGGGGCACATTGGACCTTTCTCAGAGAAACCTCACATTCCTGGAGCTGGAGCTAGGCTGTGTGCCAAACAGGACCACCTGCTCCAGGAACTCCACAGTAGAGCTGCTCCATGGTGGAGTTAGTGGAGCAGAGCAGTCCCAAACAGGCCCTAAATTGTTCCAGTTTTGGACAGCAAGAAGCTACCGAACAATATGCTAGTCAAGATTTAAGGTAAATACACAACTTTACTTTGGTTTCTAACAAAATAAAACAGAAAACAAAATACCTCCATCTAAAAGGATAACAGGGTAGCTTGTGAGAACAGCTGTTTCTAAAATACGCCTCAGAAAATCTTGAAAGAAAAAAAGCACAAACAACCTTAACAATTTCACTGCTGCAGAAGACAGTTCAAGTGAAGATAATGCATTTTAAACCCAAGTCACCACATTGCATAGCATTGTAGCACCCTGAAAAAAAAAAAGAAAATCGCAGCGTTTTAACAAAAAATCCATCTCTCTCTCTATCTCTAACCATATATCTCTCTCTACCTTATCTATCCATCCATATCTCTCTCATCTCCATCTATTCCATCTCTCTCTCTTTCTCTAGAGGAAGTGTTGGGTGTTAGGCTGGCACAGCGGCTGTGGCATCGCCAGGGGCGGCAGCGGTGTGGCGAGTGGCGGCCGGCGCAGCGCGGCATGCAGCAGTGGCGTGGTGCGGCGCATGGCGACGGCTTGACACTCGAGCGTCGGTGGCCGCCACGACGCGGTTGCGAGCGGCGGTGTATGGTGGCGCGCATGGTCGGAGGAGGCTATCTTGGTATTATCATATTACTAATGCTTACCTGATTCTAGACTTCTGATACTATATTTATACCATCATGTTGTAGTCTATCTTGTTTTACATACTTTTAGATTTATTAGAATACTTAGTTAATAATGTTCTAGAGTTCATGCTTTTAATTAGTGTTTTAGAATTAATACTTAAATCATTAATGGGAGTAGCATATGAACATGTTGCAATTTAGATCTAAACCACTAGCACTCTTTTAATATTAGGGTTGCTACGCTTTATTTTTACTGATATCTTGATCCACTGCTTGTATGTTGTTGTATGTAAGCCATGACAGATTTATATATAATACCTGTTATATTGCCAACCCTTGTGTGAGCTATATTATAATATCTCTTATAGAGTAATTCTTAGACTGTTATCACTATATTATCATTTTACATCACTATCTATCGGGATCTAATACTTCTCCGTTCCAAACATTTAACGAATCCTTTCACTTATTATAACTTTATCTTAGCCTTCTCTTAGTTTCCTTTAATTTCACACCATATAACTGGTTAACAATATATCAGTTACCTGACCTGGAGTTATCCACATATAGAGGAGATTATCACCTACCTGGTAATGTACGGGCGAGTATACACTCTCGTCACTCAGGATATTACACTCTGTTTGCAGTTATACAGTTGAGGACAACGTTGTGCCTGACTATTCTTATATAACTGGGTATGTGGGAGTAATCGTCAGTGCTATTGACATAACTCACTATATAACAAATATCCTTATTTCTACGGTTTCTGTGATCTCTATCTCCGATCGGTATCAGTGTTTCCAATAACCTAGTTTCGTTGCAATTAAACGGTGTCAATTATTTATTTGCATTACTTGTTATTTAATCACCGTGTTGCGACCGTTGTTAGGTACTTACTGAGATTTTCAAATCTCACGCGCGCTCTTTTCATTCTCAGGTAAAAGGCCAGTGGAGTGATAGCATCATGCATGAATGGAAGCACCCGAGTTTTCAGTACCATAACTTGCCACTATTTGTTATTTCATTTGTTCTTCATGTGGTTAGACGTTCTATAGTAATATCTCATATTGGTATATAAGGTGTTACAAACATACCCAACAAATAGGACCTGACAACAAGCAAGTGTACCAAAAGCCTATAACAGAATCACTGCTTTTGAATACCAGTATCGCCCAACCCAATTCCTAACAAACTCTACAGTTAAAAAGCACTACTTACCAATTCAAACAGCACCGGGATTCTACATCAAAATCTGTACATGACATATGTCTGCATAAATACAGCATTAAAAGCCCTGCTCTACAATTCAGGCTAAGCATCTCCCTTTTGGTGCAATTAAAGAGTCAGATCCTCTAATTCACACCCACACAGTACACTAGAAGCCATTTCAGTGTGAATAACGCATCAGAACCACTAATTGCCTACTTCAACATGCAATCAAGCCAACAATTAAAATACATCACAGGCCATTTCAGTTACTTTGCAGTTGAAACACCACAGCAATCCCATATTGCAAGCTATTTCCCGAAGAAACAGCATCGAAACCATAAGTTATATAAGTTTCAGTTAGGTCGATCGTACTACAGAAGAAAGCAATAGTAAGCAAGATGTACTCGCAAACCAAACATAAAAGCGAGCAGCATTATCGGAGGTGGAAGCGGAACCTTCATGGAGAGGAGGACGTGGTCCTGGCGGAGCAGCTCGGCGAGGACGGCAAGGAGGTCGGTGCGGAGGAGCCGCGACACGTGCGAGCGCATGAACAGATCCAGCCGCGGGTTGCCTCCGGCGGGGGGCAGCGCCGCGAGCCGCTTGAGCTGCGCCACCGCCATGAGCCCCTCCTTCCCCATCTCCTTCTTCCGCCGCCATATCGACAGGCTCGGGCTCGACGCAGCCGCGACAGCGCACAGACTCCGGTGGAAGAGTTCGCCTGCGGCGGCTGCCGGCGGTAGGGTTTGGAGGAGGCGGTGGTGATGGCGGCGCGGGAGGAGACGGGGAAGCATTTTGGGACCGGTGGAGGGAGCGCAAGGGACGTGTAACTCTACCCAGCGAGGTTTTTTTGCTATTATGGTACCTTCTAAGTTGGTTTCGCTGAAACGGTACTTATATTATGGGCTTCTCTCAAATAGTATCCTTGTTGTTAACACCTCTCCAAAATAGTATTCTCAGATATTTGAACTAATTTTCATTTGATTTTTGAATTTTAACTCCTTCATATAACACCTGCCGCGTACGTGGTCCGGTTGCCCCTGCCAACGTGCGACCGTCCCTGGCTGGCGTGCGATCGTCCGTGGCATGGGGTGCACGCACTCCCATGCGATCCTTGCCGCGCTCTCGCCTGGCGTTGACGGCGCCGCGCCGAGTATTCCGATCGGCCAGTCGGCGTGCCGCCGTCGTCAATGAAACACAAATGATGTGAAAAGAAGAAAATAAAAGTGATTAGGGTTAAACAAAATGAGCAGGGGCAGTTCAGTCAATTGGAGGAGTACAAATTCGAAAATCAAATTATTTGAGTTAAAATCCCTGAGAATACTATTTGAGAGAAGTAAGTACAAGAGTTCTATTTTAGAGAAGCCCACGTACTCACACCCCGCACCCTTCTCCGTTACAGCTTTACGTAACTAGTATAGTGCCCGTGCTAACGCCACGGCGGCATTTTAGGGATGCACACGAAATCAACCAAACGAATTTTTGAATGGCCATACATGTTTTGTTCCCTGCTTTCAAAGCCAATTTTTGAATGGCCATATATATTTTGTTTGGATAATTGGGTTCCTCCCCGCCAATCCATGTAGCCAAAATGAACAAGAGAAAAAGCTTTCTGTTGTGAATAAAATATAGAAGTCACTGTGACCAACCCCAGATGCATAGGATATGGTTCTTTATTAGATCAAGTACTTAGCTTGCAGCCAAAGAATGAATCATGGAAGTGTTGATAGCAATAGAATGAATCATGGAAGTTCTGACGGTCTAGTCAAGAATGAGATACTACTAAAACTCATAATTATAATTTCTATGTAGCCAATCCATGTTGTTATCCGGACAGACATTTTCCTTGTCCTCATCGTTTGATGCTCGGAGAATACTTGAACACGCTCCATATGGTGCTTGTTGACCTATCATGGAGCAGGATGAAACATTAATTTTTCATTGTCCGGACATAATTATTATTGCTTAATAAAGCGTAACATTTCAAATAACAAAGGAACCATTATTAAATAATAAATAAGCAATACCATGATCAGGTCCTATAGTATGTGTTGATGATTCTGTCCTCTTCAATACTCGTTGTTCCCGGCGCCTTTTATTCCTTTCTTCTCTTTGCTCGGTGGATTCCTCAGCCTTTATCCTTGCTCGGTATTCTCGTTGTTTTCTATTCCTCTCTTCCCTCTTTCGCTCGGCCTCATCCACAGGTGCTGCAAGTGATTTTAAAACTGAGAAGGTTATAAAAATATCGAAAGCAATTCCGTCACAGCCGAGGAAGCGCTCATACCTTTGTTGTTGTTTGTTATATCGCCTAAAGCAGTGTGCTCTGCTTTCTGGTTTGACATGTCCTTTTTTTTATTTAACCAGCCAACAACATGCAAAACCAACCTGAGGAAGATGCAATCACCAATGTTTAAAATCGCAACAGTTTCCTTCTCAAATACAATCTTAAGCCTTTCATATGATGCAATTCCTTTCAGACAAAAGGTAAAGGGTGACCGCGAAAACAGACACATCCAAAGTTGAGAATTTTAATTTTAGAACTTCACATGCAATAGTTAAATGCCCGTGCTAACGCTACGGTAAAATACAAAACAAGATAAAATTTGTAAAAAATAAAACGAGATAACAAAAATTGCATTGTTTTCTGCATCAATTGCATTGTTTTGGAATGCTCTAACCATGAGTCTTGTCCTTTCCAGAATTCCAGACCAAAATTTGGGACAACATTGATCAAAATCTGCCCTACCGGGAAACACACAAGCCATGGTGCATCACAATACAATATAGACTTTTATTTATCTGTAGCATCAAGTCAATACCAAAACTGGCCTCCGCCGTTATTTATTGAGAGCAACAATGAAGAAACTCGCGAAAGGGTCGGTCAACTCACACCAAATATATCTACCATCACTTACACGCCTTACATTGTATCACATGGCAGCTCAATGTCACATTAGACCAAACAGGTCAGCTTTCTCTGTAACCTCAAAAATGTCGAATTGATCAGCTCCCATCAAAGTAGGAGTCAGGCATCTCAGGAAGTTCATAGGATGATGGAAAAGGCCACAGGTAACCTATTTGATCACTTGAAGATGGGTCAGCCTCCTCTATCTTCATGCAATTTGCATGTGAGAATCAGCTCATTTCGTTGCAATCTCATCACTCTGGAAGTTTCAGCCTGTCAAAGAGAACCAAGAAGCTCTGCTCAGGCACGCTGTAAAGGAAACCAAGCTCCGCACCTCCAAGGTGTGGGATTGTACTCTGCAAAGGAATCAACATCAAACGTCAAGGGCAATCTTAACAAAGGAACTACAACGAAATGTTATGGACAAAATCGGATAGGTGAGCTGGTAGTATTGGTTAAAAAAAAAGCAAATGAATTTCACTGACAACTTGTATTTTCCTGCTATATAAACACACTCCATGCAATATATAATTTGTACAAAACAGACTTAACAGTGTTAGTTGTTAAGACTTTAAAATACCTGACATCAACCTGAGAACATGGAGCACTAACAGTTTTAAACCATTAGTATAGTGCCCGTGCTAACGCCACGGCGGCATTTCAGGGATGCACATGAAAACAACCAAATGATGATATATTTTTTTTCATAGTTTAAGTTTCACGCAACAGTAAATCATAATCATACATTGTGAGTAAATCATCGATATTCTGCATATCAAATGCTCTTGAGAGAATGTACATGATCAATAGAAAAAAAGTTGCACCTAGAGAATGTGTCTGTGAAGTTACACACCTTGTAGTACATTGTTTCATTTCTGTCATGCAGTCTGTTAAGGATACGCCATTTTGCTAATTGATAAGTATCAGACGGCCCATCTCTCGCATATTGCTGCAGCCGTTTCAGGTCAAGCACTGTTATCAAAGTAAAAAAGAAGTAAATTCACCGCTCACATCAACACTTTGCAGAAGAGTTTTTCATATATATTGATCATTTCATTTTTGGCGCTTTTCACAATGGCCCATGGGAAACTCGGCTAACCTAGCACTAAGCCCTACACTCCAGCTCTTAGTGAAAGTTGCAGGTTCAGGATCCAGCTTTTCTATGCAAACTTTTTTGTCCAGATTGAATGCAACTTTTCAAAGGTACAATCTGTTGGAGCTTATTGAGCCAAGAAGCTGGGTATAAACTATAAACTTTGGAACTTGACCAAACTGGGCTTTAACACAACGCATGCACTTACGACAAAGATCAAAAATAAAATTTATCCAGCAGATCCTCACCAATGCATGACAAAAACTGAAACACACGTATAAGACACGGGAGAGGAGAGCGTAGCGGCAGTGGCCATGCTTGGAGTAGACAACACCGGGGTAGGCAGCTGCTGCAGCGGCGGCCAGGTCCCACCCAGCGCATCGGAGGAGCTCGGCGAGCGCGCGGGTGAAGCGGTGGGCGACGCGGAGCGCGTCGCGGAGGACGGAGTCGAAGACACCAGCGGACAGCATGGAGCCGACAAAGAAGATATATATATGCAATGCTAACTTTCATTAATCCTTGGTTAAAGAAACCAACAAAGAAGATGTGCATGATTTGTTCTGCACTCCTGCTTACCAATGCTTGATTATTTAATGTGGGTACCATCTATGCAAGGCATATCAAAAGGGGGCGACGCAACAGAAAAGAGTTGCTCAATTTACTACTCCAAGAACAAGGCCATTTTCAGGACTAATATATCGGAAATTTAGAATGAGCACCTGCGAGATTTCTTCTTTCTTTCCATCAGGCATTTTCTTCTGAGCAAGTAAATCTTTATCTTTTTCCTGCATTAATGGTTAAGCTCCTGATTTAACTTCGTGAAGAACATTAGCTAGACAAATAGTTATGCACCACTTAAACCATGTTACCTTCAAAGCTTGATACCTGGCACCAAGGCCTGGCAATCCCTCCAAAAGCTTTCGAGCAATGAAATCATTGGAACGAGCTTGCTTGAAAAAAGGTTGCTTCATCAATTTTTTTGCCGTAGGCCTTTTGGACGGGTCTTTAACCAAACACATAGCAATCATTTGCTTAAAGTGCTGTTATTAGAAATCATTGTTAACAAATAGGAAGTTTATCAACATAAAGAATACAGAGGTGAGAGGGCCTGTCAAAGATATTTACCCTTGAGAATTTCTTATCTCTCTCATAGTCAAGACCTGGGGGAGCATTTTGAAGTGTCATAAGCAATACCTGACAAAGTACATGAATGATAGCCTTAGAAACACACATCATAAGAGAAAAGGGATTGCTTCAAAGATATTGTAATGGTATCTGTTTGAGTATACCTTCATGGGAGGGTACTTTGAGAAAGGAGCGTGACCATGAGCAAGTTCAAGTGCAGTGATTCCAAAGGACCATATGTCTGCCCTGTAATATATTTGTCAGAAACACCTCCAATTAGCATGCCCGTACGAGGAAGGGAACGAGGCCACAAAGAAGAATCTTTTTGCATTCTGTTTCAGAGATAGAAATACGAAACGATGTTGGAAGAAAATGGAGCCTTGTAGACCACGTCAAAAAAAACCCTCAAACATATATATTTACACATGAAAATGAAACGTTCCCATGAACAATGATACAATTTTCAAAAGAATAATAATAACCATACCTCTATTTCCTTTTCAAAAAGTAAGAAAAATAACTGTCTACTCGCCCCTAGTAGAAAAATGTGAATAAATAAACAGACCGATTTAGGAGTAGCATCTTGCCTAGACCGATTTACCCTGATTTTTATAGATATGTCATCTGATCATGCATGTATCTTGTAGAAATCTAAATGCAGATTGCGACATCAAATTCAAATTATAAAAACTAAACTAATCTCATAATCGCAAAGGTTAACATTCCCCTTTGGACAAAGATACAATGCACACTCTGAAATCATTCTTTTTGTTTCTTTCTTGTGTGTATACATACAGGTTCTTCACATGGACAGGAATGATTAATATAGAGGAGAATTTTTGTCCCTTAATCTGCCTAAGGTGTGATAGTGGAATATTACACCAACATTTATTTATGCTCCATCCAATTAGCATAGGAAGAACTCTAAACACCATCTAGCATCATGCTTTCTCAAAATAGAAAAAGATCTTAAGACTACTTAGAAATTATGTTATAAGTATCTATGCTCTCTAACGATTTGTTCCATTCACATGGTATGTATAGCTTTGGAAGAGATTCAAAGTCAATGAAAACACTCCTGAACATCTGGGTGTCAGTAAGGAGTACAATGAAAATGGTTCCAATGGCAGCATCAATACCTAATGAGCCAAAGTAAGCCATGCAACAAAAAGCAAAAGGAAGACTGCATACTTGCTACAACCTCTTGCTTTTCCTTCTGATTCTCCTCCTTGGTACCAAATTTTGTCAACATAAATATTGCACCCGAGCTGAGTACAATGACCAGGTACGTAGACAATACCCTCAAATAGACCACCCCAAAACAAAAAGGCTCATAAATGGATACCTAAATCACACTAAACATGAAATCAGGCGATCTTGAGCCCTGCAGGAACCACAACATTTCAACTCACTGCAAGCCTCACCAAACATAAGACTGGGGGTGATGTTGGATTGGAACCAAAGCAATGGATGACCTCGTCAAAACGAAATAAAAGGAATCAACTTTCATCAATCCATGCAAGCATCTATAACTACCTATGGAAGAGTAATATTTTTGCCATTTTGCACATTGAAATTTAACAACTGCAGGTTGGTTTGGCTACAAATGGAACAAAGATAGGTACTCACACCTCCTTTTTGAGCTCAAGTTCGTGCAGCGCCTTGAACTCCTGCACCTTAAAGGACCAGTCGTTGGGGATTCTCGGGTCCTCCTCAACCTTGTTCTCGTGGTTCTTGGCCTCCCTGCGCTTCTCGTGGTGTTGCTTCTTCACCTTGCTCAGCACCTTGTACTTTCGCATTCTTCTTCACCTTTTATTTCCCCTCCCTGAAAGGAGGAGCGAGGATGAAGACAGACGGATAGATAGGGAGCGTTACATCACCCGCGGAGTCTTGCTAGGGTTAGGGTTTGAGTGAGTTCCGGGCGGCGGGCCCTCCTACCCGATGCGGAAGGTGGAGGCCCCGTTGTCGATGACGATGGGCGTGGACGACGGGAAGCGGGCGAAGTCAGTCTCCCGCGGCGGGCGGTACACCGACGACATCTCGCTGATGGTCGCCCGTATGGCCGCGCACTCCCGCCGCACCACCGCTCGCTCCTCCGCCGCCGTCTTGCACGCGCGTATCGCCCATATCATGTCCCTGCGGCAGCGTCACACACGTCTCAGTTACACCACGCACAGATCTGAGGGGGGGCGGGGGAGGGGGTGCGATCTGAGGCTGACCGGAGGCGGGTGCCGGAGGAGAAGGGGTTGATGGCGAGGTCCATGGCGAAGTCCTCGACGATCTTCTCGACAGAATCCAGGGCGAGGCGGCGGGGGATCTCGTCGTCGCGGGGCGTGTGAAGGGAGCGGAGCGGAGGAGGAAGACGACGACGACGATGGTCGGGTGGATCTGGGATTGGGCGGAGCAGAGGAGTAGGGGAGGAGGAGGCGGCGGCGGAGTGGAGGAGCGGGGGAAGAGGAGGCGGAGCGGAGGAGTGGGGGGAGGAGGAGCCGGCGGCGCTGGGTGGGGAGGAGGCGGCGGCGGGGCGGAGGGGTGGCGGGGGAGGAGGCGTTGGCGGAGCGGAGGAGCCGGGGAGGAGGCGGCGGCGGCGGCGCGGGGTGAGGAGGAGGAGGCGGCGACGGCGCGGCGGCGGCGCGACGGATGAGGGAGGGGAGGAGGCGGCGCGGAGAACGGGAGGAGGCGGCGCGGAGCACGGGAGGAGGGGAGGAGAACGTGGGGAGACGGGGGAGAAGGTGGGAGGAGGCAGCGCGGTTTCGTGAGGAGGCCCACGCGGACTGCAGAGGAGAGCGAGATGGGGAGGGGTACTGCAGATCCATTGAAGGATAACCGTCGGATATGGTTGAGTAAGGAGAGAGAATGGAGGAGAGTTAATCTGGTGCGCACGTTTTTATGATGATGGATTTCTGGGTGCATATGTGGTGTTGACGTAGTTAAGGTTATGACTGTGGAGCAGGTAATTGTTGGGTGGATGTAGGATAATTTTAACTGGTGGATTATTAGTTTAGATGAGAGTGCGAAGGCGGAAGCTCCTACAAGCATGGGCCGATCCAACCCAACAATGTGACGAGAAACCCAAACCGGTCCAATCAAACTGTAGCCCGATGGACTAGCCCAACTTTGTTCGCCTTACGACTTGTGTGGGTTTCAACTCGTTTGGACGCGATCCAGGACCCCCATAGTCGACAATGGAGCAGAAAAGTAGGCAAGTGTACGGTGAGTGACTAGTGAGCTCGAGCTATAACGGGCCCAGAGTCTGAGCTAGCTTCTTTGCAACTCCTCCTGGCTCTATGAGGTCCGACTCCACAAGGCCCAAACATCTTTAGACGAAGCTCCACACACCTTCATAATTAGGGCATACAAAGAAGCGTCGTAAAAATTGAGAAAATCTAAAGAACTCTATAGCGTTCCGATGCATTTTGACGGTACAGCCTGTGAACAGGGGCGGAACCACACCCCGGGCAGGGTAGACTTCAGTCCAGAGTGTAAAAAAATATCTAGTATATAGTCCGGGTAAATTCAGTTCAGCCTAGGTGATATTTTTATGGTCCCGCTAAGATCAGGGGCGAATCCATGGGGTAGGCTTCATCAAGCTGAAGCCTACCCTCCACTGGTTCGCCGAACCCCCCCCCCCCCCGCCCTCCTGCGGCGACCCTGGCGACGACGCCGACAAGCTATCTGAGCCTCCTCTGAGGAGAAGAAAGAGCACAAAGCCAGCCAGCCAGAGGAGAAGAAACAAGGCCGTCGAACCGCCGAAGAAGTTGAAATGCAGGCCCACGGGCCCACACATCCAGTACATGCTGCCACTGTTCTCGTGCTCCCAAATTTCCCCAAATCCGATTGAGCAAAATCCCCACCACCATTCCCTTCCCGAGCTCCCGTTCCCCCAAATGCCCAAATCCCTAATCAATTGCTGACCAAAATCGCCGGATCCGGAGGGGGGACGCTGGGGAAGGGCCGAGGCGGGGTCGTGCCGTCGCGGGGACGCCTGGGCGGCTGCCGGCTAGGCCTGAGCCCTGAGCGGCGGAGGAGCGGAGCCAGGCTGCTGGGGGCGGGGTCGCGTCGTTGCGGCCTCGCGGGGAGGCTGGAGGCGGGGAGGTGTGAGTAGAGGTGGCAACGGGTACATACCCGCTGGGTATAGCCACCCCATACCTGTACCCGACAGATATAACTCTACCCGCTACGATACCCGTACCCGCACACGGGTATAGAAACTTACCCGTACCCGCGCAGGTATTTATACCCGACGGGTAACCTATACCCGATTAGTTTGCTGAAGTATCATCTTGTGCAATTTGGAACTAAAATTTTCCTCTTTTTCTTAATGTTGATGCCAAATGATTAATATGGTACAAAATTCTCTTAGTAATGTGTAAATTTGCCACCATGATTCCATGAAGCACATAAGGTATGCGGGTATATTTTACCCACGGGTATGCGGGTACAGGTAATATACAGCCGTACCCGCTCTACCCGATGGGTAGAGATTTTTGCCTATCAATATACCCGCGGGTGAAGATATCTTTCCATGCCCACCTCCTTATCGGGTAAAACCCATCGGGTACTCGGGTTTCGGGTACCCATTGCCACCTCTAGGCATGAGGCAGGGAGGCGGGACGCGGCGGGGGGAGGCCGAGCCCTGGGTGCGGCGCCTCTGCGTGTGGGACTGTGGGCAGAGACGCCGGACGCGAAGTGACCGAGACGGCGTCGGCGAGACCGACTGATTTTTCATTCGCCCCTGCCCCCTGACTGAGACACCGAGTGGTACTGGTAGTGGAGTCAATGGACTGGAGTGACCGAGACACTGAAAAAAGAAGAGGGCAGGTCGGCAGTCCGCGAGACGCAAGACGGCAAGAGGCAGTACTGAGAACTGAGAAGAGGTTTTGCTCTGAATCTGATATTTTTATTAGGTTTGTAAATTACAATTCATTTCTTAATTAGTCCTCTAACTTTAGAATATAGACATTTCTTAATGTATATACTCAATTAAAATTTAATTCACAGATTGTTATCTATCGGAATCATATTTACATGTTTTTGAGATTCACTTACTATTAGCGAGTTACCTCCGTTGTATCTCTTTTTACTTTGCTTTTATTCATGTATGAAGATATGAATTTGATTGCACAAAAATACAAAACTATGTTTATTATAAAGTAGTTTAGTCATTCGAGGTATAGAGCCAACAATTCTACAAAAAACTTATGATCTAGCATAAGAATATATAATTTTTCAGCCCACCCTTATTTTTCGTTCTGGATTCGCTACTAGCCCAGATAGTTTAGATCATTTCATCACTGTGCTCGGGACGTAACTAAATTCTAATTCTGTCACTGCCCTGTGACCGTTCGATCTCACCACTATCGCACATATCCTATTCCTACAAGAATCTATCATTTCGTGACTCTTTGCGTACCATTCACGGGTTCCTCATTCGAGCTCTCTCTCTCTCTCTCTCTCTCTCTCTCTCTCTCTCCTCACGCTGTTGCTCATGAGGGACGATGTTGTCTGCTCATCGGAACTACCCGTACGGTGTTGACGCAAATAGCGAGTAGCCATCGCCGCCGTCCTACTGGTCCCTTGCGCCTACGGTGCTCCCGCCACAGCTCTCCATAAACTCCTCATTCGAGCTCTTTTCTCTCATCAACGATGCCGTCTATTCGACGATGCCGGTGCCATGTGGGGAGTACTATGTGAGCGACATGCTATTGTGCCCGGCGAAAGCAAACAGCTTTGAGCCGAACTGGCTATATGGTGCCATGATGGGCGCCGAGTTGCAGGTACTCGTACCATGCGGAGTCGACGGAGACCATCGACGTCGAGATGATGGACGTGCAGGGCGGCACGACAAGGGTTCATTATGAGCCGGAGCCAATGGCATGAAAACCTTGCATATTTTGATGAAGTGATGGCTAATGCTCAGTGATCAAGTCATCATGTACTGTATCTTCTATGGCTATCTTTGAATGAACACATACATTGGATGGGATGAGCGTCTAAAATTTGAGTGTATTTTAGCATCACAATAGGACTCAAGTGCTCCTTAATCATTTTTGCTCACTTGATTCCGAAAATTATATGAGGTTCTCCCTAGACACAACATATCCGTTGAAAAAGTCTAGACCATATTCGCATCTAAGTTTCATGATGTTTCATAAAGTTTCAGGAGATTTCATAATTAGGTTTTCTTAGGTTTCACGACTAAATTTTATGGTATTTCACTAAGTTTCATAAAGTTTTAGGAGGTTTACGCCTAAGTTGACTAAGTTTCATAAGGTTTTATGTCTAAATTTTATAGTATTTTATGATGTTTCATAATATTTTTCTATAGCAGATTCATGAAGTTGAAGGTTTTTATAGCGGATTCATGAAGTTAAACTCTAGATTTTATAAGGTTTCATAAAGTTTCAGAATATTTCATGACTAAGTTTCATGAGGTTTCATGACTAAGTTTTATGGTGTTTTTATAAAGTTTCAAGAGGTTTCATACCTGAATTGACTAAGTTTCATAAGTTTTTATGTTTAAGTTTTATGGTGTTTCATGAGATTTCATATTTTTTTGTAGCGGATTCATGCAGTTGAAAGTTTTTGTAGCGGATTCATAAAGTTGAACTTCAGATTTTATGAGATTTCATAAAGTTTCAGAAGGTTTTATGGCTAAATTTCATAAGGTTTCACTGCTAAATTTTATGATATTTCATGGTGTTTCATTAAGTTTTAGGAAGTTTTATGCCTAAGTTGATTAAGTTTCAAAAGATTTTTGTTGCAGTTTTACGACCACATACTACAGCCGTACGACCACGTTGAATAAGCTACGACCGCCTCCTGTGTCATTACAACCGCTCTGTTGGTTCTCCGACTACCCTGACAATTGTTACAACCACGTTGTGACCTCTCCGATCACGTCTTGCTACTCCGACCATGTAGTCGTAACCTTAGCTAAAGTTACGACCACGTTCACCGTTGCTGCGCTGCACTTCCTTCGACCATGTAGTAGACTCGATCATCGTAGTCGTAACTTAATTACGAGCACGCAGAAATTCTATCGACCACGTTGAAGGCTCTATCGACTACCATTATCGTAACCCTTACGACCACAACTTCTGCTCTATGACTGTTGTCGTAACTCCTTTACGATCACGTCTTCCCGCTATGGTCGCTTACGACCACGTCTTCTCGTTCTATGGCCGTGGTTGTAACTCGCTTACGACAACATCCGTTGCTCCTGCGGACACCTCTGCTCGACCACCGTGTTCGTAGGTTGTTTACAACCATATCTGCGATTACAATGAACTCGATACTCGATAATTTCCCAAAGCCAAATAGCTATTATCTTCTTTATTTCTTTCTCTTGTTCGGTCACACCGATCACTACGATCACCCCGATCGCTCCTCTCTTTTTCCCTTGCCTCTCTTTCGATCACACCGATCGCTTTGGCTTCATCTCTTCTCTTGTTACATGGCTTCACCTTTTATACCCTGCTCTACGACTTCGTCTCGGGCTTGACCACGACTACGACTACAACTCCTACGACTTCGACACGGACTCGATAGATTGACTCGTACTCGTACACGACCACAAGCGTGACCACGACAACATGAACACGACTTCAACTTCCAACTCTGTTACAACTTCGACTTCTAAACTAAAAACAAGATTACAAACTCTAACCGTTTTTATTTCTAATTTTCATCGTGTTTCATAAAGTTTTTTTGTAGCAGATTCATAAAGTTGAACTGGTTTCATAAAGTTTCAAGATACTTCAGGACTAAGTTTTATGATGTTTCATTAAGTTTCATAAAATTTCAAGAGGTTTTATGCTTAAGTTGACTAAATTTTATAAGGTTTTTATATGTAAGTTTCATTGTATTTTATGAGGTTTCATACCTAAGTTGATTAAGTTTCATTAAGTTCTGTGACTAAATTTAATGATGTTTTCAAGAAGTACCATGACTAGGTTTGATAATGTTTTCATACGGTTTCATGACTAAGTTTCATGAGGTCCTATGGTCAAGTATCATGATCAACGTTCACGAATTTTCATGAAGTCTCATGTTTCATAAAATTTTCACGAATTTTCCTATGTCTAGGGCCCTGATCAACTCGGCTTCGGCTTCTGGCTTCTGGCTTATTTTTCACTATTCATAAGTTTCGTCTTTTTCTGAACTTTTGACTTTTTGTTGAGCTTTTTTTGCCGGTTCTTTTTTTCCCGTATTTGTTTGTATTATACGTAATGGGCTAACATATTTTTTATATTTTTAAATTTTTTAAATTTAATTATGCTAAATAAGCCTCTGTCAGCTACAGTGCTTTTTTCAGCCAGCTACAGTGTTTTCAACCATAAGCCATGAGCTTTTCAGCCGAACCGATCACCACCTAAGTCTCTTGATTATGGTTCATGAATCTTGTCGATCTATTTCTTTATTGGCTGTACTTCTATCCCTCTAATCATTACTTATGGCCAATAAAGCCTCCGCAAAGGCATCCTTTACTTCATCATCTTGTTTAGTACTAATCTTATGTAAGGTCATGTCGACACCTTCGACCATGGGTGGAACGACCATGGGTGGAACGGCCTACACATACACCAAACGAACGAATTTGGAGCACAGAAACAAAGTGAAACAGTACACAAAACATCCAACTGAAAGAATTTTAAATAGAATCAAGCTAGGCATTTCATCAAACACGATGCATGCAAAGCAGACATGGCAGAGTAACAGACATAGAGAGAAAGGCAAGAATATTGTCTAAGCACGAATCTTGTCCAACATACCAAAGAGACTTCAAAAATAAACAAGGTCATCAGAGGCATTTCATCAAACATATTATATGCAACAATTTTGAAACAACAGTGAGACCCAAAATGAGATTGTCCTATAGTTCCAATGCATGTGGAGGTGGATGGCAACATGCTCGTGCGAAGGTGGATGGTGACGAGATTTCCTGCGTACTCTGCGCACGAGTTGCAGGCAGGCGATGATGTCTCACATACACAGCGGAGTAAGGTTTCACACGTGCTCTTGTGCTGAGTGTAGGTAATGGACGATGGCGGCGAGGTCTCGTGCATGGTGGAGCGCGATGGATGGCAAGATCGTGAAAGGCTTCACGCGTGCTCTGCGAACACGATGGATGGTGGTGGCGAGGTCTCGCACGCGTGATGAAGCATGATCAACGACAACAAGAAGGTTACGGAAGGGCTCGTACGTGCATGGAGTAGTCTCGCAGAAGGAGCGGCGGGGCAAGATCGATATGACAACAGCAAGATAGCGGTAGGGCTCGCGCGTGCACGGAGCAGCCTCGCGGAAGGAACAATGGCACGAAGCATATAAGCGGAAGGAGTCCAGGCGTAGTCGTCCGCTTACATGGGATCTAACGGCTAAAACCTATCCCGTTGGGTGGGATCTGCACGGTATACTGCTATGTAGCCATGTCCCAAAATTTTTTTGGGGATATAAAGAGTCTCAAAAAAATTAGCGCATATATATTCTTCCAAAAAATACGCATCATGCGTCACAAAAAAATAGTATTCATCATGCGGGCATATGCTATTTTCTAATGCCAATTACATTAGGAAAAGTAGTCATACAAGTTTGGACAAAAAATGTAGGGCAAATTTTATTTCTCAAAGCAGTTCTAAACGCTTTTCACAAAGGCCATTGTACTGGTGATGGGGGAAAAGGTGTTGTAGGCATTTTTTGTTGTTTATGAAAGGAAAAAAAAACCCACACTACGAAACAAGCAAACATGTAGGGTTTATGACATCGCTCCTCCAGTCAGAAAGATGGGAGGGTATATATGTCGACAGTACCTGAACTAGGATTGTAAGAACTATGAATGATTTGCATCCTTGATCTGATTCAACAAGCTTTAATAATAATCCAAATCCAAATAAATGTAGTAAAGTTCTATCCATTGAGCTGTTCCCTTCACCTGTGAGCTGTAAGCCTGTAACCACTCTTCCAAGTAGTAGTACTGTATTGACCCCCCAACTCCCGGTGCATGCATGGTCCGGTTGGCGCCATTAGATTAAAGGAAAAGTTCTGGTCCAAGTATGAGTACACGGCGGGAAACAGGGTGGATCGGTCATGAGCTCGTGAGTCGTGATGTTGCAGTTGGGACTTGGGCGCGACTGGGTACGAATACAGAGTACAATACTTACTTTGAGGAGGATTTTTTTCAGCTATGGATGTAACTTATAGTTTTTAGCTCTAACGCAAATGTTTATATGAACAAATTGAATACCGATAAGTTGTTTCAAAAATATCACTCCAATAAATCGCTACGAAATGATAATGAAGAAATCGTTCTATTTATTTAACTAAAAGGTTATAAGTCATAAATTATAAACTGAAAAGAAAGAAGCCTTCAACTCCTCACTTGCGCTCTCATCACCACCCATATCTTGTGTCCACCGGCCTTACGCTGCCCCTGCGCTGCGCAAGTGGCCCTTCAACTTGCAAAACTTGATGGTTTTCTTTTTGCGAGGAAAAGGACTCGTTGATTTATTATTAGGCCAGTCTCAGTGGGGTTTTATAGAGTTTCATGGGCATTAAATACGCTGACATGGCACTGTATTGATGAAGAGAGAGATGATAAAAGTTTCATGGGAGTAGAGAGAGTTTCATGGGGATGAAACTCTTCTGCACTGTTTCCAAAATATGGATGTGTTGGAAACTGGGACATGAAACCTCCGCTGAGACTGGCCTTACCACCTCTTCCGCTACGCATTTCTGCCATAAATACCACTAATTCGGTTCAAAATTCACAAGTCGGGACGTAGAAAACGAGCTGGCTACGGTAGCTCGTGTGTCCATGCGTACTAAACCTTTTTCTGTCGAGCGCTTCTGTCATGGATCCTCTGGGTTGTCGTTTTTGCTGCAGTAGCCAGACCGGAGCTCCCCAGGGTATGATGGTGCTCATGGGGACAAAGACACAACATCGACAGAAGAAGCAAACAGTTCCATTGGAAATTTGTAATACTAGTATTTTACTAGTTTTTGCCATGGGTACTTACAAAATGTTGTCATGTATAAGCGTGGCTGGAAAGAGACCGCATTGTTATTTTTTATCGTAAACAGAAGAAGGTCATTTTGGCTTCCTTCCTTTAAGTCTACCAAGGTCCATGCATGTGTCAATTTTTTTTTCAGTCAGGTCGACCGAGTCCTGAGGCAGTATTGTTTTATTTTTCAGTCAGGTCGACCGACTGAGCCAATATTGGCCAGAAATTAAATTGAGACATCTATGAAAAGCACTGTAGCTGGCTGAAAAAATATTGTAACTGACAGATGCTTATTTAGCATAATTAAATTTTCAAAAAAAATTAAAAGTAGAAAAAACATGCTAGCACATCATGTATAATGCAAACAAATATGAGAAAAAAAAGAAACGGCAAAAAAGCTCAAAAAAATAAAAAGTATAGAAAAAGACAAAATTTATGAATAGTGCAAAATAAGCCAGAAGTCAGAAGTTCGAACCGAAACGAGCGGGGCAGACTCCTCTTGGTCTCTATATTGTAGATAAGATAGTATTGAGTGCAGCGCAAGCTGTAGAGATTCTATCATAGATAACTTGATCCCGTCTGTTGTTATCTGCAACGAACACTGTATATCATCTGGCACTGTATAAATACCAAGCCTGGGCAAACCATCTTCTGTATCTTCTTCCTTCTCCACTTTTATGCCCGGCCACCAACTGAAACCATGTCCTTTTCCACCACCGTCACTGGATATGGTAACTGAGGAAGAGATTCCCATGTACCAAACTGATTGCACGTGCAGGCCAGAATGCAGATGCAACTGTAGTTCGATCTTATCTCTAGATATAATGTAACCATTTCGCTCTTTAGATTCAGTCATCGCTTGCTGTGATAGTTCAAACCACAATATAATACGAGATCCTAAGAGGTACTATGTATTGATTTAATTAAGATGAACAGGCACCCAAATTCGAATTGAAGAGGACTCGAACTTGTGACACCCACATCTCCCACTAACTGAGCTAGGCTCAGTGTCTAAGTGCAATGTAATGTACTCGTATTAGTTGTATAAACGAACATCTTTAGCTGAATATATAGACGGTACTTCAACAAGTAATTTGAAACACCCCGCACAGTTAGCTAACTTTAACGGGCGAATCAGAGAATTAAGTGAAATTAATTGAACAACTAGCGACTAAATTATAAGACAATTAAGTTTCTAAAAACATACATCAGACCAAAGTACAATACAAGAAGACTGAAAAAAATAAATGCATTAACAAGTTCCATTCTAGTGAACTTCAACTCACAAATTTTACAATTTCATACACTTTAAGTGCATACAAAAGATCCCACACACGTGTGTCCATACGTATAAATAAATACAACATGATACAATCACAATTGACGAGCTCCTTTGAGATCATTAGAGCTGTCACGATCTGTAGTAACTAGACCAAGCACCTGTAGGGAGAATCAATAACCGGAAATAGAGAAGAACCAAATCAACCAAATTAGTAAAGCCAACATTACCGTCAGAACCCTTTTTAGGAATACAGTATTGGGCGATTAGCTCATCGAGATACCAAACCATCTGGGGCCAGTCAACCCCTCTCGCAGTCGTAGGGTTTTATCATTCGACGTAAAAACAAACATGAATCAATTTTGAGCACATTTTCACCACCAGCTAATCCTAGTAACAATAATTTACTATAGTACACGATACCCTGTAGATAGCTGTAAAATTTCCACCACCCATTTCATACGGCGCATAAGCAAAAGAGATAAGGACCAACGAGAAACCGAGAGAGAGAGAGAGAGAGAGAGAGAGAGAGAGCAATAGTCACCTAGAACCACAACGCAACCAAGGTAAGAAACACACTGCCATCACCCAGATCCACCTACACTTCTCCCAGATCCAACCCATCAAAGCAAGGGAATGAGGAGATGGAGGAGTTAATTGCGATGACCGGACCAGGAGAAGGAGGCGACACTGAAGAGAAGGAGTCAGGCCAAGAAGAGAAGGCCACATCGAAGAACAAGGGATCTGAGACAGGAATAGCCGAGGAGGAGGCAACCGCACGCACCTAGGAGACAAGGGAGGAATATGAACTGCGCCAAATCAATCCCAACAAGGTCGGCTAAGGTACCCCACGTTTATCCCCATTACTGTCGGCATCATCTTACAGGACTATACACACATGCTGCCCCAAAAGCACATGTACCACACTAGAGCCAGTGGTATCCACAAATAGAGTAGAGGAAGAGAGGACTAAGGGGAGTAGAAAATACTAGAGGGAGAGCTCATAGTAGCGCTAACCATGCCTGTAGTCAGCTACCCACATGCACCCGGTGACATCCTCATACTCCCTGTGTATGGAAGGTCTCAAGCCTTATCATGGCACATCGAAATTGAATACTCAAATCCATCATACAAATAATAAAAAATCAAGAAATAAATCCTCCAATCGAAAGCCAAATCAAAAGAAAAGAGAAAATCAAAAGCAAATTGAAAAGGGGATAGAGAGAGAGTGAGGAGAGTCGAATTTTGGCAACCGGAGTTGAAACCACGACCGACTGGCATGGATCTAACCGATGGGGAGTCGGGGCGGCGGGCCCAAAGCTGAGAGCGTCCAATCTGGGCTGGGGATTTTGAGAAGGTAGCTATGGGGGAGAACCAGAGGGTGGCGTAGTAAAGGCGAGAGCGGGAGAGGAAATGCACAAGGGACGGTGGCATTCCGCCGAGAGGATGACAACCATCTAGCGAGAGTCGGTGAAGAGAGCAATATGCATGCAAGCAGTATTTGGCCAACGACAAATAGTTATGGACTATACTACATTGACAAAACAACATATTTTTCACATCAATAGAAATGGCAGCAAATAGCAAGTGCACCAAAAAATAAAATTTTAAATATGAACACCAGAATCAAATTTTAACTGACAAAAGGTTTGCCATTAGGGACACATCTATGTAGCGTATTTTATATTTCCGTAAATTAAATCATAGCCTATGTATTAAAATGCAGACAACTATCTGAGCCAAGAGAAAGGACTCCACCTGAGCATGTCTGAATCTAGGAACTACCACCAGATTATAGGCAAGCATGCCTTTGATCATTTTTTACTAGAGTGACTTCACTTATAATAAGTCATTTCATTACTACAATATTATCATCAACTGCATCAAATGAAATTCTACTCAATTCAGATTAATGGTGTGAGAATGATGGATGGTAATTTAGTGGGCTCAACTGAAGGAGCAATTGACCTGTAGATAAGTATCTGGTGGGCAGAGGTTGTCTTTGGGAAGACGTAGAAAGGAAGGTTGGGACCCTATGCACATAGATATAATCTAAGGATTTATCCTCTTTCACTTGTATAATGGGTCGTATTTGTCGTATCGACCATGGTCCCAACTAAGATGGGCAAAACTAGTAACTCTATCATGTTATTATATACTCCCTTCATTCAAGTTTATACGGTGTATTTTCACTTGGCACATAGATCAAGAAGATAATAAAAATAACTAGATTACTCCTAATCATTATATCTAAACATTGTATTCAATGCATATATAGATAATAGCAAGTAAACTACATATTTATTAGGGGTATAAAGCAAACATCATACTAATTTTGTACTAAAACATGAAATATGCCTTATATTTATAGACAACCATTTAAAAAATACATCCTATAAACTTAGACAGAAAGAGCACGCCACAATGGGTATTTAGATTATCTAGGGAATTTCACATACAAAGTCTCAATTGGACTCAGGGCTATGGTAAGCCCCGTGCTTATATTTAGTGCAGTTGAGTGTCCGGTAAAGGTGCATTCGGCCCGATCAACGACTAGAGATACCCTAGTCAGGTGGAGGTATAATATACGAAAATAGAGGAAAAGTTATGTACTCTGATTTGAACATCTCATCTAAGGAAATGCAGAGAACCATCCGAAAAAAATAAGAGTGACTATGGGTAAAGCGGTATAAGCTTGCGTAGTGCTACATAAACTATGAGAATTCATGTATGTCTCCTGGATTAGAGGCTACCGGAACCAAATAGGGGTTCTATCTTATCATGCAAGTGATCAGTAGATTTCTAAATTTGAAATATAATATCATTTTTAACATAAAAACACTTATTTTTGAGATGATGTGAAATGAGATAGAATCTAGGGAGATATTGGTTAATATTCATAAAGTTGCATATTTGTTATTAATGCTTGCTGAGTACTATTGTACTCATCCTTGCTATTATTCTTTCTTGTTTAGAGACCTGAGTATGACATGTATGAGGTGTATGCCTTATATGAGACATGAAACAGGTAATGGGCTTGTTCTTTTGGGCTACGATTTGTTAGTCTAATAAATAGCAATTGCTGAGAGAAACTAAAAGCCGCTGAAAAAACAAAAAGAATAGTGCCAACATGCAGCTAGTAGATGGTATGTGGAACCCAAGATATATTAGCAAGCTTTTATCTGTAGTTTCAGTACTTATATAATTATTGATTAGAAGTACTTCTGTTTTCAGTGGTATTGCAATAAGCAAGCAACTGTTATAGCATTGTTAAAGATTTTAACCCTACGTGGCCCTGGTATTGTAATATTAATGTATTGTCTCTAATTATTATTTTGCTGCAAGCCTGCAACACTCTGATGTGGCTTATTAGTCGATAAAACAAGAAATTATTCTTTTTTGTTAGGTTATAATCACATATTGGTGTTATTAACTAAAATAGTTTTGGCATAAGTCGCCAAAGTATTTTTACGGTGCACGTAAAAAGAAACATGTGCATGACTTTCCTCTCCGTGATTCACACTTAGAAATAATTAAACACCTCGATGCTCATTCGTTATACATGCTAGTAGTATAGTATTATGCGAAGTACAACTCTGGTGGTCCTTTCATCTGAAGAAAAGGGCGGAGCACAAGTTGACGGCCGTGCCAAGTTGACGACGGTGCATGCCCCTCATATAATATCTACTCAAGAAAAAAACCTTATTCATCAACTGTCTATAATAAAACGCCTAGTATAATTTATTTTATAGTAGTAAATATAGTATTTATTATTAGCTGGTGACAAATAACAAGAACGATTATTATTAATCATAAAGCGAAGGGGGATCACGACGACGGAAAGCAACGGGATAAGGGGGCGATATTAAAAAACGGGGCATCCAGGGCGAGCGCAGTGGGGGCATAAACCTCATCTCAACCAACTTGCCCGGCCACTTTCATTACATTATTTACATGAAGAAATCTTTCGATTAAACTGTCCTAGTATTCACGCCGGCCGGCCCAATCCCCTCGATTTCCCACCTTAATCAAACCCCGATCGCATCAAGCCACGCATGTTGCTTGCCCACTTGCGGCTAAATTCTCACGAAATTCGTGAGAGGAGCGGTGGTTGGTAGCACCAGTGTAAAACCTTCGTACATAATGCGCATACTTACTTCCTCCGCTTCACAACGTAGGTTTGTTTCTTGGGTTTTGTTAAACATCATTCGGATATTTTCTTTCTAATTATCATACAGATTTAGGACTGTTGGATTAGACATCCAATGATTATAAATTTCCCCCTCCCCTTTGAATTCTACTCTCTCCCCCTTGAAAAAAATCTTCCCTTTTAAAAATAAGAGCCTCCTTATCTCTAATCCAAAGATTATCAATTTGAATGATAGTTAGAAAAAAATATCCGGATAATACCTAGACTCTCCCTTGTTTCTTTTCAGACTGAGGTTTCACAGTAACAGTGACATGGAGAAAATTCTACCACATGCATGCTCGGTCAAGTCCTCGGGAGATAATTACCCCCGACGTGGTGAGACGAAATCTACATATTTACCGTGCAGATTAGTAAGGAGTAACAATCAACCTCCCCATGCAAGTTGGCCAATTTGCTCCAAAATTAATTAATTAAACCCCTATAAAGAAAACCAATTGATCAAATAATTAAATAGCGAACATGCAACTGGTAGTGGTACATATATGCAACAGTCAAGCTAGCTAGAACAGCAAGTTGCCTCACTGGCTGCGTATATATATATATATACGGCTATACCTCATCAACCTCTCGTCAAAGCACCGCCGTTGCAAGAAAATTCCACCGGACACGGGAAGAGAATACGAGGAGGGTGGGACAACGGAGCGAGGGTGACCAGGAACCAACCGCAACATGCCGTGCATCCCGGCGTCCAGCCCCAGCATCCAGCACCAGCACCACCGGGTCCTGGCCGGCGTCGGCGTGGCCGTCGGGTGCGCGGCGGAGGCGGCCCTGGCCTCGGGGATGAGGTGCGGGGCGCACGATGGGGAGGTGCCGGCGGAGGTGGCAAGGCACCACGAGCACGCGGCGCCGGGGTCCGAGCGGTGCTGCTCCGCGGTGGTGCAGCACGTGGCGGCGCCTGCGCCGGCGGTGTGGTCGGTGGTGCGGCGGTTCGACCAGCCGCAGGCGTACAAGCGGTTCGTGCGCAGCTGCGCGCTGCTCGCGGGCGACGGCGGCGTGGGCACGCTCCGCGAGGTGCGCGTCGTGTCGGGCCTCCCCGCGGCGTCCAGCCGCGAGCGACTCGAGATCCTGGACGACGAGAGCCACGTGCTCAGCTTCCGCGTCATCGGCGGCGAGCACCGGCTCAAGAACTACCTCTCTGTCACCACCGTCCACCCGTCCCTGGCCGCGCCCTCCGACGCCACCGTCGTCGTGGAGTCGTACGTCGTCGACGTGCCGCCGGGCAACACGACCGAGGACACCCGCGTGTTCGTCGACACCATCGTCAAGTGCAATCTCCAGTCGCTAGCCAAGACCGCCGAGAAGCTCACCGCCGGCACGAGGGTCGTCTCGTGAGGCCTCCCACCTCTCCATGGGTAACCGATCGTTTTTCCGGGCGGGATGGATGTGCGTTTCTTCGGCGCGTGAGCCTTTTCTTTTTTCCCTCCTGGTTTCTTCACATTTGACACCTCTGTATTCTTCTCTTTTTCTGTTCTCTCGTTGTTGTGAGATACATGCTCCCTTCCTCCCTTGTCCAAAGATTCAAGAATTCACGAGTGCTTGAGTTGCTCTGTATATATGGTAGATCTGTTCTTCGGTAGGCGACAAGCATTCATCAAAATTCATGTCCATATATATGTTCATGAGCATTAGCGAGCAATGAACAATAGCCTTTCGGGCCTCCATTGGTCGATCGAGCTTGTCAAGTTGCACACCTTGTGACACAGAAAACAATGAGAACAATTCGATCCATCGTATGTGTCCTGGCCGTGAGATCGACAATAAACCAATTTGCTAGAAATTAATGCTAATCTAGCCAACGGATCGATCAATGTACGCTTTGTTCTCCCCGATCTTATCTGCACCAGAACTGCCATGCAGCACCATATGCACGCCGGTTGCAACAAACATCGTGCCTTGTATCAGAGATATACAGACAAACCATCTCGGATCTCCTACGACGATCAATACAGGACTTCGCTAAAACAAACCAGGTTACGAATGCAATATAGGCCCTCTTCTCTTCAGTTTTTAAAAGCTGCTTTTCGACTTTTCTACGATAATTAGTTTTTAAATAAAATATCTTTTTAAGATAGATTCTATTAGTTAATTATAATATATATCAAAAATCGTACGTGAGTTTCTGTTACTATGTAATCTCTCGTATAAATAGTTTAAAAACCACAAGCCACAACCAAAAGTTATAAGCCGCAGTAAAAAAGAACAGGCTCTGTAGTTCGATGTATAAGCTAGCACCGACCGAGAGACGAACCGGGGGAAGAAAGCCGTGTATATTGGTCCGATTTTGATCGTTCATTATATTTTTCTTTTTTAAAAGAAATTTACTTGAGCATATATCTTTATATCAGTGATTACACCTCTGTGGCTTGTGTTTTTTAAAACTACATCAGACAATGTAAATATTAATATGGATGGTATAAATATGTTATAGTTTTGGACTAAAAAAATCGTTTCGCGGATCCGTTCCAATAAAACATCCCATCCGTTCCGGTGCTCCAGTTGAATCCCCATCATTTGATCTATCCTCTAATTAAGATTGGGTCGATAATTAGAGGCTCCGATGATATGATGCCTTGTCCCTACCGCCCGCTGCGTCGTTACGTCCAACTTGCGCTCAGCTCTCGATCGATTGTTCGGCAACTTGCAATAGAAAAAAAAACAAGAGCACAGCGAAGTGGGGCGTATTTAACGTGAATGATTAATTAACTGACACAAGTGGCTCAACTTGCATGTCAGGTCGCTTAATTGCCTGGTTGCTTCCTCTCCTTTTATCGACTAGTGGAGTAGTACGAGTACTATACTGTTGCTAGCTTAATGCCAAGTTGGCTGTCAACTTGCTTCTCGGACGGTTATCGGAATCGGACCTGTTCTTCTCGGGGACCTTCGATTTCTTTCCAGGAGAGAGAAAGAAAAAGATAAACGTTTTCTTCCTCTCTCTCCTTCCTATGTATATAGGTCAGTGGGTTTATTTAATATAACTGCGGCTTATAGTTTTTAATTGAAAATTTTAAATTTTAACTGTTTGTAACAGAGATTACGGAGAGAGATACTCGTTTGCAATTTTGATTAATACAGATATTGGTCTTTTAATGTGTACTACAATTAACTTGTAAATCTCATCTAAAAAATACTCCGTTTGAAAAAATTATGTACTGTAACAAAAGGCAAAAACCGACTTTAGAAGCCTTAAAGAACATGCCCAGTATCTTGACAATCATTAATGCACATAAAAATATATTTATAATGTCTCTAAATCTAAAAATTATGATGTCCCTAAATTTGTCTTGAGAAATAACTCCCATAGTTTTCTATGTTCTAGATAATAAATTTTAATTATTTTATAATATATTGTTTTAAAGCCTATATTTATAGTCTTCCCACGTATGTAACGCGGTAGAAAGTAAAAGACGACCAACGTTAGTGAGGGGATTCGTATCACCCGCCTTGCTTCCGTCCCGTTCTGAACAACGACAATTTCTGTCTTCTAAAAACTAAATTGTTTAAAATGTATTGTTTTTTAATATAGTTTTTTCTTTCTTTTTTCTGATTTTTCCTTTTCTTTTACACTATCCGTGGAGATGTAACAATATTTTTTTATTTTTTTAATTAAGTACATTAGAAAAAACTTACGGTCACTATATTAATATTTCATATAAAAATCAAAACTTAAAAGTCACGGTATTTTGGAACAGCACCTTAGGCAGAGGCAGTGCAACACGTCCAATACGGTGCACAAGCAAAGAGTATTGTAGCAAGCAAGCTATCGCATGAAAATACAAAATAGTCAATAACATTTTTTATTTATAGCCTAATGATAAGATATCTATTATAGACCAAGATTTCAAGCACAGATCCAAGTTTCCGAACATAATCAACTTTGCACGTAGTAGAATAAGTTCATAACAGTATCCACGGGCCCACCAGCAGACCCAGCTTGGAACAGGACCAGAACTGTCGGTGTAACCAGCGCTGATACTAATTAACTAACGCAATCGATGATAAGGAGGTTAACCCACTGGTACCGCACGCATAAGACATTGTTTGTTCCGGACTGTCCGTTGATTGGACGTACGGGGCATATCATGCAGAAGACTACATGCACTTTATATATGTAAGTGCGTGCGTGCGTGCATGATATGTAGTACACTACAGTATAGGAGTAATAAGAGCTTCAGATTTAAGTATTTTCAAAATTGTTTCACTGTAGATGCAGAAAAGCCAATACTGTACGTACGCACAATATTAGTACTGGACAAGTAAATTAAGGCATTATGTTACACTTCTGTGTGCTTTGAAGTATAAAGCACTATGTTACACTTTTTATGTACTTCTGGTTATTTTTTGTTCTGGTTTATGATATTTTATTCTAACATGGTTATTTTTGTTGTGGCTTATGATATTTTATTTTAAAATAAGTGTTTATGTAAATAAACTAAATACTAATAAACTGATAAACCGTTTTAACAAAACTACCCTAATAAACCGCTTTAAAATAGTAACGATAAAGTCGTCTCATTTATTTATTTAAAAAATTTATAACTTATCAATTATAAACTATAAAGAATTTAGCCACAAATTCTCAATTCAGCATTCTATGGGCAGATCGAGCTAGCCCCTCACTGACAGCTAGGGTATGTATGGGTTTGTTCTTTTCGGCTGCGGCTTATGGTTTTTGGCTGAAATTTTTAAATTTTGGCTGTTTACGGTACAGATTACGGAGAGACAGATACTCACTTGCGATTTTGGCTGGTACAAATGTTGGGCTTTTAACGTGTAGATCGTTTAACTTGTAGACCCCGTCTTGAGAAAATACTGCGTTTGAAAGTTAGGTACTGTAGCGAAAAGCCAAAAAAATCACCAACTTTTGAGATAAAGAACATGCCCATATATATGTGGGGGGGACAGGGTGAAGCCAGGACTGAAGTACGACGAGGGAGGCTTGCATCAATATAGTACGGTGTTACTACCATTGTACAAGCTATTAGTTGTACCATAATTTCAAATCGATCATCGTGGTTAGAGGGGTAGTAATTTTGAATAATGATTTATTATCAAAGCCATAGACTGTAGAGTATATTGATGTTAGTTTTTGCTAGTTAATTTGCTATGATAAAAAATTTACGATATAAGAATACAAATCAAGATTGGCTAAGGATTGCATTGTAGACTCACGGTGTCTCTCGATTCTCGAGAAGACAAGTAGTCGAGGAGTGTGGTTATGTATATGCTAGTTGCTAGTTGGTCTATCTCGACTCTCGGTCTGGTTGATTTGATGGATAAAATGATGGGAGTTGGACTTCACCTTCTCAACAATTTTTACTAGCAATTTTATGAGGAGAGACATACATGCATAATATATACAAATTAGAGGATACTAAGTGGATAATAGAGAGAAAAATCCGAGGGGGCCACATGGCCAGTTGAGTTTATCACTTTATCCGGTGCTACATGTGTGATTCATCCGATTCATCGAACATACTCCTCAGAACCAGAAAAAGACCTGTGCATCAGGCCCCTCTAGCTTGTCTCCATTAGCCAGCTAGCTAAGCTAAGCTGTTGGTACACCGCCTTGAACGTTGCTGCCAAGTTCTTCCTCTCCCTGACGTCGCCAGTGGATGTATGGATTGATCGGTCGATCAATGGATATGCCGTACTCTTGCAACAACATGATGGTGACCGGCGATGATCAATCATCTGCAGAACTAGTACTGTAATTTGCTATCATGACCGAAATTTTCGCATTTGGCCCCCTCCCCCCGACCACCACCCCCCAAATTGTTTTTTATAGAATTAGCTCCCTTTCGACATAATTTACAAATCTAGCCTACATATAGTAGACCTGCCTATAATACCAGACACAATAAGAGACCTGCAATTCAGAATGGATAAATTTATAAAAAAAATTACATAATTCGGAATGTTTGAATTTGCAGTCTTCCGTGTCTGAGGTTTAGAGATGGTAACGTCGTGGCGGTAAGTTCATTTTTAGCAATGTATGTATGGTTTTTGTACTATGTTTTGTTGAAATATTGTGTTAGTTTCGTCAGAATGGAGACATTATACCTGTTCCACGGTGGGGAGGTCGTGCGAGGTGGTCTAGACGGAGTTGATATGTCGAGCTGCCAGCGTGCCTTACTAAACATTCCCAGCCTGGCACACATGGATTTGCTCGAGCTACGACGATGCATTCGGCATTTGTTCGATAGGCACGTCACTAAGAACAAGATAGTAATAGAGGTAGTCACCGCCAGCATGGTCCCACCACACGGTCAGATGTTGTGGGGCTTGGCGAAGGAGACCAGCAGTGCCATGTGGGCACACTACATGGAGATCGTTAGCAATCCTCATGCTCCGATCTATTGACGACCCATGGTGTGTGTCCATTTTGTTTATCCCGCTCAGTCCTCTGGGAGGGCTATCGTCAAAGGGGGCAGTGATGCTCATGCCCCCCTTTTCAGTTTGTTGACGTCGAAAGAGGTCCCAAAAGTGTTGGACGTCGCTAGGCAGGATGCTCCTATTGATGAAGACTCTGCTAGTTTCCAACCGTATGAAGGTGTGGATAAATGGTGATGTTCATGTTAACTATCATGAGATTATTTATAGCATGTCTATGGGCACTGCCACTGAATATGAGGAGGACTTCGACTCACAAACCGGTGAGGATGAAGCTGATAATGAGGGTGGGGTCATTGGTGGCATTGTTTCCACTAGTACGGACTATATTCCAAGTCGGTTGGATTGGCAAGTGGCATCTTCCCTTATTCTGCCATAGGACCACGAGTTTTTGTGAGCCTTCGATGCAGACACCTTGCTTGTGGGGCAAAATTTTCCACATAAGACTGTGCCAAGCAAGCTATCGCTAGTTTCACAGTGAAGATCAGTCGGACTTGCCGAGTTTACAAGTGACTTTTGATGTTGTTTACGGTATCTTCAACTATGTACAGTAAGTCATACTAACCATTATCTGTTTTCTATTATCTGTAGGTCTAAACCTAACACATACATAATTAAGTGCATGGTTTGCTCTTGCCCAAGCAAAGTCTGTGCCTAGATATTCCCAGGGCGGGAACGGACTTCTATATCACAGTCATGACATATCACACATGTGAGCTTAAGGAGCCATTGCAAATGCATAGGAATATGACTTTGGGCTACATCACGACTATCATAAGCATGTAGTTGTCATTGATGTAACTGTTTCACTGAAAGTTCTGCTAGCTAAAGCAACGAATATAGTAGGGTATGCCGTTAGCTACAATAAGGTTTGGCAGGCAAAGCGGAAGGTGCTCCAAGTGTTGTACGGTGCCTATGAGGAGGCGTATGACCTAGTACCCAGAATGCTGAAATAAATTGTGGATGCTAATCTGGGGACATGCATTAATAGGATGGAGAGGCCCCATTCGTCCAACATTCCACATTTCCTAATCCTTGATCGAGTCTTCTGGGCATTTGGCCCAAATAGTCTAGGGATTCTCCCGCTGTTGTCCTATCCTGACTTTGGATGACACATTCTTTTGTGGGAAGTACAAGGGCGCCATTCTTACCACTGTTGTCACTGATGGTAACGATCAGTTGCTCCCAGTTGCATTCACAATTAAGAAGAACGAGAACACTGACAATTGGTTATGGTTCCCAGCCAATATAAAGCAACATGTTGTGAGGGGCAAGACGAATGTGTGCGTCATCACCGACCGTTATGTCGGGTTGCTGTCTATGTTGCACACCACGCAGTATGGTACAAGCCCGCCATTTCAATGGAACAACATGCGCACACATTGGTGCATGCGGCATCTAGCTGCCAACTTCCACGCGCACTTTCGAAGCAAGGATCTCATGAAGAAGTTCAAAAACCTCTGCTTGTAGAACCAGAAACGCAAGTTTGATGCCATGTGGCAGGAGCTTGAGGTCGAAACCAAGCATGCAAGTGGAGGTTCTAGGGCAGGTGCACCGCAAAGCGAGTTCGTTGAGTGGATGAGCATGCATGCCTTGGATTATAAGAAATTGTCCCTTCTTCATGACACCTATGGTGCTCAATACGACATCATGACAATCAATATGTCCGAAGTCTACAACAGTGTGTTGAAAGGGGTTCGTGACTCACCCATCACCGCTGTTGTTGATGAGACTTGGAACCACATGGTTGGTTACTTCATCAATAGGGCAATGATGGCTAAGCAGCACTTGGACGGAGGAAAGCAGTACTCGGAGGTTACCCTTGCCTACATGGAGAAAAAGATTACCAAGGCCTGATCCTATGTAGATCGCACAATGGATGGCGTGAGGAAGAAGTTCGAGGTCCGCCTACGGGACAAGTATGTTCGCAGCCACATGAGAGGTGATTGAAAGTATGTTTGCATCATAGGCGATGTGGTAGTTTGCACCTGCAACAAGCCTTAACTCCTGCACAACCCTTGCTCCCACATATATGCTGCATGCGCTGTATTTTGCCAATCTTGTAGCATGTACATGTCAGAGTACTATGATATGCGCCACCTGTATAATACTTGGAACGGGGAGTTCAACTCCTACGGCATGGAAGGCCACTACAGGGACCTATAGCCAAGAGCAGTGAAGTGGTCACCAAATGAAGCACTACAGCATCTAAGCTGTGGGAGGCGTCAGTCAAGGTGCATCCACAACAACATGGATGCGAACCAACGTGGAGACCGGCTAAGACCAACGAGGTGTAGGCTATGCAAGACTTTTGGGCACTCATTCAGGAACTGCCCTAATAGACCTTATTTCTCCGGTGCCACTTAGTTGCACAAGGGCCCTAACCTGTTGTATATATAAGTTATCCGGTGTATTGAACCCTGTTGTACTTCGGTGTGTTCAATTTAAAAAATGTGTACTATTGAGTCATGTGTTGTATTTATTACACGCTGCAGGGCTATTTAGCCCGATGTAACCACAAAAGTATTGCATCTCTACAGAGCTTTTCATATCCATGTGACTACACAAGCACTGCACCTCCGTAGAGCTTTTCAGCTCGATGTGACCTCACAGGCACTGCACCTCTGTAGAGCTTTTTAGATCAATCTCACCACACAAGCGCTGCATTGCCATTTTTGTTTTTTGTGACTACACAAGCACTGCACCTCGACAAGACATGACATGACATAAAGCTGAGAAAAAACAAACGAATGCACGTCACGCGACTTCATAGAATCTTCGCTAAAAACCACACGGTGACCATGCGAACAACACTGTAGAAACACCGTAGCACATTTTCTGAAAAATCCATTGAAGTATATTTTTGTATGAATTTTTAAATATAGCAAATATGCTCCAAAATTATAAATTATTTTTGTAAGGCCTCCAAACATAATGTATTTATTTGGTAATTTTTCATAATTTTATTCATTCTAAATTTTTCTTAAAAATTTATTTAATTATACTGTTTGTAGGAGTTTTATGAAAAATTTAGAATGGATAAAATTATGAAAAATTTATAAGCAAGTATACTGTGTCTGTAGGCTTTAGAAAATTTTATTATTTTTTGAACTCATTTACTATATTTAATAATTTATACAAAAATATATGTATATTAAAAAATGTGCTATAGTGCCACAGGGTCCTACCATGCCCTATGTAGGATCGAGGAGGCTGACTAGAGGGGGATGAATAGTCGTTTCTAAAATTCTCTCTTTTAAAAAATATTTGAGTTATTTGGCTGAACACAAGTATATAATGCGGAAGCTCAACTCAAATTGAATTAGCACAAATAAAGCCTAAATCAACTAGTTCACCAAAAAACACCGACGATATGATTATGTCAAGGTCTGCAAATCTAGAAAGATAAGTAATCAATTTAGTTCTACAAATGTAAATTGCTTAAATGTAAATTATGCACAAGAAAACAAACCACAAATGACACGGTCTCTTTTTACCGTGGTGTTCGGAGACTTGTCGGTTTTCCCTAGTCCACGTTGAGGTTAGTCCAAATGAATTGGATCGGCTCTACGAATTAAGCCGAAACACCTCAATTCACTAGTGGTAGCTCTTTCCCGCTCCGGGTAGGTGAGCTCTAGCCTTCACACTTAGCCGGGTCATCTCACAACCTTCTTTGAGAATATCACCGCATACGACGCCCTTTGCTTGACTCTCACCTTGTGCAACGAATGCACAAGCTCAAGTTAATACAAAATACACCTCTAGATGCAACACATGCAACTAGAGACCTTTCTCCTTACTCACAAGGTGCAACACATGCACATTTGAGAGGAGAGGCTCACACTAGCTCAAGAGAGTGATATGGAGTGCCAAAAACTATATCCTAACCGGTCACAAGGAAGTATTTATAGCCCACTCCTCGAAACTAGCCGTTGGAGTCAAAAAACAGGATTTTCGGAAGTACCGCCGTTATAGGAGCGGTACTTCCACTTCCCATCATAACGGCAAGAAAAATAGCCGTTATTTAGTCATTTGCGGAACTACTGTCGTTATAAAAGCAGTACTTCCATTTCATGCGGCGAGAAGGCCACAGGGGGCCCTATAAAAGGAGGTCGAAGAGATTTCTGAGAGAAAACTACACAATCAAACACAACACTACACCAGCACTTTCTTCACCACACCGGGATAGACATAAGGCAGAAGAAGTAATGGGATAAGATGATAAAGCAATGAAAGGAGACCCATGACCTAATAAGGTTAGCTGCCGCCCGCGATGAGAAAGCAAAGACTGTTGCGGCCCAGGCAAAACAAGCCCAACGTGCTACGAGGTTAGCTCCCCGCAAGGACGTCACCCGCAGCAACAACCCATCTTGAACGTTCCTACGGAGCGTTCGCTGCAACACCCACTAGAGGGGGAGACACCCTCTTTTGTTGGTGCCGGGACCCGTGCAAATTCTTCAAGTCTAACCACCGCCTCAGTCTAGGTATGTGTTAATAGGGTTGCGCAAACTACTCCAGTGACTATCTCGACCGCAGTTTAGATACCGCCACCTATTGACAGCCGGTAAGGACCAGGTGCATTGTGTTCCCCCTACTTTCTCTCTTTTAAAGTACATACTAACAACCTCTCCCGTGTTTCCACAGTCCCCGAAATCTCTATGTGGCTACCAAAAATAGATCGATCTTTAGATCCACCTAAAGGATCAGTGGGACCTCGACTTCGAGGAGTGGAACGTCAAAAGGTCCTACGAGATCTGGGAGGAGGAGCGTCGCAAGCACAAGCAAACCGAGCGTATACATCGGGAGATGAAAGCTCATCTCGAGACGTGCATGCGCAGGGAGCGCGATGCTCGCAAGAGGGAGCGCGAGAAAAAGGAAAATGGTGACTAAGGCAAAAGAGGCCGTCGAGGAGTTCAATGCCGAGTTCGCAAAGAAGGGAAAATGGCTCCGATCCCCGCAATAGGTTGTGCAGGCAGTTGGGTTGGTTAGTCGCGCATGATGCTCTATGTATGCATGTAATGAAAACCTACGCGGCATGTTACTCCCAACTATATTATAAAGTCTATTTTAATTCAGACAAGCTTATTTTTCGTCTTTATGCATTCAAATATTCCCATAGCAAGTCATCCAACAGTATTAACAGAGCAGTTCTCCTCCGTGTACGAATTCTCGGTAACATCACAATATCACTTACTCTCGTATTTATCGATCATTCTTAGTTCAATTGTTTTTTTAAAAAAATTTCAAGAATTTTCTTGCACTACAACAACATGCAATAATCATAAACTCTTATTAAGAATCCAACAGATTATCTTTCGGTCGTAATCTACAAAAATTACAAAATAGATTCCACACTTCCATCCTATTTGCAGTCATTGTACAACCGAGCGACTGCAGTTATTGTCGCCCAGCCACACGGCAACTGAACCTGTCGCCCAACTGTCTGGCGATTGGAACCTGTCACCCAACGGCTTACAGACAGCTTTATTATCGTGCGACCATTGGGCGATAGTCTCCAGTCGCCCAACCGTCGAGCGACTGGAGCCTATTTGTATAAAAAAAATGTTGATGTAGATATATTTTTATTATTTTGAATGAAAAATAGATTATTCATAAAAAAAAATTCCTCTCCAGGCTTGGAGCTTGAGTAAATCTGTGAGTGAAATTTGTAGGATCAAATTCATCAACTCCTTAAAAACCTCGAGTGCTTCTGTGCACTTTCTGGAAAATTACACGGAACAAAAATACACATATCGTCTTTAATTGCGGGATTTTCTTTTAACCAAGCATCGAGACCATTCTACAAAGATTTTATGTGCGACAGTCAGATCATACAGCTGCGTTGTATGTTTTGTTTTGTGTGAACTACATGTAGATTTTGCACATTCTCGCAGTGACTACTAAGATAGTGCTTAAGTGAGCTTAAACCTTAAGTTTTTAGTTTAAATTATATTGTTTAGGCTTTTTTACATTATAACCGCTGAAAGTTTTTTCAGTATAATTAAATTTTTAAAAAAGTTGCATCATCACGAATAATAAAAGAAATACAAAAAGGCAAAAAAATCTAAAAATCAGAAAAAAGAGAGTAAAACTAACAAACTAAAAGCTAAAATTTAGAAACTAAAAGGTAAAGCTAACTTGAGCGGAGCATAGATAAGTAATCAGTGATAGTGGCTCAGCTCAACATCAAACAAGCAACTTGGCCTGCATAAATAGACTTCGTTAAGAGGGAAAGCACACCACTTGCTCCATGCCAAAAGCAAGGGGCGAGCAACTGCAAGCTGGGCCCTTTCAAACAGTAGTACTGCTGTACTGGTACTATACTAGCAGTACTAACTATTGGAAGGCCAAAGCGTCGGTACACCGAGCCTTCCTCTTTGTCGCCTCCTGCGCTTTCTGACCACTCCTTTCTCCGAACCGAGGGTGGATTTTTTCTGTGTGATTTTATTTTTTTCTGCCTGTTCCTAAAAGAAGATATAGAGTAAAAAAATTTACATATAGTTTTTTATATAAATAAAGCGCTGCTTTAAACAATCATTCCGTTTAAAAACTTATTACCATAGAAATACTAAAAAATAGTTTTTAGAAGCTACCACTCCCGGTGGCATGTGCGCTGCTAGTCTATTCGGGCGTGTATGTCTCTTTGTGGCGAGCCGTCGTACACGTACAAAAACACACGGCGTCCGCCTGTGTGGTGCTTGCTCGCGCTCGCAAACGAGCGGTGTCTCGTGTTTGTGGACGGCCAAGTTGGGTTCGTGAAAAGCTCTTCCATTCAGAATTTTCAGATATGCGAACGCAAAGGCGTTACTTGCACCGTGCTATTACCGGCGGGTGGTCACATGCCCGAACCGAACGTAAAGCGCGCAATCCCTGCAGGCGGCGCAGTCGCGGTCGGTCCGTCGAGGTTTTGCTGGTTGGTGCGTGCAAATTGCGCGGCAAGTGGCGGGCGCGCGACGTCGACGTGTGGGGCTGCCGACCGCGCGCGCGTGCGGGCGGGCTGACGTCACGTTCTTTTTTGTTTTTGGTTCCATCTCCTTCGAAAGTCGGAACTAGAGATGGCAACGGGTAAATACCCATCGGGTATTGCCATTCCATACCCGTACCCGCTAGGTGTAAATTTACCTGTCGGGTTACCCGTATCCGCACGCGGGTAGGAAAATTTACCCGTACCCGTACCCGCGCGGGTATTACTACCCGACAGGTAACCCGTACCCGCAAGCATACCCGGTTCAACACATAAGAATATCATCAATTTAGACATTCATTAATCATACATGCCAAGCACAAAAGCGTCTAATGATCAAAATTAGTACATCACATAAACATACTTGACATGACCATATCAACATATGACAAACAAATAAACAATCAACAACAAGTAGATAATAAAATTAACATTTGAGTGGGATGTCTAGTTGTCTAATGCGGGTATTCATTACCCGCGGGTATGGGTAGTATATACCCGCACCCGCACCCGCCTACCCGGCGGGTAGAGGATTTCGCCCAATAACGTACCCATGGGTACATAAAATTTTCCATACCCGTCTCTTTATCGGGTAAAACCCGTCGGGTATTCGGGTATCGGGTACCCATTGCCATCTCTAGTCGGAACTAAGGTAACAGCATTTTATCCGGTTTTTTGAGCCAAAAAACATGTGTTAGAAAATCGATAAGATAAAACACGAAACTAATGAAGAACAATTAAGAATATGGGATATAGATTTAACATAAAAAATCATTTCGAGTAAAAAACTACGACACACAATCGATGAAATCATTGTATGAGAATAAGTAACAGAACTCTCTTACCGTATGTGTGATTCCACGGCTTTACCAGGCAGCTTACAGAGGATATAAATAATCTTGGAAACTAATGTCCCAGACGAGAAAAGAAACAATCTTAGTCGACAATGAAACGGAGACCTACTCGGAAACAAAAATAGTAAACTTATTGGAGACAAGAACATCTCGCTTGAAGGGTCTCAGAAATAATGGAGAAGAGTTATAGTCGGAAGACGCCTCGAGTAGCCATGTCTAAATCCAATTGACGTATACACATTAGAGCACCACGTCTAATGTAGGTCGATGTAGAGTCTATCACGAACACGAAGATGATCCTAATTGTAACCTCCGACCAATTCGCATTGTTGAGCAAAACCTTATCTAACTTTTCAAGCGGTTAGAAAGACCAATAGTAGTCGAACCTGATCATATTCGGATCATAAAATACAACAATCTTCAACTTGAACCGAATTCCTTCTATAGCGAAAAGAAGAACTTAAAAACTTCTCAATAAAATTGGTAGAATAACCCTTGTGTGTCAATTATCTGAAAGGACTAACAAGTAATACAACAAGCTTAGCATAGGAACTGGCTTTGTCATCATATCAGCTAGATTATCATGAGTATTAATCTTGCAAACTTTAATATCATCTTGTGTAATAAATCCTCGAATGAAGTGATATCTAACTTCAACATGCTTTGTTCTCTCATGAAACATTTGGTATTTTGTAAGACAAATAGCACTTTGACTGTCATAGAAAATGTTAGTGTAGGGTATACTTCCACAAAGCTCAGTGTAAAGAGCCCTTAGCCAAACAGTTTCTTTACAGGCTTTTTAAAATAGCTATGTACTCGACTTTAGTTGTCGAAAGAGTAACAGTAGCTTGTAAACTAGCTTTCCAACCCACAACATAGCCTCCGATCATAAAAACATAACCAGTAAGATCTTCACTTATCCAGATATCCTACGAAGTCTAAATCAACATATTCGACTAGCCCACCATTGGTCTGTTCAAAATACAAACAAGCATCAGAAGTGCCTCTTAAATACATGAAGATCCACTGAACAACTCTCTAGTGGTCTTTGACAAGATTGGCCATATATCTGCAGATAATACTCAAAGCATGAAATAGGCTAGGGCAAAAGTAGACAATGGTGTATATAAGTGATATGACTGCACTTACATATGGAACTGTTAACATGTATTCAACTTCTTTAGCTGTTTGCGGATTTGATGCTAAAGAGAGCTTAAAATGTACAGCTAGCAGTGTACTGGTCGGTTTGACTCTGTGCATGTTGAAGCGACGAATAACTGTTTAATATATCCTTTCTAACTTAGATATAATTTTCCAAACCACGTGGTCTTTAATGATTTTTATACTAAGAATCTTCTTTGCTGCATCGAGATCTTTCATCTCAAATTCACTTCTCAATTGTATCTTTCATCTCCTCATGCCTAGCAGCTATCTACCTCTCTGACTCATCAGAACAGATGACTTCCGAATAAGTTGAAGGCTCAACAGTCCCTTCAATGTCTTCCGCTACATTTAAACAATAAGCCACAATATTGCTTCTTCAATTAACCTCCTCGAAGGTGGAATAATCCTCCTTACCTAATCAACAACAATGTATTATTGGTTTTGACCAATTCATGTTCGATGATTATTGGTCAGACCTTGAATAGGGGCTTCTAGTGAATTTTCTTTGTCGACATCTAGTGAGAATCCTGAATCAATAATATGCTCTACTTGCATCCTGGTCTTCTATTGCTTCTCAGAAGTAGCATTGGTCGTATTGCCTTTCATCAGAGCAGGCTCATCAAATTTAACACTTCTGCTTGTGGTCATCTTTCTACTTTCAGGATTTCATAATTTGTAACCTTTCATGCCAGATTTGTAGCCTAAGAAAATGCACTTAATAGCTCTCAGCTCCAATTTTCCATTATTGATATGTGCATAAGCAAGACAGCAAAGAATCATCAAATTCGAGTGGTCGGGGGGAGAACCTGACCACTTTTTTATTGGAGTTTTTTGTCTAGCATTGTTCGGTGATTGGTTGATCAAATGACATGCACTGGAAGCAGTTTTAGCTCAAAAATTCCTTGACAGATCTGACATCGACAACATAGAGTGCATCGTTTCTATGATAGTTCTATTCATGCGCTCGGCCACACTATTCCATTGTGGTGTACCTGGAACAACATAGTACCTCACAATGCCTTCCAATCAGCACAATGCTTCAAATTCTCTTGAACAAAACTCTAAACCATTATCTGTTCATAGTTTCTTGACATGTTTGTTGATCTGTTTCTCTATTATAATTTTTTACTCTTTGAACGTCTTGAACACATATGATTTGGGTTCGATGAAGTATGCACAAACTCTTCTCGAATAATCATCAATGAGAGTTTTTTTAAAAAATAATCCATATTTTATTTGAAAATATAGAAATATACCTGCATTTTAATTGTTTTTATAGAAATAGCCTCCAGTCGCCCAACCGTTGGCATGATTGGACCCTGTCGGTTAATGGCCGAGCGATAGGTAGGCAGTAGCTCTATCGCTGCGCGACAAGTATGCAGTCGCCCATATGTACGTGGTTGATTCGATGTGGTCGACACAATGTGATCGACCAGCGTGGTCGTAGCAACATGATCGACACAACATGGTCAAAGATTAGTGAGTGGTCGAAGAGAACAGCGTGGTCGAAACATCGTTGTCAAAAATTAGTGAGTGGTCAAAGTGAATAATGTGGTCAAAGATTAGTGAGTGGTCGAAGTTAACAACATAGTCGAAGATTAGTGATTAGTGAGAGGTGTTGTTGCCCAACTGTTCAGCAACAGCACCTATTGTCTAACCGTTGGGTGACTGGTCTGTGTGCAGCTCAACCATCGAGCGAGAGGGTCCAGTCGCCCAACAATTGGGCGACTGGAAGCTATTTTTGTAAAAAAAAATTAAAATACAGATATATTTCTGGATTTTCAAATAAAAAAGTGATTATTTTTTAAAAAATTCTCATCAATGATAGTCAACATGTAGTTTACGCCTCTAAGTGAAGAAATGTGGAATTCTCCCCATATATCAAAGTGAACATAATCCAATACACCTTTTGAAGAATGAGTAATAGTGCTAAAGCTAACCCTCTTTTGCTTGTTAAAGACACAATATTCACATAACTTCAACTGGTTGATGTCTTGACCATCAAGCAAACTTCTTTTGCACAACTTCTTCATGACAGCTTCACTCATGTGTCCTAGACGCATATGCCATAAATTAGTCCGATCGGTATCGGACAATCTAGTCGAAGAAACAACAGCGGTTCCAATCAGAGTAGTGCCTTGAAGATAATATAAATTTGCTGCCTTTATATCACCTTTTCATCACAAACAAGAGCGTCTTTGGAGACCTTCAGGATTCCGCCTTCATCTAAAAACTTGTACCTCTTGGCATCAAGAGTAGTCAATGAGGTAAATCTCGTTTTCAAACTTGGAATATGTCAAACTTTCGACAGGACTCTAATGGTGCCATCAAATATCTTGATCTAGACAGAACCAATAACTGTAATCTTGAATGGAGTATTATATCCTATTAACACTGATCTACTCAAAGTCACTTCATAGTTAACGAACCAATCACGATTCAGACTCATGTGGAAAGTGCAGACTGAATCAAGAATACACTAATAATCGGTATTAGAATTATCGACAAAGGCAACAAGGACACATCCATTGGAACCTTCTTTATTAATAACAGTAGCTTTGGCTTCTTCATCTTGTCGGTCTTTCATAGAATTGTTGTTCATTTCTCCTTGTTTTGGAATTTTCAACACTCTGATATGTCGTGGCCACTTGTCTTATAATAACAGCATGATATCTTATTCTTAGACTTAGAACGACCTCAATTTTTGATCTTGCACCTGAAATCCTTGGTCGAAGACCTTTCAGTTTATCTTACATGAATAGATAAATCTTCTACACGCGAACTCGAGGTTTCGCTTGAAACCACGGTTTTCAACTTCTTTACACAGAGCATCATAAACCTCTGTGAGGGTGAGAATGTCCTGACTATAAAGACATGTGTCTCTGAATGTAGAGAAGGAATCGAGCATCGAGCAGAGTAGAATAAGGCCCAAATATTTATCTTCATATTTAATCTCCATTGCTTCAAGATAGGCGACGATATCTTTAAAATGGTCAAGTGGTTCATTACAGATCTGTCTTCTATCAATCTGAGCAACAAAACTTCTAATTCACAAGTATTTTACTGGTCAAATCCTTGTTCATACAGATCTGTTTTAGGTTTAGCCATAACACAGCAGCGGTGGTCTCCTTTGTGACCTCCTAGAGAATATGTTAGATAGATAAAGATGAATATGCGAGAGAGCCTTATGACCAGATTTGGATCATAAAATACAACACGATGTATGCCACTCATCCAAACATCTCTGTTGTCCATCATCATCTTGAAAATACAGATAAAAAAGATCAGCCACTCAAAAAAAAAATCCTAAAACTCTCATCGGCACGGCCGGGCGTGCGTGCGGTTGCGCAGTCGGGTGGGTGGTCCAATCGGCTTGATTACCAGTCAACCCCGTGCGCGCACGATCAATCGTCCTCTCCATGTTGGCCAATGGAATGCATCTTTTTCTTCCTTTTTGCTTCTTTTTTGACCGCATCTCACTTGTTTTGCGTGTGGATTGGGAACGATGTGAACGAATTTTGGACTTTTCGCTGATACTAGCCCATGCTCTCCGGCCATGGCTTTATAAGCACCAAATTTGTGCCTCATATGGGTGCTTTGTTCAAGCATGTACTGGTACATATTTTGATTTGTGGGGGCTTGAATTGGAACCGTGTATGCAATCAAGCACTACCCAAACTACCCAAACGCAACCCAAGCATAGCCTCTTGTAAAACAAGAGGAGAAGCACTTAGTACAAGTTGGGCTTTGTATGGGCCGTCCAATTGACTTGCCATCTCGCGGCCAGCCCAAGAGCGCAGGAAACTATCACTAGTGGGTAGCCCACCCCCACCGACAATCTCAGCCTTCCTGAGAGGCCCACGTGGCCCAATAGGCCGCCGTCCACCTCGTGAGCTCCGCCTCCGCCTCGCTACTCGCCAGCCACCCTCCCCCACCTACAAAGCTCGCAGCCGCAGCCGCATGTCCCACGCCTCGGCGCCTCCGCCTCCACCGCTCGGTGTCCTCGATGGCCTCCACGCTTGCCTTCCTCAGGCCCTCCGCGCCGGCCCCGCTCGCGGCCGCGAGGGCGCGGAGTTCGGCGGTGGCGGCCGTGAGGGTGCCATCCAGATCTAGGGTTTCGGCCAGGGTGTCCCTCGGGTCGGAGGTGGGCGTGGGCGCAGACGCGCTCTTCGCCGACTACAAGCCCACCACCGCATTCCTCTTCCCCGGACAGGTGCGAGCCAAAGCGACTTCTTCTAGCTTGTGGGTTGTGTACACCTGCGTGTAGATTTGCCTAGGAAGTATCTGATACACGCACGTCACCCTACTCGTCAGAATTGTGAGTTTGTAACTGAATTCTTGGGATGGTCAACGGTGATCATTATACAGCGATCCGTGCGAGGGTGTGTGAACTTTCAAGTAATGAAGTAATTGGCATCAATCTGAGTGTATAATCTAGCAGGAATATAAAATATGAAGGAATCAGAGGAGGTACTAGTAAGTGCTTAGCTAGTTACCGCGGTTGTAGTTAGCTGTACAAAAGGGAGACTTTTCACTGCTTCAGTTGATAGCTGTACAAAAGGGAGACTTTTCACTGCTTCAGTTGACGTAGATCAAAATTTGGCCTTGAAAGATTAATGCTCCATATGTTCACAGGAGGTTCTTTGATTTATCGGATGCCTCAGTGCTGGTGCAATTTGCATGCTGCCACATGCATAATTTGAGGCTAAATATATTTGCTTTCTTCTCATTTCAGGGTGCCCAGACTATTGGAATGGGTGCAGAAGCTCAGTGTGTTCCAGCGGCTGCCAAACTATTTGATAAGGCAAATGATATACTTGGGTATCTCCAAACCTCTGATAATGTTTATCTGTTTGCTCCCAATTTCGGTACTTTTTATTTAAATTTAATGAGTGTCCAGACCACTTCCAAAGGCTAATGAGTGCTCATGCGAATGTTGTTGTGCTAAATGTAGCTATGACTTGTTGGATCTGTGCACCAATGGGCCAAAAGAAAAGCTTGACTCAACAGTAATCAGTCAGGTTTGTGGATTTTAGAATCCTTGCTCCCACGGGTAGTTGATTCATTTTCTTACCCATGCAAATAGTATTATTTCAAGTATCTGCCCTTCACTACTACTGATTGTCATGCTATTGAAACATGTTTCCTTAGTCATATCATATAGAGCTTTATAGCCTCCAACAATGAATTCCTTCAAAGTCCTGAATCTGGTTAACCAATAACCTGCCACTGCTAGCTAAGTTTTGTTTATACCAATATTTGTGTTTCGCAGCTTGCAGTGCTGCTAGAAATGTAGTCCTGAAAATACTTTGGCATTTTTTTTCACTCAGCTATGTTGCATATACATTTGAGTGCCAAGTATAATATTTTTCAGATACAGTTCTAGTTCTTGTCAGTTGAGTTGTATTCTAATTACTGAACAAAACTGTTTTGTAGCCAGCTATATATGTTACCAGCCTCATTTTCACTCAGCTATGTTGCATATACATTTTAGTGCCAAGTATGAGAGTTGTATTCTAATTACCGAACAGAACTGTTTTGTAGCCAGCTATATATGTTACCAGCCGCATTTTCACTCAGCTATGTTGCATATACATTTGAGTGCCAAGTATGATATTTTTCAGATACGGTTCTAGTTCTTGTCAGCTGAGTTGTATTCTAATTACCGAACAAAACTGTTTTGTAGCCAGCTATATATGTTACCAGCCTTGCGGCTGTAGAAGTACTACGTGCACGTGATGGGGGCCAAGATGTAATTAACTCTGTAGATGTCACATGTGGCCTCAGCTTGGGAGAGTATACTGCACTTGCATTTGCTGGTGCTTTTAGGTATTCCCCTTGTTCTGGTAATAAAATCATGCATTTGTTATTCCAAAAACTAAGCGCATGAATTCCTATCCGTCATGGAATGTACGAAGAGTGTAAGTTAAATTCGATCTTTTGGTGAATGTCATCCTCGATCTTTCATACAAAGATGTAATTAACTCTGTAGATGTCACATGTAGTTTTCATCTTGGGAGAATATACTGCACTTGCATTTGCTGGTGCTTTTCGGTATTACCCTTGTTCTGTTAATATCATCATGCATTTGTTATTTCAAAAAATAAGCCTGTGAATTCCTGTCCATCATGGAATGAACACAATACAGGTTAAATTCGATCTTTTGGTGAACATCGTCTTCATTCTCTTATACCTGTGACAAGAAGTTCAAATTTAAAGCATCATGGCTTTGTATTTTGTTGTGTTTCCACTGTCAAGTATGTATACTTACACATAGTTTTCAACATGCAGCTTCGAGGATGGTCTGAAGCTTGTCAAGCTTAGAGGAGAAGCCATGCAAGTTAGTGTCTGAAAGCACTATGAGATATGTCTGCTTTGAGTTTTTGACTTCCTAAATTGACTGTTAATGTTCATTATCTGTGTAGGATGCTTCAGATGCTGCCAATAGTGCGATGGTAAGTGTGATTGGTCTAGATTCAGAAAAGGTGCAACATTTATGCGACGCTGCTAACGAGGAAGTAGATGAAAAGGAAAGAGTTTGCATAGCAAATTTCCTGTGTCCTGTAAGTCTTTCATCTGATGTCATTAGTTCCCTATTGGGTCTTGCTAGGTTTCAACATAGTAAACATTTTCTTGCAGGGGAACTATGCAGTTTCTGGTGGTGTGAAGGGTGTTGAAGCAGTTGAAGCCAAAGCAAAGTCCTTTAAGGCCAGAATGACGGTTAGTGTTCCCGTATATCTATATTTGATGGGGGCTTTGTATATAGATATTTGCGACACCTACCAAGAAATATGCAATCTGGCTATCATAATTTGCAGTGGTTTTGTAACTTCGTAAGGTCATTCTGCTGAATGCTGCTCCCTCTGTTCAAAAGTATGTGCTGTTTTGGACATTGATATTGTCTCCGGTATGTAATGTTCATGGTAGGGGAAAAATCCTGAAGATATTATATTACGAAAGTACATGTGATGACAAATATAATGGCATCATTTTCACGTGATTAATTTAAATGGTTTTTATTTGTTTTAGCGGTAAAAGCTAAAATGTTTAACTTCTAAAAGGGTTTTACAAACACCTAACTTTGATAGGTTTAACATTCTGTCTTATCTATGGGGCTTTCATGGAAAAGTGATTGCCTTGTTGCAGTTTTATCTAGGGGGGGCTTTCCTCCTTGCATCATCAAGGATTTTACATATTAAGTTGACCATTATCTTACCAGGTTCGCCTAGCTGTTGCTGGTGCTTTCCATACAAGCTTCATGCAACCTGCTGTTTCACGATTGGAATCTGCATTGGCTGAGACAGAGATTAGAATACCAAGAATCCCAGTCATCTCCAATGTTGACGCACAGCCTCACTCGGACCCTGACACAATCAAGAAGATTTTGGCACGGCAGGTATTTGATCTGTACCAAACTTGAATTCATATTGCAGCTTTATAGGGTACAATGACTTGTGCGTGGCTGACCTCTGGAGAAACAGGTAACCTCTCCGGTACAATGGGAGACTACTGTGAAGACACTTATGGGTAAAGGGCTTGAAAAAAGCTATGAACTCGGACCTGGAAAGGTAATAGATTTATCGATAATTTTTGACTCATGACTCATCTAATGTTTAGTAGTGGTAGTAAGTAGAAGCAGCTGAAAGTATCCTTCGCAAAGAAAATATTGTTAATGATGTTCCTGTACTGTTCTTCTACCACAACCAGGTTATAGCGGGAATCATTAAAAGGATCAACAAAAGTGCCAGCGTTGAGAACATTGGCGCTTGAGATCTGAAAGTGTCATGACTACAGGGTCAGATAATAAGGTTAGGGGGCTGCTGAGGTTTAAGCAGTACTCCTGATGGTACCAAATTTTACAGCACTGGCAATTGTCGTGTCATTTGTGAGGAATCAATATGTATTATTATAGAGGTTAGTTTTGAGATTTTTCGGAGGTGTATTTATCTCTCCCGTGGTTCAATTTTGACCTTGTGTGGTGTACACTAGTAAACTCATATTTCACGATCATCTGAACAAGCATATGCTCTTCGCAAAATTTGATTTAGGATTGGCTTCCTACGAGGGTGGTTCCATGCATTGAGGTGCAAATTAGATTAACGAGGCCCCTCCGATTGATCTGCTGGGCATCAGACATTTGCCTTCACCGTCAATTATCACTGGGCGTCGACACATTATGTTTTACATGAACAGTCATAGAATATACATACAGAACAGATACCTAAATTTAACCCAGGTCCGGTTAAAACGAATCGACGACTCCAAAACAGATCAAAATAATAGTAAATGAATTCTTCAGGATGACGTTATTAGCCTAGCTACAATGGAAGATCTAATGAAAAGGGATAAGTAGCAAATAATAGGTGACATCATCACAAAGCTGCCCACTAGAGAATTCATCAGTACCAAGTAGCTAGATTAACACTGGAATAAGGATTTTTTTTTCCTAGCATAGATGTTGAGCACATTCCACAACAAACAACAAATTGCAACAAGTTAATCGAGCAGAGGTCTATCATTTAAATGCTCAAAACTTTACATTGTCCACGTCCTTTGCCATCTCCAAGTTGTAAATACCTAATCACCAAGTTGCCATCAAAACTATGGTTTCCTAGCATAGATGTTGAGCACATTCCACAACAAACAACAAATTGCGGGTCTATTCTTTTCAGCTGCGGCTTATGGCTTTTGGCTGAAAATTTTAAATTTTAGCTATTTACGATACATATTACAGAGAGATAGATAGCCACTTGCGATTTTGGCTGATACAGATGTTGAACTTTTAACATGTAGATCGTTTAACTTGTAGACCCTGTCTTGAGAAAATACTCCATTTGAAAGTTAGATACTGTAGCAAAAGCCAAAAGCTGACAGCTTGTGAGGTAAAGAACAGGCCCTGCAACAAGTTAATTGAGCAGAGGTCTATCATTTAAATGCTCAAAACTTTACATTGTTCACGTCCATTGCCATCTCCAAGTTGTAAATGCCTAATCACCAAGTTGCCATCAAAACTATGGTGTCTGGAATACACAGAGCAAACTAATTTGAGACCTCAAACAAAACAACTGGATTCAAAAGAAATGAAAATGAAAATGGAAATATCCAAGGCAAGCATCTTCAAGCAGTTTCGGTCACAGGGTATTCAAAGACAACGTCTTTCCCACAGAGCCTGCGGTAGACTGCAGTAAAGGTCTCCAGCTTGTATTCGGTGTTGTTGCGCTCCTTTGGGTCCAAGAAGATCTGAAAGAACATAACAACAAAAGGTCAGTACTAAGTTAGCTATTCACACCATACTGAAAAAGTTATGTGCCAAATGCTGCTGGACTGATTTGCCTAATCTCATTCCATCTAAGAAAAGCTAAGGAACATATGAGACAATAAAGGCTGGGGCCTCATCAGTGTTTGTACTTGTGATCGTAAAGATCATATCAATGAATAACAAGTATAGCACTACAGATGCAGTGATCACTGTGTATATGCTTCAATAAACCGCTCATAGGATATTTAGACTATGATCAAGACACTAAGATACTAGAAAGTTGTGGTATTTACCTTGATGACCTTGGCACCATCCAAACGATATCTGACACGCTTCCCCACAATCTCAGCTGGGTAGACAACATCCTCCAAGATACCATCATGAACAGCAGTCAGAGTTCTGGTGCGAGGGCGCTGAACAGCCGAACCCTTCTTGGGCGGCCTCACAATCCTTCTTGTTACATGGACGACCACATCCTGTGTGAAGTTAAACACATTATCAATTCAACTATTTTGATCTGTGATGAACAGTATCTTTTAAAGTTTACAGTCTTTCACAATTACATGGAAACATAGTAAAACTTTGTCAACAGTTTCTACAGCACTTGATCTGGCACCAAGAATGTAGGTTTATCATAGAACTTGACAAGTTCAACATGCATGAACTTGAACTTCAAATCTGCGAGACTTTAGCTCAAATGCAAATGAACAGCTGGTAAAACAGGGCACAAGCCAGACGTAAAATTTTGATCTCTGCAATTAACAAAATATATTGACTTAAAAAATACTGTTTATTCGGTAGTTTTTTTCCTCATTTTGATGCCATTATCATAGTAATAGCAGATGATTCACCAGGCATGTTAATGACTCCCTCAGAAACATGTTTTAAGCATTTAAGCATCAATATACACAACCATCTTCATAATCCAATCATGGCATGTATCATGTTGCACTTGGAACCTGGCTATATACAACTGCTACACAAATAGTTTTGCAGTGTGGTGGTAAGTTTTGTACCTAATGCACTTTCTAACATGGCCAATTATACTCCGCAGGCACCTCTCTGTAACACATACAATTTTTCAGCACTACAAGGCAGTATTTTCAGCATTTGAGTAGCAGCTTAGGCATGCACTACATATACTACACTACTACATCACAGTCTCCCATCAAACATTCAGAAACTGCTAAATTGATCAGGCAATGGCGTACTAGCATGTAATCGAAGCAAAACAGCAGCTCAAGAAAGCAACTAAGCAAGTGCCACCTTGCCACTGAACTTCTTCTCCAGCTCCCTGACGAGCCTGATATGGATCTTCCTGAAGGCCTTGCGCAGACGGTACGGCACTTGGATCACCACCGCCTTCCTGTTCCCGGCAACATCCATCTGGCTGCAAACACACCAACACCACCGCATCATCACACATCTCCACTACCAACTAAAGGGCAAGCCGCCAAAGCCTCAACTGAGGCCTCAGGATGTAGTAAACGGCGACTTACAATGCATTGTTGATGTACAGGTCCTTGAGGTCGCTCTTGAGATCCTGGTTGCCGTTCTCCAGATCAAAGAAAGCCTGCAAGACAGCAGCCATAAAAAACACGTCAAACCTCGACACATCCAACCACAGACCAGTTCAGGGGGGAAAAAAAGAAACGCAAGAACAGCACCATGCTACGAAAGGAGAGGAGAGGAGGCGCTCACCTGCGCGACGGAGTCCTCGAACTCGGAGGGCTCGAGGCCCTTGTCCTTCTGGATCTTCTTCCTTGCCGTGTACATCTTCCTTCCCTTTCGCCGGGCCCTGCCGCAAGATTCGATTCGAAGAGCGCACGCAGATCAGCAACAAGCACGAGGTAGAGAAGGCGATTGGCAGTGGTGGATTGGAGGCGGGAAGGGAGATGGATAGAGAGATATACCTGAGCGCGAGGAGACGGGGGAGCAGGGAGTGGAGGCGCCGGCGCTAGGCGTGGGTGGGGGGCACAGAGTGAGCGCTTGTAAAACCCTATTCCTGGGGAACGGGACGATGGCATATTCTGGGCCCATCATTCTGGCCCAATTATAATGAGAGCTGTCGAGGTGGAGCTGCCTATTCGGTTTTGGGCCTTAGCCTTGTGGGCTTCCCAGCCCGGTAAAGTTTCAATATAAATTTTGGCTACTATCATCTAAAAAAGATCATAAAAGAACAAGTTGTTGTGGCTGTCATTTCTCCAACAACTGTTTTATTTCTTTCACTTATCATTATTTTTTATTTTTTAATTGATTAACTAACTCTTTTCTATAACATAATTTTCTATACATTCAATGAATATCGTTGCAACGTATAAATAACAAGTCATCTAAAAATGAAAAAGAAAGAGAAGTACTATCCCAAATTGCGTGCTGGTCAGCCCCATCGGGTCTCTCCTCTTAGTTGGTGGCTCGGAGACGACTCACTGTGTTTCCTGCGAGTGCTTTCCCACAGGGGATGTTGCTGCCTTTAGCGAACAGAGATGAGCCACCGGTGAGGAAGGAGAAGAAAGAGCGACTGGTCAGCGGGTGAGGTTGACTTTTTTAGACATAAGCTTTGTTTTTTTTTAGCCTTTTGTCTAGTGCTCTTTGGGAGGACAGAGTCCTGCTTTTTCTTTTAAGTCGGTGGTATCTCACACGTAATCTCCTCCAAACAAATGTTATAGATTCTTAAAAGTGGATTTTTGAAATGACTTTTCAAGTTCAAAACTACGTATACCATCCGTATCGACATCTTTACTGTCCACTGTCGCGTCAAATAGTACAGATAAAAACCATCAACAATAATCTAAAAGAACAAGACCATAGGGTGTTATAACACCCAGGTTGGAACACATACATCTAATTTTACTTTTTTTTTATCCCTCCCCACCAAAAAGGCCTATTAACCTTTGACTGGTGCCCCCACATGTAAGTGCCTTAGGAATGCTTGCATGGCTACAAGAGAGTTCATATTGGCTATGGCTGATGGTTTTTACTGAAAATAAATAGTAGTGACTGAAAAAAATAATTTTTAAAAAGAACGTGTGAGTGGTGAGAAAAGTGAGAGAGAGGTATGCATAAGACAAGAGTGAGAGGAGTGGGGTGTATGATGCTTCCATGACCCTGTCTTATCTCCAGAGCGAAAATAGGAGCGAGAGAGGTGCAGAAGCTAATATGAGTGAGCCTACAACCAAGACGTGTTTGCAACTACAAAAAACAATCATAAGAAAATGGAAATAATGGCCAGAAGGGGTAACTAGGCGGGAAATTAACTTGTACATGAGTATTGACTAACTCAATGCCCGTGCGTTGCTACGGATATTTAAAATTTATCATACTACATGTTTTAAAACTCACGGGTAGTAAAAAATTTTAGAATATGCATACAAACATGTTTTAAAAGTTTTTAATTTCGTCAAGTAAGTCGGAAGCCGTCGATCACACCTCATGGTCAATTTCGGAAGACATTGACCACACCTCGTGGTCGTAGGTCGAGAGCCCTTGAGCACACATCGTCATCGTAAGTCGGAAGCCGTCAACCATCATACGTGATCGTAGGTCGGGAGCGGTCAATCATCACTGGTGGTCGTAAGTTGGCAGCGATTGATGATCGATCGTAGTCCTAAATCGGGAGCCTTCGACAATGGCTCATGGTCGTACATCGGAAGCCGACGACCATCGTTCGTGGTCGTAAGTCAGAAGCCATCGAGGATACCTCGTGGTCGTAAGTCAGAACACATTGATCAGCGCTTGTAGTCGTAAGTCAGAAGACATCGACCACATATCGTGGTCATAAGTCGAAACACATCGACCAGTGCTCATGGTCATAAATTAGAAGCCGTCGATCACACCTCGTAGTTGTAAGTTCGAAGCCGTCAACCACGCGCGTGATCGTATGTCGGGAGCGGTCGACCATCGCTGGTGGTCGTACGTTGACAGGCCTCCGGTGCGTTTGTGCCCTGTTGCCCGACTGCCAACGCCAGCCTGCTTGGCCCTGACTTCGACCACGGCCCCGACTTCGACCACTGCCTTCTTCAACTTCGACCACTGCCCCCATCGACTTCAACCACTGCCCCCTTCAACCACTGTCCCCTTCGACCACGACCCTTCAACGTTGACTACTTCCCCCTTCGACCATGACCCCCTTCGACTATGGCTTCGACTTTGACCACCTTGTGGGTCATACCATTGAGGGTGGGTAGCTCGATCTCGAGGGTGACCTGGGAGTAGGCGACGGGGATGTCCAACTGGAGGGGAAACTCGTAGCGGTGGAGGTTGTGAACGAACCAGCAGGTGCCCTCTCGGTTAGTGCTACGACTACGACTATGACCGCTACGACCACGTCCACGGGCGCTATGACTACGACCATGATCGTGACTTCGAGCACTGCCCCTTCAACTACAGCCCTTCGATGTCGACCACTTTCCCCTTCGACGATAATCATGGATCTTCGACTTCAACCATTGTCCCCCTCGACCACTGTCTCCTTCGACCATGGCCCTTCGACGCTGACCACTTCCCCCTTTGACCACGGCCCCCTTCGACCACAGCTTCGACTTCGACCAAGGATCTTCCATTTTGACCACAGATTTTCGTCTTTGATCACTGCCCCCTTCGACCACTGTCCCCTTCAACCATGGCCCTTCGACGTCAACCACTTCCCCCTTCGACCACGGCTCTCTTCGATCACGGATCTTCAACTTCAACCATGGATCTGCGACTTCGACCACTGCCCCCTTCGACCACTATCCCCTTCGACCACGGCTCTTCGACGTAACTACCTCCCCCTTCGTCCACCGTCCCCTTCGACCACTGTCTCCTTCGACTACGGCCCTTCGACGTCGACCACTTTTCCTTTCGACCACGACCCCTTTCGACCATGGCTTTGACTTCGACCATAGATCTTTAATTTCGACCACTGTCCCCTTTGACCACGGCCTTTCAACGATTATGGCCCTTCGACGTCGACCACTTCTCCTTTGACCACCGTCCCCTTCGACCACTATCCTCTTTGACATGGTCCTTCGATGTCGACCATGACCTTTCGACATCGACCACTGCTTCGACCTCGACCACTGTCCCCTTCGACCATGGCCTTTCAATGACCATGGCCCTTCGACGTTGACCACTTCCCCTTTGACCACCGTCCCCTTCGACCACTATCCTCTTTGACCATGGTCCTTCGATGTCGACCACGGCCTTTTGACGTCGACCACTGTCCTCGTCGATGACCACGACCCTTCAACGTCGAGCACTTCCCTCTTCGACCACCGCCCCTTCGACCATTGGGGAGGCGACGACGAGGGGATGCGACGTTGCTGGTGAAAGTTGGGGGACTGCGACCAGCCGCTGCTGTACAGGGAAGGAATTGGTGGCGGTGTTGAGAAGGAGGCACGGCACGAGGGTTCGGAGGAGAGAAGGAGGGGGCGGTTGCGGGAGGCGGAGGATGTGGGTAAAAAAGAAGAGGAGCGCGGCCAACATGTCGGCCCGACCTTTTCTACGAGGAGCGGAAGAACTATCAACATGCAAATCTAGACGGCTGATTTTTGATCGGACAGCTGAGAAGAGAGGAGAAAGAACGAACCAACGACCACCAACTCATATTTTTATAATAGTATTATAGTAAAGATAAAAATATAGATAAACGAAAGTCAATTACACGGAATGCCAGAGGCAATGGCTTTAGCCAGGGTTTCCGATATTCCTTAGCGCCATCCGGGAGGTTTCTGGAAGCCGACGTGACGTGAGCCAACCGCTCAAGTCACAGCACAGATGTCATGGGCCGCCGGTTTTTTCAATACGCGCAACAGTGCCGACGACCAAACCATACGAGACCCGTCTCCTTCACTCGGCAATGGATTGCCGCTTTCTTTCACCTCTTCTTGATTTGCCTTCGATTCGGTCGCGACCAGCGACTTGAGCCAGGAGAGGCTCCGCACAATCCTTTCTTTCTTCTCCATCGCATCGTATCCAAGAAACCAGAGGAAAAAAGATCGTAGAAGCAGGTAGAGAGGGGGAGAGAGCCAGAGAGAGAGTTGCTTGCTTGATTGGAGAGAGATGGATCAGATCATGAACAAGCTAGGCACCTACTGGCTGGGGCAGAGGGCCAACAAGGAGATCTCGTCGGCCGGCGACGACATCGAGGTCCGTGAGACAGCATCTCATCCCTGTTCCTTCCCGTTGCAGGTTTCCTTATTTTTCGTTTGGACATGGTACTTTTCCGTTTCGGTGCCTGCACAGCAAGTTTGCTTGCACCTTCTTCATGCATCTTATGAGCAAGGACGAATAGACTGGTCAAATTACGGCCATGTCTTTCTTGAATTCTCGTACAATCTTCAGAACAGCCATGGTTGGATGCTTGGATTACAACCTGACAACCTGTTGTTTGTCGTTAGTTACCTGGACCGTTTGGTTCAGTGTTTTTTTGGGTTCACCGTTCATGTTTCCTAGTTAGCATTTTTAATGGATTCTGATATCTAGGTCTGACAAGGTTAACTGTTGTATCGAAACTTGTGAAGGAAGAAAGGGATATCAGCGAACGAATATCTTGAGCAACTGGCTGGCTCTTGTCAGAATTTTTTACAGAACGAACTCGAATCAAATTCCGTACATGATTACATCTCTTTTTTCACGAGACAGAGAATATCACTTTGCTAAACAAACTCTGAACGGGCTTACTAGTGATTTCCATTATCACGGTTCGATTGAGACATGTTGATGATTCCGAAGACCTGCGTGCTCTCCTTGTTCTGATGCCTAGTGCTCTGCTTGTGCTGATGCGTTTCTTTCACCAATCGATGCAGTCACTCTCAACCAGCGTAGGGGAGGGAGCCAAATGGCTAGTAAACAAGCTCAAAGGTACCTGCTTACACAACAACACATTCCAATATTTCATAGAAGTGACTATTACACAGTGACTGTTTTTTTACTTCATTTTAGTTATTTTTCACTGTAACTTTAGGTGATTGAGAGTACAATTTCAGGAAAGGAAAATTAGTACACTGTAACTTTTTAGGTGATTGAGAGTATAACTTCAGATGATTGAGAAATAAAAAAATTTCAATCGATTGTGCAATAGCAAAACTGATATTTCATTCATGACGGTGCAATGCGACGCGTTCTTCTTAACGACTGGTGTAAACTAACTTGTGAAATGAAATGAAATCACATCGCCATGTGTACGCAGGCAAGATGCAGAAGCCGCTGCCGGAGCTGCTCAAGGAGCACGACCTGCCGGCGGGGCTGTTCCCGCGAGAGGCGACCAACTACGAGTTCGAGCCTGAGACGCGGCGGCTGACGGTGCACATCCCCGCCGCCTGCGAGGTCGGGTACCGGGACGGCTCCGAGCTGCGGTTCGCCACCACGGTGACCGGGACGCTGGACAAGGGCAGGCTCTCTGAAGTGGATGGCCTCAAGACCAAGGTGCTCGTCTGGGCCAGGGTCACCGCCGTCAAGGCCGACGCCGCCAAGGTCCACTTCACCGCCGGCATCAAGAAGTCGCGCAGCCGCGACGCCTACGAGGTCATCAGGGGAGCCATCACCGTCGACGAGTTCTAGCCTGGTGTTGAGATGATTATTTGAGGGAATACTTACATTGCTCTAGTGCCGAGAGATTCGTGTGCAGTGTACTTATGTTTGCCATGAGCAACTCTGTAAGAGCTGGTGCTAGTGCACAGGGAAATCAATAGTGCAAACTTGAGAAGCTGTGAATTATAAATATGTTTCTGTGTTGCTGAGCTCGATGCGGAGGAAGTTAAGACTTACGCGCATACACGCGCCGCCGGGGTGTGATGTTTATCTGGACATGGATTTCAAGATTGGATAGTCTACACTGGCACGTACTGAAAAGCCCCAAAAATTCAAAAGGAATTTTCCAAAATTTTTGCGTAATTTTTGAGTGAATTTCCGAAACTTTCCCTTTCGGGAAAGTTTCCCCTCAGCCGCTTTCCCCTTTTGGGCAGTGCGCCTCCCCTCTTCCCCGGCGCCTTTCCCTTTTCCGCCTTTCCCCTCTCCCTGACGCCCGCGCCCGATCTCTTCCTCCCCCTCTCCACTGGCGCCCTCGATCCTCCCCGCTTTCTCCCCGCGCACGCGCGCTGCGCCTGTGTCGCTCCTGCACCGCCTCAGCGTCGCCCTCGGATTCCTCCGCGCTCGCGTCACCCCGGCAGCCCCGGTCCGGAGCCGACCCCACCCCTGCGCCGCGCGTCACCTCACTCCTGCCTTGGTCCCGCCTGCCAGTGGCCGCCATCTCCCCTCTCCGCGAGCGGACGCGCCTCCGCCCTTGCCGCCCCGACCACCTGCTCCCATGCCGTCGCATCGCCTCTACTCTCCCACAGAGCCAGGCGTCACTCCACTGTGCGAAGGAGACGCCCCACCTGCTCCCCATCCCGCTGTTGACCCGGCGCCCTCGCCCATTCCTTCTCCCCGAAGCTTTCCCCCTCCGTCCGCTCGGGTATAAAACCCGCCCCGTTGCTCCTTCTCACTCCTTTGCTCCCCGAGCTTCTCCCTCGCCCGCAAACATCTCCCACCACTCCCGCGCACCTTCCAGAGCAGCCGATTGAAGTCCCGTTGCCCAGAGCTCCGTCGCCGCTCTCCCCTGCGCCGGCGACACCCGTGAGCGGATCTTCCGCTCCCCGTCCTCTTTCTCCAATTAACCCTCACCAGAGCATCTCCTCCGCTTGCTAATGCCGTTGGTACCCTTGATTGCACAGGAGGATCACCGAGGAACTCTGGCGACGAAGCTCCCTCTTCGGCCGTCGCACCTCGCCGTGGCTAGAGCAACTCAGGGCTCCTCAGCTTGAACCTCCGCCGCCAATGTGAGCCTCTGGGTCCCTTGTCCGTGTAGCCGCCCCCGATTGAACCCTCTCGCCGTCGGCGACCCCCTCCGCCGCCAATTAGCCGAGACACCCTCTTCTCCCTCCCGCTCTCCCCGTTGTTTCCCTCACTCTCTAAATCCCCGAAACGGGTTCCCCGTACTCCACTCCACCCTCTGGTGTCCTCCGCTACCGCCGGCGAGCCCCCTAACGCCCGGACCGCCGTCGCCACCGTGACCTCGCCGCGCGGACACTGTAGCAGCTGGAGGTAGAAGACGGGGGACGTGGCCCCATCTCACCCGTCCGTACCTCCCGTTGCCTTTTAAAGTGGGCCGTCAGATGAAGTCTCTCCACCGCCGTTGGATCTTCGTAAAGACTTCACCTCCCCTCCGTTCGATTCGATCCGTACCGCTTCGCCGCCTTCCCCTCTCCACCGCCGTTCGATCGCCATCCCGCCCCGCATCCGTCCGCCCGCTCCTCCGCATCGCCGCCGTCCGCGTCCTCCACGCGTCGGCCATCTGAGCGAGGTGGGCGCGCGCGAGCGTGGGCCGAGGCCTCGGCCTGCCTCGCCTCTCCGCGCGTACGCGCGCGCGGGGGCCGTTGGCCGCGCGTTTGAATTCCCGGCTGGGCTGCACTGTAGCGCCAGGCCAGCCCATCACTGTTCATAGCCATTTTCCAGAGATTTATCAATTTCCAAAATCCAGAAAAACTCAAATAAATTCTAGAAAATCACAGAGAATCCCAAAAAATTCCCAAATTTCACCACTTTGCTCCAAATAATATTCCAGACCCATTGGTGACCTCCATTTCCACAAATTCCTCCCAGATAAATTTCTAAAATTCCCCATTTGGAGATTTATGCATTTTACTCCTTTTTAAATAGTTTATTTTCCCTCGCTTGATTAGTCTCAAGCCGGATTTATTTATTTTGTATGTTTGCGCTAGTTTCGAAGACCCCGGAAGTTCAAGTGCAGTTTCAGGAGCCAGGAGGTTCTTCGTTCGAGCTAGCCGAGTTCGTCCCGGTTTACGGCAAGTCACAAGTCTTTGATCATGTCGCAACCCATGTTACCTAATTATGCTAATATGTTATTTGCATTGAGCTAATTCTGAAATGTTAATTCGAAAGTAAAATAAAATGTTTAGAATGACATGTTATGTAGTTAATCCTACCACCGTTAAATGCCCTGTTAAACTTGTAGCCATGCCTTTGTAACCCTAGAAATAATTATCTGTTAATCTAGACAATTGTAGGATAATATTTATCATCATGCAAAATGTTACACTAATAAGGCTGTGGCGGTGGAGCCAATAGAATTTAGAAAACCCGACTCTAAGGTAGGGTGGTATGGGACACCGTATCTTAGAGCGGAGAGTGCCGGCGTGCACAAGGTAGGGTAAGGGGGAGTGGAAACCGCAGGGCGGTCCTCGCCAATCTTTTACCCTAGGATTGAAGTTAGGGTAAGGGTGTTGTGGGGAGCCGCGAGACGGCCTTCGCCCACCGCTTACTCTAGGTTGGAGGTCGCGGGCCTGGCGAGGTTGCGGACCATGTGAAAATATAAGGACTGAAACCCTTACGCTGAGCAAATGTCACAGTGATCGCTCAACCACAGGAGTTGACTTGTCAACACTTGTCGAATAGCTGCTCAACTCGATTGAAACTCTACAGGAGGTTTAGCAGTGAGGTTAGGCAAGTCGTGATTATGGGTGCCTAACAACGGTAGAGTTCACTCGAAGCGGATACTGTTTTCTTTATGTGAGTGTGTGAGTGTGTGTGTGTGTGTGTGTGTGTGTGGAAATCCAGACCCGAGTGAATTCTACCGGGTAGAGCCTATATAAAGAGCTGAGCAGTGAAACGACCTGGCTTTCTTAACTCTGTCGCGGGAGTTAAGGGATCGTGTGGGTAAAGCTGAGCAAACTCTGCAGAGTCAAATAAATGGTATTCGAATACGCCGTGCTCCCGGTTATTGGAGCTGTGTCACTTGGGTGATTCCAGCAGCGAAGCTGAAGTAGTTTTGTACATACTTTACTTGATTAGTTGGTTAATGAACTCTTCTTGAAAACCCCTGAGTTCTTGAGAAGTAGTTTTGGATCATTTTATAAAATATTTGCAAATAAAACTGCATCCACTCAAAATTAATAAACCAAGTATACTCCCCTCCTTTGTTGATCCATGCAAGTAGTAAGTTAGGGTTCCCTTGTGATTTGCTGAGTACGGGGTCGGAGTACTCAGGCTTGCTAAATGCCACAGATACCAGAAGGAAAAGAAGGCAATTCAAGATTTCGTGTTGGAAGGGTCTTCCCGTCGAGGACCCGTGGCTTTAGGTCTTGGCCGCGCTCAAGCGGATTCTGGAGTTTTTGTAATGTAAGTATACTTTGGGCTTGCACGCCCCGCTGTAGAAAATGGATGTTAATCCTTATGTAAAATATATGCTGGTCTTTCGTTGTAAGCATGCAATGGTATACTCTTGCGCGACACTTCATAACCGTTCATGCGTGAATAGTTGCGAGGTGCCGTGTCCGTACGCGCCCCTGGAAACGGGGGTGTTACACGTACGTACAGACTATGCCTTCAGAAGATGCCGGTCTATGCATCCGCATCGAGCTGCAAAATGGAAAAGAGAATCAAAAAAAGGAGAAATGCACCAGCCGGGAATCGAACCCGGGTCTGTACCGTGGCAGGGTACTATTCTACCACTAGACCACTGGTGCTTTTGTGCAATGGCCATGCGAAGACAGTATAATAAGTTCTCATATTTTTAGCTTCCGCTCTAATTCTAGAGCGTATTTTTAGCTCACTCTAATTCTTAGAACATACTTTTAGCTTCCACTCCAATTCTTACAACATATTTGTAGCTTCCACTCTAATTCTTACATCCAATAACTCAGGTTAACCTACACATCCGGGTTTATTACAAGATATCCTTTCCAACTGGCAGAAGGTGACAAATGGAAAATGTAGTAAAAACCAAAACCCCATTTCAATTTATCAGTCATCTGGCACAAGGAATGCCATACAATATGCTGAGTGATTCTCATCAAGCTTGGGCAAAACTATTCTGGTACTTATTATCTCGACCCTGGGCTGGGGAAACAATACATTAACTTAGCTTAAAAGAAATACAAGGTACAGACAGATTTCGATGGGCAGCTCATCATTCCAAATGGATCGCTCTACGGCACAACAACTGCATCCAGGCGCAGCCTCTCTCTCTCTCAGCTGAGGAAGTATGGCGCAGTATAGAAGTACATTGACTTCAAGAAAAATCCATGCACTTTGAAGGAATGCTCAAATTATTTCCTCCTTTTCTCGTTGAACTTTTGGAAGAACGACTTTGAGGCTTCGTATGTGGACCAGCAGATGGCAGCTGCAGGTGCGTGAAACAGCATTCGTGGCTTCCATCCCCTCATGAGACCGGCATATCCATCCCGCTTTATGATTGTTCCAAACACATCTCCTATAGAGCTACTTGAGAAGCGCTCACAGCCGCATACACCCTGACCACCAATATCAGCGTTACTATCTTGATAGTGAAAACAGGTTGATAGCATTCACATAAAAAACCCCATGAACTATCCACAGTGAAATTGAAAATATGTGGAAAAAACAGAAAGATGATGACACGCACAGTTTATGGAATAATACTATTTTCGAAATAGGGATAGAAGTAACTGTCAACTAAACCACAAATAAGAAGTACAGAATAACAGAGAAACCATATATCTGTGGTCTAGTTTAACTCTTCTTATTTCTGTAGCTAACCAAATGCAAGCCTTTTTCCCTAAAGACCAAGAGATTACTAATAACAGCTATGGAATATAGCACATATGCACAGCATATTTTTACATTTTAATAAGTTATGGACAGTCATAACTCATAAGATTAACAAGATTAAACATTCAATGATCAATATGACAAGCGATCAACAAGCCGCATATCTGAATACAACCAAGGATATAGGCAGTGGGAATGTGGGATAGATCACAGAGTACTCAAAATAGGTGGAGATTGCAAGATATGCTTATAGCTTTTTGTGCTGAATGGACGAAGAACTAAGTATGCGTAAACCAATTGGCTTGTCATGTCAAGTAAAAATACTACAAATGATAATGAGTAACTCTGGATATTCAGATATTATTAGCTTTAAGGTCCAGTGCAAGTTACAACTACAAAATTATTAACACATGTAACCGATTATTGTAACTTCCACTTCCGATTTCCAGCAAATCATTGTGTAGATCAGCTATTGGCTATTGCTATGTCATTTCAACCAGGATAAAGCAGCAAAAACTTTACACCGTGAGTTCACATTCATTTTTTTTGAATTTTCCTAGCAGAAGGTGCCACAACACAATTAAATTTTGCATGGACATCTGGCAACGCTGACTTAAAATTACAAAAGTTACAAGAAAAAAATAATCCATTAGTGAAATTTGAAAAGACTGCAGCTTTAGAAGAGACCAAGTTTAGCATATGCTATGTCTAGCAGTGCAGACAATACTAGTGTTTTGAAATTACCGAGTTCTCTACAATCTAACTGGCCGGTTCGTAAGACCGTTGCCTAAAATATAAATAGCCCTTTCCACATGAATGCTACAAAGCACCCTAAGAACAGCAATCACCACTATGTCACTAACAGATCGAAGGAACACCAAAAACTAGAAACTTTACTGTACAAATTGACTCCCAACAATCTTGTTGATGAATAGAAACAACTGCACAGGCATAAAAATCCCTCCTTTTGCTGTGCAAGCCACCCAAACCCACTCAAATGAGCTCCAATATATTTAGAGGTAATTAAAAATCACACCTTTGGGCAAAGCGCAGACCAAACGCATAAGATCCTCACCTGGCACTGCAGCTGCGTCTTGACAACGTCGAGAGGCGTGGTGACCGCGGCCGCGAGCGCGCCGGCCGCGGCCCCGGCGGTGGCGTGCACGGCGAGCGACTCATCGTCGGCGGCCATGTCCCCGAGCATCCGCTTCGCCGCCTCGTAGGTGGCGAAGTGGACGGCGGTGTACGGCGCGTTCATTACCACGGTGGTCCGGTATGACACGAAGAACGCCCCGGGGCCCTCGTCGCGGAGCACGGTGCGGACGCAGTGCGCGACGCCCGTGTACGGGCTGCTCGTGAGCTGCAGCCGCTGCTTGACGGTGTCCATCGGGGTGAACACCGCGTCGCTGGCGACGGTGGCAAGCACCCCCGAGGCGGCGTGCGCCGCGGGGTTGTTGGGGCCCAGGCGGTCGGACAGCAGCGACTTGGCGAACTCGTAGACGGAGAAGTAAACCGCGTGGGCGGGGCCGGCACCGAGCGCCATCGCGGGGAGGCCGCGGTACAGCGCGAGGGCGCCGCCCTCTCCCGCCACGGCGGCGCGCAGAGCCGCCCCCAGCGACACGGCCGGGCGGCACGGCGGCGCACCGACCTGCATGTGGGTCTTGAGGGTGTCAACGGGGAACATCGCCGTGTGCTCGACCACGCCGGCGACGGATCCGGCGAGCATGTACTGCCAGAACCGGAGTCCGTCGTGGGTCGCGGCGGCGACGCTAAGCACGGGCTTGTGCGAGTCCTGCGCCGGCTCCTCCGCGGCGGCAGGGAGGAGGCGGTCGGGGGTGCGGTAGTCGGCGGCCATGGAGGGAGGCTGCACTAGGGTTAGGGTTTTGAGCGAGGAGGAGCTGGGGAAGGAGGAGGAGGAAATAAAGAGGAGTAGGGGAGATTTGGAGAAGAAGTCGCCATTTAGGACTCAGGAGGGAAGGGGGAGGAGGAGGTGGTGGTCAAACCGATCTCGAGGCATCCTCTTCCGCTCGGCAAGGCTCGTGTCGCAGTTTCATGGGAAAATTGATGTCTTCACCAAAGTTTGTGGGCCATTGCCAAAATAGCTTAAAAATATTGATAGATAAAATGTTTTAAAGTTTATAAGATAATTAATGATTTACCTTTAAAAAAATTTAGTCATTTTTTATTGCCTATCCACTTGAACCAAATAGGAAATGACATAAATACCCCTAGCTCTTTCCTCGCCTCCTCTTTTCTTCTCTCTGTTCTCCTCTCCGCTCCTCTTTTTCCCATCATCTATATCGCCCGGAACTACCCTAGCCTTCCTCCCTCCACTCCAACTTTGTTGTCGTTCACGCACAGCCATGCCGCTGTCGCTACTGCCTCTCGGCGGCCGTCGAGCCTGTCTCTCTACCCAGTAGGTGCCCCTAGCCGACCGCCGCTGCCCTTCGCAATCTCCCTATGGTTGCGTTGCGCTTGACCTCCTCATGGGGTTCCGCCTCCGCACGATGAGGCAATTGACCTCGTCGAGACACGTAGAGACTTGCCAGAGTGCCACCGAAGTTGAGCTGTACCGCTGCCCTCGTCTCTACCTACAAAGATCCACCACCTCCGTCATTTTCCTACCGAGCCAAGCGCATCATGAGGTCTACCTCGTCGCGCTGATGCTCTTCCCCACCTCCTTCTACCAGACCACTGCTGTAGACTGCCGCTACTAAATGCCACCTTGTCACCATGGGCGTCGCTGATGCTAGCCTCCTCAGCACATCCTCCAACCCCAACATCCACAAAGATGGAATCCCCTCCCCTAGGAACACACCACGCTCGTGCTATTTTCATCGATTTCATTCGGAACCACTCTCTCCATGCCTGCCCCTCCATGCCCTACGTCCCTATTCTAGCCATCTTCATTCCCCGACCTGCCACGCGTGCACCTCCGTCTTGAGGGGGATGGGTACACCGACCATGGCCTGCAGCTTGTTGAGGTGGAGCAGCTCACCGATGCAGTCAAGCGCATATGCCACCGTGGAAAACTTGGTCGGTAAGAGAAAAAAAGGAAAAGAAGGAAGGAGAGGAAAGAGGGCATTTCGGTCGTTTATGGAAAAAATGTAGAAAAATTGATCTAAAATGCAAAAACGATAAATAATCAATTGTCCTCTCAAATTTGTAGCATTTTATTCATTACCATATAATATAAGATATTTTATCAATGGTACATGAACTTTGAAGTAAGTGATCAATTGTCGCCGGTTTTCTTGCCAAGTTTTCCTCTTCTCGTGCTATTCCTTTTCAGTTTCCGAAGAGGTACCTGTCTTCTTTCTTCGTTGTCTTCTCGTTTTCGTTTCGTTTTATTGTTCTTTCCTACTAGCACTGGAGTATTTATTTAATCTTTTGCGAGGAAGCACTAGTATTTATTTTCTTTTATAGGGGTTTTAATTGGTAAAAATTTGTTGTCGCTTAAATCTTGATTTGCTTTGTCTGGGTCGGATTACATCTAAGAGCCTGTGTTATTCGATTATAAATTTGGCTTAAGAGTAGGGGAAACTGAATTTCATTTCCCATCGATCGTAGAGATCAAGTTCTGATCTAATTCTGATTTGTTTATTTAAGCTGAATTGCTGATGCAAAGGGCGCTTTGACCTGGCTATCCACGTTTTCTACTGAAGTTTATTTGCCCAGTTGTCTCCATTATACTGCTGCATCTGTGCTTGGAAGGAAACGAGAGAAGAAAGACAAGTCCAAGATAGGATCTGCAGGACAACAATACAAAAAAAGTTGCAAGGATTAGCTATTATATATGTATGTAATCAAACGAGTCAAATCCCATATGAACTTGTTGCTTTGGGATAATCTGATCTTTGAGAAGAAAAAAAAACTAATCAGAGCGATGCAGTGGGCAGGTAGCAACTTGGTTGCATTGGGAGGTGAGACTTATCGGATATTCCCCAACGAACTACGGAGTAGCATACAGCCATACACAGCCCAGATCCAATGATACAGTATTTGGTAGTGGTTGCACACACAATAGCCATTCTCCAAATTAGGAGGGGGGGGGGGGGGATATGAAACAACAATAAGCTACGATTCGTAGTAAAATAGCAGAGAGAAAACTAATGGCAGTGATCTGCAAAGAAGAGCCTAAAATTCAGAAAATGTCAGATGCAATACACCAGACACACCAAGCAGATACTCCCAGTTCCTGACTCTTCAGCGGTGCTGATATTTGTCCAGCCTGCAGCATCAGGAACAGGATATTCACAACAAATAACTATTGTAATCTATAGCTTCTTGGTTCAAAGAATTGAATATCAACAGCAGCCGGCATTTTTTTTGTGGCAAAACGTTAGATCCACAACATCACAGATCATGTAATCATGTTAGATCGGATCTTTCCAAAATGAAGCCCTCAATGTGACCCAGAAGGTTGAAGTCTGCAGAATTGATCTGCCAAGGACAAAACAGAACAGAACAGACAAGAGAACGAGTGACCATAAAAATTTCATGAAACTATAAAAAGGTAATCTGTCAAATTGTAAGCAAGAAAATCTCGTTTCCACTATCCCATCACATCAGAATGGTGCATCTGCACCCGAGTCCAAATCAGCACATAGCACAATTACGCAACAACACTTCAGCTCAGTGAAGCTATCATGTGAAGGTTCTTATTCTGAAAACGACCAATGCACAAAGATCACCGTAGAGTAGAAACAAGCATCTTTATCTGTTCGAAAAAAGAAAGCTCCAAGTCTGAAAGACAGACAATAGAACAAGAAAAAAGGTATAAATACTCAACAGATTCCTTTTTGTGCTAGCTCATGAAAAATAGCTGCATCACTTTCTGAGCTAAAGGAATGGCAAGAAAGGAAGTAAAATTACCATCCTTCTCTCTAAAAATCTAATCATCTACTCAGAATACAGTCACATCACCTTACTTCACTACGCCCTCACAGGAGTGATTCATCTTTCTTCTATACACTGATTTCCGACCTTCAGAATTTTATCTGCCAAAAGTTGTGGCCAATGCCAAAAGTCTTGTGGCTTCCACAAGTTATAATAGAACAAATTGGCAACCAGCCATTGGAGGTCCCAATCTTATCTTTTCTCTTGCCCACGCGTAGAGCACAAGCAGTAGGCCACAATTATCAAACACTTACTGTTACGTATCTGTACTCTACAAGTTCCTCTGAACAGGTCGATTGTATGACACAGATTGTAAGGTTATCTTCATGCACGAGAGTTCCCAAGCAGCAAGCTGAGAAAAATTCATGTCAAGACATGCTAAGGCATTTTTTGCTTGGTTCCAAATACACCCATTGGCAAGGCAACATATTCAGTCAGAAAAGTTCATCACATGCCACTCCAAAGATCACACATTTGGGAAATGCCACTCCAAAGGTGTTTATAGCCTCAAAAGGTCACTTTGGTTATTTTAACACATTTCCCTTTTTTTTAGCACATAAACCCCAAATGCAATGATCCCGAAATTTTTTAATAAAGGAAGTCCTTTAATTGTGGTAGTATTTTAATATATACATATATTATTCTAGGGAAAAATAGTATCTTAATATATAAGATGAGCAGTGCTTATATGTTTTTCTCTCTAACAAAAGTAGCACTAATTTCAAAGCAAATGAAGAGGTAAATAATATATATCCACTATTTATTATAGTTTAAAAATTGTACAAATCACTATTAAGGAAACTATGGAAGCATCTCTCGTAATCAATACATGAAACATTACTGAGGGCAAATATATTGGTTATATTGCACACCCAATATTCATTTTCTAGATCTGCCACTGAATCCACCCGATCATTTGCATGGCTGTGCAGGAAACTTGGATTTGGAAGTTGAACTTCTTATTGGCTAAGAGGCAAAACAGGCTATTGTCCAGCAAACCAAAGAGGGAGAACTGGGCAAGCCACAGAATGCCGCTTAAGGGGCAGAACAAGCCTAGGATTCATCCTTCTTACTGAATACCTTGAGCTAACTGAGCAAAGGGTTAAAAACATGAAACTAGACAAACAGCATAATTCTCCAAAAAGTAAGGCAAATAGCCAAAGTTCTAAAATAGTTGGCAAATGCGTAAGTTACAATTCAAGTAACAATAAAACCTTCATGGTATAGATATCTTAAAATATTAAAAACTGTGCCTAATACAGCATAGGAATTGCCATTACTGCATTACATATGAATTGCATTTCTTTTGAGGAAGCGGCACATCCATAGAGTCATTTAGTCAAAAGCTTTTTCGGACTAACAAAAAAGGAAGCTATTATGCATTGTAAGATGAAGCTATATTTAAATACAAGCTAATAGCAATAAACGGAGTGCAAAATGCTATTGAATTTTGGAGACGCGAATAGACAATGAAACATCAACTATTGAACACAACGAGAAGCTTCCCCCTCATCCTGAAAAGAAAGAGAAAAAAAGGGAGAAGGGGAATTAATTGCAGGTAGTGTGTGGACCTACTGACCTTGATTCTAGTCATTGGCTCACTAAATCTCAATAATAGTTCAATTAGATATTGCACACAAATAATACAAGGACAAACATACATGACTCATCAGTGGAAACTGACATCGCCATCGACCGAAGATTTATCCTTCCTTCCAGCCCATATATGTTTCTTAACTGTATGGCTGCCAATACAGTTCTTGAATACCAACTTCTCAATGATCTACAGGGGATTATGGACCTCGAGTCCTCGACTATGTCTGCTATGACCTCTCGGACTTCTTGCTGAAGGAACAAACATGCTCTGGACAGATGGATGAACAAGCCATATATGGTTACATTTGACATCAACCAAAATCTTATCAAAGCAGAGTAACTCTAAATCTTTTCAATAGGGACTGTAAACTAGAGAAGCACCTTTTACCTTAAAAAAACATTATGGTTCTTATTGGGGCTGCAACTAATTAAATCCTTTACGGTTTACACTATTACAGACCTATCTCTTATACTCACTAGTAATGAAACTTGTCAAGAAGTACCAATTACTGCTCATTGAATTCATCTTGAGAAAATCTTAACAACATATTATTAATGCTTGTTGTACTGGACAAAAACAAAGGTACAGAACAGACATGGTTAGTAAAAAAAGAAAAAGGTGCAGTAAAAATCACTCATACAGAGCAGCGTGTTTCTATTTAGAAAATAGATATTTATTAAAACTTACCTTAATTCTTTGTGGCAAACTGATCCAAAATTCCAGGTTTTGAATAGCCTAGAATATAACAAGAGAGTAAGACAATGAAAACTAAAATAGAGCACTTTGATGAGAACATCTTGACAACAACACCCTTTTGAGGATTACTCTCATCTGTTTTTCAGCAAAACAACTAGTTGTAAGTTTCGTACAGCAAGGATATTTGTGAAAAATGCATTTATCAAGATCCTTACCAATTAGAGAGATATGGGATTTAGATACCCTTCCAATGGTTGTGAAAACATCATACCCTGCAGAAACAGCAAAATGTAGACACTCATACCATCATCAAAACGAAAATATAATGATTGCAGTTTGCAAATTAAATTTATACAGAAAATTTAACATCATTAGAAAATGCATAGTGGAAACTACTTAATATTCGGGATTATTATTGATACATTTTAAAAAGATAACAGGTAAAACTGGTGAAAATATATCCAATCAGGAGAACAAAGCTACGTCCGATGTTATTTGACACAACTACACTGCATTGGGTCCCACACCTCAATGGACCACCACAGTCCTAGTTCAGTAAAAGAAATGGTTAAAAGACAACAGAATCAAACCAATTTATGAAAATAAACCCTTAATGAAACTAAAATGAAGGTGTTAATGAACCTAAATGTATTGGCAAAATAATTCTGATCCAGGCATTAACATATATCCACACTACCAATGCACCTATTAGGTTAGTCCTTGACATGAGAATTACTCGAAGTGCATTTACAAAGGTAATAGCATCCTCTCGCAGTAGAAAGGTCTGTGGTCCATGAAACACAAACTACTTCTTGACGCTGACTCAATATTCAATTGATGCAGATATGCAATGCCAGTAAAGTATGCAACTCTGAGGGGCAATTGTCTTCTAATGAGATGAATATATGGCCAAGTCATAGCAACTGCAGGAAAAGGAGTTCTAACTGCAACAGGGTTCATGGATGGTAGAATAAACACAAATTAATATGTATGTACAGATGAAAAGAAAATAACACTTTGACAGGGATGACTGGATCATTTTCTGCATTTGCATTGTAGGCTTGATTTTCCAAGAGAATGGAGGCTATGCTTTAAAGCAGTATTTCTTGAATTGTAAAAATACGTGAAGTCGAAAAAGCTGAGGACAAGTGGACAACTTAACATAGTTCCAGATAAAGCAACAAAGAAACAGATGCAGTGCGTGAGCAACAAGCACAAACAAACATGCTTAACTGCACGTGTTACCGCTGCTATGCTAACCCAGCAAAGGAAATTCTAGAGCGTTTCTGAAAGTCTTCCAACTAGACTATATGATGGTTGGATCAAAGCAAGGGAGTACTGTTAGGGTGATCTCAGGCTTTTGGCCCAACGGCCAAATGCCAACCCCTTGACCGCGCCCTGATCGGGGGCGCCCAGCCCAATTGGCTGGTGGGCCCCTGTCGCCAGCGCCACATAAATAGAGGTGGGGGCCGGGGCGGCACGCACACCAAGGTTCACCGTGCCGCCACCATCCCCACCTACAAACCCTAGACCCGATCTAAGAGGGGGCGCTCCAGCGACGGGAACGACCACCGCCGGGGAGATCGCCGCCGCCCGGGAGACGCCGCCGCCAGGGAGACGCCGCCGCTCCTTCTCCACCGACCGTCGCTGCCCGTGCGCAGACTTCACCGAGCGAACCCGCGATGGCCAACCCCTCCTCCTCTACATCGGACGGTTGGTACCCCTCTCTCCCTCTCGGTATTATCTCAAGAACCCGAACGTATAGAAACCCCGCTAGATCTAAACCCTAGGAGATCCTAAAGAGAGATCTAACAATGGTATCAGAGCACCCTAGGCGTAGATCTTAGATGGGGAAAAGAAAAAGAAAGAAAAGAGGGGAAGGACTAGATCTAATCCTAACCCGAACCCTAACCCTAGAAAAGAAAAGACCGGGACTTACCTGGCCGTCGTCGTCGCTGGCGTGCGGGAGACCGATTGGGCCGTGGGCTCGCCGGCGCTCCACGTACGGGCCACCGTCGACGCGCGGGACAGATCCGAGCGGGCGCGCTCGAAGGGGCGCCGACACGGAGCCGCTCGACGGCGGCGCGCTCCCTCTCAGGGGAGCGCGCACGCCGGCGAGAGGGCCCATGGCGACGCCGGTCTTCTTCATTGGCTTGATCCCAAAACAGTGAGTTGCCATTTCATTGGCTACCCTGAAAAGTCAAAAGGTTTTCGTTTCTACTGTCCAGACAGATATACAAAGTTTGTAGAAACGAGACACGCTGTCTTCTTAGAGGATGAAATGATGAGAGGAAGTATGGTAGCTCGTGAGATTGACCTTGAAGAGAAGCGGGTGTATGCGCCCACTCCGATGATTCAAGAGCCATTCTTCACACTACCTGCTGTCGCTGCACCGACGGTGCAAGACACTGTGGTGCCAGCACCTGTAATTGTTCCTCCTGTGGCAACAATGAATGATAATGAGGAACCTGTTTTTCAGGATCCTATAGAACCTATTGCCACAGATGAGGGGGAGCAACAGCAGCCTCAAACAGAAGATGTACCAAATGAAGAGGCCCCGAGGAGGTCACAAAGAGTAAGAAGATCAGCTATTTCTGATGATTATCAGATTTATCATACAGAGGAATTTCAAATGGAGGATGATCCCACCTCATTTGAAGAAGCCATGAGAAGCGAAAATTCTTCAAAATGGCTTGAGGCCATGGAAGAGGAGATGAGGTCCATGAAGACTAATAAAGTCTGGGACTTAGAAATTATTCCTAAATGAGTCAAAACAGTAGGCTGTAAATGGGTCTACAAGACAAAGCTTGACTCTCAAGGGAATATAGAAAGATACAAAGCGCGACTTGTGGCAAAAGGCTTTACGCAAAGAGAAGGGATTGATTACAATGAGACCTTTTCTCCAGTCTCATGTATAGATTCCTTCAGAATCATAATGGCATTAGTAGCACATTATGATTTAGAGTTACATCAGATGGATGTAAAGACGACATTTCTTAATGGGGATTTGGAGGAAAATGTTTACATGGCACAACCGAAAGGTTTTGTCGTGGAAGGAAATGAAAGAATGAGATGCCGCCTAAAGAAATCGATTTATGGGTTAAAGCAAGCTTCAAGACAGTGGTACTTGAAGTTTGACAGTACAATAAGAAAATTTGGGTTTAAAGAGAATGTAGAGGACAACTGTGTTTATGCAAAGTTTAAAGATGGGAAGTTTATCTTCCTAATCCTGTATGTGGATGATATCCTACTAGCTAGTAGTGATGTCAGTCTGCTACTGGAGACAAAGAAATTTTTGTCCTCAAACTTTGATATGAAAGATCTTGGTGAAGCTTCGTTCGTTCTAGGGATCGAAATTCACCGGGATAGAAACAAAGGGATATTGGGACTATCACAAAAGGCATACATAGAGAAAGTCTTAAAGAAATTTGGTATGCATAAAAGTAGTCCTTCACCTGCACCTATAGTCAAGGGCGACAGATATGGGGATTTTCAATGCCCAGAAACCAGTATGAGCTCGATCAAATGAAATCGGTTATATATGCTTCAGCTATCGGAAGCTTGCAGTATGCTCAAGTGTGTACACGCCCTGACTTAGCATTTGTTACCGGGTTACTTGGCAGATTCCAGAGCAATCCTGGAATAGAACATTGGAAATTGATAAAGAAAGTCTTGCGTTATTTGCAAGGAACAAAAGGCCTCATGATGACATACAGAAGATCAGATTCACTCCATGTAGTGGGGTATACAGATTCTGATTTTGCGGGAGATGATAGAAAGTCTACATCCGGATATGTGTTCACTCTCGCTGGAGGAGCTATATCGTGGAAAAGCTCAAAGCAAACCGTCACTACATCGTCCACAATGTATGCCGAGTTTGTAGCATGTTATGAGGCTACAGGGCAGGTGAACTGGCTAAAGAAGTTCATACCCGGTTTGAAAGTGGTTGACGACATCAATAGACCACTTAAGTTGTACTGCGATAATGAACCCGCAGTAACGTATGCCCACAACAATAAGTCAAGTGGTGCTGCCAAACACATTGACATAAAGTACTATGTTGTGAAAGATAAAGTTCGGGATCAAATTATAAGTCTTGAGCATATAGGTACCGCAAAGATGTTAGCGGATCCGCTTACTAAAGGCTTACCACCTTTGAACATGTAGCCGGCATGGGTTTAAGGGAAAGCCTATGACTCCTGGACTAAAAGATGGCCCAAAAGATTAAAGTAACTATTTCAGAACAGAGAGGTGTATTGTAGCTGTTAAATCTATCGGCGATTGACCGTGACGATGAGACATGTTCTATGCACTAATCTGCGATGAAATGAGTAAAGTCAAAAGTAATTAAAGTTAAAGCACTTGACCGCGCCCTGATCGGGGGCGCCCAGCCCAATTGGCTGGTGGGCCCCTGTCGCCAGCGCCACATAAATAGAGGTGGGGGCCGGGGCGGCACGCACACCAAGGTTCACCGTGCCGCCACCATCCCCACCTACAAACTGATGAGGCGATGGGGTCCCGATCTTCCGATAGGATGATAACTTCGATTTGGAGGAGAACGACTTTGACGATGCGGCTACTAACCGGTCACGACCAGAACGCCAAGCAATCGCTAAACCACACTCCGAGTGTTATCAACCGTGCCAAGAACACGGTTGACCTGACCACGAAGGTCTATTCCTGCATACAACCGAAGAACACGCAAGAACAAGATAACAAGCAATCTCAAATTGCAAATATTTATGAAGCACTGAAAAGTTGGGATCCCGAAGGTGTCTTGACAGGTGGTCGTCCGACACAACTGAAGAACAACAGTTTGCACAATGGCTAAACCTAAACTCAACGAAATCCAAGTCCTAACAAGGGAGGCGGCGGCTCCTTTATAGGGAGAACAACCAGGAGGGGCGTCCAAAGTGCATGCTCTAGGGTTACAAGGCCCATGGGCCCAATTGGTGGTGGCGCAGCACCCTTTTGACTCGGACTCAAAAACCAACGTGGATTGTTTTGATGATTGCCGCCGGCTCGGATGGAATTTGAAGATGAGGTTGGATCCGTTGGAAAGTAGACTTCATAAGCTTTCCATGAAGTACAAGAACGTCCCAAACGGAGTCCGTATGAGAAAGTTACGTTCGTTTCAACTTGCACCATTGCAGCAGTCCGAATCTGATTCCAGTACGTGACCAACACGGACTCTTTTGAAGATTGCGGCTGTCTCGGATAGAATTTGAAGATGGGGTTGAATCCTTTAGAAAGTAGACTTGATAAGCTTTCCATCAAGTCCAAGAACGTCTCAAACGGAGTCCGTATGAGAAAGTTACGTCCGTTTAAACTTGCACCATTGCAGCAGTCCGAGTCTGATTCCAAAACGTGTCCAACTCGAATTCGTGCTTGACTTGGTCTCAAAGTGACGTGGTGACCTCCATTATTCCTTCCATGCATGTCCAGGACTCCATGTCCCTTTCCTTCATCCTTTCCCAAATTCCTAAGCACAATTAAATCACTTGTATTAGGTAGCGGTCTATTCTCAGTAACATATGAAGGCTGAAGAAACGAATTCACCTTTAGTTCAATCTTGATATTGGGCGCGATTGTCGTATGTGTTTGTGGCGTGGTCACATCATCCTCCCCTTCTTGATAGAAAACCGTCCTCGGTTTTAGCATATGTGTAGCCTCACGTATTGCATGATCTTCATCATAAATCTCGGTACATAATAACAAACGCAACAAACTCTCATTATGTAATATCATACGTTCTTTATCACACAAAGTAAAACCTTTTTGAAACGAGCTCACCTTATAATTTAAGTGATGCGTAGGAGCTCTTGTAATTGGAACAACAAGCATAGCAAATATGGTTGTATCCATAGGGGTCGTGTCCTCATCATCCTCCCCTTCTTGAAAACAAAGCCGTCCTCGGCTTTTGATAAACTGAAAGTATGGTAACAAAGATGCCAAGGTGTATGCATGGTATATGTATATGTCATCCGTTTTAACAGTTCTTCGTTGTTGCACAATTAATATTATAACACAGCAGCAATCATAAAAGCTCATTGTATTATTAACCCAAAAGTAATCATATATGTTAATGAACAAATCAAAATTTCTCACACAGTAATTATCGCAACTTGTTTTGCAAATGTAAGTGAAGCATTTATGCAATTCAAATCCTTGAAGTTGTAAACTTGTTGTGGTGGCACATATAGGCAAAGCTACAACTTTTGGAATCAAACAAAGTTTATCCATATAATCAGATTTCAATTGAGCAATAGCAAATTCATCTAGTAAGGGTGAAAATATTTGCAAGTTCTTCCATACATCAATTTCATTATTCAGATTGCCAATGTTAGATGGTTCAATAAGAGAAGAACACATAGGCATTGAATGATCCCTAAAATTTATTTTTCTTTCATAATGAACAAGATTGAGCATACAAGAGTTGTTGTTCAAAACAACAAGCTGCAATTCATCCATGTGGTCACAAGTTATGCATATTCGATATACAAGAAATTGATTTCCTACACCATAATCTCCAATCAAATTAAACTTATACCCAGGGGTGTAGGCACTAAACAAGAATTTTGAACATGTAAGTTCAGAAACTTTATCCAAAGCATGTGACAATTTCATAGGAAGATCCAACATGATGTAACATAATGAATTGGCAGGAGAAATTCTAGTTAAAACTTCTTTATGTCTAACCAAAGCCACATGATCATTGTATGTGATTAATTCATCACATGAATCACTCAAAACAGTAGGCAATTCAATTATTTTTTGACAAGGTGCACTCAACGTATTCTCAACACTCAAATCAATGCAGTGTGAATTCTCTACTTGAAATATGGGCATGTCAGAATTGTCTTCCACTAAGTTTTGCTCTAAAATAGCATGAACGGTGCATAATTGTTGTTCTTCACAAGCATACTCACCGTGAGTGATGATAGCACCATGATCTTTACCTTTTTGGCTCCCCTCAGATGATGTAGGTGCATCCATCTCCTCATCTTCGTTCTCAACGAATGGAATCGATGGTTCAATCAACTCATGCTCCTTTTTGACATGGTTCTCAACTGCCTGCAAGTTGTTAGTCACAGAAAAAGGCACAAACATGGGTTTGCTCTCATGTTTCTTATCATCAAGCACTCTCAATTTCTTCTCAATCTGACGTTCAACATTACATGCAAGTATAAACAAATGAGGGAGAGAATTATATTCTTTGTGAATGAGAAGGTCCTGAATTTCTTTATTAAGGCCACGTAAGAATCTATTCTCTGTAGCTTCAGCATGTTCCTCTAAGCCACAACGCAACAAAATAGCTTTCAATTCTTCATAGTATTCACTTACAGTTCTCCTACCTTGTTCTAAACGTTGCAATCTGTTTAACAAGTCACGTGAATAATATGAAGGAACAAATGTAGATCTCATCACTCGTTTCAAAACATTCCAAGTTTTAGGTACATGTGGTAGTCTACATTGTTTCCTCCACCAAAATAATGCGAAATCAGTGAATTCACTAGTAGCAGCCCTAACTCTTTCATCATCAGGAAAATCATAGCATGCAAAATTTCCATCTAATTGTATTTCCCAATCAAGATAAGCTTCAGGGTCATATCTACCAGCAAATGGCGGAATTGTAAACTTGGCATCATCATCACATACCTCTCTTGTTAACCTACCTGTGCCTTGTTGATTTTGTCGAAGTCGACAACAGTCGTGATCATTGGATCCCTCAATTCTGTTGTTGATGGTGGTGAGGGTCTTATTAATACGATCCAACAAGTTGTTGGTCTCCCAAAAATTGCTACAATGTGATCTTGAACCTGTCATGGTTAGTAGAAAACAAGGAAATACACTAGAATTATGTAAGTCCCTATAAACTACTAGGAGGTGGAGCTTCGCAAGTCACACATCTCTCGAACTCTTACCAAGCTCTTACAAGTTCTTACCAATGCAAAACAGGTGGTGCAACTGGTGGCTGGTTCGTGATAACTTAACTCAAGTGATGAGTATAGCGATTGCAAGGTACAGCGAGACCTGTTCGGTTGTAGAAAAGTGGAGCTTGGATAGGCTATGTATTTTTTAGCAAAGGAAAACAATCAATTAATTTCAGAAATTGCACAGAATTGAATTATAGTTCGTATCTAGCACTTAGCCTATGTTGCTGATCAACCAAAGATGGAAGAAGGCTAAAATAAGTGTATGGCAATGTATGGGAGTGGTAAATACAAGATAATTCGATCGAGTGCAATCTGGAATTGAAGAACACAAGGATTGTTCCAAAACTTGGAAACTGAAGATTTCTGTCCACTGGACAGCGCGTCGGTATTTCGGCCGTAACTTTTTGTCAGTTGCCTTTTTTTCAATGATTCTTTTTTTCTCCGTTTTCTGACGGCTTTGTCTACAACTTTTGTTTTTGGGCCAAGGTCTGGAAACCGACCTAAAAATTCGCACAAAATTCACAAGTGCCGACTGTTGCAGATTCAATCTGGAATTTTGGGTCAACTTCCACCGCAGATATCTCTTAACTGCCTTGCTGGAATGACGTGAAATTTTACAGATAGATGGATGATAAATTTTTGAATCTAATGGCGGTGGTCTCACTCAAAAATAATCTCGGAATCAAAAGATATGGCGTTTTTGGTGGCGGCTGCAGAGAAAGGACAGATCAGCCGAAATTGGAATTAGGGTTTGGGGTGGGGGAATTTTTTTTTATTTGGATTTTTCTTGGAACAAAGATATGACCAGCAACTAGACAAAGCTAAAACGGACACAAATTCAATTTAGCAAACCAAAACTAACAGATTGAAAAGCACAACGGGGTTTGGACAGCGGAGATTAACTCTTTTTGTGGGGCAATTTTTCTGGACTATGGGAAATAAAAATCAATCTACTAACTAAGGATACAAGAAATTCCTACCGGTCAACTGAAGCTCTGATACCACTTGATGAGGCGATGGGGTCCCGATCTTCCGATAGGATGATAACTTCGATTTGGAGGAGAACGACTTTGACGATGCGGCTACTAACCGGTCACGACCAGAACGCCAAGCAATCGCTAAACCACACTCCGAGTGTTATCAACCGTGCCAAGAACACGGTTGACCTGACCACGAAGGTCTATTCCTGCATACAACCGAAGAACACGCAAGAACAAGATAACAAGCAATCTCAAATTGCAAATATTTATGAAGCACTGAAAAGTTGGGATCCCGAAGGTGTCTTGACAGGTGGTCGTCCGACACAACTGAAGAACAACAGTTTGCACAATGGCTAAACCTAAACTCAACGAAATCCAAGTCCTAACAAGGGAGGCGGCGGCTCCTTTATAGGGAGAACAACCAGGAGGGGCGTCCAAAGTGCATGCTCTAGGGTTACAAGGCCCATGGGCCCAATTGGTGGTGGCGCAGCACCCTTTTGACTCGGACTCAAAAACCAACGTGGATTGTTTTGATGATTGCCGCCGGCTCGGATGGAATTTGAAGATGAGGTTGGATCCGTTGGAAAGTAGACTTCATAAGCTTTCCATGAAGTACAAGAACGTCCCAAACGGAGTCCGTATGAGAAAGTTACGTTCGTTTCAACTTGCACCATTGCAGCAGTCCGAATCTGATTCCAGTACGTGACCAACACGGACTCTTTTGAAGATTGCGGCTGTCTCGGATAGAATTTGAAGATGGGGTTGAATCCTTTAGAAAGTAGACTTGATAAGCTTTCCATCAAGTCCAAGAACGTCTCAAACGGAGTCCGTATGAGAAAGTTACGTCCGTTTAAACTTGCACCATTGCAGCAGTCCGAGTCTGATTCCAAAACGTGTCCAACTCGAATTCGTGCTTGACTTGGTCTCAAAGTGACGTGGTGACCTCCATTATTCCTTCCATGCATGTCCAGGACTCCATGTCCCTTTCCTTCATCCTTTCCCAAATTCCTAAGCACAATTAAATCACTTGTATTAGGTAGCGGTCTATTCTCAGTAACATATGAAGGCTGAAGAAACGAATTCACCTTTAGTTCAATCTTGATATTGGGCGCGATTGTCGTATGTGTTTGTGGCGTGGTCACATCATCCTCCCCTTCTTGATAGAAAACCGTCCTCGGTTTTAGCATATGTGTAGCCTCACGTATTGCATGATCTTCATCATAAATCTCGGTACATAATAACAAACGCAACAAACTCTCATTATGTAATATCATACGTTCTTTATCACACAAAGTAAAACCTTTTTGAAACGAGCTCACCTTATAATTTAAGTGATGCGTAGGAGCTCTTGTAATTGGAACAACAAGCATAGCAAATATGGTTGTATCCATAGGGGTCGTGTCCTCATCACAAACCCTAGACCCGATCTAAGAGGGGGCGCTCCAGCGACGGGAACGACCACCGCCGGGGAGATCGCCGCCGCCCGGGAGACGCCGCCGCCAGGGAGACGCCGCCGCTCCTTCTCCACCGACCGTCGCTGCCCGTGCGCAGACTTCACCGAGCGAACCCGCGATGGCCAACCCCTCCTCCTCTACATCGGACGGTTGGTACCCCTCTCTCCCTCTCGGTATTATCTCAAGAACCCGAACGTATAGAAACCCCGCTAGATCTAAACCCTAGGAGATCCTAAAGAGAGATCTAACAAGTACCTCACAGTCAAGGCACACAGGTGGGTCAAGGTTGAGTATCATTTGATCACACAACTGCCCATATCAAATCGACAAAACAGTCAGATATAGAACAAATCTCAAAAGTTCTTTGTGAGGAAATTCATATAATCCATGCAGCATATATGATTCGTCTGCTTATAATATAAGCTTCCCTAGATGTAGCAACTACAGACGCAAAAAACAACCACATATAAACATTAACCTGTCAAAACCAACCTGGAACCAGAGTACAGAATCATTCGCGGCCACCTTGTAAAACCTGAAACACAAGACGACCATAGTCATGGGACACACTTAAACACAGATAACTACCAAAACACATGACAGTGTATGTATAATTAATAAAAGCAGATGGATTTCGAGGTCTGTTACTGCATATTCTGTACTTCTAATTGCTAAAGCCCTCCACCAACGGCCTCATGAGTACATAAAATCTTGGTTTCAGCTTTCAATAAGTAAGCCAAGCATGTCAACATAGACACAATCTCGAGACATCTTCTTTGATACCAAGATAAGTTTCATATCATATACTAATCGATCACTGCACGGTGTTTGATGTGCAGAAAACCAAAAGGGGTTCCCTAAACTCTCTACATGACAAAACAAAGTGACGGAATCGCCCACTTCAGCAGTGACCAAACCCAACGCGAGCATTTCGTCAAACACGAGAAGCGCGTCCCCGCGAAGCACGAGGGGGACCCGAATCCATGGCGCTTGAGCATCCCCATCTCGATGGAAGCAAAAGGAGCGATGAATTTAAGGTGGTCAGTGGCTAATCACGTTCACGTACCCGTCCTCGCTGAGGACGCCGTGGCGGTGCGCCGGCGTCCGCGACGCGATGCGAGGCTGAAGCTGTAGAGCGCGCCGCCGCGGGCGACGGAGAACTCGCAGGAGCCGCCTCCGCCTCCCCCCGCGCAGCCTGCACCGCCCGCGTGCTGCTGCAGTCACGCTCGCTGCCCGTGCGCGGGCACCTTTTCTCAAGCTCTTGACCTGTGTCTGCGTCCGCGGGTGCGACGGCCCCCCACCACAGTCGCCTGTTACTTCGGGGAGGCGAGCTGCGACGGTTTGTGAATTGTGACAGGCAACGTCACGACGCCGTAGTTGTACTAGAATTACACGGTAACGAGCAGAAGCACCAAGTTCGAAATGACTCGTCGTGTCTAGTGATGGCAATGGGTACCCGATACCTAAATACCCAATGGGTTTTACCCGATAAAGAGACGGGTATGGAAAATTTTATGTACCCATGGGTACATCATTGGGTGAAATCCTCTACCCGCCGGTGTGGGTATATACTACCCATACCCGCCTACCCGCGGGTAATGAATACCCGCATTAGACAACTAGACATCCCACTCAAATGTTAATTTTATTATCTACTTGTTGTTGATTGTTTATTTGTTTGTCATATGTTGATATGGTCATGTCAAGTATGTTTATGTGATGTACTAATTTTGATCATTAGACGCTTTTGTGCTTGGCATGTATGATTAATGAATGTTTAAATTGATGATATTCTTATGTGTTGAACCGGGTATGCTTGCGGGTACGGGTTACCCGTCGGGTAGTAATACCCGCACGGGTACGGGTATGGGTAAATTTTCCTACCCACGTGCGGATACGGGTAACCCGACGGGTAAATTTACACCTAGCGGGTACGAGTATGGAATGGCAATACCCGATGGGTATTTACCCATTGCCATCTCTTGTCGTGTCTGCCAAGCTACCGAAAATACGAGCAGCAAAACTAGCTCACTTGGCCGCCGTGCCTGTAGGACGTCAATGAGATCTAAATTATCTATTCTATCTAGTATTCATATCTAACTATTTAATTCGTATTCGATACATTAAAATTTAAAGGGTATTAATCATATTTTCATTAATCGTTTTATCTAGCATCCATATATCCAGACTATTAGATTCGTATTTGAATCTGTTTACACTAGTGTTGTGCTTGGGGCCACTGCGTCTACGTGTTAATACAGTGTGTGTCTTGCATTGTAATTAAAAAAGTTACTGAAAATATGCTTTATTAATTTTTCAAACTCTCTCATGACACCTCTTGTACGGGACAGCCCAGGTTACAGAAAACCCAGAGAAGAACGTAATAAAACTACTAAGCTTCAACGTATCTCATGAGAACCAACACTGCTTCAACATGGGCCGTGGACACACAGACTTGCAGCATGATAACGCCACCAAGCTCGTAATTAGCCATCTAATTGTGCACCAACCTCTTCCTTCCCACCACAGCAGCGACGCCCTCGCGGGTACCGTCGTCCACGGCAGGGGCGGACCCAAAGAGGCCCGAGTGAGGGCACAGGCCACCACTCAATTCGCAGGAGCCCAGGTATATAGCCTAAGATTTAATACTAGTGCCCCCACTCAGCCCAACTAAAAGACCCTCACTCATCTGTGATATAATGGATGGAGAGGCCCATTCGTATATTTGGTATACTTGGCTTTGTGGGTGTGCCCCTCTCGGATTTTGTCCTGGGTCCGCCCCTAGTCCACGGCGCGGCGAGGCGGCGGCTGGTGCTCGTCGCCCGCGTCGCAGTAGCCCTTGAGCATGTCCCCCTCCTCGGGGCCTCGGGGGTGAACCCGATGATTGACAGCACGGCGTTGGCGGCCCAGCAGCCCTGCTCGATGACGCGGATGGCGCGGCAGCACCCGGGACCCAGGTACGCCTCGCCGTTGAGGAAGAAGAGGATGATCTCCCCCGTGCACGAGTTGATCTCCATCAGTGCCTCCCAGCACCGCTGCGATCCCTCGCCGTCCAGCGGTGGTGGCGACGGCGAACAGCACCAACAGGAGCGTGAGAAGGGAACGGCCGGAAGAAGGAACCATGCTTGGCCACGCCATGCTCTCGACTCCAGCTAGTACGTGCTGGTGCGACGGAGCGATGTGCGAATGTGCAGTGATGCTGATGCATGGGCCAGAGGTAGCTGTTGTATTTATACATGATGCAAGCAGTAACGTTCAGGTAAAGCGAGAAGGCCTACGTTTCAGAACGTGGAAGTGCGTATTAATGGGTCATAATAGGCAATTACGCGTGGTTTAATCTGTTGCATAAGGCCAGTCTCAGTGGGAGTTTCATCTGCATTTAATAGGCTGCCACATAGTCATTTTTGATGATATGGCAATATTTTTAAGAAGAGAGAAGAAGAAGTGAGTTTCATCTAGATGAAACTTTCTTGACACGATTACCAACTCTATATAAGTCATGAAATTAAATGTCTATGAAACAATAGAATGAAACTATGCATTGAGGATGGATGTTTCATTTTCATTTTACATGATGTGGCAGTCTTGGAAACAACGTCATGAAACTTTCCACTGAAAATGACCTAATGCTCAAGTGGAGTGCAATACAGAATACGAAAGGATCCGGTGCCGCATCATGAATGCAATTACTCCTACTTACGAACCATGCTTGGACGCATGGTTAAGCTATCTTGAGGTTGGAGTGCAAATACAAGTCGTAACTAAAACAGAACATGAAAGGTTCCGGTGTACCATGAGGATCTATATTACGAGCCATAACTGAGCTGTCAGGTAGTAGCTAAATGGTACTTGGAAAAGCATGGGATATGGTTCCTGAAATAGCGTGTACCAGTAGATCAGTCAACAGCTCTTGCTGTATGTCTGGACAACAAAACAGTTGTTTTTGTGATCTGGGTAACCTGTCAAGATATACTAGTGTTTCGATCAAGTTTAGCAATTGATTCAGGCTATAGTCATCTAAGAAGTACAAAGTTGGAATACCTACCCCATTATAGCCGGGGGTTCCTGGCTCCGCAGTGTAGCCACGTCAGCCCCCAGCGCTCGGCCGGCCGGCGCGTGGCGCAGGAATTTGCGTACGGCCGGCCGAGGCACTTTCCCTGACTTTTTCGAAAATTACGTACATGTCCTTTTTCCTCGTGAACAGGTCCTTTTTTCTCGCGAAAAGGTCCCTGCCCGTTTTTCTTGCGGTGCTTTTTTCTGAAAAAACCCCTCCACTTTACAGGATAGCGCCCCGCGGTTTTGTAAATTGCGTACGGGTCCTCGTTTCGTTACATACGGGTCATCGATTTTTTACGAAAAAACCCTTTAACTTTTTCGAAAATACGCATGTGCCCTCGGTTTTTTTTAAAAAACTCCTCGCGGATCATCGTCTCTTTTACTTCGGTACACACGGTGGCTGGCGCGGCGTGGCGCCGCGCCTATGAGGCTAGTACTTCGTATATTATGACCGGGGGACTCTCGGTCCCCCGAGCCTATCCACGTGTCACACCCCCGCAAAACAGCCCGTAAAGATTTAGCAATTACATTTAGGTCCCTGGTTTTCGCAGAAAAGTCCCTAGATTCTTGCGAAAAAGCCCCTACACACTTTTTTTGCTGGGTAGCGACCCGTGGTTTCCCGTAATTACGAACATGCCCTTATTTCTTCCGAAAAGGCCCTCGATTTTTTTGCGAAAAAGCCCCTCCACGCTCCTTTTATTGCGAAAAGGCCCTCGATTTTTTGCCAAAAAACCCCTACGCTTTCATTTTTCTGCGAGTTTTCGCCTCTTTTACTTTGGTCCATACGGTGGCTGGCGTGGCGTGGCGCCACGCCTACGTGGCTAGTTGTCTCAATATCTTGACGCAATCGTCGTCGTGCCAATCGTGCAAGATCGACTGCAGGAAACACTCATGTCAAATAAGAACAGGTAAATAGCAATATATGATCTCATGAAAAATAATCGTATGAGATCCGGGTCCCATCATTAATTAGTGTAGGAGACTAGGAGCACGTGTTAATTAAGGGATCAAACATGTATTCGATCATATACCTTAGAGCAAGTATAATAAGAGGCTGTTAGTAGGCTGTATGCTGAGGTGGAGGAGAGAGAAGAGAGGTGGGCTGTAAGTTTACAGCCAGCTGAAGCAGAAGAACCAAGAAACTTTGTGAGAGAAAGGGGTGGGTCATACAGCCTTCAGCTGGCTGTAAACTACTATATGAATGGGCTGATAAGTGAGCTGTAAGTGTCCATACAGCCAGTTGAAGGCTGTATTATTAGCCTTGCTCTTAAGTAAAACGAGGTCGAAGGGTGGGATGTACTCAAACATGTCACCGGCGACAAACGCCATGTTGCCTCCACCGCCGGGAGCCTTGGCGACCACGTGAGGGAGGTCCAGCACGCTGCAGCGGACGTGCGGGAACGCCGCCGCGGCAGCGCCGAAGCCGCCGTTGACGTCGACGAGCAAGCTGGCCCCTAGGAAGACGCCCGGGCACTCCCTCAGGACGGTTTGCATGGTAAGGCGGGAGTCCATGACAATGGCCTCGTTGAACTCCTCGTTCCGCGCCATCTCCCAGAAGAAGCCCTTGCCGTGCACCATCTCGAAGAGGGACGACGTGGCGGCGGCTGTGCTCTCATCGGTGAACCACGCGTGCATGCCGAAGAAGGAGGACATAAAGATCTGGTCGATGAGGGGGTAGATGAAAGGGAGAATGTTGTAGCTAGGCGAGCCCTGGCCGCCGACGAGCAGGCGGGAGGCCGCGTTGAGCTCGTAGACGGCCTCGTTCTGGCCGTCGCTGCGGCGGACGACGAATAGGCGCGAGATGGTGAGCATGCGCATGAGACGGTCGAGGTAAGGGAGCTTCGCCGAAGGGATCCCGATAGCGGCGAGGAGGTCGGGCAGGGTGGTGGCGCCGCCGCAGCGGTGGATGGCATCGGGGATGCGCAGGTCCATAGCGCACTTGAACGCCATGGACCTGACGAAGCCGAGGGCGTGGTGCCAGAGCTCGAGTTGGCCTTGGAGCACCTCCTCCGTGCCCACCTGGTCTTGGTCGCCGTGGGTAGCAGCAGCAAGCGCCGACACCATAACCCTTGCTATACTGTGTGAGTAGTGATCTTTCTTTTATCTTTTGGTCATGGAGCTAAACTTGGCCCTCTATATTATATAACGACGACAACGAATGTTCATGTAACACGTACCGTAGCCACGCCTGCCGAGCCGCCCAGTGCGGCAGCCCTGCATTTACTGCAGAGCGTTTAATTAAGTTTACAATTAACGCTAATTAATTATGATTAGTACTAATTAAATAGAACTAGTATTAATTAAATATAATTAGCGCTAATTAAAGCACTAATTAAAGTATGCGCAGTGCCGGTTGGCTTGCTACGGCACATAGGCGGCTCGGTAGAAAATTATGCGACTAAGAGCATCTCCAACAGTATGAGCTAGTTACTAGCTCTAAGACAACTTCTCCAATAGTACTAACTTTTAGCACATAGCTCATAACATAAATAACCTCACATAATTTTGGAATGTGTGTATGAGACTAGCTCTTGATCAAGAGATAGCTTTTCTCTCTCTTCTATTAAAATATGAAATAATATGCTTAGAGCTAGCTCATAAGTCACTATTGGAGATGCTCTAAGAGCATCTCCAACAGTATGAGCTAGTTACTAGCTCTAAGACAACTTCTCCAATAGTACTAACTTTTAGCACATAGCTCATAACATAAATAACCTCACATAACACTCTCACATAATCTTGGAATGTGTGTATGAGACTAGCTCTTGATCAAGAGATAGCTTTTCTCTCTCTTCTATTAAAATATGAAATAATATGCTTAGAGCTAGCTCATAAGTCACTAGAGCATCTCCAACAGTATGAGCTAGTTACTAGCTCTAAGACAACTTCTCCAATAGTACTAACTTTTAGCACATAGCTGCTCATAACATAAATAGCCTCACATGACACTCTCACATAATCTTGGAATGTGTGTATGAGACTAGCTCTTGATCAAAAGATAGCTTTTCTCTCTCTTCTATTAAAATATGAAATAATATGCTTAGAGCTAGCTCATAAGTCACTATTGGAGATGCTCTAATCATGGACTGGGATTCACGTGGAGTGGAATTCCATTCACAATTACTTTCATAAATTCATTCATGCACGTATAACTATGTACTAGTCGGAACTCGTGCATTCGTACGGACTAGCTTCATCTAAAAAGATACAATTTTGAGGTTTTAATTATGAAAATATTACTTAATGTAAAATTTATTGACAATAGGAAGTATAATCTAATTTTGATTACACCACTTTGTGCGTCTTGAGTTTTCACTTTATAATTTTTGTCATCACACTTCTACTTATTTTTAATAATAGAGTATTTATATTTCTGAATAGAAAGTATGATTTTTAAATTTTGCTATTGTGCTTTTGACTATGCACAAAACAGAAATTACAGATTTTGAATTTGTATATACACTTTATTATTGGAAATTGATAACTATATCTAATCTGATCTATATATAACAGAAAGGATGCCGGGTAATTATGACCTGCGAGTTTAGGCACTAGCTAGCTAGAAGAAATTTGTCCATCTCTTATACAACTTGAATAATACGAGTCATGCATTAGCCTTAAGGGTACGATGAGCCCTATCGTTAGCACTATCATTTGGGTGACATAATGTCGTATACCCTGAAGAAAAATCCGTTCTGCTGCTGGCCTAAGCTAGTCAGCTCAGGGATAAAGCTGGATTTGATACTATTGCGTATCGTATTGATAAAACTAGTTGTATATGTAATATATTTATAAAAATGTCACTTCTACCATCCCTCCACTGGATGGCAGGTTACTTACCGTCTGCTGGCGGGGCGGCAGGCGCCTGGTGAGGGGACGACAGGTGATTAAGCCGGCTGATTATCCGGCTTAACTATCTCCCCTAATTTTTTATTTAGTATTTGTTTAAATTTTTGAATATATCAAATGAGCTTCAAAATTTACGAAAATTTATATACAGTCTCCCCAAATAACATATTTTGCAGTGTAATTTTTGGGTAATTTTATCCATTGTGAATATTTCTAAAAAAATCATAGAATTGTGATATTTGTAAGAGTTTTTACATATAGCAAACGAGCTCCAAAAATTACGAAATTTTATGTGAAGCCTCCCGACATAGTCATAGTTATTGTATAAGTTTTTGGAAATTTTATGTAGTCTGAATTTATCACGTTTATTCGGGTTAATTTAATCATAACCTAACTACCACTTGATGCCAAACAGGGGGGCTTAACCGGTATAGCCGAAATGCAGACATAGGGAGAACACGGTCGTGCAGGTCGTCGAAAGCCATTTTGATGGAGGACAATATTTCTTCCGATGCCCATACTCTGGGGTACAATCAGTACATAGTTTATTTTCACTTGCTGCTAAAAGAGCTTTCATGTTAACCCTCCTTCCCAACAAATGGTAAAATGCGACTTCGTCCATTGGATCGATTCGCCCTATAAACACTATATTGTAAGGTACGTTGATACACTGTGAGAGTGAATCTTAGAGATAGAGGCGCGGATTGACAATCTCAATAAGGAGAAAAATGACCTCCGACAACAGATGCAGCGCGAGAGGGACAATAAGGAGGTCGTCAATATAGGAAGTTCGTACGATCATACATGCTTTTGCGCAAACTCTAGCTGCATATGTGCGTGCCACTACAACAACGGTCAGCCACGTCCGAGGCACCCCCCACTGCAACACTCCATGTGGGTACCAGAAGACATCTTCTACCAGTAGACACACACAGAGATGCTTGTAGCATGTAGCTTGTGGTTATGTTCAGTCTAGTTTACACAACTTCACGAATACTAACATTTGAGTGGGTACTTTTCGACTGCGGCTTATGGTTTTTCAGTCTAGCGCGAGCGCTTGTGTGAACAAATAAATGCCGATAAACTGTTTCGAAACGGCGACGGAGAAACCGTATCGACTATTTGTTTGAAAAAAACCATAAACTAAAAAGAAGTGAGCCTTATGATGCACTAAGACCTTTGAGCTAGCACATACTATAGGAGGCCCTTAGAAACATCTTGAGTGCTCAATTTGGCGCCAAAGACATCAGAAATAAAGCTGGGCAGCTACATCAGACTGAATTGTAAACGCAAAACCACATAACTAGTATCCGCAACATGGCCAATGTTGGGTGAAAGGAAGCAACAGCAGAAGTGCGAATTGCAAAAGCAAACAGGCAATTTTTAACAGATGGATCAACAGTGGTTATCAAACCCTAGAGCATTGAAGTTGCAGCTCTCCTCACTCTGATAATGTTGCTAATAATAGTCCTTGAATGCGTATGACACATTCCCAGGCCAGCCAAGACCTGGGCAGGAGCCACCAGGCGACAGAGCAGTGTAGTCGGCATCGGAGCAAGCTACAGAAAAACTGGAAGAAACATTGGACTTTTTTTTCTTATTTTTTGGCCCCTCGTGCCTCCTTTTTTTATAAATCTAGCTCCGTTACTAACTTTTTTTCTTTCAAATTTAGCCCCCCTAAGCGTGGAAGAACTGGGGGGTCACGCGTGACTTATACTGCACCCCAAGAGTGCAGCACGGTTGCCCAACCATAGTTGAACTGGCCAGCGCGACAGGTCTCGGTCGGGCGCGGCGGGTAGGGGGCCCACCGGCCTTCCGCGCCACATGTGAGTGGCAAAATTTCCATGCTAGGCGACCGCGGAAGACCACTGCCCCACACACGCATGGACCCGCCTCGCCCGCTGCGCCCACTGGCGTCTGCTTTAGTTGACCACGAGAGCCACACGTCGCCGTGCGCCTCGCTAGTCCCCCGTGCGCCCGCACCACCCGACCGCGATAGTCGAGCGGTCGCCATGCATTGCCTCGAGCATGCTCGCACGTCACTGGCCTCCTGTGCGCAATAAAATGGTCCCGGCCAGTGCTTTGCTACCATTTCAGAGTCCATTTCTTTCATCCTACGAGAGAGACTCTAAGAGACTGAGAGAGGAAGAGAAGGGAGGCCATCAAGTTCACATTGTTTTGGTTTGGAATTTGAAGTTTGTGCAGTTACAAAAATTGTAGATCAGCCTATGAGCATAAAAAAAGATAATTTTCACCCAGATGCGACTATAGGTTGAGCAATATGATTAACATGTAATTAGCTAAATAGTAGGTTGTTAGTACGGAAAAGTAGTAGTTAGCCTTGTGTACTTAGTATGTACCCTTAGTTCACTTATAAGATCAATATGGCTTTAGCTTCTGGCTTCAGCTTATTTTTGCACTATTCATAAATTTCGTCTTTTTCTGAACTTTTGGTTTTTTTTTGAGTTTTTTTACCGGTTCTTTTTTTCCTCGTATTTGTTTACATTATACGTGATGGGCTAATATGTTTTTTCTATTTTTAAATTTTTTAAATTTAATTATGGTAAATAAGTCTCTGTCAGCTACAGTGCTTTTTTCAGCCAGCTACAGTGTTTTCAGCCATAAGCCATGAGGCTTTCAGCCGAACCGATCACCACCATAGTATTGTTAGTATCATTAATTACTTATTAGTCCTGGTAATTATGTGTATGACATTAATTACCTACATATAGCTCAATGAATTTGCATGCGAACAAAACAGTTAGAATGAGCGCGTTCTAAAATAATTACTATGCAATGTACATACGATAGGCAGTAGTTAGCCTTGTGTAGTCGGTTTGTGTTCTTAGTTTACTTAGAAGACTTAGTGTTGTTAGTGTAGTTAATTATTTATTAGTCACAGTAATTACATGCATGACATTGCTTACGTGTATGTACTTTGAAATAGCAGTACGTAAGAATTTTGTCAAGATGCCACGAAAAAATAGAAGTGAATGGAAAACACAAGTTGGTTTGCATGGTGAATGAGAACACACAATATTTCAATTGAACGAATATAGTTGACGTTCCAATAGCTTTATATTAGTTGGCAACAAATGGTAGGTAGATGTTTGTTTTGGATGCAGTTGACATGTGAAAAACAAAAGAAGGGCTTAAGAGCTTGGGATGATCACAAAAGAAATGTAATGTACCGCTAACTTAATTTACATGCAAACAAAATTGTTACGATTAGTACATTAGAAAAAAATTATTACACAGTGTGTATGGTGCTAAAATAAACTTTGAAGTACACAGACTATTTTGACATTGTTAGTTGTAAGTACACAGACTTTTGATGGAGCAAATTAAAATAATTTTCGTATGTGATACTTTGCAGTGTGTCAGGTACGTCATATTGGACATTCAAGATTTGTTCGTGTTCTATCGAAATGGTCTCGTACACGACAGACCATATGTAGCAGACCTATCAAATTGTGATTGAACTAAGATCTGGGAGCCGAATCTGAAGGACATGAGTCTCTTGGAGCTAAGGAGGTGTGTGCGTTCCACATTCGATTAGGCCACTGCAAGGAACAAGTTACGCATCGAGGCGTTGTATGCCTCAATGGCGGGTGCTGTAGGAGAGACCTTTTGGCAACTTCTGAAGGTGACAAATGACATGTCATGGGCCAATTACATGGAGGTTGTGTGTAACCCTACTGCTACGATATATGTAAGGCTGATGGTGTATGTTCAGTTTGTGGAGAGGATGGAATTATCTAACATGGGTAGCTCCAGTGGAGCCGCTGGTGATGAATTGCCTGGTTTGGTCTTCAGTGGTGATGTAGACACTAGTGTTGGGGCAGATGCATGCGAGGAAGTGGGTGACGGAGATATGAGAAGGCGTGCCGAGAATTTTGAGCTGAACAAAAGCGTACGGAGATGGTGGGCAGCCGTATTGATGGCCACAAGTAGCTTGCTGACTAGTTGGGAGAAGTGGAAAGCAAGGAGGAGGATATGTAAATAGCTTGTTCTAGAGACGAGGAAGATGGAGAAGTTGCTACGGAAGGTGTGCTAGGCGGTGTTGTAACCATCGACATTGCTTATGTCTCCTCTAAATTGGACGACATTGTAGCGACGTCTCTGGTCCTGCCATAGCCAGAGATGGCACAGTGGCAAGACCAGATGAGACATCTTTGTGCAGTGATAAGACCAGACGGAGCAGCTTTACGCGGTGACGAGACCAAAAAGTACAGCTTTGCGTAGTGAGAAGCTCAGACGGGGCAGCTTTTCACCAGGAACTTTTTCAAAAGACAAGGCATCACTCTACCTCGCAGGCTATTCACATGAAAATAACCACACCATGCCAATACTTTGCCTTATGAAAGGAGATGAAAGATATCTGAGAGAGAACACTATACAACCAAACCCAACACTACACCAGAGCTTGCTTCACCACGTCAAGATAGACAAGAGACAGAAGAAGTAATGGGACAAGATGATGAAGCAATGGGAGAAGACCCACTAACTAACAAGGTCTGCTGTGGCCCGTAACGAACAAGCAAAGGTTGCCGATCAAGCGGAGCATGCTAGGAGGTCAGCTCCCCACAATAACGCCCCCCGCAGTAGCAACTCCATACACGGTCGGAGGCCCAGTTGCAAAAATGGGCGAGTTCTAGTCGCCCAACAGTCGAGCGACTGGAACTGCAGTCGCCGGACGGTTGGATGATAGGTCCCAGTCACCTGACCGCTCGACGACTGCAATTATGTTGTCCAACGGTCCATAGATAGTCTCCGTATTGCACGGTCATTGAGCGATATGTTTTAATCATTCAACGGTTCAGCGACTAGAGGTCATTCCTATAAAAAAATTTGCTGAGGTATATTTTTGTAATTTTGATTTAAATCTGGATTATTTTAAAAAAATTCACCGGATTCCCTTTCCCTACCGCCGCCTCATTTCTTGGGGAGGAAAGAAGCGAAGCGGAGGACAAAGCCGCCGCGTGAGTCTGGTCGGCTACCTCTCCCCCACCCCATTGCCTCTCGATCTTTCCAGAACCTTCCACAGGATTGTCAGGACTCGGGGATTGCGCAGCTATCTCTATTCCTGACAGGGCTGCCTGCCCGCTGCTAGGTAAACCGCCGGGCCGCCGGGAGGGAAGGAGCGGGATCAGACTGTGAGATGGCTTCACCGGAGCCATCCGCAGCGTCTGCCGGGGAGGCGGGCGGTTCGGCTAACCAGGCCCAGGCGGCGGCGGTGGAGCCGATCCGGATGCCGACGGTGGAGGAGATCAAGGGGCAGGACATCTGGAACAACTGCGCCGTCCGCAGCGTCGTCAGTGGCGTCATGGGTAACTACTGATGAGCTCCGCCTCCATCTCTTATCTTCAGTCAACTTAGTAGCTTGTTCCCAATGGCCGTAGTTTTTGCGAGGAAAGTTTGATTTGGGCACAAATTTAACTTGGGAGTGTGTGGCTGAATTAGGCTAAAAGGCGTAGTTTTTTGTTGTAAAGAAGTTAATATGTTGCCATGATCTAGTTCAAATGCTATATCATTGGAGCTTGGAGAGGTCTGTTCCTGAATCCTTGTGGGACATGGAGGCGGTTGTTCATTCTTTAGATTGTTAGTCGTTCACCTGTTTGTCCAAAGAGTTAGAAACAAAAGGATGCCAGTTTTGCAAGAGAAAATTTTAACTTTTCTTTTGAGGAAGTGCAAGGGATGAACTTAATATATGTTAATACGTTGATTCAGTTGTCCCCTCTTTTTTATGCGCTGTACTGAGGTGATCAAAGAGAATCTTTATGATCCCCTGTGGATGAACTTTCATGTGAAATGGCATGTGATAAGTGAGAAGCATTTGTTTCAAGTGAATATTCCTCAGACTTGTGGTGATTTGTCATGTAAAATTGATGATCTTGGAATGAACTCAATGAAATTTCAGTATTGAGTAACGATGCCTAACGTTAATGTGCTTCACTGCATATAGTACCTTCCAAACTCTGCATTAAGATTGTTCTACAAGTCAGATGGTCAAGGATTTAGAAAGTGGTGCAATAAAGGTTCAAGTAGGTTGCAAAGAATTTTGGTAGATATTGGCTGCCATTTAATTGTGTGCATCCTTGATTCTTTTTTTTTTTTACTTTAGTGTTGCTAGAAGCATAGTGCAATAGATGTACAGTGTGATGCCAACAAATCACATGGCCAAAATTTATGTAAGTTTGATTCGATTCATGCATTCCATGTTTTACTGTTCTTTCAGCACAAGAAATTACAATGGGATCTAATGCTCTGGTGATGCCTAGCATTTCTTTTCTTTCCCAGTGTAGTTTGTTATTGTAAGTGAGTACTTGTCATAGACTCATAGTCAACTGCATTTTTGTGGGGATTGATAATATTCCACTTGTGCACTGTGTAGCTTTTCAACAGCTTATTGATATTACCTTTCAATCTAGAACATGGCAAAGGCCTGTACTGTAAAACTATCCACTCTCTGATTTTGCCTTGTGTAATTATTTGTTTTTGATGCACAAGGTGTGTTTTCTCAAAATGAGTTATAGGACAGAATCAACTATGTCCATATTGTGTTTGCCTCTATTGTCTGTATAGCCAAACTATCAGTATTTGCTTACAGTTTGGCATTTGGTAGTTGTTACCCTCAAAATAACAGTCCTTAGGCATTCAGTGGTTGGTTACTCCAGCCTAAAGCCGGTCGTCTCACAAAGGTCGGGCGTTGGTGCCGCTGTGTAAGGGTGGAGCAGGGGTTTTCTCGGTCTGCGTGAGAAGACCTTCTTCTTAAGCATAATGCCCGGGGGGTTTCTTCCCCCCCCCCCCCCCCCCGGCAGGTCGAGTTTTTTTACTCCAGCCTAAGTTGAAAATCATGTTTTGTTTTTCTTTATGCTATACAGTCTGGAGTATGAACTGCTGGCTTATCCCACCACCAATGATACTCACTGGGAGTCTGGGTCACTGGGACATAGCTACAAGTGTATAATGGTTCATGGTTGTTTTCCATCCTATGGATAACTGGTGTTAACTCTGCATTCTTTTGATTCAATAGGGGGTGGTCTTGGTGTACTTATGGGGCTATTCTTTGGAGCTTTGGACAATCCAATAACAACAGAAGAGATGACAGCAAGGCAACAAATAGTATACACAGCAAAACAGATGGGTAGGAGAAGTATAAGCAACGCCAAAACCTTTGCTGTCATGGGCCTGATTTTCTCTGCAGCTGAATGTGTCATAGAGAAGGTAGATATAGCGTGTAATGTTTTTTTAGTCATGAATATTTCTATAAATATTGTACTTATTTTGATTGAGTTGTTGTGTTATGGCAGGCTCGTGCAAAGCATGACACTACCAATACAGCGGTAGCTGGCTGTGTCACGGGAGGGACTTTAGCTGTAAAAGGTGAACTATTTTGCAACAACTCAGCCTGTGAATTAGATCTAACCTTTTTTTTTTACCAAGGATCAACTTACTTAATCTCCCAAGACAATTTCCCTGAAGTAAAACCCCAGGGTGCAACCATTAGAGTTGTTTTAGGATGGGTTGAGGACTTAGGTGGATGGGCATATTTGACACATTTAGCAGCTTTTCCCCCAATTCTCTGACCATGTTCTCAGAATTCAGATAGGTGAACCAATGCTTTATTTCCTGTACAAGTTGCATTTCATCATTATCGGGAGTTGGGAGATACTACTGTCTTTTTCTTCTTCTTTTTTGGGTGTGTGTGTGTGTTTCTGGAAACATGTACCTTGTTTTAGCCTTTGATTTTCATTTCTGCTTAGCTAAAGTGTTTCTTTCTTTTGAGTCAATTTTTTGGTACTCCAGCAGTACCAAGTTCCTATATTATTGTTCCTCATGCAGCTATATTTGAAAATTTATCCATAAGGGAATTGGTATTTTCTGTAGGTGGCCCTAAAGCTACATGTGCTGGATGTGTGGGTTTTGCTACCTTCTCGGTGCTGATTGAGAAGTTCTTTGATCGCCATACTTGAATCAACGGTGGAAACATTGCATCACCCTATCTGTCCTTAATTTCAAGTGAAGCCTTTTTGTAGCAAGCATGAGCAGGATTCGGCATTGCCAGAAGAACCTTTGGTTATTTTACAACATTCAGTCATTGACATGTCTTCAGACATTTTGTAACCTAAGATTTTGCTATCTTTTGAGTTCTTACCCAACGTCAAGATGCAACTAGAGTAGATACGAGGTCTTCGGAAATTGACCTTTTGATACAATGACTTGAGTTTGCAAGCTGTTATATCATTCTCGCTATCTGTAGACAATGGGCTGCCATATTATTCTCCTAAGTTGCGTTCTTTTCGGTTGATGGCTTATGGCTGTGGGCGGTAGCTTTTAGTCTTAGCATTAGCGCTCATGGAAACGAATTGAATGTCAATAAATCGTTTCTAAAAGGCTGTCTTGATAAACTATTTTGAAAAGATAACAAAGAAACTGACTTATTTGTTTGTTTGGACGGTGCCATAAGCTATAAAAGAACATGTCGTAGTCAATGATCTGTTCTGCTATGTCATTCCTCAATTCTGCATTTTTGCTGATGTAATGACTGACTACGCAGAACTGTCCTTTTTTCCCTTCCGTTTTTGCTGAACCAAATGCCAAGATGACATCTTGATATTTAAGACAGCATTCTGTGGACAAGGAAGACGTGGTTGGGTTCGAGTCACTGATCCTGTACATACCATCTTGTTTAGTTTTACTTGGACCATTTGCTGCTATATTTGCAGTAGCAGAATGCTTTCTTATATCTTTGTGACTGGTCTCCATAATTTCACGACTAGAACTTATTGTTGAGAAATAATTCAGTGCTATGTTGCGAAATGTGAATACTGAATGCTCTCTCTTTACTCGTATGTGTAAATATGCGACAGCACTGACTCAGAATTGTGCGAACTTGTAGTTTGGTAAACCAAGATCAGTAGTTCCCTCCAGTAGACAATGTGGTTACAGTATTCAAGGAACAACATCTTACATCTCTAATGCCCACAAGAAAACGTCCCTCTTAGTGTTTACATGTATGATGTATCCACACCAAGAGGGCACGCTGGGAGATCAAAAAATTACACCCGCTTTTGTTTGAGAAATGATAGAAGAGTGCCTGTGGCTAGTCTTCGATAATGGCGATGAGCAGGGAAGCCTCATCAGCCTCCGGCGCCTGATCATCTGCAGTAAAGGCAAAAACAGGAAGGAACAATCGCGTCACTTCAACGGATCAAAGCAAAATAGATGGACAAAGTTAAATACAATTTTTTTTAAATCAATCACCTGAGGGCAGGTTGGATATGAGCTGCCTGACGATTCCACCACCGTTCGCTTCACCTCCCTTCTCCTCGCCTTTACTCTGATCAGCAGCGTCGCCATTGCTCGCCTTGGCATCATCCTCACCGCCGCGAGTCCCATTTCCGTTAGCTCCAGACATGGCCATGCCAATCTTGGTAGCCACGGTGCTCATAATCCCAGCCTGCTCGCCGCCTCCATCCTGATCTTTCCCTTCCGTTTTCTCTTCCTCTGTTTCTATGGCTCCGAGACAAATCAACTAGTGTTACGAGCTTTGCAACTTTCCTGATGTTAATTTTTGGAGATTGGAGAACAGATAACTAAGAGCGCAGGTCCTTACCTGAGACTGGTGACGAAACAGGCGAGCTGGACAGGAGCTTACCGAAGATTCCACAGCCACCATTACCACCTTTCTTGCCTTCCTCCTCGCCATCAGAAGCGACCACATTTCCATTGCCATTGCCTCTGACGTCCTCCTCAGCACCGTTGCTCCCGTTGGCGCCAGACATCGCCGCGCCGATTTTGGATGCCACGCTGGTCAGAAACCCACCCTCCTCCTCACCTGGCGCACCACCGCCAACTCCCGCTTCTTCTTCGCCGCCGCGCTCCTTCCCCTGCGCCATGGTCTCCTCCTGCTCTCGCCTCTCCTCCTCACCCACCGAATCCTCCATCTGGAACCGAGACTAGCACTGTCACTACTACAGTACCACCACCTTGCAAAGCGCGTAGACTACAACCTTACAGTGCGAACAGACCACCAGGAAAGGAGGGGAGGAGCCGTGCCGCAGGAGGCCGCGGATATATAGGCGCCTGGCCGGACGCGGGGGCGCACACGCGTCCTGCAAAGATGGCCGCCTTGGCGACTCCCCTCGCGCGGCCGTGCGTGCCTGGCGCGCAGGGATTGGCTCGTCGCTGCGATTTTTTTAATGCCGTTCTGTTGCGTTTTGTTTTTTGCTTCTTTTTATGTAGTTTCGGGGACCGGAGGGAAGGCGGTGGCACGTCGGGGGACGGTGGATCGCAAGGGTCGTCGCCTCGTCGGTGCAGCCGTGCAGGTGCCCGGGAAGAAGAGCCGCGATTTTTTTTCCCTGCGGATCCAAGGAGTGTCGGAGCCTTCACGTGTCATGGGCTAGTGCGGTCCAAACGGGGGGCCGGTACAGGACACGGACCTTATTAGACACGGCTCGTTAGCTCGTATGCCTGTACCTTATTAGATACGGCTCGTTAGCTAGTTCAAAAAAAAAAAAAAGCTCGTCAATGCCTGTACCTATTAGACACGCAGGGACGAACCACATCTCGAATAGACTTTAATTTAAGATATAAAAAATATCTAATGTATAGTCTGGGTAAATTCAGTTCAGACTGAGTAATATTTTCATAGTCCAATCTAAATAGTCTAGACCATTCCATCGCTGAGCCTGGAGCGTAACCAAATCCTGATTCCGCCACTGTAGACACCGTTCGTTTAGCCTATCAATCTAAATGAGTTTTATCGTACCAACTTGTAGACTGAGGTGACTGTTTAGACACAGCCATTAGGAAACCGTGCTGACAAGCGTCCGTTTAGCACAACAGACCAAATAGACAGGGCTAGTTCGTTTCGACCTAATTTTTATAAAATATAAGAAATTCATAGAAAATATATAGAAAATGCAAGATAAAATTATTTATATTTATAAAATTAACTATATAAAATTCATAAAAAATAAAAAATAAAATAAACAGGCATAATGGGTTGTGTCGGACCCACGCGGCACGAATGGCCAAATGGACATTTCTATGTGTAAGCCGAGCGTACAATGGCGTGTCATAGGCTGGCCCGGCGGACACGCCCTATTTAGCCACCTCTATCATGGGCAAGATCGCTCGCTGCTCCGTGTTTTGGTTCGAGTGAAACAGTAGAGAATCTGTTTGATGCTCGTGGGATGTTGTTTTGGTAGAATCTCTATTTCTTTCCACATGGCTAACACTGTGAATGAAATGCAATGCCATGTGTATCCACGCAAGCGAAGCTGCTCTGTATGTGTTTGTCAATCTTGGCAGCTCCGTCGCGTCGGACAGACGAAATTTCTCGTGAAGGAATCAACGAGAGAGGCACTTGTCTCCGTCCCAGCATAGGTGTCAGATAAAGCTGTCGACGAAGTCCCAGGATCGAAACCTGGCTCTGATAATTCAGTTGGGCTTCCGAACTTTGTTTTTTACAATGTGATTTTTCTTCTTCTTCTTGAACGGCCTCTTCTGGTGCCATGTTAGGATTACGTTGATCATCTATAGGCTTTACTTCTGGACAGGGCAAAATTTTTAGATCCTAATTAATCCAGCATATTTTTTTTGCCAAGAGCAAGTGGTGACCTCCTGACCCGTGCATACATGGCACAACATATTGGATTAACCTGCATACTTTCCTTCCATAATACAATTGGCCAGATCACATCTTTGGAAAGTTCCTGCGTACAAAAACGATGAACCGAGCAGTGCCTGGGATATGATCCCCTCCCCAGCTCCTCTCCCTCAGCTGGTTAAAACCGATTTCGCGGCGTTGATGTCGTGAAATTAGCACGTCAAACTTGTGAAAATTTTGAAACACAGTAATCAAGCCGCTCCCCCCCAAATTAGATTAACCTACCAACCCTCAGCTGCATCGATCCTCACGTCACAAATTAACCTCCACAGCTAATTTTACCACCCCTAACTAAGCTGTTGATTTGCCGGAAGGAAGCAGTTGCAGGTGCAGCGTATTATACTGCTCGTGCCATAAACTAGGATAACCTTGTGCATTTCCTCTCTAATCTAATGCACAAAAGAACCATTTCTGCGTGATTGTCACTAACCATGCCATCACTAGTTAAATGAGAGGGGGAGCTCATGCTTTCGTCGCATGCCTCCACCACCACAACATGTTGTTACCGTGCCTTTTTCTCATCAGAGTCTCCATATGTTCTGCCTTGCAGTGATCTCACCAGGCATCAGAGGTTGGTGCCAGTTCTTGAGCCGATCGCCATTCGGTTCTCGATAGAGAGATAGAAAGAGAGAGTGATCGAGGTCGATGGGCCGGCCGCCGTGCTGCGACAAGGCGAACGTGAAGAAGGGGCCCTGGACTCCGGAGGAGGACGCCAAGCTGCTGGCCTACACCTCCACCCATGGCACCGGCAACTGGACCTCCGTTCCTCAGAGAGCAGGTCATGTGTTTACGCATTGCATCTTGTGTCATCTTCATGGCTTTTTGGCTGTTGGGAGAGGGACCGATGGTGCTTTGCGTGCATGGATGGATGCGTTGCAGGGCTGAAGAGGTGCGGCAAGAGCTGCAGGCTGAGGTACACCAACTACCTTCGGCCGAACCTGAAGCACGAGAACTTCACGCAGGAGGAGGAGGAGCTCATCGTCACCCTCCACGCCATGCTGGGAAGCAGGTATGTATATATGCATCTTCCTTATCTTGCCATTTCGTTTTACCTTGAGCAATGTTGCATATTATCTAGTAATGTTGTTGTAAGCGCCGGTTTCTTAGATCTTAGGACAGCGTGTGTGTGTTTTCAGTACCTACATGAGTAACCTCGCAGCTAGTTCTTCAGGTTCATCTATCTTAGCAGTTCTGAAATTATCGCATCACCGATCTCGTGTTCATTATCCTTCTAAAATATTATAATCTGTTGCAAATTAGTGAAAGGATGAACATGGGGTGATTGTCTGAACCGTGCTCAATTGTCAGAAAACACAGACACTTGAAAATAACACAAGTACAAGGGATAACAACATGGGGGTATCGGAGGCCGGTGACGAAATGTTTTGACACGGAAAAGAACAGTACTGTCCAGAATTACCTGCTGCCTTCAGTGGCGCTGCTGATGAAATTAATCTTGTGAACGAAAATGACACAACAACATCATGCAACAGTGGTATACAAAATACATGTGTATTCCAAAGTTAATTGCGAACTTATGATCTTCTCGTATGAACTGCACCAACAAAGTAGGAGCCTTAGCTCGTAGTGTTGGTAATGTTACTATCTTAATTGATGATTTATACAACCTTGAAGTTTTTCCAAGACGGCTTTTTAATTGTAGTTCCGGATGCAATTGATTCAAAATTGAGATGGGAATTACGTGGCAGTGTATGCATGTAATTGATCTGGGTGCATGCGGTTGCAGGTGGTCTCTGATCGCGAACCAGCTGCCTGGGCGGACGGACAACGACGTGAAGAACTACTGGAACACCAAGCTGAGCAAGAAGCTGCGGCAGCGCGGCATCGACCCCATCACCCACCGCCCCATCGCCGACCTCATGCAAAGCATCGGCACGCTCGCCATCCGCCCCCCGCCCACCACCGCGGGCGCCGCGTCTTACCTCCCCGTGAGCCCGGCGGCGGCGGCGGCCATCCCGCTCCACGACGTCCCGTACTATGCCGGCCCGCAGCAGCAGGTCATCACGCACGTCGTCGCGGACGCGCCCTCGGCGGCGGCGTCGCCGGACCACCACCAGCAGCTCAAGTGGAGCGACTTCCTCGCCGACGATGCCGCGGCGCTCGGGGCGCCGCAGGTTCTTGGACAGCACCAGGAGGTGGCCGCGGTGGCTGGTGGTGGCGGAGGCCGCTCGTGCGGCGACAGTGGCGGTGCCGCTGGTGCTGGTGGAGGCGGGGACAACGGCGCGGCGTCGGCGTTCATTGACGCGATCCTGGACTGCGACAAGGAGGTGGGGGTGGACCAGCTCATCGCCGAGCTGCTCGCCGACCCGGCCTACTACCACTGCGGCTCCTCGTCGCCGGAGATGGGGTGGGGCTGTTGATTAATTGAGTAGTTGCTATATTAATTGGACTGGTCTTTTAGGTTTAGCTACGTTGATTCGATTTAAGCATGCTTATTACTGGTATTCTCTTCGATCCATCACGAGCTGATTACGCATGCATGCTCTACTTTGATGTTTTCGTGGTAACTTAATCGGTGTGACCACCCGTGTCATTACCAATGGATAATAACATAGTTAATAGATTATTATTCATTTGTCCGGTAAAACACTGCTTCAATGAATAATAAATCTATTAGAATGTTGCAGCAAAATAATCATTACATATGGTAAAATATTATTATAATATCATTACCACACAAAGCTACAATCCGAAAAGGGCTTAACAAACTCTGCCTGAATATTACAGTACTTGAAAAGAAATGATTCCAACTACTAATTATACAAGACAGAGACGAGTAGATGACTACCCACTAATGTACTCTATTTCACATAAATGGCTCCCGGTCTCCTTCTACTCCTTCCAACCTCCATACGAGGTTAACGTCTTGTACATGTCATACCCAGAACAGATTTCGCTTCCTTCAGTATAGCGGCCCTTCGCGTAGACCTCCATATAACCATGTATGTTGCACTATATGCTCATAATTTAACATTCCTTGAACATCCATTCTCATTCTCGTTCTCATTTTCATTCCCACGGCATTTAGAAAACAAATGTTTTTATGCTATGAAAGAATTTCATATTAGCAATTTAGGAATCTACTGAACACTCATATTCAGAAAAAGACCCCCTGTAGGCTTTCGTAGCCTTCAGTCTAGGAGACAGGAGTGAATTCACGATTTAATTTAGGACTGTGCAGGCTTATATCACTTTATCCATAGCCACCCCGACTGTGACTGTAACAAGTTCATTCGCATTTCCATAGATACAATGCTCAAGACGGAGTTTAGAACATTTTCTCTAGTACTTCGGTGTATTATAACTATATCCAGTTTATCACGATGTTGACCCCTATGTCGAGGAGGCTTCCCCATCGCCCGACATGTGGTAGAGAGGTTTCCCCATCACCTAGCACTCACCCTAGGTCTTGCCTCCCTTGGCCTTACCCATTCTCGTATACCCAAATGGAGTTATAATTAACCTTGGTGGAGTATGTAAGATCGAGGAGGCCGACTAGAGGGGGTGAATAGGTGGTCTAAAATTCTCTTCAAATTAATAACGATTTAAGACCTTTTCTATTTGCCTAAACCAAGTATGAAACGCGGAAGCTTAAATCAATTTGGTTTAGCTCAAATAGTGCCTAGAACAAATAAAATCGCCTCAGTGCACCAACAATTCTAGCCTAGATCAAGGTTTGCAATCCTAGGTATACAAGCAATCAAATTAATTCTATGTAAGTAAATTGCTTGAATGTAAATTGAGCACAAAAAAGCAAACCACAAATGATATAGTCTCTTTTTACCGTGGTGTTCGGAGACTTACTGGTCTCCCCTAGTCCACGTTGAGGTAAGCCCGAACTAATTGGACCGACTCTACGAATTAACCCTTCCACCTCAATTCCACTAGTGGTAGCTCTTTCCCGCACCGAGTAGGTGAGCTCCAACCTTCACAACTTCGCCGGATCTTCTCACAACCTTCTTTGAGAAGATCATTGTGCACGACGCCTCTAACGCCGTCTAGGAATCGGCAAACTCCAAGAGTAACAGGTCAAGTTCCTCACTTGACTCTCACCACGTGCAACGAATGCACAAGCTCAATTGGACACAAAGTCCACCTCTAGATGCAACACATGCACTCTAGATCCTCTTTCCTTCTCACAAAGTGCAATACATGCACAATTGAGTGGAGAGCCTCACTCTAGCTCAAGGAATGGAAGAATAGTACCAGCAACCTCCTCTCAATAGCCCTTAAGGAGGTATTTATATACCTCCCTCAAAAACTAGTCGTTAGAGAAGAGAGAGGGCAAAAATCAGCCCGAGGGCCGATACTTCCGCCCTCCCAACGGTTATAAAAACTAGCCATTACCCTGGAAAACCAGTCAGACCACCACACAAAAATCGGTCAGACCGCCCACACACCGGTCAGACTAGCCACACACCGGTCAGACTGATCCTCAGAAAATCAGCTGAGTCGCTCTCTGGAAAAAAACGTACTGCGCGAAGGAGCGGAAGTTCCGTGGGCCAGTCAGACCGCTATCACCATGCCGGTTAGACTGCTCATCTCACTCCGGTCAAACCGCCGGTCTCAAATCGGTCAGACCACCGGTCTCAAATCGGTCTGACTGCCAGGCTTATGCCGGTCTGACCGCTCCTCGGTCAGACTGCTCTTTTGGCCCGATCAGAACTGAACAGGCCGGTCAAACGCATACACAATGCCGGTCAGACCACCACCCGGTAATACCGCTCACACAGCACCGGTAGTTCCGATTTTCCTGAGAAGTGTAGATATCTCAACAAATTTTTCAAAACACATTTGCAAACTACGATATCATGCACACAAGGATTGCACATGATTTCCGACAAGTTGCAAAATACATTCGCACACTTTTGAAATCATGACATAAGGAATTGATACATGGACTTCTCACATTTGCAAAACACATTCGCAAACTTAAGTCACATGTCACAAGGATTATATATGAGCTTCAACCATTTTCAAAACACATTTGCAAATACAAAACTCATATCACAAAGAATGAAACACATGGACTTCAAGCACTTACAAAACACATTTGCTTGCATAGTCCCGTGTTACTAGAATTCAACACATGAGCTTCAACCATTTGCAAAAACACATTCGCAAATGTGAGCCTCATGCTAAGATGAACTAGAGCAAGTGAGTTTTTGTAACATCCCAAAAATTTAAATTTGAAAATATGAATTTCTTGAATTATTTTTGCAATATATTCTATTGGAATTTGGATTTTATGGTGTTTTCCTGAATTTGGTTGAGATTCCAACAATTGAATAAATTCATAAAAGACAAGGATAAACATTAGTGCCATACAAGGAAATATGCAAATATAGAAAACTAAAATTTTAAGTACGAATCTGAAAAGATGATCCAGTATAAGAAAGGGAGAAACTTGATTTAAAACATAAAATGTCATTTCTTGAAAATAATGGCAAGAATAACGGAACAAGCAAAAGAAATATCAACATATATGGAAATATAGATACAAAAATATATATACCAAAATTTTACATCTACAAATATAGGGACAAGAATACATAAATATAAAATTAGGTGAGCAAGAGGGAATGAATAAAACATGAATACCATATACACATAAACCAAAACAAAAAAAAGAGAAAAGAAAGAAGTCAGGCCGGCCATCTAGCCCGGCCCAACCCCCACCTTCTTCCCGCTCCTTCCCCGCATTGGCCGAAATGGCCCAGCCCGTTCCTCTTCTGCCTCATTCGGCCGCAGCCCAACTCGCCCCTCCTCCTTATCCCTCTGTCGCACGGGCCCCGCCTCCACCCGCGCCAGTCTCTCTGGCCAGCGGGCCCGTGCCTCTCCTTCCTCCTTTCTCTCCCCACGCGCCCGGACCCCCCTCCTCCTCTGCTCAGTGCCAGTCAAAAGCCGCGCGACCCGGCAAAGCCGTGCGACACGGCTGACGTGCGTGGATCTTCCCCGAATCTCGCTGCCTTGCTCCGCCGCCCGCTGTCGCCGCTGACACCGCCGCCTGCCAACGCCGCCCGACCGCGCCAACTGCTCCGACGTGCCGCACAGCGTCGCCATGGGCAGCCGCGCCTCGCCACCTATGAAACCCGGGCAACCTTCTCATTCGCTTCGCCACACCTTCATCCACCTCCTGCCAAAAGCAATCGAACCCGAGCCCCCTCACTCTGGTCCCGACCCCGCCACCAATTGGAGCAAAGCCGGGCCGATTCCTTCAGCCCGCACCATCCTCGGAGCAAGGCGAAGCTCCTCCGGACATCGCCCGAGCCTCCCCAAGCTCGTACCTCGCTGGCGTCAAGCACTCCCCGAGCCTGCCGCCGTTGCACGCTGCCGACCCCTCTCCGGTCACCCTCGGTCACCGGCGACATCTCCAACCCCTTCCACGTGCCGCCGGGGTTCCGTTTTGCCCCTCACCGGCACCTCTCCGGCCGCTCCTCGCCGACGAACCCGCCGCCCGACAGCCACCCCGAACACCTCTGTCTCAAGGTACGGCCAAGTTAGCTTAACTAATGCACGCACCCTTTATAGTCAAGAAACACCTGAGAGTTCCCCTGGCTAGCAGCGCTATCTTCTTTCGCCCCCCCGAATCCCTCAGTTGCGCGCGTTCGAGCCCCCGGCTCCGCAGCACGCCGAGGTCGAGTTTCTTTCATTTTTCGGTCGGTTCGGGTGGGCCCCACCTGTCAGTAGCTGTTAGCCCGAGCGAACCACTGATAGCGGGGTCCCACCTGTCATAGGCAGAAAACATAAAAGATAAAAGAAAAAGAATAAAATAAAAAAGGAAGTGGGACCCACCTGTCAGATTTTTAATAATTTTTGGATTTAATAAAAATGAGAACTTTAAATGGGTATAACTTCTTCATTTTGACTCCAAATTGAATGAAACAAATTTCTAAATTCATTTAAATTCAAAATCTATCCAATGGAACTAAAACCATGATTTTAGAGCTCATATGAAATTTTGGTGAAAATTATGGACAATTTGGGAATAACATAGGGAATGTAGTAAATTTAATTAGGAGGTAAAATAAGGTTACTTAATCGTTAATATCTGGTTAATTACTAAATGAACAACTAATATAGCCTAAATAGTTGATTGAGGCCTAATTATCAAATAAAGGCATGAATAAAATATGATTTAGCTTAAAGTCCAAAGTTAATAAATATCTTAATTAAAGACACATTCAAGGTTACGATTTAGGGAAAATGAATAATACGTCTAGTGCTAACTAAGGGTGCATAAAATATCGTACTACAAAACACTATAAACGTGGACTATAAAGAACAATTCGATAAGCTAAAAATTCTATATATCGCGTATATACTCTGAATATTAGCACTCGACAAAATAATACCCAGCTAAAACCGTACACCAATTCATAGGTCTAACCTAACTCATGGAACTTCCTTGATAAATCCAAAAATAATAAAAGAGATTATAAATAAAAGGATCAAGTCATCGTATTCTACCACCGGCCTTGCCTCAAATCACTTGAATCACTCATTAACTCATAATAAAACTAAATTGAGTTTATCCAGATTTATTTGGATCTTTTGAGTTATTTGCTTTTATTTGGATTTAGTCGTTTATCGCGAAATTAGAAACTGGAGTACTGAAGAATCCACGGATCAAGCGTGGTCAGAGCAAAGTGAAGATAAAGAATAGAAGCTGAAGAGAAAGCATCTTGTGAGCTCAAGTCCGTGGTAAACTGCGCTAGGCGAGTCAATATTTTGATCATGTTGATCCTACATTTTCTGTAAATTATTTTTGTTTAAATTATCAAATTGCATGCTATTATTTTATATGCAAATATATGATTAATTCAAGATTCTAGTTATATGCACATTATTTAACTTGATTAATATTACATCTCCTTTGGAATATTTGAATGTGTGAACATTGTCACCCTAGCAAAATTATAACGGTAACTTTTGAAAATAAGTCCCTAATTATACGCCATGCTTAGTACTACATAGATACTCGGGGGCGCTGAAATGCCCCAAGCATCATTATCATTTTTTTATCATGAGAAACTGGTTTGGACAGTCACGGTAGGAATGACTGGTATATTTGACATGATTATTTTGTGCTCCAAAAAATCCCAACTTACTTAAATATCTGAGAGGATGATTTGGGGGCTGGTATGTGGTGCAGTGGAAGCACAAATTATGGAGTGTGGTAGAACCGCTCAGGTAACCCTAAGGACCGAATCTTGTCATGAAATCCTGTGTAAAACCGTACAACCACAAGTCTGTAAAATACAACTTGGCTAAGTAAATTTATCGAAATCCCCGGACCCATCTCACTGGTAGTGGATAGGAGTGGATGCGCAAGGGCAAGAAAAGGCCTAAAGGGACACCGAGTGGAGAGTGAAGTTTCCCAGTCGTACTAGCGCAGAGGGGAGTGGAGCCCGAATAACGCTAGTAACCGTCGGGAACATCCCATGCATAGATGTGACCCACCGTAAGTGGGAGCAGCCCATAAGGTGAGATGACAAAAGGGACTAGATACTTTGAAAAGTCACTGTGACGGTCTACTCAACCACATGGCTAAGGAATTGTGTGGGGAGCAAACGAGTTGATTGTCTCTTGTGAGGAAAGTGTACAAACTGTGCAGAGTCAAAACTATTCGAATAGCCGTGCCCACGGTTAAGGGCGGACATGGGAACTTAACCAGATATAGTTCTATTTCAAAAACTTTGTGGGTGGAATGAAAAAGTGGAGGGCCGCGAAAAGCTCTGATTTGTGTTGCCCTGGGTGTCGTCCCAGTGATAATGTAAGCGGTTATAACGCTGAAAGATAAGCATATGATACAGATACCATGTAACGGTGGATGGAAATCTGGATCAGTATTACTGTTATTGCATTCTTTTCACACATTATGTTATTGTTCAAAACTGCTAGGTCTCAGGAAATTTTTATGCATTAAATTTCAAATAATGACACTTCTGTTCTTACAAAATAAAATATAGGGAGGAATAAATAGAGTCGTGAGTAAGGAGATGGATGTTGGTGGTAAATACATAAAGATATTGGTGGACTCATGTCGATCATAAAAAGGAAATGATAGTATGGATTCTGGGAGAAATAAATTAGTGGAGCCTAAATGATTATACAAGTTAGATAGATAAGTTAAATGATTTTTGGAGAAATAGGTAGTGCAAAGATAATTACTGGATTACAACACTGATAACTAATACTAATTCTTGGAAGATGTTGGCGATAATGGGATTAATAGGATTTGATCAAACATTATATGGATGAATTGAATTTTTGGGAATTTGGAGGTATGAAAACAATGTTGGAGTATAAACTTGATCAATGATATTCTTGGTGGATGTATACTAGTGAATTGTAGACCTGATCGATGATATTCTTGATGGATGTATACTAGTGAATAGTAGGCTTGATCAATGATATTCTTGGTGGAGGTATACTAGTGAATTAGTTATTGATAGATAATGGAAAATAAGGTTGATTATTGGAAGAGCAAATTATGGTTGTGGATCAATAACAAAAGGATTGGATTGTTAGGAATTTAGAGTACAAAAGATATTGGTGGATTAATTAAATGATATTAGATAAATGATGTCACTAGCTGTTTGGAGTTTTAGGCAGCAATTGATCGGTGGATTATATAAATTATGATACTCGCTGTTTGGGGATTTATGCAACAATTGATTGGTGGATTGTATAATTGATGATATTCGCTGTTTGGAGTTTTTGACAGCACTGAATATAGAAAATGTGTGCTCGATGGATCAATTAAATGATGTCGCTCACTGTTTAGAGTCTTAGATAGCAATCAATATAGAAAGAGTAAGATCGGTGGACTAATCAAATGATGTCACTCGCTGTTTGGAGTCTTATATAGCAGTCAATAAAGAAAGTGTATTTTCGGTGGATTAAGTCAATTATGGCAATCGTTGTGTGGAGTTTAAGTAGCAACAATAACACTATGATTAAATAATAATAATACTACTAAAAGCGATTTTTGGCAAATAAAATAACGCGAGCCTCTCCTTTGATAAGCCATGCATACTTTTATTTGCATTCTGTGTATTAGCTCGCGGAGCACGGTGGTTTGTGCTCACACTCGCTTTCACAACAAATCCAGAATCAGGAATCGGATCACTTTACCTCAGCAACACGATTGGACATGATGGCAGAGAAGATGAAGATGTCAAGGGCTAGGTCGCGAACCTCTAGTTGGCTGCCTGTGGGCATGTCCTGAAGGTCCCATCTGTGTATTTCGTTCTTCCGCTGCTGCAATTTAATGATTTCAGCCTAATCGGCCCATAAGTAAGTCTACTATTACATTTACGCCTCCGCATGATATGTATTTTGATATTCAGAACTGTAATCTGTGAGCACTATCTACTGATTCAGGGAATAGTGCGGTGGAATCACAGAGAAATCCAGATTGTAAAATCTGGGTACTACAGTTTTGAGCTATCAACACATGATGAGACTAAAACTATTAGACATGACCCCCCTTAATAGTATGGTAACCTATACTAGCAATCCGGTATTCCAACCAAACACTTAGACCGATAAAAGACTAGGAACACATCCTTAACCCTAACTAGTCATACCTTTGCCTTGGGTCATCGTCTTGATATGCATCAACTCATGATGCATCCTTTTTTTAACTCCATCAACACATGATGGTCTTCACTTGACTTGATCAACACATGATCAACTCCTCATGCATCAACTCATGATGCATCTTCTTCTTTGATGGCCTCCAACACATGAAGCCATCCTTTTCTTGATAGCGTTCAACTCATAATGCTATCTTTCTCTCAATCTTGACTTGATGATTTTTAACACATGAAGTCATCCTCATTTGTGGAACCTAACCTATTCATCCAACTCATAGAAAATGTTAGTCCACAAAACAATTGTCATCAATTACCAAACTTCACCATTAACACATAATGGAGGGACTAAATTCAACAATCTTCCCTTTTTGATAATTCATGATAATTTCAACAAATAATGAGATATAAAAATTGATTTGCGGGCATACAACTTGTACACAACAAATGTATACTCTAAGATAAATTTAGACAAAGCTTACTTATCCGGTTGTCATTAATCACTCAACCATTAACACATAATGGAGAAGTTAGATGACAACCTGATTGCACATGAGTATATATGAACTACACAAGCTATATATATACTCAAGAATGTATTTCAAAGTAAAGATCCTAAATATGCATATTAAAAGAAGCATAGATCAATATTTATGAAACTCCAAAACATAGAGAGAGCTCCCCCTAAATGTGTGAATACAAGTGTATATAATAAAAACATGTGTACATATTCGTTTTGGACTAATCGAGGAGTTCAATCTATATTTTGGATATAAGGGATGCATTGGTATATGAGAAAGTGATTTCGAATGCATACCTCTTGATTTCACCTTTCCATCCAAATAAGACTAAACATTAATAACTTAGACAAACATATTAATCTCATATATTCATTTGTCATTATCACCAAAAATATTATAATGGTATTTGTTATTAACACCAAAATCAACTTAATCGGAGCTTGATCTTTCAGAGTAGCATTTTCTGTCCGTCCTAAATGGAACTATGACCGATATGATAATACGACTCGTACACAAGTGAGTGTTGATTTATCCTTATATAATATTACTATACAGAGGGTCCCAACCTTACCCCTTTTTTTTCTATTGCCACAGGCATCCTCTACCCACCTCTACTATCTACTCTTCCTTCTTGGTATGATAGTGGCATCCCCAACCGCCTACCCTTGCTTGTTCTACAGGTCAACTGAGACCGCAATATCTTTTCATTTCTTTCTCATAGCATTTTTTCTGGATTAAAATATGATTTCACTTTTATGCAAGGCGATAATTATTTAGTAGATAAATACTTATTTTACTGAAGATAATCTAATCACATGTTCAAATGTATGCTTGCCTAAGTACTGGTCAATAATCTGGGTTTCAAGGTCACTCGGATAAAATCCTCCCTCTGGTACAGGTTCCCTCCCTGCAATTTAGCACATATGCTACGATTTAAATTACAGGTACAAAAAATTAAATTAAATTATACTAAAACTTTCCTGTGTAATTCCTAAAATTTATTTAACCGATTATGGATATTTTACAACTTAAATACTATTCAAATTGATGTGCACAACTTTAAATCACCATGTACAATTTTTAGTCTACTAACAGCAATTAATTTTATTTTTAATAACCATAAATATTTGCTAATGGGGTTTTGCAATCTAATATGACTAACAGGATTTATTGGATAATTAAACATGCAACAAAAGACTCGGTATTACAATTTAGGAATAAAATTTATTTGCGCACGTCGTTCTCTCTCTTTTCCCTTACCTCTGTCTCTCATCTACTCTTTTTTTTTTCTATTCAGCCAAGTGGCCTCAGCCACTTCAAGCTCTTCCTCTCCTTATCTCTTCTTTCTCCCCATATCTCTCCTCTTCTCTCTATTTCTTTGGTTCTCTGGTCCTAGCTTTACTCAGCGCCGCCTGGCCTCTAGCTCCCTTGTCTCTGGATGCCAGCACCCGATGCCTAGCCTCCCTCCTGCTCGCCTGCACTCGACCGCCTGGCCTCCTGGCCTGCTCGGCCTCCCCTATGCCTCTGGCCTCTAGCTCGGCCTCCCTACGCAGTGGGTCTTTGGCTCCTCAACCCGGCCACCTCTCCATCACCTTCTCCCCCCTCTAAATCCTTCTTCTATCTCTATCATCCCTTTTACCTCATTCTATTCATGAGTTTGTTTGATTTTAAATCTACGATTTGAATTGATTTCTGTGTGTGGATGATGAAGGTGGTGGTGGTATGCTACCATGGCTTGCTACGATAGGGCTCGAGGCTTTTCGCATGCTAAAGAGTGTGATAGCCATTAGATGCATGTGATTAGCCGGTGGTGGCACGCCGTCACCATGGTGACCTCTCCTCTGGTATACGGCCCCTCCTAACCTCCTCCTCTCTATGATGGTGTGATTGCTATGGTTGGATGATTATTTGTATATTATAGTGCAAATAGTGTGGTCCCGAGATAGTGGCCGAAAAGTTTAAGGATAGATTATGGGTTACCTTGTCGGTTGTTTTTTCCTTTATTGGCTACCTTGTTCGGTCCACTGAAATGCTCTTGAGTGATCTTTTCCTTTATTGGTTATATATCTGCTGACAACACTCAAAACATGAGTTAGGTCGGGGCGAGAGCAGTTCATAGCGTGCATAAGTGATCCGACTGCACTTGACATGTATACATCTTCTTCAACTGTTATGGACTTGACGTTGAAGAAAGTTTGAAGTGTGTAGCTAACGGGGTATTGATCAATTTGGCCTTGTGTATATTGAAACGACAAAATATTTTTTCAATATACCCTCTCTAACACAGGTATAACTTTTCAAGCCGATGGTCTCTAATGATTTCTATACAAAGAATATTTTTTGCTACACCGAAATTTTTTATCTTGAATTCACTGTTTAATTATGTCTTTAACTTTGAAATCTCATCCTTGTATTTTGATGTGACCAATGTATTATCAACATATAGGAGTAATTAGATAGCTGAACCGTTGACGGTTTTCAAATAAATACAACTATCGTAGTTAGATCTTTTGAAGTCTTGAGAGATTTTAAAGAAGTAAAATTTCTTGTACCATTGTTTGGGTGATTGTTTCAACCAATAAATAGATTTATTCAATTTACAAGTTAACTTCTCTCTTCCTGTAATGATGAAACTTTTCGACTGTTCCACATAAATTTTTTCTTCTACTTTTTTGTATAAAAACATGGTCTTAATATCTAGTTGCTTAAACTCGTATTCACGCCAAGGAAAGCTGTCGCAGCCACGCGTGTGAAACAAGATATACGCACACAGGCAAGGGCTGGCACGGAGACATGAAAGCATCGATCAAAAAAAATTCGGAGCCCGATTTGCCTGCGCCTTGCACAGACAGTTTTTTTTTTTTTTGCAGGCATTTGGGATCCGCCTCATTCTCGGATGCGAGAATGAGGTCAGAGGTCCACTCGGACTCGGGATCCGCCTCACCTCATTCTCGGACTATATTCGCTCGAAGTCGGCAGGGTATGGGCAAATGCCATATAAGCCACCCGTACTTCCGATACGAGAGGAGACAAGAGATGGAGTCTCTCCCCGCAGTTGCGCCGGTGTTCCTCCCACGGCCGTCCTGTTCGGCGCTGTCGCCGCCGCCGTTCCAGACGTACCGGCCGTCCTGCTCGACCGCGCTGTCCCCGTCGTCCCCGTCTTTCCAGCCGTGCCGCATCATCGTGAGGTGGCAGCCTCCGTGTGCCGGGTGGTTCAAGCTCAACTTCGACGGGTCTGTCTACCACGACGGCTCCGGCCGGGCAAGCGTCGGCGGCGCCATACGTGACTGCAACGGCCACGTCCTGATCGCGTTCGCCGAGCCGACGGAGCACTCGACGGTGGGCGTGGTGGAGGCCCGGGCGCTGATCCGCGGGCTCCGGCTCGCGCTGGGGTGCTTCGTGGACAGGCTTGTGGTGGAGGGCGACGACCTGGTGCTGGTGCAGCTCCTGCGCGGCGAGGAGACGCAGACGCGCATACCGCTGGCCATGCAGGAGGAGATCCTGGCGCTGCTCGGCTGCTTCTCCGAGTGCGAGGTGCAGCACGTCTACCGGGAGGGGAACCAGGTGGCCCACGTCCTCTGCAGGGAGGCGTACGAGCGTCCGGGGGTGTGGACGGGCGGGCTCGTGCCGCGCGTCGTCTGGGAGAAGGCCCACGACGACCGCCATGGCTTGGCGCACGAGCGACTCCGCAAGCTGTATGCCGGATTAATATTGTGAAATGGAGGGGGTAACACATTTCGATAATATCTCTGTGCTATGCAGTAATGTATCATGTAACTAAGCCGAGTGCAAACGGTTTCGATCACCGATGAATGGGTCTGGTTTGCAATATGCTATTCAAACGAGGCGTTACGTTCTGTCTGAGATGCTAGAATTTTTCATATTTGTTGGATAAAAAAGAGAAAGATCTAAACAACTTATTTTAGGACGTCCATATTAGATACAGATAAATCCAATGTATATTGAAGTTGTTTCAGTTATATATTGGAGCTATATTTTCAGTCATATACATTAGAGTTGTATTAACGAATGTAAGCGTATATATTGTAGTATTTAGCCATGTAATTGTGTGTAAAATTTGGCTAATTTCAGTAAAACATCATCATTAAATGAAACACATTTCCGAGGTATTTCTCATCATAGGGAAAAAAGAACTCTTCAAGAGACCTAGACCAAACTAACAAATCTCGAGTCTGGCAATTAGCAAGAAGAAATCTGCATGATACATAGTTCGTAATGTTGGTTCATTTTTTAAACGAGTATGGGATACACTAAACTCCACAGCAACTTTACTGGACGCACAGTTACATATTTATAGCTTTTGTTTTAACTGCAAGAAACAACGACACTACCACAGCCCAGTAACCCATTGTAGAGGGCAAAAGGAATCTTCCTTGGAAATGGAATGCACCTCGAAAACCTCCTCTCATCCTCTGTTGCTGAAATCTATCTGAATGACAAATCAGGTTAACTAGCAATCACCAGCACTGATGATCAAGCAAGCGACCGCAATTCGAAATTTTGCGACATGCCAATATGTGCAGCTGTTCATAGAATCGCCGGTGGGAGCAACCTAGAACTAGCCAGAAGCTTTGGTCATGTCTTTCAATTTAGCTGTCGCATTCATGCGTTTACAACTAGATATGCACACTCAGCTGGATGAAAAACATGCGACCGTCGGACATTCAGAGCCAGAATTGCCTCCCCTGCCAGAACTTACACGAACGGTTCTTGCAGGCATTTGCACAAGCTGCATGCAGGAATGCGGCAGGTTCAGTGGACTGACGAACAATCTGTCGGTCTCCACAGGATAGCATTTCAGAAATAGTTCTCATTAGCATTTGTAATGTTAGAAAAAGAGAGCAATTCAGCAACGATTGAGGAACCAACAAAAACTCATGTAGCAAACGAGAAGGAAGTAACATCCTACACGATTTGTACTGTCAATTCAGAAGAGAGTGGATCATGTAACATAACTTACAATGAATGAACCCTCAACAGTTACTAGTTCCAGGAAGAAAAATAACGATTCATTGGCCCATCAACAACAATGGCACTCCACAGCAAGTTTCACTGGAAGCGCAGCTACAAATTTCCTCCTCTTCAACTAAGTACAAGAAACAATCTTCTAACTACAGGAAACAATGACAATCAAAGAATCCAACCCCTATGTTCAAGGAACAAATCCAAATTGAAAACACACTGAAAAGCTCCACCTGTGGTTGAAATGTATCTGTGAGACTGAGTGGCAATTCAAGCTATCAGGTGTCTACCAATCACCACCATTGATGCACAAGCACTCCGCTCTCCCTGATCGAGGTGAACAGCTCCAGGCACTCCTCATAGGTGTTTTGGTACTTGGGCGACCGCTCGCCGGGGCAGCATTTCTGCCAACGGTTGTAATGGCACTCGAGGAACAGCTCGTCGACCAGGCAGATGGCGCCGGTGTCGAACATCCTCGGGATCAGGTCGAACTCCGTCCCCTCCACGTCCATCTTCATCACCACGTAGTCCTGCTCCGACACCGTCCGCTTCAGCCACTCAGCGAGGTCGAACGCCGGGATGCGCCGCACCTCGCCGGACGACACCCCGTTCGTCGCCCCCGCCGCGGGCCTAATGCGGCCCATGCCCCGGCCGTTCGCCTTGGCATTGTCCTCCACCTTGCCGGGATCATCGTTGATCTCGAATGTGAGCGTCTCGTTCTTGACCCACGCGGCGTAGGGGAGCAAGGTGACGCCTTTCTTGGAGGCGTACTCGGCGTGGAACGCCGGGTCGGCCTCGACGGCGAACACCTCGAAGGTGTGATTCTGCTTGGGGTACTGCTTTCGGAACCAGCTGCCGATGCTGGAGCCGTAGCTCCGGGCGCCGACGTCGACGTACACGTATCGGCGCTTGAAGCCGATACCGGCGAGCGCCGGAAGGTACTTGATGTTCTTGACGTTTCTCTTTAGTGTGATCCATGGCTTTCGCGGCTCTTCTTGGATCAGTGGCTCGGCGAGGCCGATGATTTGGAGCTTGTGCTCGCGATATGTGCAGTTGTTCGTGGAATTACCGGTGGGGGTGGGGATACCTGCAAGCTTGTGGAAGACTAGTTCCCGGAGGGCGGAGCCGTCCGGGCCGTTGATCTCGTGGGATCGGAGTAATTGGAGGGATGGGAAGAGAGCTTGGAGGGACCGGAGGCTGTAGGCGTCGCCGGCGCCGGATGTGAGGACCACGAGGTGCCCGTCCGGCTTCAAGATCCGTGCCGCCTCGCCGGCGAGGTCGGCTGGCCGCTTGGAGGAGTCCAGGGCGCGGCCGGCGAAGACGAAGTCGACGGAGGACTCGGGGAACGGGAGGTGGCTATCGTTGCCGGCGACGGCAAGAGGCGGGGACCGCTTCTTGGCGACCGCGACGGTGCCGGCCACGCCGAGCTCCCGAAGCGCGAGCGCCTCCGGGGCGCCGCCGAGGCAGACGGCGCGGGAGGAGGACGTTAACAGGCCGTCCGCGACGTACCCGCCGAGGACGGCGGCGTGGTAGTCGACCGCCCTTCGCCACTCACGGCTGCGCCAAGCGTCCGGCGAGCCGACGGCCGCCTGGACGTAGGTCTTCCTCCCGGCCACGGCGGTCGGGACCGCGGGGTTGGCCGTCCCCCCGCCGCCAACGGCGGCCAATTCCCCGCACAGCAGCCAGAGCCCGAGCGCGACGACGCCGAGGAGGACCCCGCGCACGAGGGCCCCGCGCCCGGACCACCGCCTCGCCGCCGGCTCCATGTCGCCCCCGCCCCCGGCGAGACAAACAGCCGCGACCGCTAGGTTCTGGACGGCGAGTTTAACTAGCGGCGGCTAAAGACGCGGAATTTAACGGGCGCAGAAGCGGGCGGCGGTGTGGTTGGTGCCGACGAGGAGGAGGAGCAGGAGGGTGGGCTTGGAATACTGCACGACGGGAGGGGTGTAGGCGGCAAATTCCATGGCCTAAATGGGATGCTTATTTGTGGATTGCGTCGGCTGCGTCCGTGGGAATCGGAGACGGGACTTCGGCGAGCTGCCCGCCCGGTTCGATCCTGGATCGGTCCGGCGCCTCTTCTAGGTCCGCTCATTTTAGCTTAAAATTTTAATTTTTAACTTTTTTTTTATTTTTAAATTTTATCTTTTTCTGATATTTTGATTTTTTGAACTTTTTTATCGGTTCTTTTTTCCTATATTCGTTTGTATTGTCTATGATGGGTTAACATGTTTTTTATTTTTAAATTTTTTTAAATTTAGTTACACAAAATAAGTTATCATCAACTACAGTGTAATTTTAGCAAGCTACAGTGCAATTTTAACCATAAGTCAGCTTATTAAAGCCTAACTGAGTGGCACCTTAGTGAGAAAACATGGCTCTATATTTCATGAAATATAAGATAAACTTAAAATTTATTCAACAACTTCCGTTTAAATTTTAACATATATCTCTACTATTATATAAAGAGGAGTTGGTGGTCATCGGTGTATTATCCTCTCCCCTCTCTACAGTCATCCGATTTGATCAGGACCATCCGTCTCTCTTCTCCTCTCTCTCTCTCTCTCAGAATACAATCACCCACCCCTCTATTTTTTCCATCTTCTCGTGCATTTTGGCAACCCTTCTCTATCTGTCGTTTGCTCTCCAATGTTTGATCTACCCTACTCTATAATACACCAAAATTTTCTTTACTACATCCACCCCCCTCAACCACCCCCACAGTCATGCCTAATCTAAGTCCACCCAGATTTGTGTACCAAAGTAATCCAACTTCATACAAATGAATGGTCTAGATCTCTCCTCAAGCCTTTTTCTCTTACTCATTGAAGATCCTAAGGCCAAAATCATTTGGATCATGCACATCATTGAACCATGCCTCTACCCACCCCCGCCCCCGCGCGAACCCCGCTTTCCCCACGTCCTCTCCCGTTCTCCCCCGTCTCCCCCTCTGCGTCTGCCCTCGGTTCTCCGCCCCGCCTCCTCCCCTCCATCCTCCGCCCTCGCCTCCTCCCCTCCCTCATCCGCTGCTCCGCCCTCGCCTACTCCTCCCCACCCTGCGCCGCCGCCTCCTCCTCCTCCCCCCCACCCCTCCGCATCCGCAGATATCCAAACCCTAGCCTGGTGGAGCTGGCCGCAGGACCGGTGGAGGTGGCGGAGGCGCCGCCGCAGGGACGCGTGGTGCGGATCCTTGTGCGCGACGCCAACGCCACTGACTCGTCGTCGAGCGAGGACGAGGCGCCGCTGCCACCGCATCCGCGGAGGGAGAGGGGAAGGGGGATGGCGGGCATGAAGCGCCGTGTGATGGAGGCGGGGAGGGAGGAGTCTGGGGCGAGGCTGGCATTGCGGTTCTGCGGCGTGCGCCAGCAGTCGTGGGGGCGGTGGGCCGCAGAGATCCGCGATCCGCACCTCCGCCGCCGCTTGTGCGCCGGACGCGGCAGCCGCCGCCGAGAAGGAGGAGGTACGCGAGCTCCCTTGCGGCCTTGCCTCCCCGCCCGCCGCCGCCTCCTTCCCTCCCCACCCCGCATCGCCTTCTCCCTATCCCGCACCGCCTCCTCTTCCGCCCCCACGCGCCGCCGCCTCGCCCTCCCCCATGCGGCTGTCGCCTCCTCAAATGTCGGATCTGACCCAATCTTCTCTGACCAGGTCCGCGGATTCGTTCCAGGTCGGGATGGTGAGCGTTGTGTACAGCCAATCGGATCTGCTGCGGAAGGAGGTGTTCCTCGTGGAGACGGTCGACAACGCCTCCAGCTCCAGGGAGGCCATGGCGCACCTCAACTCAAGGCCGTATACTTCCTCCGCCCATCCTCCGACAACGTCCAGAAGCTCAGCCGCCACCTCGCCGCGATTCACCGAGTACCACCTCTGTGCGTAATCAATCCCCCATTTGCTACAATCCAGCCGATGGCTAGCTATTTCTTTTAATCATTTTTTGTATCTTATTTGCGTTTGTCGTGAGAGATTCTGACGAGTTGGTATGGATAAGAGATGTAGACATTTTGGCAGACAACTTAGACGGCTCGGCCAACCTCCCCCCGCTCCTCCGCCTCCGCATCAGCTGCCGCTTTCGCCGAGCTGTAACTCAACAAAGACAAGGTCAAACAGGGGTTATATTGGAAATAAGGGCATTGGATTCAAGTCAGTATTTCGGGTAGGTCTAAAAAGAAAGCCATCTTCCAATTAAATTATCATATTAATGCTGTAAACTGTTCAGTTTTACTATTGCATGCCTTCTCATATAGTTTCTTGGATTTCTTATTGTATCAGTCAGTCAATTCGTTGTTTCTAAGTCCTCTAGATCATGTAGAAATTTCGAGTTATTTGGGGAATGGATACCATTTTAATTTTGTGAGTGTAATTTTGTGAGTCTACACGCACTTTCGAAAGATTTTTAATTTTGTGAGTAAGAATTTTGATATATATATATTTTAATTTTGTGCAGAACTTTCGAAACAAGATCAAGATGTGACTTACCAATATGGGTAAGAATGTGACTTAATTGTGAGTAAGAATGGATACCAATATGTATTCCCCAAATAACACTATTGGTGCACTTGCCAGCCGGAACTAATCCTCCATGTGTGACTTACTCATGTAATCAGTGAATAGATTCCCCTTTTCCAATCAAAATTCAAGATGTGAAGGCGTTGCCTGTTGCCCTGTTGGAAAAACTAGCTGCTTGCCTGCTCCTCAAGGTGATCTTCAGTTACATGAACAACAGATGTTGCATCTCTCCCTATGATAGTGGATATACGTTCTTGTAGTCAATATATTTCACATTTTGTGTATATACTGTAAGTAACCTTGTGCGAGAATAGCAATTCTATGACTTACTGTAGAACAGATGTTGCATCTCTCCCTATGATAGTGGATATAAGTTCTTGTAGTCAATATATTTCACATTTTGTGTATATACTGTAAGTAACCTTGTGCGAGAATAGCAATTCTATGACTTACTGTAGATTTATAGTTAGAGAGCCTGTAATTTTGTTTTATGTGAACAACTATGTTTCAACTCAAAAATATTAATCATTTAGTGTTTAAAAATCTGCATGATGAATCAATGATAGTTATGCATTCACAAGTTCCTACTGAAGTTGCACAGCTAAGTATGTTGGTTGAATTGATGCTTACTGATTTTTCTATTTTATTTTATTTTTCTGCGTAGAAAATAGAATCATCTCATATTGTTATGATTTCTCTTTTGATCTCATTCATTTATTATCTTTATTTTGATCTTGATGATACAACCATCAAGGAGAGAATTTGGTCTAATGGTTGTGTATTATGCTAAGCGAGGTGATAATCATCATGCTCGTGCAATGTTTGAGAACATGAGAGCAAGAGGAATAGAGCCCAATGCGTTTGTCTTTACAAGGTAGGTGCATTTTTGCTTTTATTTGACGATCTTCGTTGTTGTTTCTTTCCCATGATAGACAAGCTGATGTAGGATAAAATGCTAAGCCAGAGGAATTGTGTAAATAATTATTTGAAATAGGCAAACCACAAAATTTTAGTACATAAAGATTGCTCATGGAAATTGTTTCTGCATGATTGCCAGCATGAGAAGGTGACTGGAAGAAAACTTAGGAATGAACCTACCCAGAAATAGTATAGATGGTCACTTGAAATGCTGGTTCCCTAGCATGAAATAAGTTCACCGATAAAAAATATTGAGATACAAAGGCAGGTGGTTCTCATGGTCACATACTCACATCTGGCAAAAAGCCTTGCGGATATAGCGTGTTCCAGTCACAATCTTTTTATTATCTTCATTATTCAATACTGTGCTCTACTTTCACATATAGAAAGGGAGACAATCATGTGCTCTACTTGGCACTCGATTGATAATTTGATCAGTTCAAGCATTCTCAGTTAGCAGGAAAAGCAGTCCAGATAGCAAAGACATTTTTAGTTACATCATGAATCTGGTCATACTTCAAGTGATGAAGGCAATTCTTCTGAGGAAGTGGATGATAGCCACTCTTACACCGAGTTTTTGATGAAGAATCATGTACAGTTGCTTTCTCTATGTCTTTTAGTGTGTGTGTGTGAGAGAGAGAACGGGGAGTACCAGGCTTTAGAATGTTCTCTAAATGTGCTACCAAAACTTTCTTTTCAGGGGAAATGCAATGGCAATATCTCCTCTGTTGATGAACAGGTACATTTTAATCATCTGTGTTACTGGTGTAGGATTTTTCTCCTCTATTTCGATATCATTTAATTTTTCCAACTCAATGTCTGAGGAAGGGATAGCTCTCCAGTAACAAAAATGTTAAAAATCTCGATAGGAAAGTAGGAATAAGCAATCATGTCATCAAGGCTGGATATATGTGATTTTGTTTTGCATTTTTCTCCACCATCTAATGTTCAATTTATCAAAAAACACAGGATATCCATGGCATAGATGTACATGGACCTTGCACAGTTTATTGGTAGTTATGTACATGGACATTTTAAACTGCATTACTAGGTTCCTTTGATTTAATGAATATGGCTAAATCGGCACTTCATCGGTTCATCCTATGCCAGAGTTACACCAATAGCTTGAAATTAAGATTCTTTTTGTTCTCATGCTTTATGATCTGTGATGTATGAACTGCGATATATTGCTGGTTGCAGTGCTCAACATTTTATTTTCTCTTTGAATAGTGGGTATGGGATGCTATTTGCTTTTGATAATGGATCAATACTCAGAAACTGTCCAGTTTGACCCATTTCATCTATCCCAATTTAGGCTTGTTTGATTCTTCTGTGGTGGTAACTGTCCATTGCCACCAGTTCTGTAAACAATGTGTCCGTTCATGTAATCAAGTTAACGACAAATGATGGATTCACTGCAGATAAATAAAGAAGTCCAGGAGCTTTTAAAGCTTACATTAAGCAAGGCCGGAGCCAAGCTGACTGAGAATACCATTTTCAATCGGATCATCACAGACTCTAACGGCTCAGATCCATTTAATGGTAAAGTTTTCTCAGTTAAGTTGATGACCTGTTACATTTTTAGTCTGACAGGTATATTCCTGGTGTACATGTAGGTTTATATGTGGGAGCATTTAGTCCTTATGGACCAGAAGTTGTGCAACTCCGTCGAAAGTTCGGCCACTGGAACAGTACCGATGAAGTAGAGTTTTTCGAGTATGTTGAAGCAGTGAAGTTGACTGGTGATCTGAGTGTCCCTGCTGGACAGGTTTCCATTCTATTTTTATCATGTTCTTATAAACAAGCTCGCATTGTATTTCTACTGATAAAAGGTTGTCACAGATAACATTCCACGCTAAGATTGGGAAGGGCAAGCGTCTTGAGAATCGTGGTGCTTACCCGGAGGAATTTGGAGTGGTAATTTCTGCCTACAGTCCTGATTGTTTGATTAATGTTTCTCTTTGGATTTTAGTCTATATAACATGTATACTGTGATGTAGTTTGTTAGTCGATATAACATGTATTCTGTAATGATTTAGTTTGTATTCTGACAAGTGAAGTCACCTGCTTTAGGTTTGATTTCACATGCAAGTTCTGTTCCTAAGCATATTAGCATACTTCCCCTGAGCCATATGTGTTACATGCTTTTCTTTTTTTGTTTACAATCTATTTTTCAAATTTGCAGATTGCCAGTTATAAAGGTCAGGGGAGAATAGCTCAACCTGGATTCAAACCCCCCCCCCTGGGTGGATGGTGAGCTATTGGTGCTCAATGGCAAGGTAAAATAAAATATCCAACACAGTTGCTTTGTATCTGCAGCTGCATTTCTCCTGAAATAAATAAATATGAGCATAGCATGCAAACTAACATGCCATAGCGTACAATTTGGTTTGCACTGGAATACTTGTACTGGTTTTGGAAACTTATATAATACTGAGCTATATCACCAGGAAGCAAGCTGACTACTGGCTGAGTAAAGAATATTTTGGTTTCCAATGCACCATTCGCTATGAACTGTGTTGAAATATATTGGGCTCTGGACCCACAGTTTTGTATTTCACTGGAGGAAATTAGTCACAAGTCATAAGAAAAGTTATAGTTTTAAAAAAGAATAGTTCATGTTCATCTTTAGTTCACGCAAGCATTGTTTGTCTTGTCGGATCATTTTTGGAACAAAGGTGTCCATTTCACCAATATCTATGCTTAGGCTGACACTCCTATGGTGGCTTTGCATGGTTTAAAACTGTTAGTGCTCCATGTTCTCAGGTTGATGTCAGGTATTTTAAAGTCTTAACAGCTAACACTGTTAAGTCTGTTTTGTACAAATTATATATTGCATGGAGTGTGTTTATATAGCAGGAAAATACAAGTTGTCAGTGAAATTCATTTGCTTTTTTTAACCAATACTACCAGCTCACCTATCCGATTTTGTCCATAACATTTCGTTGTAGTTCCTTTGTTAAGATTGCCCTTGACGTTTGATGTTGATTCCTTTGCAGAGTACAATCCCACACCTTGGAGGTGCGGAGCTTGGTTTCCTTTACAGCGTGCCTGAGCAGAGCTTCTTGGTTCTCTTTGACAGGCTGAAACTTCCAGAGTGATGAGATTGCAACGAAATGAGTTGATTCTCACATGCAAATTGCATGAAGATAGAGGAGGCTGACCCATCTTCAAGTGATCAAATAGGTTACCTGTGGCCTTTTCCATCATCCTATGAACTTCCTGAGATGCTTGACTCCTACTTTGATGGGAGCTGATCAATTCGACATTTTTGAGGTTACAGAGAAAGCTGACCTGTTTGGTCTAATGTGACATTGAGCTGCCATGTGATACAATGTTAGGCGTGTAAGTGATGGTAGATATATTTGGTGTGAGTTGACCGACCCTTTCGCGAGTTTCTTCATTGTTGCTCTCAATAAATAACGGCGGAGACCAGTTTTGGTATTGACTTGATGCTACAGATAAATAAAAGTCTATATTGTATTGTGATGCACCATGGCTTGTGTGTTTCCCGGTAGGGCAGATTTTGATATGTGTTGTCCCAAATTTTGGTCTAGAATTCTGGAAAGGATAAGACTCGTGGTTAGAGCATTCCAAAACAATGCAATTGATGCAGAAATAGTTGGTTGGTGGCCACCATGCAGGCAAGAGGGTGTTCATTCCTAGAATCCCTATGGCTCCGTCCGACGATATCTCACTTCCTTTCAAGTTCAAGCGGAAACAATTCCTGATCCACCTGAGTTTTGCAATGACCATAAACAAAGCGCAGGGTCAAACCATCCCAAATGTTGGCATCTACCTTCCAGAGCCTGTTTTCTCACATGGACAGTTTTATGTCGCGCTATCAAGGGGTGTATCAAGACAAACGACAAGAATTTTGGCCAAACCAAAGAAAGAAGTAGATGCCTCAGGGAAGAGCACCAAAAATATTGTGTATAAAGACGTCCTAGCATGGTGATGTGGTAATTAAATAGTCCACAAACACATATTTCTTTACTGTGTTTCATATTTCTTTATGTGACAAAAATGTTTGTTTTCTTTGTAGCCTCAAGTTTAAACAATGTGGGGATGGAGAAAGTCGTCGGTGGGTGAGTCCAATGATGTTGTCGCCTCCTCAAAGAATCAGTCGTTATGTGACATTCATTATGTGACAAAAATATTCGGTTATACAATATATGAGACGTGAATCTTAATGAATCTGATTGTTCGTTTTATTTTTTACAAATTTTATCTTGTTTTGTATTTTACCGTAGCGTTAGCACGAGCACACTACTAGTGTGTGAAGTTGGCTAAGCAGTAAGTTCCATCTCATCATTCTTATGACTGTATTGCAACGTATAGGTCGCTAACTAGTTTTAATATGACGTTTATGCGTCTGTTACGTACGTCCTCCGTAGTAATTAGACAAAAAAAAAAGTTTTCGGAAACGGGAGAGAACGAGCGGTTAGCCGCTTGTGGGTACAAAATTACTACTCGTGCCATTGCCTACAAAGTGAGAACGGGGAGGTACACGGCCAGTTGTATTGCTTCAATGGCAATGTTCGGGTTTGTACCTGTGTTGATTGAATCTAACGTAACAGCTTCAAGCTTCAATGCTTCCTAAAGTAGTTGACGGGCCATTGTATCTCAAAAATCACTGCTAACGTAGTACTCCCTTGAAGGACTGTGTGAAGAACTGTGTAAGAAGATTCAGAGTTATGCTATAATAAATCGTTGTTATTTTAGAGAAGTTGAAGGCCAAAACAATTAAGTATACCGGTGAAATGGATGAGCTTAAGCTTAACACAAAAAAGATAGAAAATGTTACAGAGAAGTTCGAGTGACGGGTTGTACCATGTGGTTTGATCGATCTAACTGAGACGTTGTCTGGTGGAACCAGAACAAAAAAGACTTATCGACGTGTGGCAAGTCAGTGGTACACTACACGTAACAATCATAGCAATTGCTTGCAAGGGAGGATGAAGACCGGATCAAGAAATGTTATTTTGGTAAGTTGACCAAAATATATCAAAACCACGGTGCTTGAGCGGCGTTTAGAATAGTGGTTTAGGTCAAGGAGAAATTGAGAGGATTAAGTTGGATTAAAGGCTGAGGACTTAACAGATTCATGCTCATATTTGAAAAGCGTGTATGAGTGTAGTGTGTGAGTAAAACCCGTGTTGTGTGGGGTTACGGGTTTTACCCATATGTGCTAGCGGATAGTATCCATTAATATTAGATAAGTGTTGATTGGCATATCTATTTAACTTGTTGGAACATAGACTTACTAGCTAATCATCCTATCTTTACTCATGGAAATGTTCAAGTGTTAGGTTTTGAGAAGGGTGAGTGTTGTGGAGTGCTATCTTGTCCTCCAGGTGGAGTTGCTGTAAAATATTCATCTTCAAATAACAATATATCAATTTTATTTATCTATCTTATTTTGGTTGATTTACACTTGGTTTTATTGGTTTTAACCTTCTCTCTCCCCTTTGTAAGTTCAAACTCTATTAAATTGGTTTTTTATGATAATAACAAATCTAATTGTAAGACTAACTTGTTTAATGATTATGATATTGTTTAGTCTCATTTGGATGAAAAGGTGGAAATCATAATATGTGTGCATTCGATATCACATGCTTGTATCTTATTGCATTCCTCGAATCCAAAATATAGATTGAACTTCACCAAATAGTCTAACTTAAATATGTGCATATGCTTTCACAATACATTCTTGTATACACATATTTAGGGGAGTTCACTCTATGTTTTGAGGTTTCATTAGTATTGATCCATGTTCCTCTTTTCCACATATTAAGAATCTTTACTTTAAAACATATCCTTTGAGTGTGTGTGTGTGTGTGTGTGTATAGCTTGTGTAGTTCATATATACTCATAATCGGGTTGTCATCTAGTTTCTCCATTATATGTTAATAGTTGAATGATTAATGACAACCGGATGTATAAGCTTTGCTAACAATTAACCTCAAAGATAAACACTCACACTCAAATGAGTTAATTGCTTAAGAATGTTATCTTAAAGTATGCAATTGTTGTGTACATATTGTATACTCGAAAATCAATCTTTGTTGTATATATGTTATATACTCAAAAATTAATCTTTATCTCATTATTTGTTGAGATTGTCATGAATTACCAAAAAGAAAATATTGTAGAATCTTGGTAATTAATGACAATTGATTTGTGGACTAACAATTTTCATGAGTTTGGTGAATACGTTAGGTTCACAAAAGAGGGCGACTTGGGATGACTTCATGTGTTGAAGATCATCAAGTCAAGATGCAGATAAAAAATGGCTTCATGAGTTGAAGGCCATCAAGAAGAAAATGGATCATGAGTTGATGCATATCAAGACAATGACTCAAGGCAAATAAATGACTAGCTAGGGTTAAGAATGTGTTTCAAGTTTTTTTACCGGTCTTGTTATTTGGTTGGAAGATCATATTGCTAGTATAGGTTGTCGTACTATTAAGAGGGGTCATGTCTATTAGCTTGAGTCTTATCATATGTTGATAGCTCAACCCCACCTCTTCTAGCTCTCCTTGGCATAAGTCTTATATTTGCGAATGTATTTTGCAAATAGTTGAAACTCATGTGTTGAATCCTTCTAACATGAGACTATACATTGCGAATGTGTTTTGCAAGTGTTTGAAGTCTATGTTTCCTATTTCTTGTGGTATGAGGCTTATATTTGCAAATATGTTTTGCAAATGGTTGAAACTCATATAATCCTTGTATCATGATTTTAAAAGTATGCAAATGTGTTTTGCAACTTATTGGGAATTATGTTAGGTCCTTATGTGCAGGATATTATAGTTTGTAAATGTGTTTTACAAAATTTATTGAAGTATCTGCAATTCTCGGGACAATTGGAACTACCGGCCTGTGTGGCATGGTACTACCGCTGAATGGAATTACTGGCGTTGTAATCACGGTATGATCGAGTTCATTGGTGGTCGGAAGACCTGTGCAGTCAAGAACCGTCATGGTCGAACCCATGTGGTCAAAGATCAATGTGGTCAAGCCAACGTGATCGAACCAACGAGGTCAAACATCGACGTAGTCGATGGTCTGTGTGACCGAAGACCAATGAGGTCGAAGATCGACATGGTCGATGATTCGTATGATCGAAACCAGTGTAGTCAAAACCAACGTGTTTGAGATCTATGTGATCGAAACCAGCATAGTCGAAACTAGCATGGTCAAAACCGACATGGTTGAGATTTGTGTGATCGAAACCAACGTGGTCGAATCGACGTGGTCAGAACCGACGTGGCCAAGACCTGTGTGGTCGAAACCGATGTGGTCGAATCTACGTGATTGAAACATGGTTGAAGATCGATGTGGTGGTCAGACATTTATGTGATCGAAGATTGACATGGATGAAGATCGATATGGTTGAGACTTGTGTGGTCGAAACCAACGTGGTCTGAGACCAGCTTGGTTGGAGACCTATGTCGTCGAACCGACAAACGTGGTCGGAGACCTGAGTAGTCGATCCATCTGATATAATTGATGATCGGAAGTTCCGGCTCTGTGTGAGCATCGACCAGCGAGCAGTACTACTGGCTTCGTGTGAGCGGTACTTTCGAGTTGCGGAACGACTGACTTGTGCAGCGGTACATTTTTCCAAAGAGACACCTTCGTGGGAGTCTTCTCGTCCCTGATGAATTGGTAGTTCCGCATGAGTGCGATGGTATTTTTGATGATCGGTAGTACCAGACTTTAGCCGGCGGGACTACCAATAGCCTACTGTAGCTGCTAGTTTTTTGACCATTTGCGAGGGGAGCGGAACTACCGGTAGTTTGCCTGCAGTATTTTCGAAAATCATGTTTTTCTGTCCCAACGGCTAGTTGCGAGGTGTGGGGTATAAATACCCCCTTATGGCCGGTTAGAGGAGTTGTTGCTTTACTCCATTTCACTCCTTTCAGCTAGTATGAGGTTCTCCTCTTAATTGTGCATGTATTACACCTTGTGAGCAAGGAGGAAGGCTATAGATTGCATATGTTGCATCTAGAGGTAGATTTGGTATCCATTTGAGTTTGTGCATTCGTTGTACGTGGTGAGAATCAAGCGAGGGGCTCGAGTTATTACTCTCAGAGTTTGCCGACTCCTAAATGGCTTAGAGGTGTCATGCGCAGTGATCTTCGCAAAGAAGGTTGTGAGAAGACCAAGCAAAGTGTGAAGGTTGGAGCTCACCTACCCAGAGCGGAAAAAGGTACCACTAGTATATTTGAGGTGGTTGGCTTAATTCGTAGAGCTGGTCCAATTCGTTTGGATTTACCTCAACGTGGATTAGTGAAGACTAGCAAGTCTCCAAATACCACGTTAAAAAGGAACCGTGTCTTTGTGGTTTGTTTTCTTATATTCAATTTACATTCAAGCAATTTACTTTCACATAATTAAATTGATTACTTGTCATCCTAGGATTAGAAATCTTGACATATTCTTAATTTGTTTGTGCACTTAGGTGAACATAATTGTTTTAGGCTTTATTTGTGCTAAATCAAATTAAGTTAATCTTCCGCATTATATACTTAGTTTTAGCCAAACAGAAATTGATAATAATTAAAAGATAATTTTTAAGATTCACCCTCCTCTAGTCGGCCATCTCGATCTTACACCCTTCTTGATCTTGCTAGATGCTAAGGACGAGTAAGTGATGGGAATGTTTAATAGAAATTAATTTCTATCCATCTAGACATCAGATTTGAAAAGTTCTTGGAGTTACTCGGTTTTGCTTGGACTTAACCTCTCCAAGTGATTTCTTGATCTGAGTATTTTTTGCCTCCAATCCTCAGGAGTTCTTACTTGTTGTGACGTATAGGAATACATCTAAAGTCATCTTAGTCATCTTCTATCTACGAGCAAATCATATTTCTCGTTTTTAGTTTTTGCACAATTTTAATGCAATCTTACTTGATGTTGATAAATATCTGAACTTTGACATTAATTGTTGCGATCCTTGGTTGAAATAGATTCCTGAGATCTTAAACAAGGCGTGTGTAAAATTTCATATCATTTGGGCTTGCATTTTTTAGTTGCATCAGAAGTTGCATCAGCTCAGGCTGAAATTTCTGTTCTGAAATAGGGGAGGCCGGTCAGACCGTAACTCTCCGTGTCATACCGCCAAGGCCAGTTAGATCGACACCTAGCAGACAGTTCAATCGCTAGGCATCGGTCATGCCACCCCTGGCAGTCGATCTGACCGCCAGAGCACCGATTTTCTTGAATTCTTGGTTTCTTGATTTACTGGCTTTTTGTTTACTTTTTATCTTAATCTTCGTAGCGTTGTAGCTATCGGAGTGAATGATCGGCGACTACTTGGAGAAAATTTAAACGCACCATTTATTCTCCTCTATTGTCATACTAGTCCTACATCTTTCCCTTAATTTTTTTATAATACGTTGTTCACAGTTTTAAAATCATGATCATAAAAAAGTACTTTCAAATACGAATTCAACGTCACATAACATATATGGTGTTACACTAATTGTTGATCCAAATTTGCAGAAGTTTGAATATCAAAATATATGCACGCCATATAAAAAACAACACAGGAGTACAAAACTAGTGTAGAGATTTACAAGAGTCTAACCAGCCGTGTTCAGTTCTCCTTATAGAAGAGAAATAGTTTCGTCGGTTGTGTTGGATTCAGATTAATTGCAAAGAATGAAACCTACAACTCTTAGCAGAGCACCTGGCATGCATTGATCTGCGGCATTTGCCTTCGCTGAGCACTATTACTAATTTTGTATCTAAATTCCTCAAATAAACTTCAATATGTTCCTGTTTGGTTAGAGGGATAAAATGAATTGGTCCATAACCACTTGATCCCTCGCAAATATAATTCTAGTCGAAGAAAAATGAACGGGGGATGAATATCTGATGGACCAACAAATCCACACCAACACGCCGTAAGGCCTTGTTTGTTGTAGTATACATCTATCATATATGGGCACGTTTTAGGCTATGTTCAAACATATCGTGGTTTTTATTTTTAATTGATTATGAGAGAGATTGAGGAAGTAAGTAATAATCGCGTTGAGAGACCACTCCGTTCAAAGCAGCTTCTGCAGTGACTCCTACAAACGGTTTATAGGAACCACCTTAAGAAGCCACTATGTTTAAAAACTGATTTCTAAAAGTCAAAAAGCCAAAAAAAAAGTGTTTAGAATTGGGCCTTAATTGACTGGAAGCCTTGCAACGACCAACGACAAGCTCATTTCAAAGCTAGTGATTGGTGCTATTCTGATGTAAGGCAAAGAGGCAAGGCAAAGGTATTGCGGCCGGAGGACTGAAATGGATGCTGCCTGCCGTAGCGGTTTTTGGAGAAAAACTAATGAACGGTATATGTTACCTTCTTCATTAATTGGATAGCGTTGCCTCTCCTTCCTCCTCCATTGCTGTGACGACGACGGGTTTATCATGCCCCTTGGATGTAGAGGGAGGCAGTGGTCTAGCGGTAGGCGGTAGCGGAGGGCATTGGACGGCGACTGAGGGAGGAACGTGCGAGACAGTGGCGCTGTGAATGTTAGATTGGACAGGGTGGTGACTGCAGGGAAGGGGAGACGGCGATGTGGTGAGGCGGTGAGATTGCCATCGACCATCGGTGGTGGAGGAATGTGAAGCTACTCACATCAAGGAGAAGAGGAGAGGAGGAGCGATAGCTGGGGAATGGCCGAAGGGCGGCAAGGAGAGAGGTGGAGAGAGCATGACGGTGAGAGGGAGGTGAGGGAGAGTGTCAGAGGCTATCTCATTAGATTATAGGTCCCGCTCGATTGGGCTGAAAAGCTGTGGCTTATGGTTGAAATTACACTATAACGGTTGAAATTTTACTGTAGCTGAAGGTGATTTATTTAGCGTAATTAAATTTAAAAAATTTAAAAATAGAAAAATATGTTAGCTCATTACGGACAACGCGAATGAATACGGGAAAAAAAGAACTAGTAAAAAAGCTCAAAAAAGTTAAAAGTTCAAAAAAATGAAATTTATGAATAATAAAAAATAAATCAGAAGCCAGAAATTAAAGCTGAAATGAGCGGAAGCTTGGCAATGGGCAGTAGCTCTCCGGTTTCCGTAAATACTGAAGGCATATACAATTATAGATGACATCGTTAGACCGTACGAGGACATGCAGTACCCTTGTCACACGGCAACGCGAGGAGGCTTTACACCCAGGCAAACATACATGCACGAACAGGACCACCACAACGGTAAAGCGTGAAGCAGCCGCTTTCGCAGCGTGACCGTTGCCGTCGAGGCGCGGGACTCGGCGCAGCGCCGGCCCGTGCTTCGTTCAGCCGGAGGAGTCCCGAAGAGGACGACGCGGTTTGCGTTGGGGCCGTCCGGTTCGGGTGTGCATGTGGTTTCGTGTCAGGCAGGCCAGCCTACTCACAGGGGGCCGTGAGCTGTCCCGACAAAAAAAGGTCGCATACGGTGGGCGCCATGTGGCGTCCGTGCTTGCCGGAGTCGCCAAGCGGCGAGGCCGAGGTGCTTTACTGTGGGCCCCACAGAAAAACGGATAACCGCCCATCCCGGGCTGGCAAGGGTCGCATCCAGCTCCATGGAAGCCACGGCCCAGCGCCGTCCCTTCCTGCGTGTGGGCCAGGAGGAGCGTTAGTAAAGGCCATGAGACCATCACAGGCATGATCCATTAGTCCTGACCCGGCTTTCTTTAGCGAATACTCCCAATTCTATGCCCCGGGCGATTCCGCCCTAGGAGGTAGGAGCGTCTCCATGTCAGCTTTTATGCAAAAAGGCTCTTCGATTTCTAAAATTACGTACGAATCCTCTATTTTTCTAAAGCTCTCCTTTTAGGGTAAAGCCTCGTGATTTTTCTGTTATTATGTATAGACCCTTGATTTTTTTTTTCCAAAAATCCTTTGTTTCTTTGGAAATACATATGGATCCTCGATTTTTCAGGAATAGATTCCGCCCTAGGGAGAACCTCCACGTCAGTTTTTATGCAAAAAGGCCCTTCAACTTTCCAAAATTATGTATGGGTTCTCTATTTTCTAAGGCCCTCTTTTTACAGGTAAAGCCCTATGGTTTTACTGTTATTATGTATGAGCCCTTGATTTTTTGCAAAAAACTTTGCTTCTCCGAAAATATGTATATATCCTGGATTTTTCAGGAATAGATTCCGCCCCAGGGAGCGCCTCCACGTCAGTTTGTATGAGAAAAGGCCCTCTGGCTTTCCAAAATTGCGTACGAGTCCTATATTTTTCTGAGGCCCTCCTTTTTCGGGGTAAAATCCCGCGGTTTTCCTGTTATTATGTATGGGCCCTTGATTGTTTTTGTAAAAAAACTTTGCTTGTCTGAAAATACGTATGGATCCTTATTTTTCCAGGAATACTCCCTATATTATGCCCCAGGGCATTCCGCCCTGGGAGCGCCTCCATGTCAGCTTTTATGCGAAAAGGCTCTCCAGCTCTCCAAAATTGCGTACGGGTCCTCCATTTTTTCGAGGCCCTCCTTTTACGGGGTAAAACCCCACGGTTTTTCTGTTATTATGTATGGACCCTTGATTTTTTGCAAAAAAAACCTTGCTCTCTAGAAATATGTATTGATCCTCAATTTTTTAGGAAAAGCCCTCTACAAATTGTCGGCTCTTTTACTTCGGTCCATGTGGACACCGCGCTTCCGCTGCTAGTGAACTCGATAGAACTGCCACTTTGACTGTTCTGACAATCCTGGGCTAGATGCCTCTAGTTAAACACATTAAATTTCTAGGCTAGGCCTACGATGGGCCAAAAACGAATGTATTAATCGAGAGTCCAACTAGCTAAGGTACACCGTTTCAGTGGTACGTTAAGAAATTTCACGATGTTTCAAGAGGTTTCATAAAAAAAATAAAAACTTTTAAGTTTCAATGAGTTTCACACATTTTGAAAAGTTTATAGAAGATTTGAAGTAAGTTTCAGGTGAAACTTTCAACAAGTTCCCGATTTTAGAAGTCGAGTTTTAATAAATTTCAGCTAGAATTTCAAAAAAAAAGTTTCATAGAAAACTAGAATGATAACAAAATCCTGACAAGGTCACCTACGGCTGTTTGGTTGAGCAGTCCGACTAAAGAGGGTGAGTATACGGTTTTAAAATCTCTTTGGCTAAAATCGAGTTTATAATACGGAATCCTAACTCAACTTGGTTCTGCATAATTAAGGCATAAATCAACTAGTTTCACCTAAGTGTATCAACACCCTAAGTCTATATCAAGATTTGCAATCTTAGGGGGTGATAAGCATTCAATTCAATTTCTAGGAATATAAATTGCAAGTATGTAAATTGAGTACAAGAAAGCAAACAACAAATGATATGGTTTCTTTTTACCGTGATGTTCAGAGATTTGCCGGACTCCCCTAGATCATATTGAGGTAAGCCTAAAAAATTAAATTTGCTCCATGAATTAAGTCAAACACATCAAGTTTCACTAATGGTAGGTCTTTCCCCTCCGGGTAGGTGAGCTCCAACCTTCATAATACACCGGACCTCTTCACAAGCTTCTTTGAAGATATCACCGGATACGACGTCTTCAACACCGTCTAGGAGCCAATAACATCCAAGAGTAACAAGTCAAGTCGCGTGCTTGACTCTCATCAAGTGTAATGAATGCATAAGTTCAAGTGGATATGAAATCCACCTCTAGATACAACACATGCAAATAAAGACCTCTCTCCTTACTCACAAGGTGCAACACATGCACAATTGAGAGGAGAGACTCACAATAGCTTAAGAGAGTGAAAGTGGGTGCAGCAATCTTCTTTCCAATTGGCCATAAGGGGGTATTTATACCTCCACACTAAAACTAGCCGTTGGAGTAAGAAATTAGCAAAATTGGCCTCAAATCGGTACAACCACCAACTAATGGCTAGTACCATCGCGACCTCTATAACGGCTAGAAAGCTATTTGTTACGGGTGCTCCCAGTCAGACCGTCCACACAAGGCCAAAAAATATAGCTCTTTGGGAAACTACTACCGACAACTAATGCCCAGCAGTACCGCAAGGTTTGATCGAACTACTCTTTGGAGCTGATCAGACTGCTCAACATGAGTCGATCAGATCGTGGATGGTTAGACCACTGACACATGGCCGGTCAGATCTCCTGATCATACCACCACACACAAAGCGGTCATACCACAAGGCTAGTACGACCACTCTCACAGAGCCAGTACTAATGCTTTGCAATTTTCAACAGAAACAAGAGTGCATGTATGCCATCCCACGGTCATCCCCACAACACAAGCATCACAAAGCAGACAGAGAGAGGGAGTTCGCCCTCCCATCGGCTGTCACCATCCCACAGTCATCCCCACAACACAAGCATCACATAGCAGAGAGAGGGAGTAGAGGGGAAGGAACATACCGAAGGTGGCACTGCAGTGATGACGACAGCATGGCGAGCACGCCAGCGCCACCGTCCGCTTGGCCTCGCGGACCTCACCGCTCCGCGTGCTCCCGCCTCCTCACCACCTCATGGGCTCGTGGGCTCACGTGGCCAACCGGCCACCACGCTAGCTCCCGCTTCACGGCCTTAGGGTCACCACCTTGCTGGCTCCCACATCCCAACTCGCCATCTCGTCGCCTCTTGCCTCGGCCTCGGAGCCGCGTCGCTCCGCCCCCGCGCCACTTCCCGCCTCGGCGTCGCCTCGGGCCTCCCGTGCTGCCTCCTGCCTTGGTGCCGCTCCGCCTCCTGCGCCACCTCCCGCCCCCGCACTGCCTCCCGCCTCGACATCGCTCTACCCCCCACGTAGCCTCCCGCGCCGCCCTGCCTCCCACCTCGGCTAAGGGAGGGGAGGGGCCGCGCCGGGGTGGGGGAGGGAGGCCGGGAGAGGAGGGGGCCACCGTTGCACTAAGGTGGGAGGAAGGGGACCATAGGAGGGTGGCACTGGGGGAGGGACGGGAGGGAGGCCGGGGGAGGAGGGGGCGCTGCCATGCTGGGGTAGGGGAGGGGTGGGAGGCCAGAAGAGGAGGAGGCGGCGTCGAATCAGGGTGGGGGGGGGGGAGGGGAGGGATGCCGAGCCATTGGGGAGGATTGGAGGAGGGTGGCGCCAGGAGAGGGAGGGAAGAGAGGCCAGGCGGGCCACCATGGGAGGGGGCGTTGGGGTGGGGGAGGGAGGCGACCGAGGGAGGAGGGAGCAACCGGGGCGGCGTAGGGGAGGGAGGCCAGGGGGCCCACTGGGGAGGGGACTGGGGAGGAAGGGGCCGAGGGGGAGGGGCGCCGTGCCCGCGCCGGACTGGGATGGGAGGAGGGAGGGGCAGAGGCGTAGAGCGCAGAGGGGGAGGGGGCCTGCGCCGCTGGGTGTGAGGCGTGAGTAACTATGTGAGAGAGATAGAGGGGGGAGCGGCCGAGCGGATCAGCGGAAGTGCTACAACGCCGACAGAGAGATAGACTAGGAGTCAGACTCAAGGGAATAAAGTTGGAGAGTAATGTTGAGAAAAGTAAAACTAGAGAATAAAGCTGAGCACATTCCGTAGAAAGGTGTACCCAACGGTTAGAGAAATAACGTTCAAGCACAACGTTCAGGTTTTTAAGTGAGTAAGTTCAGGAGACCAATGTCTATAAATTTACTTCTCTTCTCTCATTACTTCACAAACACTCAATCTCTCATTTCTTCAACAACCCTCTACACTTTCTATTTATTCACCATCCATATAATATGCTACCTAGGAGCCGGAGCATCAAGGAGCTCCCAAGCAGTATGCAGAGGAGTCGTAGCACGAAAAGGGCAGTAGGGCGCTTTAGTGTAAGCTCTTATCGTCGCTCCCCTAGTCCTCCCGTTGATGCTCGTCAGCTCTTGTCAAGTATGGGAGAGTACGACATGGATGACCGTCATATGGCAGATTGCTAGTCGTTTTCGAGAGTTTTTAAGATATTTTTATAACACAACAAATGTTCTATATGGTATTTATTATTAGGGATGAAAACGGTCGAAAACGGTCGGAAAACTCCTCAACCGTTTTCTACTTCTACATTTGAATACGAAAGCGAAAGCGGTAAAGCCGGACACGAAAACGAACGCGAACTTACGGAATATCGAGAATTTCGAAAACGAACCAATTCGAGCGGAATTATGTCGAACACGGTCGGTATACGAAAATTCAATACGGAATACCGACCTGTAGGACCAAGTGCATAACAATTAACAAGTGACCAAGTGCATAACAATTGCCAAGTGCACGATCAAGTTCAAGTGCATATAATAATTAACAAGTGCCGTGAGGAAAATAATCAATATTTTTGTATGATGCGACTTAGGGTTCGATGGTGGTGACCTAAGAAGCAAGAAAGCCGTGAGGATGCGACTTAGAGTTCGATGGTGGTGACCTAAGAAGGAGCAACATTGAAAATACTCATTATTTTTGTATGACGATGTTTCTTAAGAAAGAACAATAAAAGACACATTATATCACAAGTGCAAAAATGAAGAACAACAAAAGACACCTCATATCACAAGTGCAAAAATGAACTCGGCCTAAATCACAGCATATCTCAGTCACTTTTTTCATTCATTAGATTAAGATCCAACCATCATCATCTTTCTCCTCATCTTATATATATACATACATCACACATTCACATATCCAAAACCTAGCTCAATCTTCAAATTTGGTATTCTAAGGACTGCTCTGTACAGATATACATGTCACAACAGATGTATTCATGTATAGGATCTTTTCGCGATGAAATTAGAATTTACGAGGGCTGGAATAGAAGAAATCAAAATAGATAAAACATATTCGTAGATTTTAGAAACCTGAAGGACTAAATCGCAACAATATCTAGAACCCTAACCCTCCTTCGCCGCTGCCCAGTTCATTCCTCCCCCTATCTCCAGCGCCTCACTCGGTCCCTTCTCCCCCACGATCTCCCTGCCGCCGCTCTTCCCCGGATCTCGCCCGGCCGCCCCTTCCCCGCCGCTGCCCCCCTCCTCCCCCACCGCCCCCTCCTTCCCCTCCTCCCCCGCCGCCCCCTCCTCCCCAGATCTCCCTCGCCGCCCCCTCCTCGCCCGGTCGCCCCTCCCCCCGCCACCCCCTCCTCGCCCGGCCGCCCCCTCCTCGCCCTACCGCCCCCTCCTCACCCTTCCTCCCCCGCCGCCCCCCTCGCCCTGGCCACCCCCTCCTCGCAGCCGCCCCCTCCTCCCCCGGTCGCCCCCTCCTAGTCCTTCCCCCGCCCCCTCCTCCTCCACGCCCTTTTCTCCCCCGCCGCCCCACTCCTCCCCCCGGCCCCCGCCGCCCTACTCCTCCCCCGGTCGCCCCCTTCTTCCCCCGATGCCCCCTCCCCCTGGCTCCGAGCGATGGTGACGAGCCGACGACAACCTCGACTACATCCATCAGCGGCGGATGGCCGGCGGCGACTGGGGCGCCGACGACGAGTTAGTCATCGGGCGGGATGCTGCCCTCGGCTCCGGCTACACCGCTCCTCCTCCTGCGGCGAGCTCCGGTGACCGGTGTGCCTCCTTCCCCTTTACTCTCTCTAGTCTCTTGTGACACCCCATTTTTGAATTAGTATTTTTTTGCCTGGTTTTTGTTGAGGTTTGAAAAAGCTGAGTTTAAAAATCTTATTTAAATCCTTGCTTCTCCCAAAAAGAATCATCCTTCCTTTTTATTTTTCCCGGGTGGGCCAACTCTCCTTTCTTTACTTTTTTTCCCGGCCCAGCCGGCTCTTTTTTTCCCCGGGCCCTTTTTCCCCCGCCTCCTTCTGGGCTTCGCCCGGCCCAGCATCGCGCCCCCCTCTTCTTCTTCCTCTCGAGCGCCCGCGCTCCGCCTCTCTCTCTCCGCTCCGCGCGCGCTCTCGCCGGACCCAGCAGCAGCGGCCCGCCTCCGGGTTCCCCGCGCGCGCGCCCCGTGGCGGTCTCCCCGCGCTTCCCGGCGTCCCCGTCGGCCTAGGCACCGGCCCCCCCCCCCTCGCCGTAGACCCTCCACGCGCCGGCTCCCCGCTCGTCGCCGGGACAACTGATGGAGCCGCCCCCGACTCCGTAGTCCTGGCCACGTCGCCGCTCGCCAATCCCAGCATGACCGTCGCCGTCGCATTCAATGGGCAACAGAGGCTCGGTGTCCTTCCCCCGCCGCTCCAGCACCGCCGCCCATGCCGGCCGTGCCGCCGTAGCCTCGCTGCCACGCCGCCGTACCCAAGTGGAGGCCGCCGGACCAACTTGGCCATGCTGCGCACCCCCCTCCTCCTCTGTGCGGCCGTAGGAGCGCGGTACCCCCGCCATGCCGTCCGTGCGCCCTACGTGCCTAGCCCCCGTCACGCTTCTCCTCTCGCCGGGTACGCTACAGGAGCGGGAGCTCCGTCGCCCATGCCCCCCTCTGTCCTTCCCTCCGCTTTTCGCCACTATAAAAACCCCCAGTGGCCAATGGTTTTCCCCCTCCACCCCCGTTCTTCGCCACGAAAAACACCGCCGTCGGCCGTTCTTCGGGCCGTCGCCGCCGCCAGCTCACCCCGAAGACCCCCCGCCGGCATTACTCTCCTCCCCGACTTCCTTTTGTCCCCGGGAGTCTTTTCCCCCATTTAATCGACCTCTCTCCCCCTCTGCAGCTCGCCGGCGCCCGTCTTCCCCATCTCCGGCCATCCTTCGCCGCCGCCGATTCGAGGGACCCCCGGCCGATTCCTTGTAGCTGGAGCTTCCTCGCCACCCCGCGAAGCTGACTGAGCCACCCGTTCGGAGCTTCGTCGACTCAGCTTTCCCGGCGCCGATCGTCCACCTTCGCCGTCCGAGCTCGCCGACGCCAGCCGCCTCCACCGCCTCCCGAGCCCCACTCTCATCCCCGGTGAGTCTCAAACCGCCCCTAGTACCTTTCCCCTCGTTTAATTGAACCTCCCGTGGCAGAACTCGCCGCCGCGGCCAACCCCCTGGCTCCGCCGCCGCTGGGCTCGCCGCCGGCGCCTCCCCGGTCCACCTCGGGCCGATTCGCCCCACCATCGGGTGCGCGCGAGGTCGGGCAGCCCATTTTGGCCGTCTCCCCAAGCTCCCCTCGCCCACCCTCGCCGCCGGCAGGCTCCGCCGCCGCTCGGTCGGGCGGAGCTCTGCTCCCGCGCGATTTGCCCCGTTTAACCGTTAACCGCCGTGATTAGGGAGTTAATAACCCCGCTGACAGTGGGCCCAAGTAGTTTAAAATCCCCCCAGTTAGGCTGACGCGTGGGCCCTCCGTTTAATTAAAAACTGTTAAACCCCAGGGAAAATGGCTTAAGTCGCTGACAGGTGGGCCCTTGCACAGTGCCTAGGCCCACATGTCAGTCTCTGGCCCATTTTCAGAAAAGAGATAATTAATTAAACCGGGGAGCCCACCTGTCATACTCAGAGTTTTCCCCAATAAATATTATTCTGAAATTAAAATTAAAAACCCGCGGGACCCGCATGTCAGAGAGTGAACTCTCTCTCTCCTTTTTCATTTTTGGGGATTTTCCCGGGAATGAAAATTCAAACGACTCGTTCTCTCTCGTCGTAACTCCGATTTGGGCGAAACTTGTTTCTAAATTTTTCTAAAATCAAGCCCTTTCTGTTGGTTCTGGTTTGGCTTGTTGTTGAGCTCATTGGCTTGTTATTTTATGCTTATTTGTGCTCTATGTCTGTTTCCTGCTTTGTCGGTCTGCTTCGTTCGAGTAGAATTTGAAGGCACGCCAGAGCAGCAAGGTGACCTACCTCAAGACCAGCAAGACCCTCTACCTTTAGACCCAGGCGAGTCAATATTCTTGATCATCCTGCTCCTATGTTTTCTTGCAAATTATCTTGGTTTAAAAATAGTCAAACTGCATGCGTTATTTCACGTATAAAGTATGTGAACTATAAGGTAGTTACCTCCCACTCGAAGATCTAAAAATGTATATAGCTATACCCTCCTTGAATTTTGATAGATCATGTACCTTGTCGCCGTAGGTATTACTGTTACTATCCTAAATAGGTATATGTCTAAATTAAATGCCATGCGAGTTCTGTCCAGTCTAGGGCATTACCTGCCCTAATCATAGTTTTCAAAAACTTGAACACTAGTTTTGGGCTAGTCACGGGAGGTACGTGGCTGGATATTTTGTGGTAATCTATTTTAGGCTTCTCGAAACCCTCAAAACTTGCTATATCTGTTTGGGCGGGCGGTAAGAGTGGTGGGTGTGGAAGTAGCACATTGGCTTGTGGTTTGAACCGCCCGAACACACTAAGGACTTAATCCTGTGATGGCATCTCCGTGTACAACAGTACGACCACCAGTCTGCAAATTGCAACTTAGCTAAGTAATTCTATCGAACCCCCGAAACTCATCTCACCGGTAGTGGAAAGAAGTGTTGTAAGGGCAAAGGAGGGCCTAAAGGGACACCGAGAGGAGGGTGACGTCTCCAGCCGTGCTAGCGTTATGGAGAGTGGAGTCCAAAGGCGCTAGTTCCCGTGGAGACATCCCGTGCAAAGTATGGGACCCACCGCCGGTGGGAGCAGCCCATAAGGTGGGATGACGAAAGGGGCTAGGTAGTTCAAAAGGCTATTGTGGTGACCTACTCAACTGCACGACTACGGAATCGTGCGGGGCAACGAGCGGGTCGTCTCTGGTGGGTAAAGTGTACGATCTCTGCAGAGAATAAACTATTCGAATAGCCGCGCCCACGGTCAGAGGCAGACATGGAAACTTCCTTGAGTTAGTTCTATTTCTAAAATTCTTGTGGGCGGGAAAGAAAAGCAAATTGGAGGGAAGTACTCCAACCTTTGAGTTTTTCCTGGAGGGAAGTACTCCAGTGGTGATATAGTCTAGTAACTCCAAAATTCTTAGCATCGGTGGATGTAGCCGATACCATCAATTACATATTACATCATTCAACTCTTGAAAACACGTTTTGTTAAAATGCTAAGTCATAGGGTTTGTACTTATATTATTTACAACTGTCGCTCTTCGCAAATAATTAAACCTGAGCCCTCTTTGTCAAGCTTTGCATATAATTACATGCATTTCTGTGAATGTTGGCTCGCGGAGCACGGTTGTGTGTGCTCACCTCGCTCTTCCCCCCTTTTCCCCAGAGTTGGCAAATCAAGACCAATATGAGTACTACCAGGATCAGGAGGGCGAAGGAAATGAAGATGGTGGTAGTTAGGCTAGAATCTATTCTCTCCTTACAGTCTGGCCGACCAATCTAATTGGAAGGTGTCCTTAACGTTAACCAGGTCCCCTGGATGATATTAAGCACACCTAGGTTATCCCGGTCGCTTGCCTGTGGGGAGATGACCCTCCCTTTTGCTTCCGCCAATAATGCAATGGTACACTGAACTTATGTGGCCTGAAAGCCCCTTTTGTAATACTTGTCCTTATATGGGACCTGTGTACCCTGGTATTGTAATAATATGACATGTATCGTGTATGAAATGAATCAGCATTGTATCTGTGAGCACTATCTACTGATCCAGGGAATAGTGCAGTGAAATCACAGGGATTCTGGGTTGGTTCAAACCTGGGGTCCGACAGGGCTGGTATCAGAGCATACGACTGTAGAAACCTAGTTAAGATGGTCGTGCCTTAAGGATGGTGTCTAATTTCGAAAACTAATAAAGACTTTGATAAAATATAGTTCACTACTTCTTACTCTTACTTTTCCTAGACTTTACTCTTCTGCACTCTCTCTTCCTTTACCTGGTCTGACCTTTTGTTTTCTCTAAAAATGTAGATGGCCGGATCCTCCTCAGCCGCTCCCTGGGACTACCTTACTCACGCGGAGACCGAGACTGACCACGTCGAGTTGCTTCGCCTGTTGCTGCAGTTCCTCAAGTACGACCAGCACCCCATCTTCCGGGGGCGACGGATCCAGACCCGAGACCAGGAGGCGTGGATCATGGAGGGGTTTGTCTACGCCCGACCAGGAGGAGTTGAGCCTGTTGTCGTCACCACCGGCCACCCCAGGGGCCGTCGCGCCGACGCCGTGCAGGACGCTGCTCAGCTGCTGTCAGCCAGGCTGATGCAGCTACACGGGCCCGAGCTCGTGCCGTCCCCTTTCTGCTACTTTCCGACCTTCTACGGGGGCGGACCTCTCCCCGAGGAGTTGGACGCACCAGTAGACGACCCCCGGCTGACTCACCAGGTACAGTTGACCCAGGCGATGGTCAACACCTACTGTCGGGCGCTCCAGGAGATCGGACGGCTGAGGACACTACTGACAGCCAGCTACGAGCACACAGACGAGCTTCGCCTCCAGTTGACCGGACGGGACACCGCCCTCGCCTTGTCTGAGCGAGAGCGGGTCGCTGCAGAGACTGAGCTCGCGCTTCTTCGGGCTCAGGCCGCCTACACGCCAGCTTCTCCGACCTACATGCCAGCTTCTCCGACCTACACTCCAGCTTCCCCGACCTACACGCCGGCCTCACCGGAGAGGGTTCCAGCCCCACTGCCTCCCGCAGTGGCAGCAGCAGTTGCAGCACCACTTCCAGCGCTACCTGCGGCAGCAGCTTCGTCAGCACCAGCACTTCCGGCGCCTACACCTGCACGGGCTCCCACTAGCCTTACTCTGCCTCTGCCCGCCCCTACTGTCAGAGGTGCAGCACCGGCATGCCGGTGTGGACTTCGTACTCGGCTCACTGCTCGTAAGAGCGTGCGCCCACCTCCGGGTTTCACCGCAGCAGACGCCAGAGGTTCCAGCAGCGGCCGTCGTCTTCTCCTCTCGCCGAGCAGTGACGACTCGCGCACTGCCTCGAGCTCACCGGCCCGCAGCCGCAGCCGTAGCCGCTCCATCTCTCCGATCGACATCGCGTAGTGGCAGTATCAGCAGGAGTAGTAGGATAGCTTTTGGCCGTGCTTGCTAGCAGTATTTTGGGTACCGCAAGCACTTTATCAGTTCCGCTTTTGTACCTCCCCCCCTGTAGTAGACGTTGTGTAGAGGTGTGAATATGACTCAGTGAAGCTTGTAGGCCCCACTGTTGAGTCATACAACCCCTCTCTCTTGTAATGGACTAATGCAAGCTTTATGTTTTATTGTTCTACTTGGTTGTCTTGTTTGATTCTTCTGTGTGTGGATTAGAGGGCTAGTGACCCCTCATATATGCCCTTCCCCTCCTCTTCTTCCCAAGTTTTAACATCTTATGTGTTTCAGATGGCACCCAGGGCAAGAAGAGCAGCCACTCGCGGTAGGGGACAAGGACGAGGACGAGGCCGCGGTAGAGGCCAAGGCCGCAGTCTTCCACCTCCACCCCCAGCACCTCCCACCATGGAGCAGTTAATGGCCCAACAGACTCAAATCCTTCATGCCATGCTAGCTAGTCAGCAGTCAGGGTCAGCCAACAGGAGCTCTAAGTTAGCAGACTTCCTAAGGACAAGACCCCTAACATTCTCTTCAGCTAGCGAGCCGCTGGAAGCTGAAGATTGGTTACGAGATACAGAAAAGAAGCTTCGTCTAGCACGCTGTGCAGAAGAAGATAAAGTGGATTTTGCTACCCATCAGTTTAAGGGTGCAGCCGCAGCCTGGTGGGAGAACTTTCTGGCAGTCCGTGGGGAAGAGACGTCTTATGATGAGCCAGATGAAGAAGAGGTAGAGCCAGAAGATGGTGGAGCTACTTCAGCAGCTACTGTTCAACAGGGGGACCAGCAGGATCCTGAGGAAGAAGAAACCAGCGAAGGAGAGGAAGCCGAGTCTGCCGGAGCTGCCATTTCATGGTCCGAGTTCCAAGATGTCTTCCGTAAAAACTTCATACCCTCAGGGATAATGAGGATGAAGAGGAATGAGTTTCGGGCACTGAAGCAAGGGAGCATGTCAGTGAATGACTACCTCACCAAGTTCAATCAGTTAGCTCGTTATGCCCCAACAGACATAGCCACAGAAGAAGAGAAAATTGATCGCTTTCTTGAAGGGATGCAAGAGGAAATGAGAGCACAGTTGATCTTGCTTGACCACCCTACCTTTCACCACCTGGTCAATAAAGCCCTTATCTATGAGAATGAAAGGAAGCTCCTAGAAGCCAGCCGTAAAAGGAAGTGGGTATCACAGAGGCCTCAAGGTGGTTTCCAACCAAGGCCAATGTATCAAGGTAATACCTCTTTCCGGCAGGGAGCGACTTCAGCACCTAAGGTTACAGCTCCAGCTCAGCACTCCAGTGGGAATGTTGTTTGTGTGCCTCGTTTTTCGGGACAGTCCCCTTCTTCCAACCCAGCTGCACATCTGCATTGTTTTAGCTGTGGAGCAAAAGGGCACTTTGCCAATAAATGCCCCGATCGCCAGGGCACCCCAGCCAAGTTTAATATGGGAGCCGCCCCATCAAGAGGACAGTCATCAGCAGCAAGCAAGAGTTTCCAGGCCCCTCAAGCCTCACGGGTTTCCTCCACACCAAACCAGGGCCGTGTGAACCACATTACTGCAGAGGAGGCCCAAGATGCCTCTGGAGTACTTATGGGTACGTTCTCTGTTCAGTCTATTCCTGCACAAGTTTTGTTTGATTCTGGGGCTTCGCATTCTTTCATCTCGGGAAATTTTGTGGCAAGGGTTAAGTTACCAACCTTCAGACTCAAAAGACCCGTGGTGTTGAGCTCACCAGGAGGACCTTTGACCAGCACCCTAGTAAGCCCCAAGGTAGAGGTCACCCTGGGAAATTTTAAATTCCTGGCAGATTTGTTAGTCCTCAAACCCCAAACCTTGGATGTCATCCTAGGGATGGATTGGTTGGCCAAAAATCAGGGGTTAATAGATTGTGCCAATAGAAAGGTCATACTCACTAAGCATCCCGGCTTAGTAATAGAAGTTAAAGTGGGTCGCCCATCACTAAAGACAGCAGTCCATCACCTTCAGGAAACACCTTTGGAAGGGATGCCTATAGTTCGGGAGTACCCCGAAGTCTTTCCAGAAGAACTGCCTGGTATGCCACCCGATCGGGATATTGAATTTGTCATCAACCTAAAGCCAGGCACTGCCCCAATAGCCAAGAGGCCCTACAGGATGGCAGTAGATGAATTGGAGGAATTGAAAACCCAAATTGAGGATCTTCAGGAAAAGGGTTTTATCCGGCCTAGCTCATCCCCCTGGGGCTCGCCAGTACTCTTTGTCCGGAAGAAAGATGGCACTGCCCGATTGTGTGTAGACTACCGACCTTGAACGAGGTGACCATTAAAAATAAATACCCCCTGCCCAGGATTGATGACCTATTTGATCAACTGGCAGGAGCCACAGTCTTTTCCAAGATAGACCTGAGGTCAGGGTACCACCAGCTTAAAATCAGGGCAGAGGACATTCCGAAGACAGCCTTCACCACTCGATATGGGCTGTTTGAATACACAGTCATGTCCTTTGGGTTAACAAATGCTCCGGCTTACTTCATGAACCTGATGAACAAAGTGTTCATGAAATACCTGGATAAATTTGTGGTAGTATTCATAGACGACATTTTGATCTATTCTAAGACCACTGAAGAACATGCGGAACACCTGCGGTTAGTCCTAGAGACGCTCAAGGAGCATCAACTGTATGCCAAATACAGCAAATGTGACTTTTGGTTACAAGAGATCAGTTTTCTAGGACATATCCTATCCTCTTCAGGAGTGGCAGTTGATCCCTCTAAGGTAGAAGCGGTGTTGAAATGGAAACAGCCAACTTCTGTGACGGAAGTGCGTAGTTTCCTTGGCCTAGCCGGGTATTACAGACGCTTTATAGAGGGATTCTCCAAGATATCGAAGCCCATGACCCACCTCCTCAAGAAAGAGAAGAAGTATGAATGGACCGAAAGCTGTGAGAAGAGTTTTCAGGAACTGAAGAAAAGATTGACCACAGCTCCTGTGCTGGTGTTGCCAAACATCCACAAGGACTTCGAGGTATATTGTGATGCCTCACGCCAAGGCCTTGGATGTGTGCTTATGCAAGAAGGAAAAGTCGTAGCATATGCATCTAGGCAACTCCGTCCTCATGAGGATAATTACCCAACCCATGACCTAGAGCTAGCATCAGTGGTGCATGCCCTAAAAATTTGGCGTCACTACCTGATTGGAAATCATTGTGATATATATACTGACCACAAAAGCCTCAAGTATATTTTCACACAGACAGATCTTAACCTTAGACAAAGGAGATGGTTGGAGCTAATTAAAGATTACGACCTGGAGGTTCACTATCATCCTGGCAGAGCTAATATAGTGGCTGATGCCCTAAGCCGCAGACCTCACTGTAATGCTGTTATAGAGCAAGCAATTAATTGCGAGCTTCTTAGGGAAATGGAGGCCCTCAACTTGGGTATGGTAGAGCATGGGACCATAGCTACAATGGAAGTACATCCAACTCTTGAAGAGCTTATTAAAGCAGCCCAAAAAGGACACCTTGGAGTCCAAAAATTCAAACACCTTATGGCTAAAGGAAAGGCCCCTAAAATGATAGAGGATCAGCAGGGAGTATTATGGTATGAGAAACATCTCTTTGTTCCCCATCAGAAGGATCTCAAGGATCTAATACTGAAAGAGGCGCATAGCTCAGCCTATACCATTCGCCCAGGCAGTACCAAAATGTATCAAGACATCAAACCACTATATTGGTGGCCCCGCATGAAGCGAGACATCGCAGAATATGTGGCTTGTTGTGATACATGTCAACGGGTGAAAGCTGAACACCAGAAGCCCGCTGGACTATTACAACCGTTGCAAGTTCCAGAATGGAAATGGGAAGAGGTCGGGATGGATTTTATAACCGGCTTACCTCGTACCAAGTCAGGGTACGACTCCATATGGGTCATAGTGGATAGGTTAACCAAAGTGGCCCACTTCATTCTCATCAGAACCACCTACAAAGGAGTTAAATTGGCAGAACTGTACATGAACCGCATCGTATGTTTGCACGGGGTGCCCAAGAGGATAGTCTCAGATCGAGGTTCCCAGTTCACCTCTCATTTCTGGGCTAGCCTGCATGAAGCACTAGGGACTCATCTTGCATTCAGTACTGCATTCCACCCTCAGACAGATGGGCAGACGGAAAGGACAAATCAAATCCTAGAGGACATGCTTCGGGCTTGTGCCCTTGAATATACTTCGGATTGGGAAAGGTGCTTACCATACGCGGAATTCTCCTACAATAATAGCTACCAATCTAGCCTTAAGATGTCACCATTTGAGGCTCTATATGGTAGGAGGTGTAGAACCCCATTACACTGGTCAGAGTTAGGAGAAGGAGGCGTGTTTGGGCCCGAGATCCTTAAAGGAAAAAGTCAGGCTAATTCGGGATCGCCTTCAAGCAGCCCAATCCCGGCAAAAGAGCTATGCAGACAATCGTCGTAGGGATCTATCCTTCAAAGTGGGAGATCATGTTTATCTCAAAGTATCCCCCCTCAGAGGAGTTCGAAGATTCAAGGTGAAGGGCAAGCTTGCACCTAGATTCATCGGTCCTTTTCCAATCATTGAAAGGTGTGGAGAAGTCGCCTACCGATTGGAGTTACCTAAGAGTCTATCGGAAGTGCATAACGTGTTTCACGTCTCTCAACTCAAGAAGTGCCTCAGAGTTCCTGAAGAGCAGACATCAGTTAAGTCAATTAATCTGCGGGAGGATTTGACTTATTCAGAGCACCCAGTCCGGATTCTTGATACCATGGAAAAGCAGACCAGGCGCCAAACCATTCGACTTTGCAAGGTCCAATGGAGCAACCATTCCAAGCGGGAAGCAACTTGGGAGCGTGAGGAGCAGCTCAGAGCCGACTACCCCTTCCTGTTCCCAGGTTAGTCCGAATCTCGGGGTCGAGATTCCGTTTAAGGGGGGTGGGGTCTGTGACACCCCATTTTTGAATTAGTATTTTTTTGCCTGGTTTTTGTTGAGGTTTGAAAAAGCTGAGTTTAAAAATCTTATTTAAATCCTTGCTTCTCCCAAAAAGAATCATCCTTCCTTTTTATTTTTCCCGGGTGGGCCAACTCTCCTTTCTTTTCTTTTTCTCCCGGCCCAGCCGGCTCTCTTTTTCCCCGGGCCCTTTTTCCCCCGCCTCCTTCTGGGCTTCGCCCGGCCCAGCATCGCGCCCCCCTCTTCTTCTTCCTCTCGAGCGCCCGCGCTCCGCCTCTCTCTCTCCGCTCCGCGCGCGCTCTCGCCGGACCCAGCAGCAGCGGCCCGCCTCCGGGTTCCCCGCGCGCGCGCCCCGTGGCGGTCTCCCCGCGCTTCCCGGTGTCCCCGTCGGCCTAGGCACCGGCCCCCCTCGCCGTAGACCCTCCACGCGCCGGCTCCCCGCTCGCCGCCGGGACAACTGATGGAGCCGCCCCCTACTCCGTAGTCCTGGCCACGTCGCCGCTCGCCAATCCCAGCATGACCGTCGCCGTCGCATTCAATGGGCAACAGAGGCTCGGTGTCCTTCCCCCGTCGCTCCAGCACCGCCGCCCATGCCGGCCGTGCCGCCGTAGCCTCGCTGCCACGCCGCCGTACCCAAGTGGAGGCCGCCGGACCAACTTGGCCATGCCGCGCACCCCCCTCCTCCTCTGTGCGGCCGTAGGAGCGCGGTACCCCCGCCATGCCGTCCGTGCGCCCTACGTGCCTAGCCCCCGTCACGCTTCTCCTCTCGCCGGGTACGCTACAGGAGCGGGAGCTCCGTCGCCCATGCCCCCCTCTGTCCTTCCCTCCGCTTTTCGCCACTATAAAAACCCCCCAGTGGCCAATGGTTTTTCCCCCTCCACCCCCGTTCTTCGCCACGAAAAACACCGCCGTCGGCCGTTCTTCGGGCCGTCGCCGCCGCCAGCTCACCCCGAAGACCCCCCGCCGGCATTACTATCCTCCCCGACTTCCTTTTGTCCCCGGGAGTCTTTTCCCCCATTTAATCGACCTCTCTCCCCCTCTGCAGCTCGCCGGCGCCCGTCTTCCCCATCTCCGGCCATCCTTCGCCGCCGCCGATTCGAGGGACCCCCGGCCGATTCCTTGTAGCTGGAGCTTCCTCGCCACCCCGCGAAGCTGACTGAGCCACCCGTTCGGAGCTTCGTCGACTCAGCTTTCCCGGCGCCGATCGTCCACCTTTGCCGTCCGAGCTCGCCGACGCCAGCCGCCTCCACCGCCTCCCGAGCCCCACTCTCATCCCCGGTGAGTCTCAAACCGCCCCTAGTACCTTTCCCCTCGTTTAATTGAACCTCCCGTGGCCGAACTCGCCGCCGCGGCCAACCCCCTGGCTCCGCCGCCGCTGGGCTCGCCGCCGGCGCCTCCCCGGTCCACCTCGGGCCGATTCACCCCATCATCGGGTGCGCGCGAGGTCGGGCAGCCCATTTTGGCCGTCTCCCCGAGCTCCCCTCGCCCACCCTTGCCGCCGGCAGGCTCCGCCGCCGCTCGGTCGAGCGGAGCTCTGCTCCCGCGCGATTTGCCCCGTTTAACCGTTAACCGCCGTGATTAGGGAGTTAATAACCCCGCTGACAGTGGGCCCAAGTAGTTTAAAATCCCCCCAGTTAGGCTGACGCGTGGGCCCTCCGTTTAATTAAAAACTGTTAAACCCCAGGGAAAATGGCTTAAGTCGCTGACAGGTGGGCCCTTGCACAGTGCCTAGGCCCACATGTCAGTCTCTGGCCCATTTTCAGAAAAGAGATAATTAATTAAACCGGGGAGCCCACCTGTCATACTCAGAGTTTTCCCCAATAAATATTATTCTGAAATTAAAATTAAAAACCCGCGGGACCCGCATGTCAGAGAGTGAACTCTCTCTCTCCTTTTTCATTTTTGGGGATTTTCCCGGGAATGAAAATTCAAACGACTCGTTCTCTCTCGTCGTAACTCCGATTTGGGCGAAACGTGTTTCTGAATTTTTCTAAAATCAAGCCCTTTCTGTTGGTTCTGGTTTGGCTTGTTGTTGAGCTCATTGGCTTGTTATTTTATGCTTATTTGTGCTCTATGTCTGTTTCCTGCTTTGTCGGTCTGCTTCGTTCGAGTAGAATTTGAAGGCACGCCAGAGCAGCAAGGTGACCTACCTCAAGACCAGCAAGACCCTCTACCTTTAGACCCAGGCGAGTCAATATTCTTGATCATCCTGCTCCTATGTTTTCTTGCAAATTATCTTGGTTTAAAAATAGTCAAACTGCATGCGTTATTTCACGTATAAAGTATGTGAACTATAAGGTAGTTACCTCCCACTCGAAGATCTAAAAATGTATATAGCTATACCCTCCTTGAATTTTGATAGATCATGTACCTTGTCGCCGTAGGTATTACTGTTACTATCCTAAATAGGTATATGTCTAAATTAAATGCCATGCGAGTTCTGTCCAGTCTAGGGCATTACCTGCCCTAATCATAGTTTTCAAAAACTTGAACACTAGTTTTGGGCTAGTCACGGGAGGTACGTGGCTGGATATTTTGTGGTAATCTATTTTAGGCTTCTCGAAACCCTCAAAACTTGCTATATCTGTTTGGGCGGGCGGTAAGAGTGGTGGGTGTGGAAGTAGCACATTGGCTTGTGGTTTGAACCGCCCGAACACACTAAGGACTTAATCCTGTGATGGCATCTCCGTGTACAACAGTACGACCACCAGTCTGCAAATTGCAACTTAGCTAAGTAATTCTATCGAACCCCCGAAACTCATCTCACCGGTAGTGGAAAGAAGTGTTGTAAGGGCAAAGGAGGGCCTAAAGGGACACCGAGAGGAGGGTGACGTCTCCAGCCGTGCTAGCGTTATGGAGAGTGGAGTCCAAAGGCGCTAGTTCCCGTGGAGACATCCCGTGCAAAGTATGGGACCCACCGCCGGTGGGAGCAGCCCATAAGGTGGGATGACGAAAGGGGCTAGGTAGTTCAAAAGGCTATTGTGGTGACCTACTCAACTGCACGACTACGGAATCGTGCGGGGCAACGAGCGGGTCGTCTCTGGTGGGTAAAGTGTACGATCTCTGCAGAGAATAAACTATTCGAATAGCCGCGCCCACGGTCAGAGGCAGACATGGAAACTTCCTTGAGTTAGTTCTATTTCTAAAATTCTTGTGGGCGGGAAAGAAAAGCAAATTGGAGGGAAGTACTCCAACCTTTGAGTTTTTCCTGGAGGGAAGTACTCCAGTGGTGATATAGTCTAGTAACTCCAAAATTCTTAGCATCGGTGGATGTAGCCGATACCATCAATTACATATTACATCATTCAACTCTTGAAAACACGTTTTGTTAAAATGCTAAGTCATAGGGTTTGTACTTATATTATTTACAACTGTCGCTCTTCGCAAATAATTAAACCTGAGCCCTCTTTGTCAAGCTTTGCATATAATTACATGCATTTCTGTGAATGTTGGCTCGCGGAGCACGGTTGTGTGTGCTCACCTCGCTCTTCCCCCCTTTTCCCCAGAGTTGGCAAATCAAGACCAATATGAGTACTACCAGGATCAGGAGGGCGAAGGAAATGAAGATGGTGGTAGTTAGGCTAGAATCTATTCTCTCCTTACAGTCTGGCCGACCAATCTAATTGGAAGGTGTCCTTAACGTTAACCAGGTCCCCTGGATGATATTAAGCACACCTAGGTTATCCCGGTCGCTTGCCTGTGGGGAGATGACCCTCCCTTTTGCTTCCGCCAATAATGCAATGGTACACTGAACTTATGTGGCCTGAAAGCCCCTTTTGTAATACTTGTCCTTATATGGGACCTGTGTACCCTGGTATTGTAATAATATGACATGTATCGTGTATGAAATGAATCAGCATTGTATCTGTGAGCACTATCTACTGATCCAGGGAATAGTGCAGTGAAATCACAGGGATTCTGGGTTGGTTCAAACCTGGGGTCCGACATCTCTGCTCTGTGATGGTTGATGGATTGTGCTTGTGGGGATTGGGGAGTTTGGGGATGGCCGTGGCTTGAGAGATGTCTTCGGGAGGGGTGACTGGGGAGGCGAGGTAGAGGCCAAGGCGGCCGGCCGCTGGCGCCGGCGTGCCTGCCGTGCCGTGTCTAATACTTCTAGTGGGCCAAATTTGGTTTAAACCGTATTTACAATACGGTATATTCCGAATAAAATGTAGAAAAGTAGAAAACGGTCGGAAAACGCCTAAACCGTTTCCGCTCCGTTTTCGAATTTGGTATTCCGTATTTCGAACCGAATTCAAATTTGTCCGAAAATACGAATTCGATCGGGTCAAATGTAGAAAACGATGCGGTTCGGTACGGGATATTTCCGTTCCGTTTTTATCCCTATTTATTATTCTACTTCCTGCTTAGTTATATAGTTTATTTGGTTAATTGCAGACAAAATTGCCAAATCTAGGGAGGATCCCCTTTTAGGTCATTCCATCGTAGCAATGGAGGAAAAATTTATTAAATATTTTGGTTCTATTTCACACTTGTATTGTTTTGCTATCATTTTCGATCCTACAAGTTGGTAGGTTTACAGGTTGGCTTGGAGGGATTAGGTGCATGCCTTGGCCTTGATTATTCGGAAGCTTTTGCACATGTCAAAGAGGAGTTTTTTCGTGTTTTCCGTATGTATCATGATAAGTTTGGCAGCAGCGGAAGATCGGAGGCCCCACAGCAGACTTAACAAAAAAAGACAAGCTTAATATCACGCTTGTGGAAGAAGCTAAAGGGCAAGTCTACTTCTTCATTCTCTTAGTCTCAAACGGCCTCCAAGTGTAATTCTGTCTCGGAGTTGAACCACTACTTGGAGCATAATTTTGCAAATATTGATCCTGATCTTACTGGTGGAGGCAAGATAGGCTTACTCGAGTGGTGGAAGAACAACAAGCGGATATTTCCTGTGCTGTCACATTTCACACGGGATGTTCTCCTAGTGCCAGTGTCCACTGTCTCTTCAGAAGCGACGTTCAACACGGTAGGGAGAATAATCGAAGAGAGAAGATCATCCCTTATGCACAGGATGGTGGAGGAAATCACAGTTGAGGAAATCACATGCACCAAAAACTGGGAATTAGCCAAAGAGCGGCAACAACATCAACTGGAGGATCCTGAAATCGTACAAGCATATGCTGATCTCGAACGCATGAACGACTTAGACATTGATGAGCATATACTATGTACTCATATTGTTATAGTTAGTATGTACATATATTGTTATTGTACTATTTTCCTTACTTGAGGAACCCCACTTTGGGGCGTAAGGTTTTTAATGATGCAGTAACATTGTATTTTTAAAATATCAAATAAATTTTACTTTTTCCCAAAATATTTACATTATTGTATGCCCATGTTTTTATGCAACTAATTCAATTTCAACTAGTTTTTAACGAGGCGGGTACGAGAGAAAGGAAGATGACGACCGTCGCCACCATTGTCGCCTTCGTCATATATAGTTACTTCGGGTTGGATTTAGGCTGGTATGACGGGTTTTGTGCCGTGCTTGGACCTGACCAAAGGCGAGATGGGCCGATACGGTATGGCACAGTAAGATGATTTAACCGAACCGGCATAACATAAAATAGTATGAAGTACGGTGAGCCCACGCCATGCTGGCATGGCACAACATAACTCTCAGCTCTAGCCACAGCAGATGTCACGTAGGAAAGCGAAAGGTGAAGAAAGACGATCTCTAAAGAGGAAAACGACGCGGCACAAATCCACAACACGCGAGCGGCTAGCCATTCTTCGACCTTCTGGCTGTCAAAATGGAGGCCCGCCACTCCATCCACGACGACAACATCCCCCGCCTATCCCATCGACGGAACCGCGCATCGACTGACACGCGGGACCCAACTATCCGACCCCACATGCCAACGATACGTTACGCTCGCCCACGAACGGACCTGGCAGGTCAAAAAACAAACAAAACCCACTTTCACAGCAACAAACTCTCACTGACTAGCTGGCCCGCGAAACGTGTCGTGCTTGCTAACCCCGGCTTGCTTCCGCCCCAGCTTATGCATAAAGTGCTTTTCCAGCTTCTCACACAAAGCGCTTTTATAGTTCTCTCTCACCACCCCCGCTTAATATTGCGTACCTCCCCATTCTCGCCGGTCGCCATCGAGGATCGAGACTTCGAGAGGCTGCCACTGGTGAGCTATGGCGATGGTCGGGACTGACGCTGCCGCCAAGCCGCCGGACACCGAGAATCCGGCCCACAGCTCCCACAACGGCGCCTCCACCGCGGGCCGCGGCGGCGGTGTGGTGGATTCGGTCGTGGCGCGGCAGCGGCGGGAGGACATGCTCGACAAGAGCCCGCTCGCGCTGCACGCCGCCGCCGCGCTCTTCGCCTTCATCGCGCTCGTGCTAGTCGCGTCCAACCAGCACGGCGACTGGATGGAGTTCGACCGCTACCAGGAGCTCCTGTGCGTGATTCGAGTTTAGCTGTTGGCTCGGGTTGGTCTTCGATTCGGGTTTAATTAGCTCTTGCCTGTGCCGTGTTGCTAGGTACCTGCTCGCGATTGCGGCGCTGGCGTTCGCCTACTCGCTGGCGCAGGCGCTGCGGCACGCCCACCGGATGCGCGGCGGCGTCGACCCCGTCGCCGCAGCGTCGGGGAGGCTTCTCGATTTCGCCGGTGATCAGGTGAGTTGCTTTGAGCTGTTTTTCTCAATTCCTCAATTGGCCCAAGGTCATAGAAGGGAAAAGGGGGAGAGTATAAAGAGGTAAAGGGTGGGGGTAATTTAACCTGTTAAAGCAAGAGTGGAGATTGGAGAGTAGAGATTCCAATTCCATGGTAAAGGAGGCATCAATCCACTACTGCTAGTTGTTTCGCCCATGTTATTTCGAATCCATCCAAGCGTTTAATATACTAGCATAGTTCTGGGATTAGCTTTCTAATGGAGGCATCTTGGACTGTTGGAGTAGCTAGATTGGTCTATGGAACACTGTGATGTTCTGCTTCTAGACATAACTACAACTTACAGCCTATAGCTTGTCTTCTTTCCTTGTGGAAGGAACTAAAAGAACGATAAGAGGGCTAGTAGCTCTCAATAATGGTCCAATAATTTGGTCAATCCGTACGACAGTCTAACATCAACAATGATGGTAATGTAGTGGCTAGTATAGCACTGGCATGGGGAGATTGAAGTGGTTGGGACTTGGGACCAGTCATCAGAAGTTGCTCGAAGTTCCATGTATGTTTTGAATTTTCAGTTTGATTGGAGCCTTGGAAGAGTTCAATACTACATGTCAAAAAATTGTTCATGATGTATGTTGGATGATGGTTAAATGCACTGAAATGCGTGTGGAACTGTGAACTTTGAAATGTTTGGGGACCACAATTACTTGGCCTGCCCTGAATGATATGACTGTTTTGGACCTATGCTTCTTAATTAAGGGCATTTTTTGTCAGCTCCTGCAAATAATATGACTATTTAGCATGTCACTACATGTAATGGATTGCTTTTGATGGCTTCAGATGTCATGATTTTTTTTTCTGAAATACCAAATTTGTATCAGCAGACCCCCAATATGCTAAGGGTAGTTAGAACAAAATTTGCTGGAACTTTAACCCTTGAATTTACTTTCACAGTGCATATCTAAAAATTTCGTTAATTAATGAAAGGACTAACAAGGTTTCCCAGTCAGTTATGTTGCATTCCATGAAATTCTTACCAATGCATGTCGTGCATGCTTATAAACCAGATGAAAACTAAGAAGGTTTTGGACCAAACATGTTGACATGTTTATCCGTTATTAGATTCTTTGATCACAATTCAGGAGGTTACAAGTAATTTATCTCAGGGTTTATGTTTCATGTCATGATACCATGTCGAGTAGAGCAAGACAACACGAATAGGATTTCATTCTCCTTTATTCTTTTAAGAGCCTTCTGGATTAAGTTAGCTTGCAAAATTGTATTCCTCGACTTGCCTGTCAATTGCATATTCTTTTCTGAGAATCTGTCAGTTGCAAATTTTCATAACCATATATCAGAGCTAACAGAGACTGGTGAATGCATTTGCAGGTAGTCGCATACTTGCTAATGTCTGCTCTATCGGCCGCTATCCCCATCACGAACCGCATGAGATCTGCAGTGATCAACAACTTCACCGACGCGACCGCTGCTGCGATCAGCATGGCCTTCTTTGCATTTGTAGCCCTCGCCTTGTCAGCCATGGTTTCCGGATACAAGCTCTCCAAACAAACGTACATGTGAATCATCTTGGTAGAAGAGTTAAACCCATTACATGATTCATTCACTCCGGAGAAGCAAAACGTGTGATGTCCCTCTTCCACATGAAGGTGTTGTGCCTTATAGTGATTGCTTGTTAGTAGCTTCCACATTTGTACATAGGTTTACATGCAGGATGCCTAAATACAATGATATTTCAATTCTGTGCTATCTTTAAGACTCCGTGAAGGTATTGCTGCTGTGATGGGAACTGCTTGTTCTGAAGATATGGAGAAGTAGAGCTGTGTGCGCTCGCATCTTATTGTAGCTTGTATCAGAGACTATTGTAGCGTCAGAATTTTATGGGCTATATTTTGCTCTTCTTTCTATTACTTTGTTGGTGGTTGGTTGGTTTTGATTGATTTCGTGATGTGTAGACCGGACAGGCAACAGAGAAGGGTGAATTGTGCATTCAAATTCTCCTCAAGCATTCACTTAGCCTTTCTTCTTCAATAGCTACTGAGCTATGAAGACTAGAGTTACAAGCTCACTGGAAAACCAAGAAGAGAGACCGAACAGAGCAAGAACGGTAAGATGGTCGAAGTCTGCCAACGTGGTCAAGATTTACAATGTGGTCGTAAGTCTCAACAACGTGGTCGATAACTGACCGAGAGAACGTCTGTCCGACTACTCGACAGAAGGATAATGTGGTCGGTAGTCGATAACAGCCGAGACCAAACCCAACGAGATTGTAGTCGTAGACAACATGATTGAGCGCCAACAAGTGGTTGAACAATTGATGTTGTCGAGAACCCTCAGCTCTGTGGTCATAACCAATGTGATCGTAAGTCAACGAGTGGTTGAACAATCAACGTGGTTGAAACCAGACTGCAACTCAAAAGACCAACATGGTCGAAATCAGTGCCGCACTGTTCGCTCTCCCTCCCCGGGACCGCCTCCCTTCGCTGTCCCTGCATCCCTCCCTCCTCCATCTAGATCTGGTGACCGGCGAGTGTCCTCCGTTTGGATCTAACGATCGACCTCATCGATCCGCGCGAGTGGGGGATCCGATGAGGCGACGAGACACAGGAGGACGAGGTGCAGCAACAGCATGGCGGCGCCTCTCTCCGCCATCTCCCCCACCATTCGCTTCGTCGTCCCCACAGCTGTAGGATCAAGGATACCGACTAGAGGGGGTGAATAGGAGGTTTTTAAACTTTTCTTGTTCACTTGATTAATTCTTCACAATTTTAACTAGCAAGAATGAAGAGCAAATAAACCTATGCAATTCTAGTTATCAATATAGCAAGCCTAGCTCTAAACAAGCAAATGATCACAATGATATAAATAAGTAAGAGCTAAGAACAAGTGAACACAACCGATGTTTTCCCGTGGTGTTTGGAAACTTGCCGGTTTCCCCTAGTCCACGTTGAGGTAAGCTCGAACGAATCGAACCGGCTCCACGAATTGAGCCTAATCACCTCGATCACTATTGGTAGCCCCTATTCACCCCCCTCTAGTCGGTATCTTTGATCCTACAACAGCCACCTCCCTTCTCCGTCTGGATCTGGCGACCGGTGCGCATCCTCTATTCGGCTCTAGCGGCCAGCATCCTCGACCAAGCGAGGGAGGAGCCAATGAGGCGACAAGACATGGGAGGATGAGGTTCAACAACAACATGACGATGCCTTCCTCCACCGTCTCGCCCACTGTTCGTTCTGCTGTCCCCACATCGCCTCCCTCCTTCATTTGGATCTGGCAGCTGGTGTCTTCGATTTGCAAGCGAGAGAGCCGATGAGGTGATGAGATACGAGAGGACGAGTTGCAGAAGCAGCATGGCAGTGCCTCCCTCTACTGTTTGCTCTGTTGTCCCCTAGGCCACCTCCCTCGCTGTCCCTGTAGCCGCCTCCCTCCTCCGTCTAGATCTGACAGCCGGTGATCGTTCTTCGTCTGGATTTGGTGGCTGACAAGCACACGGAGAGAGGGAGGGGATCGCGAGGCGGAGGGGGTAGCGACGGTGTCTATGGAGGAGGTGCGGTGTGGGAAGCTCCCAGAGGCAACGAAGGGAGATGACAGCAAGGTGATGGTGTGTGGAGGCGGCCATGGGGCGCAACATAGGGAAATGGTGTGAGAAAGAGATGGGTGTGATGTTTTGATCAAGGGAGAGGGAGACGTGAGGAGGAGATCCTAAGAAGTGGGGAGGCAATTACATTGCGCACAATGAAGAGATAAAGTGTATGTTAGGGGAGGCCCAAGCCCACAAGTTGTCGCTCATCGTTGGAACTGTGTCTTGAGCATAGTAGCAAAAGGAAGTAAATAGATAAACTCTCTATTTATAGGAATAGAGGAGAGAGAATCTAAGCTTATATCGTATACCAACACGAAAATAACATATTTTGCATGCATCAGAAACAAACTTCATCCATAGAACGGAGACCGACGGCCTGGATGTCAGTATGGAGTTTTTTGCTATTATAGTACTCCTCAAATGCGGCTTCGACGAAACGGTATCTACGTCGTGGGCTTCTCTAAAATAGTATCTATTTCGTGTACTTCTCTCTATAATAGTATTTTCAGAGATTTAAAGTCATTTGAATTTGATTTTTGAATTTAATCTTCCTCATATGACTAAACTGCCCTTGCTCATTTTGTTTAACCCCCCATCACCGCTTCTCACTCGCCACACTCACGCCATGGATCCCCTCCTCTTCTTGGTCTCTGAGCCTTCTTTTGCTGCTTTCTCGCAGGTCCTGTCCATGTTCTTGGATCGCGGAGTGCAGCCGGACGCGGTGAATCGGCATAAGCAGGTGCTGGATTCAAATAAAAGAAATTTCTTGCTGCAACTTACTGATGTTACCCCTGCTTAAAAATTTCAATTTCTTGGCTGCCTTCTTCTGCTCCAGACTCCGCTGATGCTTGCGGCCATGCACGGCAAGATCGACTGCGTGCTCAATCTCCTCCAGGGCGGCGCAAATGTGAGCAAGCCTCCAAATTTGTTGTACAATTCCGCTTGCAGAAGTCGCTAATCATCGATTCGTTCGATTTGTACATCAGATCTTGATGTTTGATTCAGTGCACACAAGGACCTGCATCCACCACGCGGCGTACTACGGCCACGTCGACTGCCTACAGGCCACCCTCTCCGCTGCACAGACCACGCCGGTGGCCGACTCATGGTGAGATCTTGCCCCATGCTTGTGATGACTGTCTGTCGTCTCGTCTGCAAGACTGCTCATTTGCTGCGGTCGAAGTTTGGCAGGGGGTTCGCCCGGTTGGTCAACGTCAGGGACGACCACGGCGCGACGCCGCTGCGCGCTCGCCTGGCGCGACGGCCGTCGAGTCCTGCGATCCGGTCAGTCGCCGTGCCACCGTCGCCAAGGACACCAAAACAACGTGAAAGGAAGAAAATAAGAGTTATTAGGGTTAAACAAAATGAGCAATGGTAGTTTAGTCATATGAGGAAGATTAAATTCGAAAATCAAATTCAAATGACTTTAAATCTCTGAAAATACTATTATAGAGAGGAGTACACGAAATAGATACTATTTTAGAGAAGCCCACGGCGTAGATACCGTTTCGTCGAAGCCGCATTTGAGGAGTACAATAATAGCAAAAAACTCGTCAGTATGCCACCACGTATACTCGTTTTTTTTCCTTCTGCACTGACAAGTCGGTGAGAGAGGAAAGGAAAAAAAAGAAAAGAAAAGTGAGATAGAGAAAACCTATATATCGATCACCAAAGAAAAGCAAAACGTTTCTGTATTCTGCCCTCCTCTCTCCCGTCTCCCCGACCCAAACCCTAACCCTCGAATCGAAGCAACTGACCGGCGGTGATGGGGCAGGGCACTCCGGGCGGCATGGGCAAGCAGGGCGGCCTCCCCGGAGACCGCAAGCCTGGCGACGGCGACAAGAAGGACCGCAAGTTCGAGCCCCCCGCCGCGCCGTCCCGCGTCGGCCGCAAGCAGCGGAAGCAGAAGGGGTCCGAGGCGGCGGCGCGGTTGCCCGCCGTGGCGCCGCTATCCAAGTGCCGACTCCGCCTTCTCAAGCTCGAGCGCGTCAAGGACTACCTCCTCATGGAGGAGGAGTTCGTGGTCAGCCAGGAGCGGCTGCGCCCCAGCGAGGACAAGACGGAGGAGGACCGATCCAAGGTCGACGACCTCCGCGGCACGCCCATGAGCGTAGGATCTCTTGAGGAGATCATCGACGAGAGCCACGCCATCGTCTCGTCGTCCGTCGGGCCCGAGTACTATGTCGGGATACTGTCGTTCGTCGACAAGGACCAGCTCGAACCCGGTTGCGCCATACTGATGCATAACAAGGTACAGATCTGTACAATTTTCATTGATCTGATGAATTGGGCGGAGGGATTCGAAGTGCGGCAGTAATTTTGGCCGCTATAAACCTTAAGGCAAGTTCCAGTTAGTGATTTAATGTGATGCTGAGGAATTCGTTGGGTCGAAAAGGTTGAAATTTTTCAAGGGAGGATTAGATTTATGAAGGAGGCTAGCAATAACCAAATCCAGTGAATTAAAATAGGTCGATTTGGTGGAACTTGGGCATATTATGAGATCATCGGGGTGTGGTAAGATTGGGAGAAACATGGAAATTGAGATGGATATAGTCATAGCATGTTTAATAGCTTTACAACCGTGACAGATGCGGTGTTTGGTAAGGTAGAGTTGCTTGTAGATGGAAATAGTTTTCAGAACAAATTCAAATTAAACCATGTGTGTACAACAATAAATTAAAATTAAGATAGTCTATGCATGAACTGTGTTGTGAGACAACGCTTATGTGGTCTCTGCAAGCTTGGTAAGTGTAATTGCTAAGCGACTTTTTCATGGGTTTCTTCAGAAAAAACCACACGAATAATGTGTTTGGTTAATGCTACCTTTTTGTTCAAACATGTGTACGGTGGTAACCATTTTCAGGCCTGAACAAAATCACCAAACTTTCTTTTGAAGGGTTATCAACTATTGACAGTTGCAGAAGTAAATAATTTGTTCAACCTGGTCCTAACTCCATATTAAGATTATAAAACATAATTTGTGTTATTGGCTTATTGCTTTCAAAAGATTGTACCTGTAGATATTTTCCTACTTTTGTGTTCTGCATTTTTATTGGTTGAATTGGTTATACCATCACAGATGTGGTTTTCCCCTACTGTGAGCGTGGGCATGCCATACATTTTGGGACTGCAAAGGTTTGGGGAATTATATTTAAATTTGGTGGAACCACTGTTCTATATAGTGGCTAGCGAGTGTTCACCATCTTTAAGCACTTGATAGTGGCGGTCATGTGCAAGTTAGCAGCCTTGATTTAGAACACCGTGAGAACCCTGTCTAAGGGTCAATACATGGACTGACTTAGAAAAGAGTGATTAATATGGACAATGTCTCACTGCATATGTTAGTGGTATACTCTGTGGAAAGGATAAATAATTGTGATTCAGATGCATTTAGTAAATTCAGTTATATCTTTTGCTGTTGGAGTATTTCACTTTTAAGTTTTCATTGTTCTTCATTTAATTCTTCTGATCTTGTATTATTTGTGCAGTTGATAATGATCTATTTTCTTTGTGGCACAACTATTCTCAGATGCATGTTCAATTATTTCTGCTGCATACATCTCTAGATCTTCCTCAGCTTCATGTCACTTTAGAAATCTTGTTCTGCTGTTACATGTAAAGGGTGGAATTATTATAGCACTGTTTGATGTGATGAACTCGAAATCTTTTTGTACTTTTTTTATATGTCAGAAGCTTACTGAGGATCACTTCTTTCAGGTTCTCTCTGTGGTTGGAATTTTGCAAGATGAAGTTGATCCTATGGTTTCCGTCATGAAAGTTGAAAAGGCACCTCTGGAGTCTTACGCTGACATTGGTGGTTTGGATGCCCAAATTCAAGAAATCAAAGAGGCAGTTGAACTTCCATTGACACATCCTGAGCTATATGAGGACATCGGAATCAGGCCTCCCAAGGGAGTTATATTATATGGGGAACCTGGAACAGGGAAAACGCTACTTGCAAAGGTTCGTATCTGTTCCTTTAGGACACTGAAGGCTTGAACTTCCGTGTTTTGCTCCATCTGAGCATTTGTTTTTAATAAATTAGTAAACCCACTAAATGGTAGTTTTTTATGTTCCGTCTTTTCTTAAAAGTTGAGTAACTTTGTGTGATTGGTTTTAATTGTTAATGCTGCAGGCTGTTGCCAATTCTACATCAGCAACATTCTTGCGTGTTGTTGGGAGTGAGTTGATCCAAAAGTACCTTGGCGATGGCCCCAAGCTTGTAAGAGAACTGTTTAGGGTGGCTGATGATCTATCTCCTTCAATTGTCTTTATTGATGAGATTGACGCAGTTGGAACAAAGAGGTAGGATATGCCACATGTTGAATGTTTACTACAGGATGAATATTTTTTGCATATGGAAAAAATGGCTAGAGCTTCCCATAAATAAGTTAGGGGAAATCCATAAAAACCTCCATAAGTCACCTGCTTTTTTAATTTGCCCCACATATCTCATTTTCGTTTACTTTGCCCCCATAAGTTGGCTTACAAATGCTCCGCTGGGTCGTATGTTCACACTATTTTCTCATGGTTTTAATTATCTTCGGCACTTGTTTCAATGATTTTAGTACTTATTTAAGTGATTTTAATACTTAATTCAAATATTTGAGTGATTTCGGTTTTTTAATACACAATTTCAGCATTAGAACATAATTAATGAAATAGTGTATGGCAAGTATCGAAGTCACCAAAATAATTGAAACAAGTATTGACACCATCGAAGTAAGTGCCAAAGGTAATGAAAACCACGAGAAAGAGTGCCAACATGCGGCCTGGGGCGTATTTGCACGCCAACTGAACTTATGGGGGGCAAAGTAAACAGGAATTAGATATTTGGGGGGGGGGGTGTGCAAATTAAAAGAAGTAGGTGACTTATGGGTGTGTTTATGGAGTTTTCCCCATAAGTTAATGTGAGTTCTGATGATTTTTTTTGTCATTGTTAGGTATGATGCTCATTCGGGAGGAGAGCGTGAGATTCAGAGAACCATGTTGGAGTTGTTAAATCAGCTGGATGGTTTTGATTCAAGAGGAGATGTTAAAGTTATTCTAGCAACAAATCGCATTGAAAGTCTTGACCCGGCCTTGCTTCGACCAGGTCGAATAGACAGAAAGATTGAATTTCCTTTACCAGATATTAAAACCAGGCGGCGCATCTTCCAGGTGCTTTTCTACGATATATTGATGAAAAAACATGTTTGTTCTTATCAAGATTATGAAATTAAGGATTCTTATCAAGACTATGTTGTGGTGCAGATACACACATCTAAGATGACATTGGCAGATGATGTGAACCTAGAAGAATTTGTGATGACCAAGGATGAGTTTTCTGGTGCTGATATCAAAGCAATATGTACTGAAGCTGGATTGCTTGCTTTAAGAGAACGCAGGATGAAGGTAAGGCAACATCTTTCTCCGAATCAGAGCCCTATGTTTTTTACTTAGTACTGGTGAACTGCTCATTATACCAATAAAATGTCGTGACATTAATATATCCTTTTGAGCTTGGTTATGGGTGGCAATGCTTGGGAAAGGCACAATAACCACCAAATTCACTTTGCGGATCCTTGTGAACTCGAGTCGACTACACACGAGAGTATATATTTGCATATTTGCACAAGAGCACAAAAGTATATTTGCATGAAAGTCTTGGCTACACACAAGTATATCAATTTTTTAAAAAAACAATCCATTTTTATTTGAAATCGATTGGACGTTGGCGCTCAACGGCCGCGTGACAGGCATTTAATCGGTGGGCCGTTGCACCCCACTGTTGGGCGATTAGGACCTGCCGCCGAACTATCGGGTGGCTGGAAATCTAGTCGCCCGATTGTTCGGCTGCAACTGAGCCCATTTTTACGCAAATGGCCTCTTGACCATGCATGAGGGTAAATGATAATTGTTATAGATAGGTAACATTTATCAAATTTTGTCTGAGTCGTATTTTTTTTTTGAAAAAATAGGAGATAATGTCGGTTGAATTATTTGTGATATTCGTAGATTATTAATGGTACAAAATCTGTTAGGTTCATAACATCTTGCAATCGTCGTATGTTGTATTACAAGAAATTATGTTAATTTTTTTGAGGATGATTGAGATAGCAACGATTGGTAAGTACCAAGGTAAGTGATATTATGATGCAACCGGGAATTTATATACGGAGGAGAACTTGTTTTTTCATGTTGTTAGATACCTTGCTATGCGAAGAATTGAATGCGAAAAGGCGAAGAGATGCGTTTTTGCGAATTAAAATAGACTTCATAATAAAGTTAGGAATAACACGGTGCACATGGTTTGGTTACATCCATAAAAAAGAGCATCATGCACGATGCAACAAACCGAAATATTTTTACGATATATATGCGTCTTTTGGGAATGGAAATAAATTCGACCTTTGAGGGATTAGTGCGGAATGGACCGATCTATTGCGTGGACCGAGGCTATTTTCTCTTGCGAGCTCGGCGGTGAACTCCTCAGCAGCCTCTTTGATCTTGATCGCTATTTCCCTCTTTTTCTTGGGTTCCCTCTTTCGAGTCTCACGCTCCATGCGTGTGCACACCTCGAGATAAGCTTTCGTCTCCGGATGTATACGCTCGGTTTGCTCGTCGTTACGGCGCTCCTCCTCCTGGATCTCGCAGGCCTTTTTGACATCATACTCCTTGAAGTCGAGAGCTCACTGGTCATGTGGGTAGATCTTTATGTCAATCCACTTGCGGTAGCTACATAGTGTTTTCGAGGACTGCGGGTAGACGGAAGAGGTTGTTAGTGCGGTTCTATAACTATATTAACTAAATTTTCTATAAACTACAATGACTAATTTTTTTTGACTATTTACTTCATACTAAAGTTGTACTATTCTTTTCTACAGCTATAATTTTCTACAGATCCTAATTATACAATAAATAAACTATTAACTTCATACAAGAAATATTGACTACAACATACACAGCGGATCCTCTCCTCTCTCTCTCTCCTCTCCTTTTCTTCCCTCTCCTCTTCTCTTCTTTCTTTAACTTCTCTTTAATCTCTTCGCGCGGCGTGGCGCCGGCGAATGCAAATGGCCGGGGCTCGACTGAGCGGCCGATTTATATGGGTGTCCAGTTGTCGAACGGTTGGGCGATTGGTACCTGTCGCCCAACGGTTGGGCGATTGATACCTGTCGCCTAACTGCTCGGCGAGTGCAATTATGTCGCCCAACAGTCCATGGATTGCTTGTGTTGTGCGGCTGTTGGGCAACAGGTTCTAGTCGCCGAACGGTTGGGCGAATGGATGTCATTCCTGTAAAAAAAATTGCGTGGGTATATTTCTGTAATTTTGAATAAAAATAGATTATTTTTTTAAAAAAATTCCAAGTATAGCTGCATGAATGTTATTACATTCCTGCTCTTTTGTTTTCTGTTGCTTTAGGTGACACATGCTGACTTCAAGAAGGCCAAAGAGAAGGTCATGTTCAAGAAGAAGGAAGGTGTACCGGAGGGACTCTACATGTGACCATGCCCCATCAGCACCAGAATCACCTCCGCGACTCGGTTTAGTGAAATAGTTGAGGACCGGTGTTTGTATTTGCTATTTGGTTAAAATGGTCGGAGTATGTTTACTTAAATCCTTTTTATTCAGCAATCCAAAGAACACCCATCTTCACGAACAATGTGTTATGGCTACCTGGAAATGCAGTGACGAATCAAGGCAGTGGTTAAAATGCCGGTTGCTGTGTGCTGACTGTAGACATGTACGCAACCTTGCAGTTTTGATTGGAAGTTACTGTCTTCTGGATTGGTAAAAGCGAGGATCCGCCTACCACTGTTTACGGAAAGAATCAACATCCAACGACGAGCCAAAAATCAACATCCGGCCATAATTCCTGCCTCCTGGCACATTTGCATAGCTTTTCCTTTTCCCGTGTAACGGAGCGTCAAATAACACTAAATGTTGAGAAGTGGGAACCAACGCCCTTTCGGACCAGAACCTTAATCTGGCGCCTTAGACCAACTCGGCCATCTCAACTTTGTGATGAACTACACGAATGCAACTAAAATTGCTTTTAAGGACATATGTTACGGTAAACCACGGTGTCCATTCCACTGGCAATGAAGAGCGCGTGCTCAAGGTTCCTACACTATGTCAGACTTTCTGTGTTCAGCTCCGTTCTAAACAGTTTTTTCTTCTGACTTCAAGACAAAAGCTATCTAGAACACTTTGATTTCTTAAAGTGTCTCTTTTTTCTTTTTTTTCTTTGTATTATTTGTGAAAATATAATAACGTTTTTCCTATTTTTTATCTTTTAATCAAATACTTTAGAAAAAGCTAATAGTTACTATAATATCATTTAAGCCAGAAACCACTACAATGCCATCCACACCAAGTCACGACACTGACAGGTTGCTACCGGGCTGAATCCGGGTGAGGAGCAGCGTAGTGGATACTAAGGCCCCGTTTGGCACAGCTCCACCACCGGCTCCTGGAGCTGTTTGGAGCCGTTTTGTGCCAAACGGGGTAAAACAAAATAGCTCCGCCCAAGGAGTCCCTTAAAACCTGCTGAGACAAAAGATATGTACGAGATGAAGCTGAAAAAAGTAGCTCCACCCGGCTCCATCCGCAGGCACGCATGCCACTACCCTTGTACTTTCGTGAATTTACGCGATCTACCACTGGCTCTTCTATTCTCCCGTTCCATTGTATTATATAATGACATGTGATGTTTGCATTATAACATGACTTTGCACATGCATATTTGTTTTAACGGGTCATTCCTATGCAAAAAACGCATTAAATATTGGTTGCTAATACTTTGTGTTATTTTAAATTTTAATTTTTTTAATTCAAATTTACTCGATGAAAAATCATGTAGAAATATACAGCTCTTAATGTTACTACAAGCCAAATAGACAGGGGTATATTGGACAATTGACATCTCTCAACCATGCATGATAAAACAGGTGGAACTGTTTTGCCAAACAGTCTACCAAAACAGCTCCAGCTCCACCGGTGGAGCTGTTCGTGGAGCTGAAGTCAAAAAAACAGCTCCACTTGTGAAGTGGAGTCGTGCCAAACGGGGCCTAAGGAGAGTACGTAGAAAACGGCCAATTTGATCCCCGACAGCATTACAGCGATGCAGCGAGGGATGTGGTGCATAGCAATCTCTTAACTCATCCTAGGCCTCGCTACACCTTAAACACGTGTTTTTCCAGAGGTTCAAAAGGGTCATTGTCACATTACATATCAGCACATAGTGACCCAAACAAAAGTTCTAATAGTTCATAAGCAAGAAAAAACAACTATTTGATCGGTTCATGTTGGCACTTGGCAGCCAACAATAGCCCATTTAGCTGGACATCGCAGCTTCCCGTGTGCATTTGCAAGAGAGACGAGTTAAATTAGGGCCGCTCAGTGGACTAAAATAAATTAGCTTATGGCTAAAATTACATTGTAACAGGCTAAAATTATACTATAGCTGATGGTGACTTATTTGGTGTAACTAAATTTTATTTTTTTTTAAATTAACAAAATAGATTAGCCTATCAGAGACAATGCAAACGAATACGGAAAAAAAAACCAACAAAAAAGCTCAAAAAAACCAAAAAACTAGGGAAAAAACGAAATTTATAAATAATAAAAAGTAAGCCAAAAGCTCTAAGCCAAAATAAACAGAGCCTTCATTAAACTCTGCCATTTTCAATCTAACAATTCAGAAGCTCACGGTCCGCATTTGGATCCGATATCTTCGTAGTCTCACGCTCCGCATTTGGACCCGATATCTTCGTAGGCTCACGCTCCGCATTTGAATCCGATATCTTCATACCTGCAGCTTGTAGGGAACGGAATCAGCGAGACATCGAATGCAATAGGGCATAAATGTTCGCACGAGGGGTCACATAGAATGACCAAGAGAGGAACAAGCAGTTTTCATCAATCAAAATTCAAACATAAATCATACTCTCGTTGCTACAAGAAATTTGACAAATGTATGGTTCAAGAATTTACATATGTTTTCAAGCATTTATTACATGCAATAAACTGAAGAGTACGCAAAAAAAGATATATAAGCATGATTTGTGAGCAATTCTCTATCAAGCAGAACTCTGTACTCTATAATGCAGTTTGCCACTCAACGAACTTGCAGAACACATCTATTGTGCAAAACCAACCAGGGCAGAGGTCCGAATGGGAAACATCAAAATCAATGCGAGGGGAAATATCAAAATTAATGCGAGGTTGCTAAGGAATAGCAACACAATATAGCCACTTTTGATGATAGTTAACATGTAACTCCCACAGGTTAAAAGTGATTTTACATAACAAGCTCCGCGCTTAGGACTGAAAATAAATACTTATCAGGAATTAGCTAGCATTTCTAAAACTTCAACTTAGTTGCAGAAAATTGGGAGAAAAAGTAAAAAAAAAAAGGTCATAAACTGATCCAATGGAGGTGCACGAGGGCCAATCTTAAAAGAACATGGCCAAGCTGGAACCTGGAAGAAAAAAAGGGAACTTACCAAGACAGGTCGAAAGCCATGCAAATTTCTATAGGTTAAATAGCAGTGTGAGCCAATTGAAAGGGAAGTTGATGTTGACTGAAGATTCCAAAGAAAGGGTGCACACCCAACTCTGCAAAATTTGAATAACCAAAAGGCTGCTAAGTTCTATAAACATAAACCTTACTTTCAGTTCAGCAAGCAAGCATACGCGATAGGTTATGCTCACAGTTGATTTTAGAGTGCAAATGTGCAACAAACAGAAATGGAAAGATGGGCAGGCTGCAATCGCAATCAGTTTCAACATGTCAAATCCTATTAATTGTGTATGAAATAATGGACTGCGGGCACTAACTAGTCACCTCCACTCCAAAATCATCATAAGCTGCAAATTAGTCAAAAAAGACATTAATAGTGAGAAATTGGAAGGTGGACAAAACTATCTGCATTAGTTGAAATTGGATGCTAGACAAGGAGAAATTATGAGCTAGACAAAGCTTGAAAACTATCTGCATTAGTTGAAACCGGAAGCTAGACAATGAGAAATAAGAAGATGTAAATACTCGTAAACTGTGTTCGTTTTCTGCTTGTAATAAAGAAAGCAGGGGCTGATCCTTAGATCAAGAAAACAAAAAAAAACCTGCATTGGTTGAAATGATAATCAAAAGAAGAATATAGCAGTCTGTCCAGAAACTTGATACTGTCTTCATAAGCTTTCCTCGCCGGCTCGCCGCTACTCTTAAAGATCCTGTGAACAGGGATTCAAGTGAATACGGGTCCCCCTTCTTGTAAGCTCGAATCTGGCCTTGTGTCTCCTGATGCTGATTTTGTGCCGCTTCGATTGAGTTGAGTGCTGCTTTATGCCTCTGGAGTAGTAATATCAAAAGACACAAAAAAAAACTTAGGAAGATGATAATGCAATGCATGCATGTGTACACAATTATCATGAAAGACAAGGAAAATTAACAAAAAGGAAGAAGAGAGAGCCAGATTATGTAGCAGTTGCCTGCATCTCCCTATATTACATCCGGGGTGCGCCCACGGGGAGGCCAGCCACATCAGCGAATTTGCAAATAGGCCTTCTAGCTTTCCCAAATCGTATGTGGGTCCTCGAATTTTGTAGAAAGATCGCTACCATGTCATCTTTTCACTAAAAACCCCTCCACTTTGCCATAATTATGTATGGAGCCTTGGTTTTTCAAGGAGCCACTCTTTTTGCGGGGTAACGCCCTGCAGTTTCTCTAAAATTACGTACGGCTTCTTGGTTTTTTTTGCAAAAAAGATCTTTGATTTTTCTAGAATTACGTATGGGTCCTTAATTTTTCGAGAAGAGCCTCCCAAATTGTCAGTTCTTTTATTTCAGTCCACACGGTAACCAGTGCGGCATGGCGCCGCGCTTCTACTACTAGTATATATTAAGCCCCGAGGAGGGCATCCACGTCAGCATTTTTGCGAAAAGGCTCTCCATTTTTTCAAATTTGTGTATGGTCCTTGATTCTTACAGAAAGGCTCCTGCCATATCAGCGATTTCACAAAAGTCCTCGAATTTTCCAGAGATGCCCTGCTTTTACAGAATAATTGCCCTGCAGTTTTCCCAAAAATACATATGGGTCCTTGCTTTTTTAAAAAAAGACATTCGTTTTTTTTAAAATTCGTACGGTTCATCGATTTTCCCAGGATAGCCCCTTACGAGTTTCGGCTCTTTTGCTTCGGTCTACGCGGTAGTTAGCGTAGCGTGACGTCGAGCTTCACTGCTAGCATTATTGAATGATGCATGAGTAGTTCAACACACAGGTATATGCCTAAAAAAACCTGTGAAACTGAGCCAAGAGGCGCTCTCGTATCAATGTGTTATGTGCAGCTGTGGATCAAGCCCTACCAGGAGCTAGCTGCAGAGCAAGGTTACGTCCTCCTACAAAGAAATACTAGATAGGTTTTCGTGCTACACCGGGCCGGGCATAAAACATGAAGAGCTCTGTTGATATTTGGCAAAGAGTTTTTTATCTGTTAATTCTTTTGACTGATAATGTTGTTCAAGTCAAAGCCAATAAATAACATATATATAGAAAGAAGGTACATTGTGAACACTACCATTGTTTCCATAGCATACAACACAACGGCAAATGTAACCAATGACGCAACATATATGTTATACAATGGCTTCGTGCCTAGTCGAGTAGTGCTGTAGTGATAAAATTTGCTTCAACTATATAACTTCAGTGATCAAGGCCCTATAGGCAGCTCAGTTTCCAGCTCAGTGCCATTGGATCATGATAATCAACTCGTGTGATGCACAACAATTACATAAATGCTCTGAATTCAATTACTAAGCAGACACACATTTCCCTTTCTATTCTATCATCCGCCAGGGTCTTGAACATCCAAAAGATTTACATTGCAACATGTCGATATGATAGAAAATTTTGAGCATTTCAAATTATTCAGTACATTTGGCGGCATCGATGATCCCATTTTGTACAACAAAATGAAGAAAGCATCAGTATGGCATCATGATCTTCATGATCTCTTTTTATTTTTCATAATCATATTATTAGTAAAAAAAATGTAATGAGCAAGAATCCATTTGCGCTCAAGACATTGGACTTCATAGACTCGAATAAAAAACGCAGCTGAGGCAGACATGGGAGCCCGAGAGTGAAATTAGCAGTGAGGACTCACTGTCGCCATTACGCATTACATAATGTAGGCGCAGTCGCCTCAAACTTCAGAACCGATTGGAAACCTAAAGTAAAAAAACAGATCTAGTAAATAGTACATCGTGCTAATCAACAACAGTGAGCCTATTAGAACAAGGAATGCATCCTCTCTCATTTTTGAACCAATCAGTTTTTGGCAGCCAACCTAATGTGCTAGTTTTTGGCAGCCAGCCTAAGGTACTAAGCAGGGGATAGGTTCCTGGTGCGTCGAAGACATTATACTATGTTCGATAGAGTATCTCGTATGTACTGAAGTGGACAGATAAATATCTAACGACAGTTCTTAGTGCTACACCAGGCTACCGACTCATGATTTACACAGCTCACAACGAAGAGTATGAAACCATATTAAACAGTTTATACCTACAGTTCAGCCAGGGGCGGAGCCAGGATCCAGACAAAGGGGGGGCCGACCCGCCAAGGCGCCGGCGTCATAGGTCCTGGGCGCCGTGTGTCGGCAAAATTAGACATACACATATATAATTAGACATACGCATATATATTGTCATATAAATTCAATCATAACACATATGGCAAAATAATGTAGCATACGTCTAGCATACTGAAAAGACTCTCTCAGTGGTCGCTGTTGATACTGGAAGAGTTATGACTAATCTTAGCAATCTATCGACCATTGGATAAATAGAATTTTTACCTAATCTCACTAGTCCCTTTGTTAGATCAGCAAGTGATGGCAATGTACTTAGCTCTAGATGGTTGCATACATCAAGTTGAAAATGTGGTAGTTGACACTCCAATTGAGTTTGATCTTGACTTGAAAAATCAGCGGGATAGTACTTTTCCACCAGAGTACTTATCTTTGAAATGTCAAAGCCATCTTTTCTTGGATCTAGTGAGGCACAAAGTGATAGAAGCTCTGTTGCTTGAGAACTGAATCGATCTTCTAACTCAATCAATTGTTGGTCGACCGCAACATTAAACACATCTATTTTATAATGGTGAAGAGTGGTGGTTTATCATTTTTGTTCCGAGATTTGGTCACATCCACACACCTACAAATTGCGACATGTAGTTAAACAAGTTAGATATGTACCATAAGAATAAAAAAAATATGTATTTGTGCTCATATTAAAAAACTGAAGGTAAGATAATAACTTACTTGCGATTTAAATCCGAAATCTCAATCTCGTGCTTGTCACAAAAGGCTTTCACCTCCTCAAGAAGTGGTTCCCAGCCATCATTTCTCAAGTCACTAAGCAATGATTTTGTGTTAGAAATGCAGGGGCCTAATTGACTAATTGACTGTGATGAAGGGTGATTGAGGGGTCCTATTAATGCATTTGGTGGACCATTGGGGGGGGGCCAGGCCCCTGCCCGCCCCCCTTGTCTCCGCCCCTGAGTTCAGCACCAACCACTCTACTTGCCTTATGTTCCATTGTAATTCAGCATACTCCCATAGGGCATGGCAATCACTTGAGCTTCTATTTATTTCGTTAAGGGAGATTCGGGAAAGATGGAATATTGATCAACTAAAAGCATAATCAAACTGAAATTGTGCACAACAACGAAGTTTCCCACCAGAAATGTCTCATATGTAGCATTTTTCAGAAGGGATGAAAACAACAGCCACCAACATGTGAATAGAAAATCAAACCTATCTCTCAAATAACTACCTCTTCAGCTACTGATAGCCCGACACAATTTCTAAAGCTTCTGTAGAAGCTGTTACCCAAGTGACCAATAATACTGGAATTAGCTCAAGTCGTATTTCTAGAGTAATAGTTATCTAGTTTGGCATGAGATTCACGGACACTGTTAAGGGAGTAGCTCCCATCTTGACCCAATCGGTCCACTACACCAAATACCCATTGTATGTGTAATTACGTGGCAAACCCATAATGGCTACCCACATTGGCTATGCTAAGAAAAGGTCATGTTTGTCCTTATTATTACATGCCCAAGGGAGCATTTGTGTAAACAATCTTCTCATGGCTATAAATATGACATATAGGGGAGAGAGCTCATTTTTTGTAAGAAAAGGTATAGGTAATAACAACGGCATGTTGTATACCTTCTACATTGTTCCCTACTGTCTTAGGTCCACTAATTCCCACGGTGGCGTTTTGAGGACTGCTTCAAGGGGACCTCAGCCCGAGCTCGACACTGGAGGGAGGATGGTCCCCGCTCCCTGCGTGGTGACGGCGACAGTGTCAATGCCGACGGAGACCACTGGTTGAGCGACGCGGACTTCGATGTTTCGATGCTTCCCGCTCCGTCATTGGTGCGGCTGCCGAAGAGCCACTTTTGTTACCTGCCACGGGTCGGGGCACCGCCTCTCCGGTATGTCATTGCCATGGGGGCAGGGGACCTCCGTAGGCTGGCTCCCTCGCCCTCGCTGCGGCAGTATCGGTGGTGGTGCTCCTTTTCCGCTTAGTAGTCGACATGGTCGCCTTTTTCGGTGCCATTGCGTCTGGACACTCCTTTCTCAATTTCTTGTTTCTATGCCTGTCCTCCACGGACAGCACCAACTGTTGTAGTTATAGATCAAACAGTGAATAAGGGGGCTACGGAGAGGCCACAAAGGAACTGTCTGGAGCCTTACAAACTATGGAGACAAAGGATAGAAGTATGTGCTACTTAGATTTGTCTGAACAAAAAGAGCCTACCTCCTCATGGCACCCTAAATCACATATTTATAGCCATATGGAGACTTGTTACAAAAATATCTTTATATAGATTTACAACGGTAGGGGCAATACCATCTTTCCCTTGCGACAGTACTCTCGGGCTAGTCATGTGGCCTCACGATTATTGGGCTAACTGGTACAATGGGTCAACTAGGCCAAGGTGAGAGCAACTATCCCAACACCTCCTTTGCAAACCTTGTCACTTGAGGAGGCAAAAGTCATCGGAATCAACGCTGAAAATCTTGTTGAGTCTGGCAAAAACCCGACACTCAATGGTGTCTTCAGTCGATCTGGGTGTGGACTTGTGGTATATGTCAAAAATTGAAGGTATAGAGCCTCTGGAGCAGGGGAGAAGGGGTAACTTGATGGCAACACGCCGGATAGAGACTAAAAATTGGCCTTTCAGTGAGCAAGAACAGACAGGCAAAAATCTATACTAGACATACCGCCTAAACACAATAGTAGAGGAGGGAGCAAGAAGAAACCTAGCCTACAACTGTATAGGGGGATGGATCCCTTACCCTATTCGACACCGACGATTAGTCGGGGTCAGGGGCGGAGCTACAGGGTGGTCCCTGTGGGCCGCGGACCACCCTGCGCTCGGTCCAACTAAAGCTCATTGATAGAGTCCGCACTGGAGAATTCAGCATGTATGTCGCTTGACGCTTGGCCTTCTGCGTTCTGCCTTCAGCCATAGCCCATCGCGAGAGACCGAGAGTTCGCGTGGCCGCGTATTCGCGTCAGACTGCGCCCGTTCGTATTCTTCTCCGTGCGGCCGTGCGGTGCAGCCGTGGGGGCAGGCGACGCTGCGACGGCGAGCGCAGGCGCGGCCATCGAGCATCGGCGCGGTGACTCCATGAGGACCACGACGGCAAACGCTGAGCAGTGAGCAGCAGCCCAGCAGCCAGCAGGTATGTACATCAAAATCCTAAGATGAAGACTCAATTGCTAAGCCTAAGCCAAAGCCCTATTCTCCTTTAGTCACGTACTCTGTACTCACGTTTCTCCTTTTCCTTTCAGCTTCTCTAATTTCTCCCCTAGCGGCTAGCGACTAAGCAAAATAGAAGCCAGGATCAACGGTGATAAGCCACGAACAGGAAAAGTGCACAGGCCCACAGGGTATGTAAAACTGATTTAATTTCAATTATATGTTAAGAAAGCTATATTCGTCTATTTTATGAAGTTCGTATGTCCTTTTTACCTTAATTGCATTTCGTAATTCATATACTTGTGTACCGACATGTTAAATTTATAGCGGTTAAATAAATTTTAGACAATGGACCACCATAGTTACAAATCCTGGCTACGCCACTGGTCGGGGTAGGAGGAGAGGGGCCAGATCTGGCCATCTGGGCGAACGTAATGAAACGAGAGGGGAAGAGTGGGGCCCAGAGAAACATTGATAGCTTTTCATTTGTACTCACTGCGGGCTGAGGGCAAGACCATCCCTGCAAGTCGCTCATTTGCCATGGTAATTATGCAAGCTAGCTTCAACAATTACGAAAAAACACAAGGTACAAAAGGTTTCCCCGTCGGTACTTCAGTTTTTCCATTTGATACGCATGCTTCTCTTCTTGTGTAACTATCGTCCACGCTCAGGAGAATAGCAAAGCCTCCAGCCCTCCACGAAATGAAAGAAAGGCAAACACGATGTTCTTCCAGGCCTCCTCCTAAGACTATTTACTACTGGATGGATAAGCTTCTGGTGATGAGTAAAAGCATGCTAAAAGGTCATCCGCACTTCGATAAGTTTCTGATGATAAGCATCAACTATCAACCGAGGCCTGGCATGTGGCATAATCCAATGCTAAGCCACAAATCACTTCAAGCACCCATCAAACCTAATACTCATTCAGAGAACAGAACAGATGGGACTTCTCTGAGGATGCACAAAACACAACATGCCCAGACTTGGAGTGCAGGAAGAAATGAGAATACGAGTAGCACAACATGTAATCCAATATCCTGCTGATGCCTTGTATGTTCAATGAAAAACAAAACCATCCTGAGAATTTCACATTTGTGATGATAAACAGATTTAAGACACAAGAAAAAGAAAAAGAAAAGGCCTGAAAACAGAACACCATACATGCTAACTCATGGGGCGCGCAAATAATTGCCTTGATACAACTGCATATTTGAAGCATCAAGTGGTAGTTTGTGTTGCCTTGCTGGATTCGTAGTCACTGCAAGCACTGCAAAATAAGCTACTTAAACAAAATCAAATGCTTTGAATCCTTTTTTTTCTGAGAATAAAATGCTTTGAATCTATTGAAATGGAACAAGCAGCAGTAATGGGGATTTACAAGGCATACACCCTGGTAGGAAATATACAAAGCGCACTAAAATGTATTCCTTTTCAAACATTTAAAGACCGAATTCCATATGTATATAACCTTACCTTTCTAAGCTAGACACATGCTCACGTCCCCAAGAGAAGGGACGAAAGATAAAAAACTCAACCCGCGGGGGTTAAGACGACCCCCGGGCGTTAATTGTTAAGAAGAAGATCTTCTCACGCAGATCGAGAAAACCCCCGAACCCCTGCTCCACCCTAACACAGCGGCATCATTTCTCGTGAGAACGACCTAACGACCTGGCAACAGCCTTTAGACCTGTGCTTTGGTTTATGGTAGCAGGCGAGGGGTTTTTTTTTTCTCAGCCTGAAATTCGCTCCCACTGGGAGTCGAACCCAGGACCTGGGGGGTGCTACTAGAGCGCTCTAACCGTCAGGCTAGAGGCCCGTTCGCGAGAAGGGACGAATGTTGGAACCGAGTTACTCTAGCTCACGCCAGACGGAGGTAGAAGATAAACAGTAGACAAGGAAAAATTTCTCGGCAACGAACACCGCGACGACGAACGCAATATCTTGGCTAATATTTATCAAACACAACTCAGAACTAAGATTCACACCCATCTACGTACAGGATGGCTTTATACATCATGTGTGTAGCGCCCAGGAGCTCACGTCCCCGGTTTCATGCGCACGTACGCATGCCCATCGGCGATCCGTTTTTCTCGTTCGCAAGCCACCACTCGCGCGAGACTCGATCGTCGATTGCCGCTGCTTGGTCCGTGCTCCACGTTCACCCTCCGATGATGCCGCCAACCGTCTCTTACTTGGGCAGACACTTACCTGGCACCCGACGCTGCACACACATGCGCCGACGCCGACTCAACTTGACACGCACACGCACGCACGCGTTCTGACCCGGAGCACACACTGGTCAGGTTTATTTCCAACAACGAAAGATAACAGTAATGTTTTCCAGGTCTTCGTAAGACTATTACTTAACAGAGATTTTTCTGGATACAGATAAAAACAGATCCTTCAAACCTTCATTTTTCATAATAAGGAAAATGATGGGATACATTAAAAGGGTCCATACCAAGCAATCAATCACTCCTAAAAAATCCTATCTTTTTCAGTGTACAGCCTAATTGTATTCTAGTCAATTAAAAGTATGGGGTATTGATGAACTGACAAGTGACAAACAAGGATTTTTTTTCACTAACTCAAATTGTAACTCCTAACTTGGAGACACCTCAAGAAAGAGGCAGTTCTGGATCACAATGGCACATGGGGGCATGAAACTCACCCTGCCAGTAATCTCATTAACTCTGAAAGTTCATTATTTGCCTGTTTCCTTAGCGCTATCTGAATCTGAGTCACTAGCATTGTATCCTACAACAAAAATGATCTGTTAGGTCCAGCAAACAGAAGAAGTACAAATGCATTTTTTACATTAGTAAATTGAAGATACTGAAGGGCCATTCTCGAAAAAAAAAGAGATACTGAAGGGCCCTTGAAATGTAGGCAGGGTATATATTAGACAGCAGACCGCTAACCTGGGCGTTTATTGCTGACTTTCCAGACTGTAGATCGATATCTTGATGCTTTCTCCATCCAAATTCTAGCCTATATAATGAAGGTGTTATTGGTTAATCAATTAAAATTCTGTAGCAACACAACAGAAAGAAGAAGAATGCATGAAATACAATAGAACTAAGAAACAGAAAAAAAAATGCATGAAATCCAATAGAAATAAGAAACAGAAACCCCGGTAAGAACACTCAATGACTGGCTTTTCACTAATTACTTTTTATTTCAGAACAGCTTGTATTTTCCATAAATTTAACTCAAAACAAATTCTATGCAGTTGTAAAACATAAATTTAAGAGGGTGTTAGAGGCGGGAGGAGCGAGGTGGTACGATCTCTGACCGATTGCAACAGTGTGGCAGCGGCGGGAAGAAACGGGAAGGCGCAGGAGCAGAAGAATCGGGACGGTGGCAATATTTTCAGATGATGAACAGTACCCGTGCGCAAAACGAATGAAGGGGCGAAGCGGCAGGGAGATCAAGGCATGAATGGCTGGGATAGGTGCGGGTTTAAGCTAAGGATTCAAGAGAAATCAAAATCAAACAAGAATTCAAATTACTTCTGAATTTCGGTTTTGTTTCAGTATCATCTCTCCTGCGTATTCTCGTTTTTTTCTTTTTGCAGGATGATCATATCTGTACATAAGCTCAAATGTTTACTCGCTTTATATTATCTGATTCAGTTTTGTCCGGAACAGTTCGACATTTATGCTTCATTCTATACACACTCAGTTAATTACAAAAACACAGGCACACACAGTCCTTTATCAAGCATCAAACTTCAGGAGGCGCATCAAAAGATAATAAACACATGATGTGTCCCAAAACGCAGCAATCACTAGTGGATAGATAAAATTTTTACAGTGTTGCTTCTATCTCGGCATGAACTTCACTGGCACATATCAACTGTCTTGACATGGTGTCCTCGAAGGAGAGGAAAAAAACCTGTCTTGACATGAAGTCCTGTAGTCCATTGGCTCCATTCCATCGTTTGCTCCATGTAAGAACGACAACACAAAGACCTGGATCGGCACATAACTTGAGAAGCATCAGGTGCCAAATTGCTCTGAGGAATCAGCTACTCACTCCAGCTATCCTCGTCATCGTCATCAGCAACAGCCTGTTTTAGAAGAAAGTATCATCGTACAATCATGTTTGATAAAGCTATGATCAACTTGAAATTGTAGCAAGATAAATAGGATGTAGCGAGAGAATTATTAACCTGGCGAATGGCGTTAGCCCTCTCCAGAATGGCCACCACTTGTAGGTTCGTTCTTGGACCACCCATCACATTTGGTCTCTTTGGAAGAACCGGCTTCAAGTTGAAAGACTGTAAAGCAATCAAAATTACAATAGGGTATATTTAACTGAAATGACAATGTTGTTTAGGTGCAGCTGTGGAGGCTTACCTTGTTCTTTATCTGTTCCAGTATTGTGTTGTTCTCATCTGAAAGCTTACTTGAAGGCTGAACTAAAGTTGGAGCCTTTCTTAGCTAGAAAATGAAAGAAAAAAGATATTAATTTTGGTCAGGTGAAGACCTTAAAGTGATAAGAAGCAGACAATGAAAGTAGTCATACCATGCTTCTATCATGAGAAGTAACTTGAAGTAGAGGATATCTAGGTTGTTTTGGCACTGGATGAGGAGGTAAATTTGCCAGTTCCTCTTCGAATGCTGAAGAAAACTCCCTTGCCTTGTCATTAGAACTACCACGTTCTACATCTTCCTGTTGCACCGACAAGTCAGGATTCTGCATGCCATCCTGACTAGTTACTCCATTCGGTTTGTTCTCTTCTGAATCTGCAACTGTGTTGCTATCTGCAGCTGAACATTCCTTTTCCTTTTGATCAGATCTTCCACATTCCTCATTTCTCTTTTCTGTTGGCAAACCAGTAGCATGCATGCCATTGCAATCAGAAGCTCCATTGCTAAGCTTGTGTATTCGTTCTTTCTCCTGTTCCAGTATTGGTTTTATATCTACAAGCTCAGACCAAGCCTCCTCTGGAATTACCATAAGCTCAGGTAACTGCAAAGTGTGCAAATTAGAAGCCTGCACATCACACTCTTCGTATCCTTCTTGGAGATGCTTTACTTGAGAATCCTTGTCAAGGAATGGATTTTTCCCATTCTCATTAGAAATTGTTGCCTGTGCAGTTTCCTTCTGCGAAGTAAAGTTGTTGTGCAGACCTTCTTCCTGAAGCATTTCAGACTCTTGATTTGTTTCATCCAGTGAAGAGTTACTCTCACTTTCCTGGTGTTTCATTGGAGGTTTTGGCCTTGGTGGTCTCCCAAATTTTGCAAATAAAGCTGCGGATCCTGTCTGAAGCTTGGCTGTTCGCCACTGCATTGGCGGAAGAGGTGGAAGTGGCGGTGCATCTTCAGAAGAACCATTTTCTTGTAGAATTCCATAAGTTGGCTGAGCTGGAAGTGCATTCAACGACTGCTGCATTGCACCATTAAGCATCCAATCAAAACTTGAGATGTTCGGTAGCGGCACATCTCTGGAGTCAGGAGCTAGTGGATCTCCAAAAAGTTCAGTACTGCTGCTGTTACATGAATTAGGTGGTTCCTGATGCACTGGTCGATGTAATTCGTGTATTTCCTCGGTGTTTATAGTTATATCTGTAGTCTCAGCCATCATGGATGAGTTGCACAGCCGCAGTTGCTCATTTTGGCCTACAACTTCACAGCTGCTGAGAACAATATCTTGTGAAAAACTAGTTTCTGGATGTAAATAGCATTGTTCATTCTCTGGCACGGCAGCCTCACAGGTGATTACTGACTCAGTTACCACTTTAGGTAGATCAGTTTCCGTGATTGTTTCCAACAATGTGATATGCTCCATTTCAGGGATGTCGTTGTTCACGCCTTTACATGCTATCGCATCATCTGCATCTGTGAGGGTGAGTGGAGTTATTCGGCAAGGATCATCGGATTGCTTGGATGAAGTCGGCGAGGTGATAACACCATCTGAAACCACTTGCTCTTCCATGTACTCTGTGGTTTCATCATCCACTGCATATTCATCTGATTCACCGCATTCCTTGGAATCTTTTGTGTTCACCTGCTCTTCGCAAATGCTGACATCTTTCAACTCTTCACCCATATCAGATGCATTTTCAGAAAAAACTTCAGTGTGAATATCCTCAATCTGCTCTCGAATAAGCTCCGATGTGTGATCAAGCATGCCAGTAGATGAATGCTCTTCAGTTGCAGCACCTGCACATCTTTCTTCCCCTCGGAGACTCGGTGATGTGATGCCCGTCAAGTAGACAATGTTGGCATGCTGAAAGCCATTTCCATCAAGGACTGAATCTTGGGGACTGTCAGCAGGTGGAGCATCATGGTCAGACTCTTGGTGCACTTCTTCCAGCTGGCATTCTCTTGAACCAACATCATCTTGAGGTGAATTAGAAGGAATGCTGTGCATGACACTCCCCTCCTTAATTTCAACAGGAGGGTGAAGCATTTCTAGACACTTTAAGTTGCATCCGTCACCATTTGCTTCGAAGTCATTTAAGTTAGTATCTTCAGTGCCATCATACTTCAGCTCAAGCAGCACCTTTGCCATGTTCCTGAGGGAATCAGAGAACGGATCATGCTTCTTGGAGAGTTTCCTCGGCAAAATGCCAACTTTCGAAGCGAGCAGCTCCATGCTGCCCACATACTTCGACCTCTTGCTTGCTATTTTCTTGAAGGAAATGGTTGCAATGTTGGGGTTCTCCTTGACCTTCTTAGTACTGTCGACTGTACCATCTGACGTAGCATTACTGACAATACCATTAGGGTTTGATTCAGTAGTTGCTGCTCTCATGTCTGGCTCTGAAGCATGGACATCTCCGGTGAGCACCAAGGAATTAGTCCTCTCATGCTCGCAAGAAACCGGTTTTTCTTGCACACACAATTCCTCCAACGAGCTAGTCCTCTCATGTTCACCAGCAACAGGTTTGGCTTGTATTATGGAGACAGTGACGTCTTCTTGGGGGTGATCAGCTTTATCTCCGTTTTCTGAGCCAACATCTGAAGAGTAAGGAACCAGCGAGTCTTTCTTGCTGAAGCTACTAGACCTCGATGCCACGGCATCGTGTGTATCAGAGCATATTTTGCCTGACTCCACCCGTGCAAAGGCACGTTGTCCATGGTCTCTGTGCTCTGAATCTGTCTCCACTTCAGAGTCCATTGTGGTGAGTGCGTCCACGTAAATGTCAACTTCAGAGTTGTATCCCTTGGTGCTTGCTACTGATCGAGCATCTGAAGAACGCGACAAGGCTTCTTCAGAAAACGAACTGTTCTTGCGAACCACCATGGCGCAGTGGTCTTCCTTGCCTTTGTCCATGCTGCTGGAAGTGTCCACCATGATGTCTCTCTCTTCGGTGTTTGAGTCAGGTGAGTCGGCGAAAGACATCTGAACTTCTGACTGATCCATGGAGGTGGGTTTCTGCTCGGATGAAGCCTTTTCATAAAGATTCTGCATCTGTGGTCTGAAGCTTCGGAACACGGATCCGTTTAGCTGCCGGTACTTCAGTCGTCCGTGCCTTGTTGGGACTTCATCCAAATTTTCACCACACAAATCTGCCTCCAGTCTACAGAGCGAAATAGTAACTTTATCTGAGAAGAAACTAGCAGAGAAAGAAAAAAATTGTCACTTTCAGAGGATTTTGGGAGAAAAGGTACTTGGAGTCATTGTTGGCTGCATTAGGAGGTCTGAAAATCTCAGAATTCTGCAGGTTCGGCCTAATCTCCTGGAAAAGAGGAACAAAAAAAATGTTGAATATCGCGTCTTTAAAGGTTCAGTCAAGTAGAGTCGTTCTCTCTTTTCGGTAAGTGTTGTGAATTAGAGTGTACAACAATTAGCAGAAGAAACTTTCAGTCTGACATTTTATCTGACTTACATAAGATCTGTCAAAATTCTTAACTAAGGATGAAGGGTTAATGGACACATCCACTACTGAATGAACCATATAGGAACTTCGTGTAGTAACAGCACTGAGTTTTATGCTTATTACCATGGCTCTAAGAGGTCTTCTTTCTCTTTGAATTCCTTCCTGCAGCATGCTAGAACATGCGGAATCCGTCTTGAAGAAGGATGGGTCCGTGTATCTCTTCAAGCACGCTCCCTCGCCACCAATATCATACCTGCAAGTTAAACAAGAGTACATGATCATGATTCATGCAGACCTACATTTCATTCAGTAGCTACAACTCACAAAGAGAACAGAAAGGTAACTCATCATACTTGTCAAGCATGAACAATTTGGGAGGCCCATGACACTGTTTGATGGACTGCATGATGAAGCGAGGTGTGTCGCCTTTCGTCACAGCCCCATGCTCCACCCTCGGATTCGCATGCCAATCAACTCCTGCAAAGAGATCAACCAATGGCATGTGAAACAGAGCAACGCTTTTATTTGCAGAAAAGAACTAGTAGTGGAAGATAAGGTTGCAGAGAAGTTTGTACTTTCTGCTGAACCTACCCCTGTTAGAAGCAACATACAGGTAGTCTCTCTGACATGAGTCTTTCTCCATGAGTGGCAGCTCTGCCTCCAGCTGATGCACCCGGAGCATGAGCCCATGCCCTCGTGCCGATGCGATCATCACCTCATCATATAGACCATGGAACACCTGTGCAGCAAATCTGCACACATATAATGGGCACAGTGGTCTCTGTTATGAATTTGTGATACATCTGTCTACAATTCTAGTTTCCGACAGTTTCTCGTTGCTGTGTTGTGCTGTGCAATCTGGCTAGTTGACGGAATCTTTACCGACTATAGAAAAAAAAACTGTTTTTGCTCTTGAATGGAGGTTGTAATTAGTTAGCATTTAAACAACCACCAAATGAAAGTGCTTACAAAATTTCGTTTCAAAAATGTGCTTATTAAATGCCACTGCTAAACCGAAAGGAGCCTAGGAAAACTGAAGATAAGCCCTAACAGGTGCCTAGTTGTCCGGCTTAACTGGAATTCAAGAACGTTTGAACTTTAAAGCCAGAACATGGTTATTATAGCTAAACCGTACTGGAGACCCCCCCCCCCCCCCAAACAGACACACACACACACACGCTAAAGTTGAAGTTGATGAACAACATAAATGCAAATATCATTGCCACCGCAATCTCAAGAACAACTAGAGGGGGAAATGATTTAAAATGGAATTAACAAACTTGATGGTAATGCAGCATCCTGCACTTCCTAAGTGTCAATTTAAACTTTGGTTGCACTTTTCTATTTTCCTTGCTTCAACCTTAAGACTCCAGAAATTAACCAGAGCTTTCTTCAATGCACGAATGCGAACAGAAGATTAAAAAAATATAGAAGTTATACGATGGCAAGAAAGTGGTTGAATCAGGAAAGAAAGTGCTCTCTGTTGCTGAGCTAGGACAAGGCCATCAACAGAGTTAGCTACCTGAAAGTCAAACAACTAATACATCAATCACCTATACCGTGTCCCAAAAAAAGAGTTTGAAAACCTCCTATTTTGTTCATAAGAAAAGCATTAGGTGAACTACTGCGATCAATATGCTATTGCCCCAGGAATCATGACGCAACAAATCGAAAATATTTCGAAGAACTCATCCAAGAGAAGAACTCAAAATGCAACCAGCGCTAAGGCAAAGAAGCTAAGATAGCAAGCACCATGGCAGACAAAGAGAGAGATGGGCGGGCGGGCAGGCATACTCTGCGAGGTCGCCGAGCTGGCGGAGGACGCCGACGAGGCCGGCCATGGCGACGCCATCGAGGATGGCCTCGGGGTCGTGCTGGTCGGCCCTCTTGTAGAGGTCGCGGCCGCCGAGGGAGTACTCGTTGGCGACCTTGCGCCTTGACAGGGGCATTGCCCTTGCTCCACGAACGGCCTGCCCTCCTCCTCCTCCACCTGCTGCTGCTGCAATGGCAGCTTTTCTCTCTGGTGGTGAGCACTGTGCACCTTCCAATTCCGACGGCTCAGAATCGGAGTCAGGCAGGAGCACAGAACTCGACAAAAGATCCTTCCTTTACACTTTTGGCGCTGCTGCTAAAGACTCTCTTCAAAGGCTTGGTGTGGTGATCTTCGCTGGGGCGGCCGTTTGTTTCTTCTCTCGGTCTCTTTCTCGTACTTCCAGGGGTGTCTTGCGCGCACAACACATAAGCGCGCAGAGAGACAGAGAGAGGGGAGAATTAAATGAGTTAATTAGAGAGAGAGAGGAATTAAAGGAGTTAATTACTCCTCTCTCTTCTTGTGCTCTCCTCTACCAGCGGGGCCCGCCCAATCGCTCTTCCTCCGGCGGAGTGCATGTGAACGTGTTAATCAAGTGCTTGCCACACCTACATGTCATACCTGTGATTGTGCCCATTTACTGCCGTGCGTGCGTGCGTTAGCTAACGAACTGACAATCGAAAGGTAATTTCTGCTCGGCTTCGGCAGCTACAGTGACTTGATCAACTCGGCTTCGGCTTCTGACTTCTGGTTTATTTTTCACTATTCATAAGTTTTATCTTTTTTTAAACTTTTGACTTTTTGTTGAGCTTTTTTACCGGTTCTTTTTTTCTCGTATTTATTTGTATTATACGTAATGGGCACTATTCATAAGTTTCATCGTTTTCTAAACTTTTGACTTTTTGTTGAGCTTTTTTACCGGTTCTTTTTTTTCTCGTATTTATTTGTATTATACGTAATGGACTAACATATTTTTTATATTTTTATTTTTTTAATTTAATTATGCTAAATAAGTCTTTGTCAGCTACAATGCTTTTTTCAGTCAGTTATAGTGTTTTCAACTATAAATCATGAGCTTTTCAGCCGAACCTATCCAGTGAAAAGTCGACGTAATTCCTGAATGATTCGAGTGAAATGTTGCAGCAGTTTCGAGGGGGTCGCCTAGATACGGTGACAACTGAAACAGAGGTAACAAAAATCAGAATCGAGCATCGCTTCATCGGATTTGCAGTAACATCATAAAACCTTTTTTTGGGTGCTTTCCCCCTTCGCACACACTCTCTCCTTGGCAGAGATGAGAGCACGACCAGGAAGTTTATATGCATACACTTTCTCCTTGGCAGAGATGAGAGCACGACCAGGAAGTTTATATGTTGCTTTGTTTGCTAGCAGACCGCATCTCACTATTTTATGGAGGAAAGAACGCAGAACTACCAATCCCGAGCTGCCCATGCACATCTTTGCACAATTGCACATAGTACTAGCATTTACTCGCCACTCCTTCGTGTGAGTTTTTTTTTAAGTCTGTAGTATGTTTACCAAGGGCAGAAATAACCTGTAAATATTAACACAACAAAAAAAAGAATCTAAATCCTAAATATCCAACCCAGCTCTGGTGAAGAATTAGATACTCCTAAAGGCAAAAACAACTGGTAGACGCCTTCTAAATGTCACATGATTTCAACCGTCCCTCGTTACACGACAACGATGCTATTCACAACAGCCGTACACTATACTACCAAGATTTCGTGGCTGTATGATTTGCAAGAACAAACGGTGCCCAGCGACAACGCCCTACCAGCTTCAACCCTACCAGGCTACATGTACCAACCAGACAAGACTAGCATAGGTTGCACGAGTGAGCACAAGCAGAGATTTTTTTTTTTGGGCAAAACAACTACACAAGCCTGCCTTGCCAACCACTTCCACTAGAATCGTGCCAATGCATGGCTAGCATGCACACATACGTTCTTCGACTTCAAAGTTACTCATACGAGGAGAATAGACAGGTACACACCTAATTTGAGGGCCACGAATGCAACAACACTAATTGACAAATAGCAATGGAAGGATGCACACCTTTCATTAAAAAAAAACAGATCCACGAAACCTACCATCCCACCACTAAAATACTTGTTCAACAATCATGCCTGCGACTACTAAGGTGGCACTTCTGATTTTGGCAATACATTATCTCTGACCATGGACAACGCCAGGAGGGAATATAGGACATGATTCTCTCTTGGCTTTGAAGCGAGGGATAATCAATCGCCAGGCTTCTGATAGTGATTTCTCCAAGCCGCCATGCACTTCGCTCCCCGCCCTGATGGCGCCGTCACAAACTCCGCCTCCATCACAGCCCAGACGTCATCATCCTCCCCCGCCATCCTAGTCGTCCTCCGCGTCAACCTCCTGCACTAGATTCGACAGTCTCTAAATATAGATATAAATGGAGAGAGAGAGAGAGAGAGTAGCCTAGGGAAGCTAGAGGAGATCGATTCTGGTGGTGACGACCTCCCTTCAGTGGCGTGGGCCGAGCAGAGACAAGAGGATGGCGGCGAAGAAAGGAGGGGCACGAGCATGGGGAAGGGAAGGTCCGGTGCCAACTCCGCCCACCACCCACCGACATTGAAGCGAGAAGGCCGCTAGCTGAGAAACCCTAGCTCAAGGCTTAGGAGAAGTTGAGGGAAGGGGAGGACTCAAAAGAGGATGGGAGGAGAGGAAAAGCCAAAAGCTCCGATCGAATCAGGGTGCCTTTGGTTGAGCTTTTGGGAGCTGCTTTTGCTTCCAAAAAGCCAAAAGCCAATTAAATGGGTGAAAACCAGAAGCTGCTTTTTCAGAAACAGCTACTTTTGGGTAGTACAGTTTTGAAAGCACCTTGGACCCTGCTTTTGGCTTTTGGCTTTCTGCTTTTTGAAATGGTGAAAATAGAGAGCTGTTTTACAGTTGTTTCAAGGAAAATTGACATAGGAGGTAAGTTTTATACTTGTTTGACCAAACAGCTTACAACTTTTCCACAGCTCACAACCTACAGCAGTTTTTCCACAGCCCACAGCTCACAACAGCTTTTTCAGAAGCCACAGCTCAACCAAACACACCCTCAAACACCTCCCAACCGCTACTATTTCAAAGCCAAAAACTTCAACCAAAAGCCAGAATCTCCTGCTCGTTTCAGACATACTACTCCTACCACTGTAGGCAAAAGATGAAACGCCCCCTTACTACTACTACCACTGTAGGCAAAAGATAATGTAGCCTACATAGGCCACAATACCAGACTTGACAGTATCAAACGCTGGGTTCACATTAAGACTGAAGACCAAATCTGATTTAAAGTAACAAAGATTAACTTTTAAACTAAGAAAGTGCTTTCCAAAAATACAGGGTTAGAAAGCTGATACAGCGGCTTGAATTCTTAGGGCTAAAAATCTTACGAGTACAGTGTTTTTGGCCGGTTCGAGGATCCCATGGATCATTCATTTTTTTGCATAAGATACAGCCATTGGGTTGTGTGGGGTGATCTTGAAACCCTGGAGGGCTTGCATTGCAACCATGGACTGGCTGTCGTCCTCGTACTCCACAAAAGCAATGCCTGGCTTGGCTTCAATCATCCGGACTTCCCGGAAACCGGGGTACTGCTGGAACAGGATCTGGAGCATCATGCTTGTGGTCTGGTCCGGCAAGTTCTGGATGAAAAGGATGTTGTTCGGAGGAGCAGGTGGCTCTTGTGGAGGCTTGCCCAGACGAGAAGGTTGATAACCCTGCACATAGGTAAAAAAGTAGCTCAAAATAACTTTAAAAAGAAACTCAAAATTGCATAGAAGTTGAACTTATGAATTTCCTGCAGTCCAAATGATAATCTAAAACAAGAACACTAGTACCTGTTTTGTTCACATATATTAAACATGAAGGTGACGATACATTCAGGACAGATAATAAGCAATAGCGAGATATGATATCTTACTAACTACCCCCCCCCCCCATTTAATCCACGTCATGGAAGCTCGGCATGGCTAGGAACATTTAAGACAGTTAATTATCTTTTGGGTTAGGTAAGAGAAATCAATGAAAACAGAGTTTCTCAGGACATTGGTGAGCTAATATACCTAAACAAGAATTATATATGTTGAACAGAAGGTACTGTAAGGCTAGCTTCCTACTCTCAGAATACTTGACAAACACTTCAATTTAAAGAAGCAGACAACAATTGTTTTTCCACCATCCATGACTCAAGTAGACCAACCAGCCCAATTAAGAGTAATTGCTGATGCAAGGTTTGGGAATGTAAGCATATCATTCATAAACTTCCAATGATGCATGGAATCTTTCAACAAGTACATGGACATTCGCATTGTTGATGCTAAAACTGAATGCTGGTGACCCAACCCCACCCCCGCGAGAATCCTAACCAACATCCTCTATATGACTATATGTTGATGTTCCTGAAACTAACATGTGCCTGTAGTCTCTACATCTTTAAAATACAGTCTAAGTTGTATTGAATAATAACTAGGAACCCCCTGATGAGAGCCGAGTCCAGGTGGTAAGACTTAACATATTAACGGAAGTACAAAATTATATAATATCTTTTTTTTAAAAAAAGGATATTGTTCCACTTTGAAAAAAAAAAGACAGTTGTGATGAATGACAGTTGCATGTGAAAAATGCCAGTTGCAGTAGTAATGAGCAAAATATAGTATTCAAGTAAAATCTAGATTAAGGCACAGTGTAAATAGCTAGTTTCGAGCAGGTCCTAGTGAGAGAGCAGAATAAAAGATCAGGAGAAACTTGCAGCTCAACAACTACAAATTATTAGGGCTATATTTTCATTGGGTTCTTTTGGATTATGGCTATGGCTTTTGACTTATGGCTTTCGAATTTTAGGTGTTCACAAGAAACAGTGCAAAGAGGACTAAAATCGCATGCGTTTTTGGCTGGTACAGCTGAACTTAGTACAATGTGTATTACAATCTACCTGTAGACCCCGTCTTAAAAAGATGCACCGTTTGAAAGTGAGTTACTGTAGCATACAGTAAAAAAGCCAAAGCTTGAGCGGATTTGAACGCAGCCATTGCCAAAGGACCTTTGTGACGAGAGGAAGCAAATGCAAATAATATCAAGGTTAAATGCAGAGCTAGAAGTGGTATAATCAGAAATGCTTGTCCGTAGTTGGATGCATGCACAGTAAACTTCACAGTTACACTGACTACGTCACTACAAGTGTGCCATTAAGTCTAGCAAACCAAGTCAAGTATGTTGAAAAGACAATTACTATAAGCCTCATGGTAGCCCAAGTGACTAGATCATTCAAACACAGTCATTGAAATTTTTATAGTAAACAAAACAAGAGAGCGACACATACTCTAGACAACATGTGTATACCCTTATTGTATTTTGCGTATAACAAGAAATTACCGATGTAAAGAGAAGCTGTCAGGTGATGGGCGTTCGGAAAAAAGACGGTAGCGGAGGATTGGAGCGGGTGAGTGTGGGCGGCGCTTCAGCGCCGTGATGAATGCGCAGCCGTGAAGGACCCCAGCCGCACTAGAAAGAAGATGGGATGTAAAGGAGGCGCAAGGGATCAGGTGACTTCCTACTCCTTGCTTACTTTATTCAAGCATCCTCTTCTCCTTTAAATAGAGAGGGCCTAACAGATCCAATCTAATTGCAAAACGAAAGGATCTTAAGGATCCACTAATCTGATCTGAAGGATCTTATCTACTGGAAGGTATATCTAAACCTTCCTAATGGCAACTAATTTAGAGATAATGCCTATCGTACGCCCTCTAGGGCCAGGTGGTCCTTGGCCTTGTGGCGCAGGCCATACACACGGCCCCACATGGCATCTCTCCCCCCATTCACAAATAGCTCGTCCTCATGCCAAAAGGAGGGATAAGAGCGCCAAAAAGTAGTCACATCTTTCCAAGACGCATTAGCTGCTTGGAGTCCTTCTCACTGGACGAGGATTTGCCACTTGTCTCTTGCCAGTCTGGCACGTAGCACCTTGGCCGGTGTTGGAATGACCCATCCATGGAGCAGAGGTGGCAATGGCGGCTGAGCTGCTGGAGGAATGCCTTCAAACTTCTTGAGGAGGTTCACATGAAAGACATCATGTAAACGAGCTGACTTTGGCAAGTCCAACTGATATGCCACCTCATTGATGTTGGAGAGGATGTGATATGGTCCATAGTACTTAGGGCCGAGCTTCCCACGTCGTGCGCCCGGCAATGTGGCCACTGCCCTGTGGTGAAGCTGCAGCCACACAAAATCACCCACAACAAAGTGGACGCTGCGATGCTTGTGGTCATAGACCTTTTTATAAAATTCTTGAGCATGTAGTAACCGGCCACGAACATCTGACAAAAACAAGTCGCGGTCTTAGAGTTCTTGGTCCATTGTCGACATGCGTGCTTCGCTGGGCTCATACTCACGAAAAGAGGGAGGATCCCGTCCATAAACAACCCAAAATGTAGTGTTCAGAGCTGAATGGTATGCGGTGTTATAGATGAATTCAGAACAGGGAAACCATCTAAGCCATTGGCGAGGACGATCTCCCATCATACAACGGAGGTACATAGTGATGACCTTGTTGACCACCTCGGATTGCCCATCGAATTGGGGATGAAATGCCATGCTCATAGCATGGTTTGTGCCGCATTACTGAAATAAGTCTTTCCAGAAGTTGGATGTAAAGACTGGTTCTCAGTCGGAGACAATAGATGCCGATATCCCGTGTAGCCGAACAATCTCAGCAAAGAAAACCTGGTTGATGAAGGATGCCGAATACGGATGTGCCAATGGAATGAAGTGAGTATACTTGGAGAATCAATCCACGACGGTCAAGATGACGGACTTCGCGCCCACCTTTGGCAACCCCTCGATAAAATCCATGGAGATATCCGACCAAATGCGGCATGGTACCTCCAAGGGAGATAGCAGTCCGGCTGGCTCGAGCTATTCGGCCTTGTTGCGCTGACAAACGATGCAAGCACGGACATACTCCTGCACCACTGCCCTATCCTGAGGGATATGAAAATTTTGGTGGAGGCAACATAGGGTCTTCTAAATGCCCTCATGCTGCCCATCATGGACTGCCGCCAGGACTGCCGAGTGGAGCGGGGAAGATGCCGGAATGTGGGCACGTCGACCAAAGCACACCACTCCGTCCACCAGCGACCATGGAGCAACGAGGTCACCTGTCTCAATGTGTGTACGTAAAGCCAAAAGCTCGGGCTCCATGAGCGCTGCCTGGTGGAGCTCAGCAAAGAATGTGAACCGTGAGGTAGATATGGCGAGAATGGTGCCTAGGTCGACGTTCGTCCTTGAGAGTGTGTCGGCCACAACGTTAAGGTGCCCTAGCTTGAACTCCATAGCAAAATCAAAGCCAAACAGTTTGCTCACCCATTGATGTTGAGGAATAGTAGACAACCGTTGGTCGAGAAGGAATTTGAGAGCGTAATGATCCGTGCAAACTTCGAATGGACGTCCCCATAGATATGGCCGCCAATGGTGAACGGCCTAAACGAGGCCAATTAACTTGCACTCATAGGCAACCAACTTGGTGTGACGCGTGGCAATGGGTCGACTGAAGAATGCAATGGCGTCAGCACCTTGATGAAGCACAGCACAAAATCCGATGCCGAGGCATCGCATTCCACCACAAATGGTGCAGTAAAGTCCAGCAATTGTAGCACATACACTGAAGTCAACACCCCCTTTGAGTGCTACGAATGCCACGTCGGCCTCCGAGGACCACGCGAAGCCCTCCTTGCAAAGTAGCCGCATCAAGGGTGACACAATCGTGCCATAATCCTTGATAAAGCGCCGGCAGTAACCGGCCAAGCCCAGAAAACCGTGGAGATCACGCATTGACTAGGACCGCGGCCAGTCGAGGACGCCGGCCACCTTGGTCTGGTCCATGGCGACGTCCTCGGCCCGAATGACATGGCCAAGGTACGACACAAAAATGTCCCCAAAAAGGCATTTAGATTTTTTTCAGGAAGAGCTGATGTTGTTGGAGACATTGGAGCACTACCCGGACATGTCACAAATGATCCGCCCAAGAGGAACGGTAAATCAATATATCATCAAAGAACACCAAGACGAAACGACGTAGGTAGGGCCGTAGAACCTCATTCATGAGAGTCTAAAATGTCGCCAACACATTGGACAGGCCGAAAGGCATAACCAAAAATTCAAATAAGCCCTCATGAGTGCGAAATGCAGTTTTCTCCACGTCTTCCGATGCCATCCGGACCTGATGATAACCCAAGCGGAGGTCGAGCTTGGTGAAAAATCATGCTCCCTTAAGCTCATCCAGGAGCTCTTCGACCACCTGGATAGGAAATTTGTCCTTGATGGTTTTATCATTCAAGGCGCGGTAGTCGACGCAGAAACGCCATGATCCATCCTTCTTTACAAGTAAGACTGGAGCCGAGAACGCAGAGCTGCTACAGTGAACGGTGCCTTGTTCCAACATGGCAGTGCATTGCCGCTCCAACTCGTTCTTTTGCAGCGCCGGATACCTGTACAGCCGAACCACCACTGCGCCGGTGCCAGGTAGGTGGATGCGGTGGTCGCGGCTACGCGGGGGAGGAAATCCTTGAGGTTTAGTGAACACCGCCGGGAATTCCGCGAGGAGTTCCTCCATAAACTCCCCTGTGGCTGACACTGAAAGTAGATGCGCCACTGGCCGGGACAAAGCCACGCCAAGTAATGTTTCGATCCTGGCATTGGTAGCTCATAGTCAGCTGACTGAAATCCCAAACAATTGGCCCAAGTGTGCGAAGCCATTGGACCCTGAGGACGACGTTGAAGCCGCCCAACGAAATAGTGAGGAAGTCAAGCACGAAGCATTCGTTGTCGATGGCGATGGGTGTTGTGTGGCACACCCCACTACTGGCCACCCTGTCCCCATTGGCGATGGCCATGGAGAGCCCTGTATGGGGCGCAAGCTTCAAGCCCACCTGATCGACAATCTCTGAGGCGATGAAGTTGTGTGTAGAGCCCGAGTCGACTAAAGCCACTAAGGACACTCCGTTAATTAGCACGGACAGTTGCATCGTTTGGGACTTGCGAATCTCGGTGAGAGCGAGGGAGATGGTGACATCCCCGTCTACTTCTCGACAGCGTCCTCGTCCAATTCGACTTGGAGCAGAAAGAGATGCTTGTAGAATCGTTGGTGGCCTGGTATGAACTTCTTGTCGCAATTGTAGCAGAGTCCTTTGCCCCTCCGATCCTCCATCTCGCCTGGTGTGAGCCGTTTGAACGGCTTGCCCGGAAGTGATGCGCCCTAGTTCGTCGGCAACAGTGTCGCCGGGCTGGAGGCCACCACACCCAACGTAGCTGTGTGGGCAGGCATCTGTCTGGTGAATGATGGTTTGGAGGAAGCAGCGGAGGCCGAAGGGACTAGCGGATGCAGCAATAAGCGTTCGTACACCCTGGCCAGGTCCATGGCAACCTCCAAATCAGGTGGATGCTGGAGCTCGACGTGCGTCTTCAGGGGCTCGACCAGCCCTGCCGTGAAGAGCATCACTTGTTGCTCCTCATGAAGGTGACCACAACAGGCTAATAAGGTTAAGAAATTTTCAATGAACTACTCCACCGATGCTGTGCGTCGGAGCCCTATTAATTCTCCTAGAGGATTATGGTGCGTCGGAGTTCCGAACCTTCTGTTGACGAGGTCCGTGAAGTGTCGCTAGTTGGGCATGTTGTCCATGCACTCAATCCGCATGCACCACAGCTACGCGAGGCCGGACATGTGGTATGTGGCAAGCTAGACTTTATCCTCCAGTGGTGTTTGTTGCGCCTGAAAAAATTGTTCACATCGGTTGATCCACAGCAACGGGTCTTCCCTCCCATCGAAGGTCGGGAAGTTCAGCTTAAGGTAGCGAGGCGGGGCTCGATGATTTCCCACTCCCGACGCCGAGACTGGCACAAGCGGTAGACGGGCAGAGGGCATTACGGGCGTGGCGACCGAACCTTCGCCAAGATGGTGCTGGCTTGGAGCCATCTCCCCATTGCTCTCTCGCAATGAAGTTGCTTCCTCGTCATCCCCTCCTTCGCTGACAGGCTGCCCTTCCATGTGTGCAAGGCGACGATCGTGCCGAGTTAACTGGCTGTTGTTGGCTTCAATCAACTCGGCATGCCGGGTGAGATGGTCGTTGATGTTGGCGAGAACTTTGGCAGTCTTCAGCGAACTTGCGCATCACCTGTTGGAAGTCATCGCCACCACCATTGCTTGACATGATTGCCGTACCAACGGGCGGCTCTGATACTAAGATGTCAAGCGATGGACGATTGGAACGAAGATGGTAGGGAGGATTGGAGCGGGTGAGTGTGGGCAGCACTTCGGCGCCGTGATGAACGCGCAGCCGGGAAGGTCCCCAGCCGCACCGTAAGGACGATGGGATGTAAAGGAGGCGCAAGGGATCAGGTAACTTCCTAATCCTTGCTTACTTTATTCAAGCATCCTCTTCTCCTTTAAATAGAGTAGGCCTAACGAATCCAATCTAATTGCAAAAGGAAAGGATCTTAAGGATCCACTAATCTGATGTGAAGGATCTTATCTAATGGAAGGTATATCCTGCAGCCTATCCTAATTGCAAGTAATTTAGAGATAATGCCTATCCTGCAGCCTCTAGGGCCAGCTGGTCCTTGGCCTTGTGGCACCGGCCATACACACGGCCCCACATGACAGAAGCCTTGTGGTGGTAACTGGGTACAGAATAGATGAACACAAGCACAAAATCTACACTACATAAGACGAGGCTTAAAAAAGGCAGGCTGATACAATGGGCAAAATTCTGCAACATAATGACTGTTGTACAGGCAAGGAGGCATAGCATGATCAATCAACAATATAGCATAGAAAACAAAATTATGGCTTTTAAACCAGCAGAGTAACTTACAGTTCCATTGCTTTGGGCAACAGCAGCATTAGGACCAGGTTGTTGTGCCTCTTCAGCTCGTCGCTTTTTCTCAGCAGCTAAGATGGGAAATATATAAATACACTCTTTCCAACAATCCAAACAGTAAAAATAAAGGGGAAAATAAAATGTAGTCTTGAACAGCATCAGAGTAGAACCATGGCATATAGAACATAACAAATAGATAAATCAAGTTTCATATGTGATGACTGACAAGTGAAATAAGACACACTGACAGGAAGACTTCCCTTATTCCCATTTAGAATACTACCTTGCTGATCGTGAAGCTAAATACAGCTAAAGCTGCTACGTTGTAAAACGATTGTGAATCTGTGGTCAGCTTAACAGGCATTCGCAAATTTAATTCTAGCAAGGAAGAAACAACTTTAGGTATAACTACACATTTGAAGATTCAAAAGGGATTCAAACACGTCCCTACATATGAAACAACAGAGGTCTTCATCACTAAACTAAGCTTTAAGGTAACTAAAGTTGCATAAGGCATTCAAGGTTGTCTTAGATAAAGTCACTTAAAGTGATGGGACCTAAGCAGAATTTTGCAAGTTAGGGACCAAAACGCTGGGTTCTCAAGTCTAGTGTCATAGACGTGGGCCTTGGGCCAGTCAGTTCATTATTAGAAAGTAGAGATTAGTTTCTATTTGAGTTAGAGATTAGTTTTCTTGTGTTAGAGATATAATTAGATATATGATATTAGTTTCTATATTTGTTAGAGATATAATTGAGATTAGATTCTATCTGTTAGAGATATAATTGAGATTAGATTCTATCTGTTAGGGGGAGCCATCTATATAAGAGGGCTACCGCATGCTATTGGAATCAACCAGAGAAATAACAAAGTCTTCCTCATCTATAGTCTCTCTCTCCTTCTACGCCGACGTCATCCGGCTATCTTCTTGGTGGTATTTATCCCTCATGAACTAAGGTTCATGACAACTAGAGACATAAGTGTAACATCGTCCAATTTTAAGGATCTATGGTGCAATTTACTCTCTTAAGAATAACAAATAATTTTCTATGTAGGTCAAAGAACACATGCCCCTCTTGACTTCCTGAAATAATCTATATGTACTTCTATAGAAAAACACCCCTTTAATCATGATATTTGTCTGAGATGTGCCTCCTAAAATGTCAAGAAATAATGCAGAGACCATTAGCATTTTGCCCCACCCCGTAACAGGCTAGCATATCCATGAGAGAGAAATTATAATCTCACTAGTCACTAGTTAGTAGTTATATGCTTGAAAGGTACAGGCTCTAACTTTGATAATAGAAAAGCGTGCCAATATGAACTAGTGTAGAATTTATTATCATTTTTGCTCCACCTCTGTACTAACCAAACATATCCCCTAGGATTGCAAATCAGTTATAGTCTCCTCAAAAGGCAAGGAATTGTAGCATAGACCATAATCTAACATCTATAGTTGAAAACGCAATCAGAATTACCTTTCTCCTCTTGCTTCTTCCTTTTCTCTCTAGGAGCATAAGAACCATCTGCTTTTGCAATACAGTCGGACTTTGTTTTTGCATATTGTACTCGCTGCAAAAGGGAAGTAGTAAGTTGTACTTAACCCTGGTACATATAGGGCGGCACTATTAAGCCTGTTCTTGCTAATGTGACGTGATGGCTAGTTAAGAGAAAAGGCTCATTTTCACCTAGACAGTAAACAAACATTCAAACAATAGATTGCACAAGGAGTAATAGACTACATATTAGGCAAGGACCATGCGCTTCAGCATCTAGATAGAGATCATCTGGTATGATTCTAGAAAGAGTATATGTTTACGGTATAATCTAAACAAAAATGTATGTTTGCCCTATAATATGAAGAACGCGTGCCTATCCTCTATCCACATCATTGGATCAAACTAAACATATGATACATTCAAAACATTGTAAAAGACAAACACTACAATACTTGCTAGGCAGATCAGCATATTAGTAAAAGAAGAAGCATATGGGCATGCTAACTAACGTTTACTCGAAATCTTCAGTATTCATGTGTCATTTTAAAGTTTAAACCATTAGGTTGAATTTACAGTAGAATGCAAATGAAATGTACAGCAATTATTGTATGGTATTGTTGCACAAAATACAAAACATAAATTCAATGTATAACTTTCTGGTACAAAATTTACGGCTCAACACTTAGAAGTAGAACATTCCTGTACTAAATGCAAACCTAAGCCCCAGAGGAGCTATGCTTAGCAAACACTAAGCTGTCCACTTGAAAAATTGGAAATACGATGCTTGTCTAAGAATATATCCACCATGCTTGTTATGCACAGAAGGGATCAAGGGAAACAGAAAATAAAAGGTGAAACAAACAATTAAAATTTATCATCTAAAATGAAGATGATTTACCATTCTTTTGCCATAAAAATCAAAGTCTTGCAGTCCTCGGAAAGCATTGGTAGCAGCTGTAATTTCGCTAAATACCACCCACGCTTGCCCCCTCAGTTTAGGAGTTTTTAAGGCCACCAAATCCAGTATCCTTCCATACTGGGAGCACAATGCATAAAGTGATCTCTTCAACTCTGCAGGAAAGATCAACATACATTACAGCTGAAAAGACCAAAATGATGTACTAGTATACAACAATGTTCTAACAACAGTGAACTAGATTTGCATAAATGTGACCATGCCCACTTGGGGATGACAACGATGTTCTGCGAAAGGAGGTAATACTTTTGCAAACTGCTAGACTTTTCGCGGATAAAATCGTATTCCCACCAGACACTCAAAACTTCTCTGACACAGCATGCAAGAGGGCGCTTTCCCCAATGAATTCAGATGTATTAGCTTCTAGTAAACGCGTGAAACGAGTCCAAAATCTGGCAGTTTCATCATCTGCTGCGGCCAAAATTTCAAACATTCTCAACGCTCTACCACTCCAGTGGCTACAAGGGAGAGCCGACCGAACCCTGCAGCGAGGCGGCCACGAGTAATAGCCCAGATCGGGAGGCTAGGGTTTTACGAGGGATTTGTCCAGCGGCTGCGGCGCTGTGCTAAGCAGCCGGGAGAAGAGCCGTACCTTCTTTCTTGATCTTCTCGTTGAGGTTGCTGAGGTAGACCGTCTGGTTCGGGGGGATGTCGCCGGACAACATCGCCGCCGCCGCCGCCGCCGCGCCGCCAGGAAATTCTGGTCGCGGTGAGAGATTTTGTTTCGGTTTCTAGTTCTTCTCTCTCCCCCTTCGTAGGATTCTCGCTTCCGGCCTCGAGGAGGTCGGTATAGCCGTCCGTCTAGGGGAAATAGATGGGCCATAGTGATATGTTGGGCTCAGGAGATGGCTGATCTGTGGGCCCTGGACTGCAGTGATACAATATTGGGCTCAAATGGTGGACGGGTTGCTTCGGGTTGGGTGCTCACTGCTCGGCTACTTCTTACTGCTACGAGCCACACACCCCCTTCTTATTTTCATTTTCATGAGCTCAGTACCTCAGTTACATAATTAACTGGGGTAAAAATTGCCTCCACTTTGAAAAAGGCTCAAACAAGTCCGTCTTACTTTCTTCTCTTTTTTTTGAGGAAGACCTTGTACATGTAAAACTAGGTAAAATAATTCCCTCCGAGTATAGTAGTACGAAGCAAAATTTCATTGTGCCAAACGTTTGTCATGGGGTGTTAAATATGCATGTTCGCCAACAAAAGAGATGATATCTGGCAAAAGTCTTTAATGAGTGTGCACACGCCGGCTACCTCTCATGACCCACGCGGGTCTCCAAACTCCGGGCACCGCCCCCTACCCCCTCACCGTGCCGCCACCCACGGCTCACGCCGGTCACAGAGCACCGCCCCCTCAGCTTCTCGCCCCTCCTCATATCCTGGGAGCAGCGGTGGCACGCCGCCGCTCACCCACTCTGCCTGCGCATCACTCGCATCGCACCGCACCTCTCAACTCTCCAATCACAATATTTCACAAATCCCAAATCCCTAAATCACAAATCGGAATCGAATTCTTACATTGTTACTATGAAATTGCCAAATGGCTTGCTCTCGACGCCTCCAAAATCGGCTCAATTGTTGGCCGCTACTCCCCTTGGGCACTCAGCTCTGCCACTGCTAGCTGCTCTCGGTGACCTGGACTCTCGTGGTACGCCCAGAGCCCGGCTCTCGCTTGGCCGCTCGTCTCATCTTGACCGCCAACTGCTCCCAGCCTCCTGCGCCACACCTGCCAGCTAAGAGTTGCTCCCGTGCTCGTGCCCCCAGCTCGGCAGCTTGGTGCCTTGGGCGAGACCGGCCAACTCCTCCCCTCCTGCACTAATGGCAGCACGCCAACACCGTCGCCTGCTCCCATGACCGTGAGGGCGACAAGCCGCGCTGGGCCCGTCGGCCACCGCTCTGGCTAGCTGGGCCCTACGGCTACCACCAGGGCGGAACTAGGCCTCAGGCTGGATAGGCTATAGCCCGAGGCCCAGCAATGCTACTAATACTACTCTCTTTAGTACTCCCTTCATAATATATATGATATAGCATTCTAGCCCAAGGCTTGAAAAAAATTTTAGCTCGGCATCCCAGTGGGAGCAAATGGCAGCCCAAGGCCCCAAGCGCAGCCAGCCAGCCCAACTGCCCAATCAACAAGAGTGTCTCAACCAGCCCATGCATTTTTCACAGCCCATCCACCAACTGAAAGTGAAAAGGAAGCCCTAATCCCCCCCCCCCCCAATCAGACCTCACCTTGGCCCCAGCCAGCTTGGAGCACCCTCCCAGACCCCAACCGGCCAATCGGCACGACGCGACTGCACCCTCATTGCCGGTCATCATCCTCACCTGCGCGCGCCCCCACTGCTAGCCCACGCCCTCGCTTTCGCGTGCCGCACGTCCGCTGGCCACCGCCCTCGCCCCTCGCTCCCGACATGGCGACGCCGCGGTCCGTCGACTATCGCCCTCGCGAGCCTACGCCTCCAACTCCGCCGCTCCGGGTGCCCTCGCCGAGTCACCGCACGGCGCCACCGCTCGCTCATGCACACCACCGCCCTCACGCAGCAGTCCAGCTCATGAGCTCAACGCGGCCAATGAGCAGCCGAGCAAAGCTGAGAGTAGGTAACTAGTAGGAACTAGGAATTATCCTTTATGTTTAGAAATTTCTGAATTGGATTGTTGATAGTTGTTAGTTGATACAAAGAGAATGTAATTAGCAGGAATTATCTTTTACGATTTGAATTTAGGATATTTTATTTTTATGCTATCTTTGTAGCAGTCTCGAGTCAGTGTATTCCGCAAATAGCCTCCAGGCAGAGGCGGAATTAGGTCCATATCAACATATCATTACTTTGCTTTTGTGGTTAGAGTTTAGCTCGAAGCGTAGCTAAATCTTGTTTCCGCCGCTGGCTGCCACCGGCCTTCTCCAACTCCGCACACAGCTTCATGGAGGAGAGGAGAGCTAGCAGGAGTGTGCCTAGATTTTTTAGTGTGACCAGGCATACCAAGCACCCTGCTATCCGGATGTACTCCAGTTAAGTTCTACCGAAGAAAAGTGTAACTGAATTTTGAACGGCACTGCTGAAGCAGCAGCCGCAGGAGCTAGGCACGCATGAACAAATGCATGATTGCGAGGGCGTTGAGTGGATTACGGTTTTTGGTTGAGCTCACTCCATCATCGCAGTTAATTACTCAACGAAAAGGCCACGGATCCATGTAGCGTTCCTGGAAGCTGTTCCTTCCATCCTTTTCGAAAAGGGAAGCTTTATTAATTTCAAGATTGTTAAATCAAGGTGATACAGCAACTTGAAATCCTCCCAGCCTCTGCCTCAACGGCACACAGCTAAATAATAAAAAAAAATGAACATAAAAGGGAGACACTAATGACTATCAATCCGAAGACTAGACCGCCACCCATGTGCCCGGGTAAAACACTCCTTGGCCACCTTCTCCAAGAACTGTGAGGCCGCTACAACCATATCCTGCAAAGCGGTCTTCTGGAGAATAACCCAAGAACGAAGCCAATGCGAAATTGAGTAAATAACCTGCAAAAAAGAAATTTGTTTGTTTTCAAATACCATTGCATTCCTGCTTAACCACACAGCCCAACAAGTAGCAGCGGCTCCAAGAAGTACTAAATACTTTAAGTCCTGTCCAAGCCCTTGTAACCAATTGCCAAACATATTTGACACGCTACGTGGGTTAGAAAGACCACAAGTCGCATGGACCAACGCCCAAACCATACGAACTAATCGACACTCAAAAAACAGATGTTGGATCGTTTCATCTTTGTGACAGAAACAACACTGTTTACTGCCTTGCCAATTGCGTTTCACTAAATTATCCTTCGTTAAAATTACGCCCCGTCGAAGATACCACAAAAAGATCTTGATCTTCAAAGGTACTTTTAACTTCCATAATCGTTTGTTCGAATTAGGGACAACTTGATGGATCAAAGCCAAGTAATGAGATTTTACAGAAAAAACTCCACTCCGATGTAGGTTCCAGCGGAATTCATCTTCCTCTTGGCTCAAGACAATGTTGGACAACCGTGAAAGGAGATTATTCCACAATGCTAACTTGTGACCAATCAGGTCTCTGCGCCATGATATATTTGGTGGGTAAGAGCTCAACACGTCGGCCACTGTATCTTGTTTCTTGCGGGCTATGGTGTACAGATGAGGATATTGATCGCGTAAAGTACTATTTCCTAGCCACTTATCCTCCCAGAATCGTACCTGAGATCCGTTTTTGATTATAAAAGATCCGAACCTCAGAAAATTCCGTTTAACCTTCATCAGGCTGGCCCAAAAATGAGAATCCCCACACTGCCACTGCATTCGGACAAGAGGTTTTGTGTTCAAATATTTATTGCGTAATAATTGTTGCCAAGTACCATCTGTTGTCAGCAACCGATACAGCCATTTGCTGAGTAGTGCTGTATTCTTGATCTCCAGGTTATGAATCCCTAGCCCTCCTTGTTCTTTAGGTTGGCACAGGATATCCCATTTGGCTAATCGGTATTTCCTTTTATGCTCGTCGCGGTTCCAAAAGAAGCGAGACCGATAGTAATCTAGTTTTTTAAGAACACCCTTTGGTACCTCAAAGAAAGACATCATATACATGGGGAGACTACTAAGTACGAAATTTATTAAAGTCAGTCGTCCCCCTGTGGATAGATGTTTTCCTTTCCAACTACTGAGGCGTTTCTCGAAACGTTCTTCTACTCGTCTCCAATCAGCATTCGTCAGCTTCCTATAATGAATAGGAATACCCAAATACCTCATTGGGAAAATACCTGGATTGCAGCCAAAAAGATTTGTGTATTGGGTTTCACAGTCTTTAGCTTCTCCAAAGCAAAAAATTTCGCTCTTATGGAAATTAATCTTCAGCCCGGATATTTGCTCAAAAGCACAAAGTAACAACTTCATGTTCTTAGCCTTTTCCAGGTCGTGTTCCATGAAGAGAATCGTATCGTCAGCATATTGGAGGATGGATAAACCACCATCTACCAGATGTGGCACCACCCCACTAACCTGACCATCTGCTTTGGCTCTATTAATAATTGTTGCAAGCATATCAGCCACAAGATTAAATAGAATTGGTGATAAAGGGTCACCTTGTCGGAGCCCCTTTTTTGTTTGAAAGTAAGGGCCGATATCGTCATTAACATTGATCGCCACACTTCCACCCGATATGAAAGAATTCACCCAAGAAATCCATTTAGGTGAGAAACCTTTCATCCGTAGTGTTTGCCTTAGAAACGACCATTTTACTTTATCATAGGCCTTTTCAAAATCAATTTTGAAAATTATACCACTTAGCTTCTTCCGATGAAGTTCATGAACGGTTTCATGTAAGATGACTACTCCTTCGAGGATATTGCGTCCTCTCATGAAAGCCGTTTGAGTTGGGCTGATAACGTGGTCTGCTACTGAATTAATCCGTAAAGTTGCAGCTTTGGTGAAAATCTTGAAACTCACATTTAGTAAACAAATTGGTCTGTATAGCTGAATTTTATGTGCATCATGCACCTTTGGCAAAAGGGTTATAACACCAAAATTAAGGCTGAACAGAGGAATATCACCCTTATGCAAATCATGGAACATCTGGATGAGATCTTGTTTAATGATCTCCCAACACTTCTGATAAAATTCAGCTGGGAATCCATCAGGTCCTGGTGCCTTGTTGTGTTCCATGTCAAAAACTGCTTCCCGAATCTCCTTTTCAGTGAAAGGAGCCGTTAGGAATGCATTTTCGCTCTGACCAACCTGAGGGATATCCTCTGTCCGGTGTTCCTCCATAAGGAAAAAGTTCTCATCAGGAGGACCAAACAATTCTTTGTAAAATTGGGTTATATAACTTTTAAGGTTGGCCTGTCCCTCAATTTTGCCATCATCATGCTCCAACGAGAAAATTCGTTTCTTCCTGTGTTTACCATTAGCCACCATTTGAAAGTACCTCGTATTATTATCTCCTAGGAGCACATCCGTGACCTTAGCTCGTTGGTAAAACTTGATCTCCTCCTCCCGTAGAAGTTTAGCCAGATTATCACGAGCACTTTGTAGGTGTTTACACTCCTCGTCAGACAACATCCGTCTTTCTGCGGCTATGTCTAATGAGGAGATTGTAGCCTGAAGATGGTTTTTTTGTTTTTTGTACTCTCCATGGGTATGGACTGCCCATCCCCGGAGGTGTTTTCGTAAAGCCCCCAGTTTCCTATTCCATCTTTGGACCGAGTTTTGGCCATGTACCGGCTTGTTCCATATTTCTGCGACACGATCCAAGAAATCCTCTCGAGAGAACCAACTGAGCTCCAATTTGAACTGTTTTACAATTCCAATGCAGGAAGGTTCGCCGGTGTCTAAAAGCAATGGTGTATGATCAGAAATCCCTCTATCAAGGGCTTGTACTGTTACCATTGGATACTTAAATTCCCATTCAGACGTGATTAACGCCCTATCCAGCTTCTCAAAGGTAGGTTGCGGTAAGGAATTTGCCCAGGTGAATTGTCGGCCTGTTAACTCAATTTCCCTAAGATCAAAGCTGTCTATGACTGCATTGAACAGGAAAGGCCATTTGCCGTTGAACCGACTATTACTTTTCTCCTTGCTATTTCTTAAAATATTGAAATCCCCTCCTATGAGTGAAGGCAATGGGTTCTGTTGGCATGCACGTACGAGTTCAGACAAAAAAGGAGATTTGAACTCCTCTTGTGCTGGACCATATACAGCCATAAGGATCCATTTGAAGTTGTCGCGTTTATTGCGGAGATGGAATTTGATATAGAATTCCCCTTCCACAATTAAAGTTAAATCAAGGACCGTTGAATTGACCCCAAGCAGAATACCGCCCGACCGGCCCCTAGGAGGGAGACAGTGCCAAACAAAATCGGCCCCTCCCGAAAGACGAGACATATTTGATTTGGACATATCTTGCTTACCGGTTTCTACGACAGCTACAAAGTCAAGTGCTAGGTCCCTAATTGCCTCAGAAATGTATCTAAATTTAGCCAAGTCTGAAAGACCTCTGCTATTCCAAAAGATTCCCTTCATGGTGAAACTGACTTGTTAGTTTTTTGACCCTTTTTCCGTGCCTTCGCTTTTTTGGACGATGACTTAGACTTACGACTGGATGCCTTAAGATCACAAATTCTTGTGGCTAGGTCCGAATCATCCAAGCCTACGTCCGTTATTTCCTTGACCAAGTGAGTAAGAAGAGATCTTTCGTCAGATTCTTCATCATCACTTGGTGCGAAAGGGTTTTGCTCACAATCACGTCTAACCTGCTCAACTCTCTGTACTCTTGGCAAAACAGTAAACCTATCTACTTCCATTCTCTTAAGAGCGCTTAGGGATAAACTGATCTCATTAGTACTATTACCCAGGGAGAAACCAATATTGTTCAGATTCGAAATACATTGTTCTTTTGATAAAAGAAAATAAGATTGCGGTGGTGAGTTACCTGGTGGCGAGTTACATGGTGAAGTCACGGATGGAAGATGATGTTCCCCCTTGGCTTTACATGGTTTGTTGCTATCCAGGTTTCTCAACGCTGCTCTCTTCATTGCTTTCTCCAAAACAAGCTCATCAGCTGCAGCATTACCCTCTGCAGTATATGAGAAGTTTGAGCGAGCACTACGACGTTTGCCATCCAAAATTACCGACCCAGCATTAGTCATACCTGTGGGTTTAAGTGGTGAGCTCAACTCAATATCAGGTCTTACGGAAGATAAAGTCCGAGTGACATCATTTGTCATTTTCTCCAGAGCCATCTTCCCGCAATTCCCATCCTGACCCCCACTCGCAGGCAGGTCCTGATAACGTTGAGCAGCATCAACCCTCAGCGTAGGTGGTGAGTCATCTCTGTGCCCGCTACTAACATTCTCACGAGCCAGATCGGCCCCTGCCTGAGCTCCTTGCTGGACATTTATTTTGCTTCCAGGACTTGGTGTACAGCCTTGCCGAGACCTTGTGACCAATATAGGAGACAAATCTGAAGATGTTTGCAGAGAAATCGGCTTTACTGGCGGACAAGGGCGATTTTTCCCCAAAGGTGTCACCGCTATGAGAGTTTGCATTGGTGTCGGACCCGAGGAAATATCCTTATAGTCACCAGGAGCATGACTTGAATTAGTATCACTGGGCCCAAGTTTAAATTTCTTGGATGCTGTTGTTTCTGGCCCCTTGTCGGAAGAGCCTCCCTTATCATCCCCGATATCATCCCGATCCATTGGATCATGGTCCTCAGGTGGTGGTGTTGATGGTTGAAAATTGTCCTCTTCCAAGGTGAATGTGATATGATATCCCTCAATTCCAAAGACTAAGTCTGTGGTGAAAGGTAACTGTCTCTTGTCCAACATGCCAACTCGAACACGAATCACCCCTTTTTTTCGATATGTCAGCATATCCACAGCGAGAGGCGCTCCAATGACACTTCCCAACGCCCAGAACACCAAATAGTGTCTAAAAGCATGTGGTACCCCAGTAATATGCACCCATATCTCTTCCAATTGGTACGTAGGGATGATATCATTTGCACTTTGCCAAGCAGAAATAGAGAGTGTGACACCATGATTCTTGAGTTGATATCCGATGTCAGTCATCCTTTGTAATTCTTCTTCTGTCGGGAATGCGACAAGAAAGGAATCTTCACCATGAGATAGAGCTTCCCACCTCCAATCAGCTCTGGATATTTTTGCCAACTCAACCTGTACAACCTCTGGTGATAAATGTCCTCCCAAGACTTTGACCAACGCAGTGGGTGCAGGGTTAGGAGCCTCTAGCTTATAATCAATATCAGAAATCCTAATGAAGCCAAACTCCTTTTGTCCAGAACCGAAAAAGGCAGCAGTTGGTTTAGGCATTTTGAGTATAGGACACTTCAATGACAAGTGAGAATTATTCTTGTTGCAAATGATGCAGTCAAGGTCTGCATTACACTCTTCATTTAAGTGCCCTCCACTTTTGCATCTGAAACAAAAAGGTCTTTTTTTCTTGGCAATTACCTGACCGGCCTGCTGATCATCAATGGCTTGGACCGCCCTTTGCTGGCTAGCACCGGCCATGTCACGACTATTATTCTGAACAGGCTTGTAACGCTGCGAAAAATGGCTCATCCTCTGATCAGACGAGCCCCGGCCAGCACCACAACCCTGAGCCCCAGCATTGCGGCCATAGGGATCGTTACCAGCATGGCCTTCATTGCGGTCAAATTGTCCGCCGCGACCATGGAATTGGCCATCTTGCCGGCCATAAACGTTCCCTTCACCACGTCCTCGTCCACCAATGCCGTCGCTGCGGCCCCCTTGTGCTTGTCCTTCTCCACGGCCTCGTCCACCAATGCCGTCGCTGCGGCCCCCTTGTGCTTGTCCTTCTCCACGGCCTCGTCCCCCATACCCCTCCCCGCGTCCCCGACCTAGACCGCGCCGGTGATCAAAAGATCGAGGGAAGGGAGGCATGGCGACAACCTCAGCGAACGACGGCGCTCCTGGAGACCAGATCGTTTTTTTGGTGGGAGCAGAGATGCGGGCGTCAGAGTTGTTCTGCAGCGAAAGAGCCGAGCTATTCTCACGCACGGAAACCCTATTGCGGTCCCTGGGCCCAGATGGCAATAAGGCCCACCAAGAACGTCCAAACTCCCGGGCGCGTTCGATCAACAGCGAAGTACACGGCCTCTCCGATTGGGAGTTCAAAATTTGAATTCGCTCTTGATGACCACAATCAGCTGCGGATTTGTCGGCAGAGAAACTCGCCGGCAGGAAGGCCTGAAGGGTTATCGCCAGCGGCAAACGACGTTTTGGAATAGGCCCTCTCCAGGGACGAACAGAGATTCCACGACTGTGGATCGATCTGCCTTGAGGTCTAGAGAGAATCGAATTCCGGTTCCTCGGCACAGAGACCGGCACTCGTTTCTGTGCGTCATCCGACAATACGTCGGCACCCAGATCAGCAGGGGGTTCCCGTTCATGATCCGGCAAGGTGCCAGGACCCGACGCAGGCATCTCCTGTTCCTGATCTGCAACTAATTCATCCTCCCACCATCGAGTTCCTTTGGGGAACCCCATATCACACCAAAAGTTTTCCACCATATGCAAATCGGCAGGTATTGAAACAGCAGAACGATCCAAATTACCCTTAGTAGCTCTTTGATCGTTTGCAAATTGAAATGCCTCCTCAGAAGAGAATCCTGCCATGAAAGCCTCATGGTAGGCCACTTCAAACTGATGATCAGTTCCAACATGGAAATCAGGTGCAGCACAACGAAGAGGAACTGCCGAGCTTCCGCTTTCCGAGATTGAAACATCACCAGCATTTGCAGAAACACAACATACCTGTAAACCACTGTCGCCAAAAGTAGGATCGACCTCCCCGTTCTTCGCAGATCCAGCAAAGTCGGAATTGAATCCAGCCAGGCGCTCCACTTGGACGACCTTTCGATCCTCCCTCTCAATCATCAGTAAAACAAGATACAGTGGCCGACGTGTTGAGCTCTTACCCACCAAATATATCATGGCGCAGAGACCTGATTGGTCACAAGTTAGCATTGTGGAATAATCTCCTTTCACGGTTGTCCAACATTGTCTTGAGCCAAGAGGAAGATGAATTCCGCTGGAACCTACATCGGAGTGGAGTTTTTTCTGTAAAATCTCATTACTTGGCTTTGATCCATCAAGTTGTCCCTAATTCGAACAAACGATTATGGAAGTTAAAAGTACCTTTGAAGATCAAGATCTTTTTGTGGTATCTTCGACGGGGCGTAATTTTAACGAAGGATAATTTAGTGAAACGCAATTGGCAAGGCAGTAAACAGTGTTGTTTCTGTCACAAAGATGAAACGATCCAACATCTGTTTTTTGAGTGTCGATTAGTTCGTATGGTTTGGGCGTTGGTCCATGCGACTTGTGGTCTTTCTAACCCACGTAGCGTGTCAAATATGTTTGGCAATTGGTTACAAGGGCTTGGACAGGACTTAAAGTATTTAGTACTTCTTGGAGCCGCTGCTACTTGTTGGGCTGTGTGGTTAAGCAGGAATGCAATGGTATTTGAAAACAAACAAATTTCTTTTTTGCAGGTTATTTACTCAATTTCGCATTGGCTTCGTTCTTGGGTTATTCTCCAGAAGACCGCTTTGCAGGATATGGTTGTAGCGGCCTCACAGTTCTTGGAGAAGGTGGCCAAGGAGTGTTTTACCCGGGCACATGGGTGGCGGTCTAGTCTTCGGATTGATAGTCATTAGTGTCTCCCTTTTATGTTCATTTTTTTTTATTATTTAGCTGTGTGCCGTTGAGGCAGAGGCTGGGAGGATTTCAAGTTGCTGTATCACCTTGATTTAACAATCTTGAAATTAATAAAGCTTCCCTTTTCGAAAAAAAAATGGTGGTCGTCGACCTGAATTAGGGGCAGGGATGAGAAGAGGGGGTGCTGGTAATGCTCCAGGCCATAGGAATTGAAATATAACTCACTGATCTTGGTCTTGTTCTTGTTAGTCTTGATCTTGTTAGTCCTCATATGATGAAGACATTCATAAGCCACCAAAATATTATCCGATATAAGCCTCCCTGGAATGAATGTTGATGCTCTTCATGTTAGTGATATGCCCTAGAGACAATCATAGAGATGATTATATCACTTATATGTTTATGATATTTTAAATAAATGTTATTATGTTTCTTCAATAAATTATTATAAAGGTTAACAAGTATGTGACTTGTTGGTGAAGCTCTGGTCGGATATCACTGGTCAAGACACTAGTGACTTATAGATAGCACATGCATTGATTGATGACCATGTTTCACTGGTCATAAATTTGGGATATCAAATCAATAATGTGGATAAATGTTAGAGAACATGGTGTTGGATTGACCCATCCTAAGACATTGTTGAGATTGTTATATTTTTTATGTGTCATCAGTTGGTCTCAAGTAATGATGATATATAATTCTTGTACCTGAGACCAACATAATTTTTACATGTTTAATAGTGTAATTAGAGGTTACCAAATGCTACTCTGTAACTGGATAGTTATAAAGGTAGCTTTAGGTATACTATGAAAAATATGGAGGAATATGACTAGTCAGATATGTGATTTGCCCCTCCTTTATAATAGAAGATATATTTCTAGGCCCCTCAATGTGGTCAAATAAAGAAAATGCATGCTATGCCATGAGTGGTCGAAGAGTTGACCGCATGTAGTTATCCATCACTAGATTAGAAAATGATTAAATAGTCCATGGATGACACGTTTCTCACCTGGAGTTCGATCGGATGTCATGAGGCAAAAGGAGAACAAACAAACAGGTCAATAATTCTGATTGGATACGAACTGTTTGTATGAGTATATTGACTGGTCATGAGTTGGTCGGATATATCACAGACTAGTTTGTGAACTGGTCGTATGGGGATACGAACTGGTAATAACTAGATATGATCTGGTCGTAAGGAGTTATGAGTTGATCGTGAGTGACTAAAACCTAGTTATAGATCATATTATATAAGGTTCGTCCAAATTGATCTTTTTATATATTTAGAGGTCAATATATCCTTCTAGGGATCGCTACCGACCAGTGATCGAAAATGTGTTTTCAAGTTACAACTAAGTATATATGAACCTACAGGGCCACACACTTAATGAGTTGAAACAATAAGGTTTTAGATAATAGACTCCGAGTGGGATACAATCTCTAATTGTATCGGATAAGGATCCGATAGAAGGCTATACATTCAAAGAAGTGTGAGGCTAAGGGCGATACAGAATAGAGAGGAAATCTTGAAACACACCGATCAAAACCTTAGCTGTAGCATACCGGTGCACAATATTTCATTTCTGGATGTATGGACTTTAGTAGAGGTGCTGCTGCAAATGCAGCGCTAATTAGGTCGATCACGAGAAGATGGTTGGCTCGTGAAGATCGACTACCACTCATAGACAATCGACTATTTCCACTACATCGACGTATGTTATGTTGAACCGGGCTGTTTCCAGTGGCAGAGCTAGGAATTTGATGATGGGGGTGCGAACTTAAGACACATCCATTCTAAGACAAGTTCAAATGACATAGTACGGACGGAAGTTCAATGTATGTGACTAACCAATCATTTAAATATTGTTCACCTATGCTATTTCTTATCTTGTTAGAATTGATCATAACTCCTATAACTCCCTTTTGGATTTTGATTCATAAGACTATCCTTTCAAACCCGAAGGTAAAAAAAGGAGTAATTTACTTTCTGGTGCCCCAGATCAATCTATATACTACAATCTATGACTACCATGAAAACCATCCCATCAAAGCTTTTTGCATCTCCATCCGATCACTAAACCATGTAACAAGAAAAAACCCCAATACACCACCTCGTGCCATACAAGCTCACAAATTGGTATAATGAGACTCAAAAGAACTCCCTAAAGGCATATCATGCAGCTCAATAACATTCTAATCATACCTTAATTTGGACAATTCACAAGGATTTAGTAGCATTATTAACACCACTGAATTGCCAACTAGTTGACACATGAACATTACAAAACTATCTACCAGCATTCAAGATTTAAGAAGCTAATCAACATCGAGGACTTAGGTGTATAGAAGAGCTGGGCGGTAAAAAACAAGATACAATAAGTCAGAAGCGTAGAGGACTTGGCGATGCGGGTATAGAAGAGCTGCTTGGAGCTCCTGGCATTTCTTGATGGTGGGCGGGTTGACTACGTACTGCTTGTTCCTCTCATAAGCGTCTTGTGGTACGCACACATGTGCTTGGCCACCAACCTCGTCACCTCGCATGCCTTGGACTGCAGCTACGGCAGCTTCAACGCCAATGCCCCTATGGATCTGCCACCATTTCACAGTTAAACGGAGCAATATGGATGAGAAAAATCAGAACAATATATCTACGGATTGGAAAACATGGGATCAAGACTTGGCTTGATGACTTTTTTTTGGTTTACCTTTTCCTCTCTGGTGCCTGGTGGTCGCCGGCAGCAGCAGGGGCTCCGGCCTCCAAGGAGAGCAGTAGCGGTGATGATTTGCGCGTGAGCAGAGCCGCGTGCCTGAGCTTGAGCTCGGCTACTGCGCTAGGGCAGAAGCCTAAAGGATTTTTCCGGTTAGGGAATCTCCGATGACGGTGGCAGATCGATTGAAGAAGTGAGGATGGCTTAGGCACTTGGGTTAATAGGTTTGACTTGTTCCCTATTGTGCCTAATGGGCTGTCAGAAGTATGTTAGTATGTGTAATATATACTTTGTGTATTCAGGGAGAATATATATCGAATTTTTGCGCAAAAATTTTGGGGGTGCAACTGCACCCCCATGCAACACTATGGCTCCGCCACTGGCTGTTTCAACTCTTCTTCTGCTACATCACGCGTCTAGTGGTAACAATCTATGATCTCTTACTCGTATGTCTTTCTGGCTTACGTGGTAAGATTTTTTTTAATTTGCGCTAGTGTAGTCTACCCCGTATCCCAACACTTTGGAGATGATATCGGGCAACATCACGTTCAACCTATTTGCAAGTATCTTCAAGATAATCTTGCAAATGACATTGCAAAGGTCGATTGGTCGGAACTGCAGAAGCGAAGATGTGTTATCAACATTAGGTGTAAGAACAATGAGTGTACTATTTACCTGTGGGATATGCTCTCCGTTTAAAACAGCCAACACCATCCTTGTGACATCTCGGCCACATAAGTCCCAATTTCGTTGGAAGAAACGTGCTGGGAAGCTGTCCGGCCCGGTGCTTTGGCAGGAAACATTTGAAACAACGTTGTCTTCACTTCATTTTCTTGAAATGGGGTATTCAAAGAAGCATTCATCTCCCGGGTGACCTTGGTAGGGACATTGATGTGACCATGGCACCAACACATACGACCATAGCGGTCAATATCAAGATTGAATTAAAGGTGAATTCGTTTCTTCAACTTCAACACATTTTAAATGAGAATATGATACTACCTAATGATGAAAATATATATATTTGTAGCACCACATCACTTTGGAACCAATTGAAGCAAGGGTTCAAGTTGGACAGGTTTTGGAATCCAATTCGGCCTCCAGATCAATTCGGATTCAGCCTGACAGGCCAATTTCAAACGGCCATAAATTTTGATCCAGAAGGCTTCTCAGGGCCTGTGAGTACTCGTTGGAAATCTCTTGGAGTCTACTTTCAGATGGATCTGGTCTCACCTCCAAACTCCATTCGAGCAGATCAGAAACTGCGAAACAAGTCACATCACTTTTCCAGTCCGAGTCAAAGTGGGCCGAGGGCCTTGTAACTTGGGCTATTTGGGCTGGTACTGTTCACGTGAACAGTACCATGGCCGCTTGAATAGTAACCGCGAATAGTACCATATCCCTTTCATTGGATAAGTGCGGCTTTCCCCTTCCCTATTTAAGGAGGCCGCACCCCTTTAGTTTTCCTGGGGTTTTTCTTAAGAGATTATTCTGCTTAGCAGTTTCACCGCATGTTCGGTTGAGGAACCCTAACTTGTGAACTTCATATTTATTCGCAATACAGATTGCATCTTTTACTCTCTTGCTCGTGTTCTCGATTTGCTTTCAGGAGATAGCCTTCTTGGCGAGGTCAATCGTGTTCGGCACGGTTGATAACCAACGGAGCAGTGGTGTAGTGATTGCGAGGGGTTCGATCTATTTTGGTCGGAGCCTTTGGATCATCAACATCGAGATCTGCATAATTGACTTATTTGTACCTCTCGGAAGATCGGGCCATCGTCTCATCAGACATTGTCAAGAACCCTTCTCATCTCATGAACTCCCTCAGCACTGTATAGTTTATAAAAATTCTTTGTCATCTGCTTCATCTCCTCCACGTCTTCACAAATAGAGCCATCTGGCTTCTGTAACGGGTATATTCTATTCTTTTCCCTCCTCCTGCTTGCCTTTTGGTGGAAAAAAAATCGTATTTTTATCTCCCTCACGGAGCCAAGAAATACGAGACCTTTGTCTCCACATAATTTCCTCCTATAGTTCAATTCAACAATCCATTCCTCTGTTCTTTTTTCCTCTAGATATGGCCCTACCCAAATAGGATCTGCAAAGAGAAATTTCTCAGTTCCTTCTTGATGCTCCTAAAAGAGCCCATGCTCGAGGACTGAGTTTTGCTCGGCTGGCAGGCTTCGCCATAGTATCCCACCTTATACACATGTGTGTGTTCAGTCGATCCTTGGATCGGCCCTACGTGTCTCACTTCGCACATATATATGCGTTCAGTGGAAAAGCACGTACCCGTGCTCTGTGAGGTATTGGATAAATCCATGATTTATTCGGTTATCTACGCTTTAGTCCTAGCGTGTGTTTCAGTAGAATGCACACACGTGTATACCCGTGGTGTATAGTCTGAGTGTGGTGTGCATGAGTGTGTGACATCTATTGTAATCTAAAAATAAACCAATACTCTACTATTGGAGTTCACTCCCAGTCGTTTCTGTCAGAAATGCTACAAAATGGTATAGCGTCATATTGTTTTCTAACGGGATAAGCCAAAGCCATCAAATAGAAACCATCCTATGATCACGTTTCATCCACTATTCTTAACTAACGTGAGCCTTATCTCAATGTATACCACTCATTTGCTTTCTTCCAGTCTTTCCCCATCACATCTCTCTCTGCACGCATTGTCTCCCTCTTCGTTTTGAGCTCCAAACCACCACCAGGGACTAGATCCACCACTCTCCTCCTCCCCAATCTCACACCGTGTAGCGGGCTAGCGCTAAGGCATGGAGAGTGGACACAGGTGCTCGAGAAGGTGGGGCCGCAGTTGAGGGCACACAACAATGTGAGGAGTTGGCACGATTGCAGATGGCGTAGCAACGATTGCAGTCATACATAGAGGTTTGGCAGTCACATGTGTGCGGAGGCGAGCTTACGGCGGTGATGCACAAGCTCGGTTGATGCGCATGACAATGGCACACCTGTGCTTGAGCAAGCATTTTGCCACTACGAGCCACATGCGGCAACGAGCCTGAGCAGGTGTGGCAGCAATGGTGGTGGAGCACACAAGGCGACGACATGCTACCAGAGTGTGGCAACGAGCCCAAGTAGAGGCGTCGGTGGAATGGGTTGGGGCACATGGATCCGGCAATGGTACAGTGAACAACGACGAGGTAAGCTAGCTATGGTCCCCGGTCGGCGCGGCGTGCGAAGTGCAAAAGCATACCATAGTGGGCATCGTTGCGGTGGCCGTGAAAGACAAGCCAGCGTGGGGTCTTCGGCATGGCAAGCGTCTTCATGGATTCATGAAGTTGAACTATAAGTTTGATGAGGTTTCATAAAATTTGATGATGTTTCATGACTAAGTTTCATGTAGTTTGATGAGGTTTTATGACTAAGTTTCATGATGTTTCATTAAGTTTCATACAGTTTTAAGAGGTTCCACACCTAAGCTAACTATGTTTATAAGGTTTTATGTTTACGTTTCATGGTGTTTCATAAAGTTTCAGGCGTTTCATACCTAAGTTGACTAACTTTCATGAAACATGTTCGAAACTCTATGAAACCTTGTGAAATACGATGAAACTTGCATATACGTTTCATAAAATTTTCATGAGGTTTTATGACTAAATTTCATGAAGTTTCATGACTAAGTATTATGGTGTTTCATTAAGTTTTATACAATTTCACACCTAAGCTAACTAAGTTTTACAAGGTTTTATATCTAAGTGTTATAATGTTTTATAAAATTTCAGGAGATTTCATGCCTAAGTTGACTAATTTTTATAAAGTATATTCGAAACTCTAAGAAACCTTATGAAATCTAATAAAACTTACTTATACCGTTAGAAACCTTTCTAACGATATACCGTGCGCTAGCCCTTTCCGGCTAAGAAAACTTGCCTATACAGGGCATGTTCTTTTAGTCACAAGCCGGCGGCTTTTGGCTTTTGCTACAGTACCTAACTTTTAAACGGAGTATTTTCTCAAGACGGGGTCTACAAGTTAAACGACCTACACGTTAAAAGCCCAACATCTGTACCAGCCAAAATCGCAAATGAGTATCTGTCTCTCTGTAATCTGTACCGTAAACAGCTAAAATTCAAAAATTTCAGCCAAAAGCCATAAGCCGCAGCCGAAAAGAACAGGCCCACAGTCATGCATGAAACTTGCCTAAGAAAACTCAAAACGTGCCCGAAACTAGGAACTAGGAACATGGAACTGAACGAAACTAGCATGAAACCTTCTTTTTGCATTGATTCATGATACTTGCATAAAAAATGATTTAAAACTCGAAGGTTGCTTGAAACTTGAAAATTTAAAACACCAAACTGGACCAAGTTAATTACCTTGAAACCTCCATCCGCATCGATCAACGAAACTTGCTCAAAACTTTAAACACATAACTTGAACAAAACTAGCCTGAAATTTTCATCTTCATGGACTAATTTGAAACTTGAATTCTTCAAACTTGAAGGAGGACGGCGTATAGAGGAGAGGAGGAAGGGGAGGTTCTATGCTTGTGCTCTAGTGGCGCAGAGTAACGGGAGGTGAGCTCGACGAGGATGAACGGAAGAAGGCAATCATTAGGAGACCGGCTCCTCTAGCCTAGCGGTAGAGCGCTCTAGTAGCACCCCCCAGGTCCTGGGTTCGACTCCCAGTGGGAGCGAATTTCAGGTTGGGGGAAAAATCCCCTCGCTTGCCCCATAAGCCAAAGCACAGGTCTAAAGGCTGGCCTAGGTCGTTGGTCGCGGGTTGAGCGTTGGGCTCCCATTGGTCGCTCTCACATAGGCTGATGCCGCTGTGTCAGGGTGGGGCAAGGGTTCGGGGATTTTCTCGATCTGCGTGAGAGAATCTTCTTCTTAAGCATAATGCCTGGGGGGTTTCTCCCCCCCCCCCGGCAGGTCGAGTTTTTTTTTTAGGAGACCGGCTCGTCCGATTAGAAACGATCTAAGGGCTCGGACCTATACGTCAAGATGCTGGCAAGACAGTATACCGTCCTCTAGCCGCGTCCCATTTCTGTTTATGATGCGCTTCAAGAGTTGAAAAACACGGGTCCCCTTCAGTCCAAACCCGTTCAACAACAGGGGCCAGACCAGCACACGTTTCCCACATTTGTTCCTATCTGAAAACCTTTCCACCGATTGTTTTCATCTCCCTTTCCTCTTGTTGAGTTTGAAGGAGAATAGGGCAAAGATCAGGGGACGCCACTATTGAGTGTCGTAGGGTAGCACACAGGAAGCGAGAAGACCAGGCTCCATCTGCAAGCGCTCTATCCAGTTGAACAAAGGAGTTATCGGAATTTTTCCTCTCCCAGGTCCAGTCCACACCAATATAACCGATATCGCCTAGTCCACAGATGTCCACTGCATCCCGAAAGCCAGCTATAAGGTAATCTTCCCTTTCATTTGGCCCCTTCTGCTCTTCACGCCTTAAAACCTCATTGAAATCGCCAATACACATCCAGGGTAAAAATCTGACTCACCTCGAAGGAACTTCAATAGGCCCCATGTTTTGTGTCTCGTTCTCCTGTTAGCTTCACCATATACCATTGTCAACCGCCAAGGATTCATTTCTCGTTCTTTTACCGCAGCATCTATGTGATATTTACAGAAAGTCTTGACAGTAAGATCCACCTCGTCAGTCCAGAAAACTCCCAAACCTCCACTTCTACTGCTACTCTTAACGGCAAAACATACTGGTAGCCATCTCAGATTCTCTACCCGACTCTTAAGAGATCTGGATCTCCGAGATGAACAGAGGGGGGGGGGGGTGCTTGCTGTGGATTGCGTGCGAATCCTGCGTTGCTGCGGTGAGTTAGCATATTGGTGAATGGTGTGACAAGGAAAGAACACCTAATTGACATTTCAAATGGCCCTTAAATTTGTCAGTACAAGACTCATGTATTAGGCCAGTGAAAAACTGGAAATAAACACCAGTACTTTTGATACTTTGATGTGGAGATTGGAGATGCGTAGGCTTGAGAGCCCGTGACCATTTGAGCTCCTCCACATAGCTACTATCGGAGAAGTCCCTGCCTTGGTAAAATTATGAATTTTGCTATTATTTTTACGGGCCGAGAAGGCTATGTGCTTATTATCCATGTGGGTCGTTTCTTTCAGCCCAATACCGAACAGCAATGCACTCCAGCTTTTCGTTATTTTTTCTTCGTGGAAATGGAACAAGCTTTGCTTAACGGTAATGATAAATTATTATCGCCAGTGACGTGCAAGAAGATTTGCACATATAATCACAAGAAATGGTTGCTACTCCACTAGTGGCGGAGCTAGGTGAAAATGTGGCGTAGCTTTTCGAAAAGACCCTTATACCCATTGAAATTTTTTTTATATAAATCCACACAAATGTATGAAAATGAACCCACTAAAATATAGTCCAATGATAATTAAATCCACAGATTCCTGGATCCGTCAAGTCGTCAACCGTACTCCGTTGCCATTTTATCTTCGTGGAGAGGGAATGTATGTCTTAGAAGGAGGCAGCCTATCATAGCAGCAAAATCATGTAAATACATACTTGCTGATTGGAAAGCCTGGCTTCAGACTTCAGAGTGAGCTGGAGGTCATTTTGTCTATCCCGTGCAATGATGGCATCGTCCACTCATTCCTACATTAAGCTCTCGTTGGATTAGGTAGTATGGTCATATTTAGATTTGCATTAGGTTAACTCGGCACTGTTTGATCATAACCCGTGGCAATCAGTGAAGTAATCTATACATCCAAGAGCACTTTCCATTGCATCTTCATTTCAGTTCCCCTGCTTTTGAGATACATTTTAGGAAGTGGCCCCCTTGCCTAATCGGCCCACTGTGCTAAAAGGCTAGCTAAGTATGTAATCGTGTGGCAGACCTATAGGGGCTTTAGCAGGGGAAAGGATATGTTCGCCCTGTAGCACCCTCAAAAAAAATAGAAAGAGAATCGCAGGGTTTTCAAAAAAATCCATCTCTCTCCTATCTCTAACCATATATCTCTCTACCTTTTCTATCCATCCATATCTCTCTCACCTCCATCTATTCCAGCTCTCTCTTCCGATCTCTCTCTCCGTCTTTCTCTAGAGGAGGCGTCGGGCGTGAGGCCGGCATGGCAGCTGCGGCACCGCTGGAGGCAGCGGCGGTGTGGCAAGTGGTGGTCGGCGCAATGCGACATGCGGCAGGGGCATGGTGCAGTGCGCGGTGACGACGACATGGCACTTAGGTGCCGGTGGCCAGCGCAAGGCGGCTACGGGCAGCGGTGTATGTTGGCACGCATGGTCGGAGGAGGCGTGGTGGTCGGGGCGCTAACATGCCGTGCGGCTAGCAGCGACGAGCGCATGGCTGTGGTGGCCGATTAAGGTGGCGAGCAGCGGTAGTCGGTGGGGGCTGGTTTGGCCACTCGGCCTAGTGGCGCAGGTGGCCGGGCAGGCTGCCAATGAGGCCGTGGCGGTGCGGCGGCTGGGAACAGCAGCACATGGGAGGCGCACAAGCGACGCGGCTGCCATGGCGGGCGGTGGTGCAGCACAAGCAGCGGTGGCGGAGGAGACTGTGCGGCCGTGGCACGGTGGGCACATGGCCGGGCTGTCCGGAGCATGGTCCAATGTAGTTTTGCACGGGAGTTTTGCTGGTTCACACAACGGGACACCGTTTGTTTGGCCAAAAAACGATTCGCATGATGAAATCCAGCGATCGCGATTCCTTTCGGCCGAATGATCTCTTTCTGTCCTTCCATAGTATATCTTAACCCTCACCTGATTCGCCTCCATCTCCTCCTCACAGGTTCACACGTGGCCTTTGAGGAAGCGTTCAGGCAGTTGCGCACCTTAGATTCCTTGTGCAGCGTGTCCGCTGAACATGCTCAAGGCAAGTACCTCACGGCCATAACCTTTCCGTTTTGCATACCATGTGTTTCCATGTTACTTGTCACCTTACCATGGAGTACAATTATCACATCACTAAAATTACCTGGTTAATATCATATCGCTAAAGTTATCTGGCTAATATCATATCGCTAAAGTTACCTGGCTAACATCATATCGCTAAAGTTACCTGGCTAATATCATGTCGCTAAAGTTACCTGGCTAATATCATATCACTAAATCTCACCTGATTATTATCATATTACTAATGCTTTCCTGGTTCTAGACTTCTGATACTGTATTTGTACTATGATGTTGTAGGCTATCTTGTTTCACATGATTTTAGATTTATTAGAATACTTAGTTAATAATGTTCTAGAGTTCATGTTTTTAATTAGTGTTTTAGAATTAATACTTAAATCATTAATGGGGGTAGCATATGGACATGTGTCAATTTAGATCTAAACTGCTAGCACTCTTTTAATATTAGTGTTGCTATGCTTTATGTTTACTGATATCTTGATCCACTGCTTGTATGTTGTTGTATGTAAGCCATAACAGATTTATATATAATACATGTTAATCTGATAATAATCATTCATCACGTAATATATGTTGTTGTATGTTTCAATTTAGATCTAAACTGCTAGCACTCTTTTAATATTAATGTTGCTATGCTTTATGTTTACTGATATCTTTATCCACTGCTTGTATGTTGTTGTATGTAAGCCATAATAGATATATATATAATACATGTTAATCTGATAATAATCATTCATCACGTAATAAAACTTGGATGGTTGCCAACCCTTGTGTGAGCTATGTCATAATACCTCTTATAGAGTAATTCCTAGACCGTTATCGCTATGTTATTATTTTACATCACCATCTATCGGAATCTAATACTTCTCCATTCCAAACCTTTAGCGAATCCTCTCACTTATCATAACTTTATCTTAGCCTTCTCTTATTTTCCTTTAATTTCACACCATATAACCGGTTAAAAATATAACAGTTACCTGGCCTAGGGTTATCTACATATAGGGGATATTTTCACCCACTTGGTAACATACGGGGGGCTGTACACTCTCGGTATTCAGGATATTACACCCTGTCTGTAGTTATATAGTCAAGGACAACATTGTGCCTGACTATTCTCGTATAACCAGGTATGTGGGAGTAATCACCGGTGCCATTGACATAACTCGCTATATAACAAATATCCTTATTTCCACAGTTCCTGTGATCTCTATTTCCGATCGGTATTAGTGTTTCTAATAACCTAGTTTCATTGCAATTAACCGGTCCGTGTTGTGACCATTGTTGGGTACTTGCTGAGATTTTCAAATCTCACGCTTACTCTTTTCATTCTCAGGTAAAAGGCCAGTGGAGTGATAGCATCATACATGAGTGGAAACACTCGAGTTTTTAGCACCATGGCTTGCCACTATTTGTTATTTTATTTATTCTTTATTTGGTTAGAAGTAGACTAGTCCCATGTTTCAAATATTTATTTCAGCTTCTGTTGATTCTCTTTTAAAGTAGGAATTGGCGGACCTGTGGAGGGCCATGCACGAGATGCAGGATAGTCGAAGTCGGCTGACTTCGGCCATGTTGATAGCGGAAGGGGCCATAGAAGGAATGGAGAGTCGCGATGCCAACGCTGGAGCCCACAGTGCCCCTCAACGGGTGGACTTCGAGTCCCTTCTCTGTGCAAGCTTGCAATGGGGCACCTAGCAGGAAGACTTCAAGATGCCCACGGAACACAGACCCCCACGAGTTCCTACGTGTCTACGAGATGGACATCAAAGCAATGGGAGAAAATGACAAGACGAAGGTGAAAGGATTGCCACTCGTTCTTCAAGGAGTCGCACTCTCTTGGTTTTTACTATCGCCCTCAGCTTGGTATACGCATGGGAGCAGATCCGACATCTCATGCATAACAACTTTCAAGGCAACTACGTAGAGTGGGTCGATGCCGATCAGCACTTCACAGTAAGACAGGCACCGGGGTAGAAGCTACGGTAGTATTTTAGACGCTTCATGAAGGCGCGCTGTCAAGTAAAGGATGTCAATGATACGAACATCATCGACGCTGCCATCCATGGCCTCTAGAAGGGGCCGCTCATAGAATACAATGCATGAAAGCCCATAAGAATGGTGGTCAAGCTCTTCGATAAGATGGAGGAGTACTTGAGGGCAGAAGAAATTGAGATGTGGCATGAGGCAGAGGTTGTGTTGTCCACTCCCAAAACCAAGCCCATTCCCACGGCCCCAAAGAAGGGCTTGAACCCCATTCCCACGGCCCCAAAGAAGGGCCTAAACCATAAGCACTGAAGGGAGCCCCGAGCCAGATACATCCTTGACATCGAAGAAGGCACTGAGGAGAACCCCACCCCCAAAGAATGTGGCCGCGATCGAAAGGGTCATGGGCACGGAAGGGGGAGGGGTCACGAGGATTGGCACCAATAAGGACCATGGTGCAAAGTGCACGAACGAGGATACCACCTCACTTGTGATTGCCCCACTATCGTGGCACTCTACGAAAGCGTAGCTAGGGAGCACACCCAAGACACGAGGGCACTGGTGGTGGCGCATGTACAACAACCCCTGGAGGTACCACTTGTCCAACCCCCGTCGAGCATATTGCGAATCCAAGCCTCGACGCTGGCCACCGCTAAGTGATCAACGTCATCACAGGCGCGTCATCCCTCGAATTCCCCTTTGAGAGGTAGTGGAGGGCCTACACACACCGGATTCATCATGTTGCCACATACCCTACACATGTGGTCCTGAAGTGGGCCTAGGTGGATATCACCTTTAAGGCGTAGGATGCTTCGGGAGTGGACTTCCCCCACTAAGACACCCTGGTAATCTCCATCAGCATCACATGGTATGATGTGAGGCGAGTCCTAGTGGATGGAGGCAGCTCCACGGACGTCCTATTCGTCGATACCTCTGACTAGATGGACATCCCCGAAACAAGCTAAAGTTGCCAGGTATACCCCTTCAAGGCTTCGGTGGGTGACCAGTCAGCGCGTTGGAGCAGATAGTGCTCGAGGTAGTCTTTGGGCAAGGAGAGCAAAGTAGGCGAGAAGTCATCAACTTTGATGTGGTAGACCTCCAATATCCTTATAACGCTATCTTGGGAAGAGCTACCCTCAATGCCTTTGACGCGATCCCACATCACAACTACTTGTGTATGAAGCTCTTGGATCCCAGGGGATCATCACAGTGTTTGATAACCAGGACCTCACACAACAGATTGAAGTTGACACACGAAGCCCTCACTGGACGGTGCATGTCATAAGCAAAGGACATACACCTCCCTCGGTGACACCCCATCCCTCTAAACCTGCCCTCTCCCGACAACACTCCCTCCCTTTAGACCCAACCCTCTCCCGACGACACCTCCTCCCTCCACCCTAGAGTGGATGCCGAAGCCGAGGCCCGATGGTGACGTAAAGAGGGTGTCAATAAACCTAGAGGGCCTATTGAAGCAAGAACACGGATGTCTTTGCATGGTCACCTGATGATATCACTGGAGTGGAGCACTCCACCATCAAACACAAGCTGGCAGTGCACCCTGATGCAAAGTTAGTGAAACAACGAATGCGGCAAATGTCCCTTGACAGGCAAGAGGCTACCAAGGCAAAGATGGCCAAATTGATCATCTTCGGTATCATCAGGGAGGTGGTCCACCCCGAGTGGCTCACCAACCTGATACTGGCGAAGTAGACGAACAGAACCTGGTGCATGTGTGTCGACTTCACCAACCTCAACAAGATGTATCCCAATGATAACTACCCTTTGCCATGTACTGATCAATTGGTGGACGCCACAATGGGCTATGAGTTGATGAACTTCCTCAATGCATACTTCAGAAGATACGTGTGGCCAAGGAAGACAAGCTAAGACAACCTTCATAGTCCCTGGTGGGACATACTATTTCTTCAGGATGCCCTTCGGGCTAAAGAACATTGAGGCCACCTTCACTAGGCTTGTCGCCCTTATCCTCGCATCCTAGCTAGGTCAGAATGTCGAAGCCTGTGTGGATGACATGGTTGTCAAAAGTAGGCGAGTGGCATCCCATGACGTGGATCTCTAAGAAAACTTTAACAACCTTCAACGAACCAGAATAAAGCTCAACCCAAAAAATGTCCTCAGAGTCTGGGTAGGCAAGCTGCTTGGCTTCCTGGTGTCCGAGGGAGGAATCAAAACTAACCCCGATAAGATCGGCGCTATGCTGTCCATGGAGGCTCCCAAGACTGTCAAGGAGGTTCAGAGGCTCATGGGCTGTCTAGCCGCCCTTAGTCGATTCCTGTCAAGGGCGACAGAGTGAGCACTGTCCTTCTTCAAAACACTCCATGGCTTAGACGACTTCCAATGGACCGATGAGTGCGCGTAGGCCTTCAAAGACTTGAAGGAGTACCTCATCAAGCTCCCCAAGCTCGCATGTCTAGTACTAAAGGCTCCTATCTTGCTGTATCTAGCAACGACACAGTCAGGGTAAGGGAGCAACACTTTTTAGTGGTCACCATAAAGTTGATACGATAGGCCAGTAACATGAAGGTGGACACCTTAGCAAAGGCTACTAGCTAGGGGTGTGAGCTACCATTTGGTGTCTTATTCAAAGTCCTAGCCTCCTATGCGGTGCCACAGGAGCAACTGATGCCCTCACGTGTATTACACGTCAGCTAGGAGGAAGATTGGAAGCAGTAGATCGTCACCTTCCTACAGGGGAGCAAGGAGCAAGACAACCTGCACGAACTCTAGAGATTAGCGCACTGAACGAGAACTTTTGAACTAGTCGAGGGCGTGCTCTACAAACGTGGCATGTGTGCTTCGCTACTACGATGCCTCTCGCACCAAGAGGGCTAGGAACTCTCCATAGAAATTCATGGTGGCCTATATGGCTCGCACATAGCCCCATGGTTCCCTATTAGGAAGGCCTTCCAGCAAGGCTTCTACTGGCCCACGACATCTTTGGATGCCAAAGAGCTGGCCAAGCACTGCCAAGGATGCAAATGGATGTGGAGATTCTCCCATGCACTACCTAAGCCCCTCTAGCCAATCCAACCAGTGTGTATGCTGACACATTGGGGACTGAAGTCATTGGTCCACTACCGTGTGCCCCTAAGGATCTTCGGTTCATTATCATCGCCTATGACTACTTCTCCAAATGGGTCGAGGCGGTCCCTCTTACCAAGATCACCTCTACGATGGCACAAAAATCATCTAGCAAAACATCATATGTTAGTTCAAAGTCTTTAGAGAGATTACAATTGACAATGAGTTGCAGTTCAACATAGCGATGTTCCAGGCATTCTGCAAACTGATGGGCATCAAAGTGTACTACTCCTCCATAGGACACCCACAATCCAACGGGGCGGTCGAATGCACAAATGGCACCATCTCTGACGGCATCAAAAAGTGCTTGGTCAGCCTTCCCAAGGGAAAATGGCTAGAAGAGTTGCCAAAGGTGCTCTAGTCCATGAGCACCACATCTACGAGCCCTACTGGCTTCACACCATTCAAGCTACTCTTCAGGGATGAGGCCATGATACCTGAAGAGCTCAAGGAGAAGTCCCATCGAGTGATGGTCCTCACTCCAGCGGACAAACGTAGTGTCTTGCTAGACCTCATTGATGGCATCAGGGTATAGGCAACACATAACATCGCCAAGTACCTTTGATTGACCGCAGCCTCCTACAACAAAAAGCTCAAGCCGTGGCACCTTGGGTAGGGGACCACGTCCTCCAAAAGTCCTTCCACGCTACCATGGTAGGGAAGCTGGAGTCCAAGTGGGAGGGACCCTATATAATCAAAGCTTCCTTTAGGACGGGCTCGTACCACCTGTCCATCCTGGATGGCATGGACCTCAAGCACACATGGAACAAAGACCGCCTTCGTCGCTACTACACATAGCCGCTGCAAACCTTGCAGGCCCATGCGCGACACTTGTACAGATTTTGTGTAAAAGCATACATGTACAAATAGGGTCAAATAAAGCACTTCTTGACCCCAATACAACGATGATGCCCAAGTCTAAAATCGAGCATGGTGCCCGCAAGCTCTGCACCACTCTACAGAGTCTAAAATAGAGTCTAAAATCAAGCGTGGAGCCCCTAGGCTCCGTTCCACTTTATGGAGTCTAAATAAACACCGGGACCCTCATGTATCCCAGCTCACTCTACATAGTCCCAAATTGAGCATGGAGCCCGTGGGCTCCACGCTACTCCATGGAGTATAAATAAGCGTCAGGACCTTCATGCATCCCGGCACACTCCTTAGGTGGAAAACAATGTTTCCGCTGGTTTGGGTAGAGGTGTCTCCTTCATCGGTTACTGCTACCACATTTGGCCATCTTGTGTTGGAGACCCCCTAACCTACACCTATATCTTGTTCAACCACTCAATCGCTAGTCATGCAAACTTACTTCGTCCTACCGCCGACTTCGTCGACGCTCGTCTAAAGGGTGGGAGACAGGGTGTGCGCAAACAAACTCGTCCTACCACCGACTTTGTTGATGCTTGTTTGAAGGGTGTGGGATGGAGCACACACGAACCTACTTTGTCAACGATCATCTGAAGGGTGAGGGGACGGAGCGCGCGACAACCCCTTCATCTGAACCTACTAATGATTATAAGATACTCCAAAGTGAGTTCCATGAAAAATTTCATCAAAATCCACTTTTTATAGTATAATTTGTGTATATACTTCTTTTATATATAGAAAAAGGTATATAGTAAAAATAAAGGGTTCCGATGAAAAATTTTCAACCAAGTCACATTGGAGTATCTTAGAGTTAATATTTAAGTATACCAAAAGTGATAAAGAGGTATAAAATATCCATTTAAGTGATATATTGAAAGTGAGAGTATATACTCCAAGAGTACAGAAAAAGGCTTCCTATACACACACACAAACATAGGGGTGAAAACAGATCAGATAGTTTCCGATCGATCCGAACAATTTTTTAATACGGATTCTGTCAGTTCATATATTTGTTGGATAATATTGGATCAAAAATTAATACAGATCCAGATTATCTAGATATTCAGGGGTCGGATATTTATAGTCTACATCCTCTATTTCAGCCTAACCCATTTACATGATAGTTTAGTAGCCCATCATACATTAACATATACATTAATACATAGATTTAAAGAAGGAACCTTAGCCTATATAAAGAATTCATGAATGTTTATATCAAATAAAGTAGTTATGTTTTTTGTTCATTTTGTGCATACAATTTAAAGGATTTTCATGTTCCAAACAATATTCATGACTGTATTCGATCCGTATTTGTATTTGACATTATTCATATCCGAGATATCCGTATTCGTATCCGCATCCGAGGAAATATGGAAACAAATATGGTAGAGCTATTATTCATCCGTATTCAATCCGTTTTCACCCCTACACACGCGTGCGGCCGAGGCTGAAAATTTGCCCAGAAGCGCAAAAACTCCTCCTAATTCAGTGACAAACACCATGGCGAAGAAGGCGCCCCATAACGGAGAGTCAGTCCTCGTCGAGGACCTGCCCACATGAGACACAATAACCACAATGCCGAGCAAAGCAAACATGCAAATCAAGCTAAGGATAACTGCAATTCCAAAATTAATGCCATGATACAAGCATCGAGGATATTTCCTGACGTCTCAAAAGACAAAACAAACAAGCATGAAGATATGTCATGCCACACCTTATGGTCTATACATGACGATAACGATGAAGAGGGGGTTGGACGGCTTCACACCTGCCGATTGATGTCCTGGGTCTCCGCGGAAACCACATTAGGGGTGGTTTGCTGTTACACTCCTTCAAGCCATGTCCCCCACCTCCATCACCGTGCCAAGTGCATGCTGCAGCAACACCTTCGCTACAGCCTCGCCCAGGTACCCCCAGATGCGTTCGCGGAAGGCGCAAACGGACCTCCTCACTACGTGAAGCATGTGCGTCATCATCGTGTTGCCCTGGGGACTGGGGAGGTCGAGACAAGGGTCCGTATCTTGGCCCAATCAGCCCACTGTGTCAAAAGGCCTATTAAATATGTAACCATGTGGCAGGCCCAAAAAGGCTATTACAGGGGGGAGGATGTGTTCATCCTCCACTATTGTGACCCTAATAGGAACATTTGTGTAGGCTACCTTCTCATGGCTATAAGTAAGTGCCTTAGGACGCTATAGAGGAGAGAATATTCATATTTTTAGAGAAAAGAGTAGGTTATAGACTAAATATTGTGCATACATCTTCTACATCTAATCTCAACAGTATTTCAAGCTTCGAACAACCCTTTTATGGCCTCTCTCATTATTTATTGTTTGTTTTGTAACCACAACAATACATATACTCTATCAGCAAACCGAAAAAGGGAGGCAAGCAGCTCCCGCAATGATTTTCGGCCTTTGGTTACTTATATAATGAAAGATGCTCTCAGCATTAATATTACAGCATTCGTGCATGGTCATTAGTTTATATTGAAATGATTACATGAATTAATGAAAAGAAAATTTTCTCAAAAGAAATTGAAAAGGAGAAACTTTAGCAGTCAATCATTTGCGCTTTCCGAATACATCAAAAGACCTAGCTAGAAGATTTTTTTTTTTAGTTTCTTCGCTTAATGAAGAAGAACACATGCAAGCAAGCACAGTCCGTGATTCCTTAATGAAATACGCAAGGGATTCAAAAGCTCTCCATAATGCTATGGTATGTTGTGTTCTTGATCGAGTGGCGAACGGCTGGGGTCGCACAGGAAAGCTTTGGGTCCTGAAACAACGGCTAAGCTTTGCATGCATGCATGTACAAGCCAGATTACAACGTCGGCAGACATTTTTGGTATCATGCTGTTTGTGTACCCGTCCTCAGAAAATGTATGTGAATGACACATAAGTACTTGGCTGATACAATTTTCCCTAAATTAGTAGTAACATCTTTCTTGGTGACAAGTGACAACACATCGCTGTCTTTGGAGCCGCTTTTTGCTGTGCACTGAGTTGGCCGGCTTTGCATTTGGATAATCACATGCCAAGCTGCCACCATCACCTTCTCCTCTACGGTGCGAGACATGATGCCCCAAAGCTCAAGGCCTACCTGGCCGTCTTGATTGCAGCACAGAAATGTTCGATGGGTCAGGGCTCAAGGCAGAGGCAAAGAGGTAGCACAGCCTCTCACTCTCATCAGAGTGGAGAGAAAACAAGCAAAGATATTGGAATATGTTTCTTTTGAGTGTCGTTTGAGCCCTGTGCTATGTGCCTCTCAGAGGCAGCCAGCTCCACCCCAGCAAAAAGGAGCCAGCTTTGGACCATCTCTTCTTTCCTTTCCATTTTCCTTTTCATTTTTCTCCTCATTTTGGGAAAATGGGAAATATTGGTAAATTCTGATTCAGTGGTAGTTAACTTCCATGCAATTTGCCCAAATCAACCAATAAGCAGACTTAGCTAGAAATTGAGCACCTACTACGGCAGTATCCTGCAAGCAACCTGCTAGAAATCACGCAACAAGCAACAAGCTTGGATACAACTGGTTGTGTCATCAGTAGGAACTGTGTGTGGTGGGATTGGATCCAGAAAAGTCCACTACTGGACAGGACCATGTCTTTCTTTAGCACAGCAGATCACGGTATCCTGTTTGCTCATCAAGTTGGCCTACAGGTAAAGGGGGTGGTAGAGAGCAAGGCTTTCGTGAAGATATCAGCTACTTTGTTGATGTTATGAACTTGACTTCAATTCAAGCAGCAACAACTTGCTCCTTGACAAAATGAAAATTTATATCATTATGCTTTGTCCGAGCATGGAAAATTAGATTGATAGTCAAATATGTAGCACATAAATTGTCACACCATAGAACTGGTGATCTTTTCTGAAACACATCAAGTTCCTTCAATACTGATTGTATCCAAATAAGCTCTGCCAACTGCTTTATTGTAGGACCGAAATGGCGACAGAGGGGGGGTGAATGTCGCTCGCTAAATCGCCCCCGAGAAATCGAACACTGATTTTTCAGAAAGATGCAAAACACAGCACCTCACAGAAAATTAAAATTAATTTCTCTGAATATTAGAACGCATGCGACACCAAAAAATTCAGCATAAATCAGAGACCAGCCAGTAAAAAATTCAACTAAAAAACCTTTGTTTGATCTGCATGCAAAATTGTCAAAGATCAGCAAAAGAAAGAAATTTCCATGTGCAATTGGCTGGACAGAGACAAACAGTACTACTTGGGCTTGCAAATTCCTGCTTGGCCGAATACTTTATGTGGAGAAGATGAGCTGGCCGCAAGAAGCAAAGAAGAGAAATGAAGGAGCAGTAGTACAGACTTTTAGAGCTGGCCGAAACACAGGAAGGCTAGAAGGCCAACTGAAAATACTTCAGACCTTCAAATAGCTTGAAAAATTAAAGGATTGCTCTCAAGCTTTTGGACCCAGAGCATCATAACACTAAACCAAATAACATGGGAAGCCTGAAAACCAAGAGAATCCACCTTAGAAATTAGAATTTCAGATTTGAGGCCAAAATCTGAAAATTACAGAGACTTGACAAAAATCAACATTTCTCCTAAACAATTAACCCTTTGCATCTGAAGCTTAGAGGATGTATTAGCAACCAACTCAGGAGCCTAAAACTTAAATCTCATGCCAACTCAAAGAGCAAATCACAGGAAAGCCCCAACCCTAGAAATATTCTGAAACTTCAGAGATGGCAAATGAAATCTCAAATTGCTCCAAGGTCTCAAACCCTTTGCACATGAGAATTTGCACATATGATAGCAATAGTACAAGGATATCCCAGACCAAAAATCAGACCAAACCAAGAAGTGAATCAAAGTTTAACTCAAAACCCTAGATAGCTTGACAAGCTTCAGAGAGAGAGCCAAAATCTCAAATTACTCCATGATCTCAAATCCTTTGCTAACAAGATTTTACAAATATGTTAGCAATAGCAAGAGGATTACTCAGGCCAAAAATCAGCTCAACTCTCAAAGAGAATCACAAACTACCTTAAACCCTAGAACTTCCAGGAACTGAACAGAGGAGGCCAAAATTGAAATCTGAGATTAAACTTAGGTTTTGCTCTAGGGAATCTCGATCAAAGGATCTTGAAGCACTCACCCATCATAGAACAACCCATTTTGGCACTTCCCAACAATCAAGAACTCAAGAATCAAAAACTTCAGAAATCAACCAAAAGGAGTTACGAAGAAACAGAGAGCAAGAATGAAAAAAGAACTTCAGATTTTCATTCCTTCACAAAAGGATTAAAAGGAGTCACGATACGCATGTACATTAGGACAAGGTACAAGTCTCTCAATCCCTCATCTCCCACTCAATCCTCAAAATCACCAAGAAACTCACATACTTCTTGGGAGGAATACACACAGAGGGGAGAGCACTCTCAGACAACCATGGAAGGGGACACCTCTGCCTCCACCACCAAATCTCACCCACTAAAGCCTAAAGCCAAAACAACCACTAAAGACTCTTTTGACTCTAGCAAACCCTAATTCCCTTTCAAGTGCTCAAGTGGGCATGCAGCCCCTCCTCTCCTTTTATAGCGCTTGGCTAACGGGTCTCCGCCCCGTTACGCCCGCTACGTCCAACGGAGCCCGCTCCCGCTCGTGCAGCCTTGCGAATTTCCCGATTCGCCCCTCCTGCACCTTCCAGGAAGCTTCCGCGCTCCTTGCCTCGCACGCCTCGCAACCACCTCGAGTCCACGTCGTCTTCGACACCTCCCGACCGTTCTGACCTCAGCGCCACCTGCGCCTAGTCCGGTCCACCGTGTCTCGCCACGACTCCAACTCGACGTCCTGCAGTCACACAGACAAGAAAACACGTCAAATAGCACCGCTCGACACATGAAAGCGTAAATACCATCACACTTACCACAGACGAAGTCCAAACCTGTCGAAACATTAGAATATACATCCTAAGCCCAAATGACCAAGTTTGACCAAAGTCCGACCGAGCCCGATTGCGCCACGCAACGGTTCGACTCCGAACCACTCAAACCAAACTCGACTATCCTAAATCTTTGTCAATTACTCATCATTCACATGGAGTCATGACCACCTGGTCTCTCATTTATACTCTGCTTCGGTGCTCGATCTTAACACTATGGATTGCTTCTTGGAGCTCCATGAAACTAAGTTTGGACAAAGAAAGACAAATACTCATTTGTTGATCTTCTGTCATCGATGCAACCAGCCCAATCTGCATCTAAAAAGGAGTTTAGCAGCATTGAGGAAGACTTCTAATTCTGAGTCCAACTTCAACTGTAGACTTTGTGTATCTCATAATCCTATAACTGCTTCAAAGTGTGCATTTGTGGGAGTTTGCATAAACTGACATACCTTATTTACAGAATAGGATATGTCTGGTCTTGTGAGAGTAAGATACTGAAGTCCTCCAACTATACTTTGGTACTGAAAATATCATCTCCTGAGAGAGGTGTTCCAACTTCCTAAGATAGCTTCTCAGTAGGTATCATCGGCGTTGAAACTGGTTTGCAATGTTGCATCCTTGTTCTGTATAAAAGATCTATTACCTATTTGCGCTGGGTAAGTACCAGACCATCTTTACCAGATGTTACCTCAATGCCCAAGAAGAAATTCAGATCGCCTAGATCCTTGATTGCATAATGTTTAGATAAGCTCTGAATGAGTTTAGTAGTAGCTGCAGCTAAGGAATTTGCTATTATGATATCATCAACATAAATCAGCATGTAGATGGTGACTTCTAGCTTGACAAGAATAAACAAGAAAGTGTCAGACTTTGATGGCACAAAATCCAGTGGCTGCAATTTCATGCTAAGCATTGAGAACCATGCTCTTGGTGCTTGTTTAAGGCCATATAACGCCATGTCTAGCTTGCACAAATACTCTGGATGCCTGGAATCAACATAGCCTGGACATTGTTTCATGTAAACCCTCTTGTTCTCCAGGTGTGCCCTCTTGTTCTCCAGGTGGAGTAACTGTAAAACATTCATCCTCAATTAGTAATATATTAACTTTATTCATATCTTATGGATCTATCTTGTTTTGGTTGATTAGCTCTTGATTTTGGTTGTTTTGGTCTTCCCCCCCCCCTCTTGATCTTACTGGATGCTAAGGATGAGTAAGTGATGTGTATGTCTTATAGAAATTAAACCCCATCCATCCATGCATCAGGTTTGACAAGATTTTGAAATTGCCCATTTTTGCTTGAATTTGAACTTCTCAGGAAGTTTCTTGATCAAATATTTTTATCTCAAATTTTCTGGAGTTCTTACTTGTTGTGATATGTGGAAATACATCTAAAACCATCTTAATCATTTTCTACCCATGAGCAAATCATATTCATTGTTTTCGGTCTTTACCCAGTTTTGATGCAACCTTACTTGTTCTTCACAAAAGTCTAAAATTTGACATGGATTCTTGCGATCATTAGGTAAAATAGGTTTCTAGGACCCTAAGTAAGGTATGTGCAAAATTTCATATCATTTGAATTTGAATTTTTAGAGTTACATCAAAAGTTGCATCTGTTCGGGCTAAAAATTTTAGTTATGGAACAGGGGAGCGGTCAGACCGCCCCCTCCGGTCAAACCACCAAAGGCCAGTCAGACCGGCGCCTAGTCGGTGGTCAAACCGCCCCTAGTAGTCGATCTGATAGCCGAAACCATGAGGTTCTTTGGATTTCGGTTTCTTGAGTTGCTTGCTTTGGTTTTGTATTTCAATTCTTATCTTTATAGCTTAGTAGCTATTAGAGTGAAGGATCGATGAATATTTAGAAAAAAAATTAAAAGCACCATTCATCCCTATCTGTTGGCATATTGGCTCTATAAGTAGTCATCATACTGACTGATGTAGAGGCAATCACCGGAGATGAGGCAGACACGAAGGAGGACAAGGTGTTAGCAGAGGTGGTCATCGTGGTTCAGATCGAGAGCTCTGATTCCATGAAAAAACTTGAGATGGTTTGCGGCAATGAACTCAGATGAGTTTAGTTTCTATTTATATTCAGTACAAGTACATGAGCTAACAGAATATCTAGAGCCTGAATTATCGTCTGTCTTGGAGATAAGCTGTGACACTAACGGACTTCTTAACACGTAAAGCGGCTAGCCAGTGCATGAACAGTAGAAATTTCTATTCTGGACAGTTGCTAAGCAAGCATGGGTCATTATTCGATTTAATTTAATCAAAGCGAGGATGATGATTGTATTGCTTGGGTACAGGAAGACAGGCCATTCATGGCGGCAGGGCACACGGTCTCCAGCAAGTCTCCCCCGTGGCATGATTCTCCCTCTACCCGGCACTGGATTACAGTGTGGCACTGATTTGCTTTGTTTCTTGTGTTACCCGTGAAAAGAATTGCGACCTAGTCAAAGGTTCTAGAGAGATTTCAACTGCAGATTCTGAAGTCACATTTCATCAGGAAACCGTGTTGTGATAAACCAGATTGTTCTTGGGTTGTAGCTTGTTGTGATAAAGTGTTCACTCGATCTGTACCAGACGAAGCTGCATGTGTAGGTAATACTGGAACGCATTTTCGTGTCGAGCATTCCCGGTTTCACATATCAGGTAGCTGTTGTCGATGGCAAGCAAGATAAGACGACATGATAACAGGGAAGTAGGGAACCACCAATCGCCACTGACCTAACAACCACCTTCCCAATAGTTCTTGGCTCGAGATCACTTCCTCGCCAAGCTTTGATTCATACATGAAAAAATTGATCATATACCCTCCATTTAGATGAAAATTGAGGATTTACTCTCTTGACCCACGTGTCAGTGACTTATGATGACCCCACGTGTCATTGAGATGTGGAGGGTAAATCCTCAATTTCCCAACTAAGGGGAGGGTATATGATCCAATCTCCCTTCATACATCGCCACTGAACTTTAGTAGAAATGGAGAATTTGGAAGGGAATGGATTTGCTTTAACCATAAGGTGGTGGTCGTTGCTTACTTTCTTGCGCAATGCTTAGCACTTGAACTACTACTCCACAAAGTTTCCCTTCGATGCAAGAGACGGCATGCACTGTATTGGGATACAGGTAGGTTATACTAATGTTGATTAAATTTTTTTACCGTATAAACCAGTAAGTCATATGAGTAAAAGATAATAGATCATTATCACTAGATGCGCAGTGCAGTGGAAATAGAGTTAAAGCAACCGGTTCAACCTAGCACGCATCGGTATAGTGAAAATAGTGGATCGTCCTTCAGCCAACCGTTCAGTGGAAATAGATGACGGATAAGGTTTCGATTGGTGTATCTCAGGATACCTCCCTCAGCCCCACGTCTCTATTAATATATAGCCTCCAACCAGATCCTTATCCAATACGATTAGAGATTATATCCAACTCGAAGATTCTCTGACCAGATTCTTATCCAATTCAAATAGAGATCGTATCCCCACTCGGAGACTATCATCCAGATACTTGTCATTCTAACCCGTTAAATGTGTGACTCTGTAGGTTCATGTATATTTGGCCATGGTTGAAAAACTCATTTCTGGTCCATAAGTCGGTAGCGGTACTTAGTAGGACATAATGACTCCCAAATATACATAAATATTATATCAGACGAACCTATATAGTGTTTATATACCGATCCCTTTGCCTCACGATATCGTATCTAACTCAAAGCGAGAAGCGTGCCATCCTCTAATAGTTCCATCCTTGACTCGAATCTGTATTAGATTATTCAGTTTGTGATTGACTTCTCAACCACATTTAGTATAGCCATACATTTTCTTAATCCAACCACATCGAGGGTCTAGAGATATCTCTCGCGTTATATAGGAGGGGCAAATTCCATCTTAATCGATCATATTTCTCCGCATGTTTCGTAGCAAACCCGAAAGCTATATTTATGACCACCTAATTACGGAGTAGTATTTGTCAACCTTTAAGTAAACTATTATACATGTAGGAAACTATATCATAGGTCTAAAGATCATACATACATTATGTATAAGACCAACTGATGACACTTGAGAATATAACAATTCCCGCAGTATCTCATCGTAGGTCAATCAACACTATATTCTCTAACATGTGTTCATATTATTGATTTGATATCCCCATATCCATAATCCGTAAAACATAATCATCAATCAATATATATGTTGATTTATAAATCATAATTATCCCACATAATGATATAAGATCAAAGATAATTTAGAATAATATCAAAATATGAATAAACAGTTCCACAAACAAATTACATACTTATGATCAACATAAAAGATATTTATTCAAAGGATAAAATAACATATTATTTAAAATTTCATAAATATAGAAGTAATAGAATCATCTCTATAGTTGACTTTAGGATATATCACTAAAGCCCTCCACATGCCACTAGTGCTCCGTACAGTTCTCGGTTGTTCCATACCAGGATGCCATGATGCAAGCGAAGCTAAGCATGCTCGCTAAAATAACTATCTGGTATTCGTTTCTGGCTAATGCAATAGCATCGTTCAGGCTGTTAGATTCGTGTCAGTAGGCAGTAGCTAGTGTCGTGTTGTGGCCTGCAAACAGAAATCTTGGCGAAGAAGTCGTTCGATGGACCACCATGAGACATGAGAGATCACTGTTGGACCACTCGCTGAGGTGAAACTTATGGTGATCGGTTCGGCTGAAAGCCTCATGGTTTATGGCTGAAAACACTGTAGCTGACTGAAAAAAGTAATGTAGCTGACAGAGGCTTATTTACCATAATTAAATTTAAAAAAATTTAAAAATAGAAAAAACATATTAGCCCATCACGTATAATGTAAACAAATACGAGGAAAAAAAGAACCGGTAAAAAAACTCAAAAAAAGCCAAAAGTTTAGAAAAAGACGGAATTTATGAATAATGCAAAAATAAGCTGAAGCCATATTGATCAGGGAAGGGAATTATAGGATGCAAAAAAGTATGGTTCGATCGGTCATATATATCATTCGTAGTTGTTTAATGTCGCATTCATCAGCTATAATCTGCAAAGGCACAAGTATAATTCTAGCGTATCATTGGCCACTATCAGATAAAAGTTTCGCTAGATTTTTTCATTGCGTTTTTTCTGTACCAACTACCAATCCATCCTATAGCTTACTCCCAAATGTTGCAACAGCGCATTACAGTGTGAGGTAAACTAATTGGTGGAGACTAGAGGGGTCATAATGTAAATACAAATTCTATTTTGGACCAACTAATATCGGCTGGATAGTTGGATAACATACCTTTTTTTCTTCCTTGAGAGAGAAAATAGACTCTTATTCTCCGAGTTATTGAAGGATCTTAATTTTTGGTGTGACCACAGCAAACAAAATGGATTTGGTAAAGTACAGATTGCGAAAGTAACGGTATCTTGTGCCAATGATACCCTTTTGCCTCACATTAGCGGATTTGTTCCCACGCTTAAATTCATTTCGTGACAGCAACTTGGAGCGTGTAGTAGTAGTATGGTTCCGTATGACACGACCCAAGTTACGGACGAAATAGACCCCATAATTTGGTACCTAAAGCCGGAAATTGGGAACAAAAAGGCAGGCGACCAAATGCACTTTTAGGCATGATGTTATGCTTGCAAATGATTAATAGGAAACACCATTATGGATGTAGGCTTGTAGCACACTGCTAGTAAATTGTGGGATGTGACATAAGTGTTAGAAATAGGTTATATAAATGAAGTCTATTTTCTATAATTTTAATGTATGTATGGTTTAGTATCATATTACTGAGGTAAAATAGAGAAAATCAATTTTTAAGGTAGGATCCTTATCACTTTTTGAAACATGTGACACATGGATGGCTTGGGAAGGGCTTTGGAGAAACACACATGCAAGTATTTGCGTATTTTCACTGGAAAATCGTGTGACTCGTGACTTCGCATATTTTTGTGTGACTCATATACTTTCATGAGAAAAAACACGTGACTCACATAATCACGTGACTTGCATATTTTTGCATAAAAATCGTGTGACTCATGTATTCACATATCTTCGCGTGAAAATTTGCGTGACTTATGACTTTGCGTATTTTCACGTGACTCGCATATTTTTGCATGGAAATCATGTGACTCACATATTTGCGTGGAAAATCGCATGACTTATGACACACGACCACACCATGATGTGGCGCACCACTTGGCAGACCGACTTCATTCTTCCACCCCCTTTCTGGATAGCTGTGATGTAGAATCAAGCTGCTCAACCACGTCGATCTGTCTTCTCGCCATGCACTAGGAAGAGAGGAGAGCGGGATATTCGAACCATTGTTGCAAAGAAAACCTGCACAGCCACTTGGGTTCTTCCTTGACGTCGACTGCATCGAGCCAGCGCTGCTTCCTATTCTTCATCAAGGCCAACAGTAAGTCATTCGCGCGATCGATCGACTTTGTTACTAAACATTTCTTGTGTATTTTCTGAAGTACAATGAGTAGCCTGATGTAGATTCGTTTGTTGCATCACTAGTTTTTTACTGTATTTGTCTCCTAGTAAAATTTGGACTTAAATATTACCCACATTTTGAACATTCCAAAAACCTTTATTGTGAACTTTGTTGCAATATAATAATGGCTAGAGCTTCTAATGCTATTATACCTAAGAGGTATTCTGATCAGAAATTTCGTAGATGACAGACTAAGTTTAAGAACTCTGTTGGTAAAGGTTATGAGAGTGGAGGCTTGTTCTGCCCAAGTAGTATAGAGTCTTGTTATAATAAAAATGTTGCAACTGGTTTAAATAAATATGAGGCTAGTATTTGGCATTCTCGTTTTAGTCATTGATTTTGATAGTATTGCTAGAATGTCCAGAATAGATTTAATTCTAAAATGTGAAATTGTTAAAGGATCAAAGTGCTAGTCATGTATACAAGCAAAGCAACCTTGAAATCTCTTTAAGAGATTAGAGGACGAAAAGAACTTAGCAACATTAGATGTTGTTCATTCAGATTTGTGTGAAATGAATGAATTATTGACAAAAGAAGGCAAAAGATATTGTCAAACTTTTATTGTGATGAAACACACTATTGCTACGTGTATTTGCTAAAAACTAAGAATAAAACTTTAAACTACTTTTAGATTTATAAGGCCGAGGTTGAGAACCAACTAGAGCAGAAAATAAAAAAGACTAAGGTCTGATCGTGGAGAAGACTACATCTCAAAAAATTTCCCAATTTTGTTTTGAGCATAGAATAGACTTTGAATTTACACCACCATATTCACCACAATCAAATGAGGTAGCTGAGAAGAAAAACCAGACACTAACAAACCCAGTTAATGTCATGTTAGAGACTGTCATGTGCCTAAGGCATAGTGGGGAGAAACTATATTGACAGTAACTTTTGTTTTAAATAGAGTAATCACTAGAAAGAGTAAGATTAATGTATATGAGAGATGGAAGGAGTCAACTTTTTGTAAACTTAAAGGTATTTGACAAAGGTCAATATACTATTGTAGAAAAAGAGAAAATTTGAACTTAAAATAGTCGATTGTATTTTTCTAAGATATGCTCATAATAGCACGGGCTATAGATTTTTGGTAGTTAAATCAGAAACTTCTGAGATTATTGCTAACACAATAATAGAGTCTAGAGATGCTTCATTCTTTGGGGATATTTTTCCTATGAGAACTGCAGGCAATACTTCACGAACTAAGAATGTTTAAACTAAAAATATTGAAAGTAAGAATAGTCAAACTTCTGAACTTCCTACTGTTTATCCTTGAGGGGATAACAATCTAGTTGTGGAGGCTTCTCGCAAGAGCAAGAGACAAAGGGTTGAGAAAACCTTTAGTAACAGTTTTATTGTGTACCTCATGGATGATGCGCCAAAGGCTCTTTCAGAGGCTTATGCATCTTCTGACATTGAGTATTAGAAAGAGACAGTCTGCAGCGAGATGGACTCTATCATGGCTAATGGAAATTGGAAGATCATAGATCGTCCTACCGAGTGCAAACCTGTAGGATGTAAGTGGGTCATTAAAAAGAAATTAAGATCTAATGGTAGTATTGAAAAGTATAAGGTAAGATTTATGGCCAAGGGTTACACCCAAAAAAAGAGAAAAGATTTCTTTGATATCTATTCTCCTATCGCCATACTAAGGCCCTGTTTGTTTCCACTTAAGATTATTATAATCTAGCTTATAGGTGGGGATTATATAAGCTAGCTTATAATAAGTTGGTGTGAAATAAGCTGTCAGGTGTTTGACAGCCTGGATTATCAGAGTTATGGATTGTTGTATTCGAATGTTTAAAGACTACAATGCCCTGGGAGAGAGAGGCACGGGAGTTGGGGGTTGGATGAATGGCAAAGGTGGGTAATATTCCTAAAGTTTTATGGTCATTAAGATAAAAGGTGGATCTATAAGCTGAAATAAGCTCCTTTTTGAGCTTATTAGATTACAATAATCTGGGCTATTAGATTATAATAAGTTACCTTATAATCTGGGCTGTTTGTTTCCACTTATGATTTATAAGCTATATTATAATAATCTTAAGTGGAAACAAACAGGGCCTAACTACCATCAGTGTTCCTTGCATTAGCATTTTTCTATGGTCTATATGTCCATCAAATGGGCGTGAAGATAGCTTTCCTTAATGGAGAATTGGAGAAAGAAATCTATATAGATCAACCGAATGATTTTGTGATTTCTAGACAGAAAAATAAGATATGCAGATTACTGAAATTCTTGTATGGGCTAAAGCAAGCACCTAAATAATGGCACGATAAATTTAACAAATTTTTGACATTTGTTGGCTTTATTATGAATGAAGCTGATAAATTCATATATTATCGTTATGGTGGGGTCAAGGAGTGATCTTGTATCTGTATGTGGATGGCATACTTATATTTGGAATAAACACCGCCGTAATTGATGAAGTTAGATATTTCTTATCTTGATGTTTTGATATGAAAGACTTGAGTGAGGCAGATATCATTCTAAATATTAACTTGATCAAGAACGAGGATGGGATCACTTTGAACCGATCTCATTATGCTAAGAAAATATTGAGCCGATTCGGCTTTAAAAATTGTAAATTTTCTCCAATACCCTATGATCCAAGCATTAAGCTTCGAAAGAATCAGGGGCTAGAAAAAGATCAATTGATATATTCACAAATTATTGGGTTACCCATGTATTTAGCTGGTGCCACAAGACCTGGCATTTTATTTGCTGTGAGCAAACTAAGTTGGTTTACTTTTAACCCAGGAGATGATCACTGAGAGGCACTTGAAAGAGTGCTGCATTACTTAAGAAGCAAACATATTTTGGAATTCATTATAGTGGATATCCTTTTGTATTAGAAGGATACGGTGACTCTAATTAGATTTCTGATGCAAATAAGATCGAAGCTGCAAGCGACTATGTGTTTACTTTAGCTGGTGCTGCAGTTTCATAGAGGTCGTTCAAACAGACCATATTGACGTTATCAACCATGGAAGTAGAACATGTAGCACTTGACACAACAACTGTTGAGGTTGAATGGCTGAGAGAGTTTCTATCAAACTTGTCATTGGTTAAAAACCAGTACCGGCAATCCTGATGTAATGTGATAATCAAGCCATTGGTTAAAAACCAATGCCGGCAATCCTAATATAATGTGATAATCAAACAGTGTTGGCTAAAGTAACAAGTACTAAGGATAATATGAAGTCATCCAAATATGTGAAGTGTAGGCTTAAATCTGTCAGAAAATTAAGAAACTCTGAAGTGATTGCTATGAATTATATTCGCACTGAGAAAAATCTGACAGACCCTTTTACAAAGAGGTTAGTATGAAAAGCGATTTCCGTTGCATCTATGGACATGAGAATGAGGTCTATTTGAGTTACATTACAACGGTAACCCATACCTTTTTTATCGAAGATCCCATGACTTAGACAATGAGAAAAATAAGTTGATATTATAATAAGAGAGTACATATTCATTGTATCCGTGTCCTAATAGACTAAGAGCTCTCAACTGCATAGAAGGTTAGCATAAAGCCTTAATGTATTCTGTTGTCTAAATAAGGAAAAAGTATTAGCCCGCAGGATACCAAGGAAAAATACACTTACTTTAGTCTTATTGTGTAGTCGTAGTTCATGAGAACGTGGTATTCTCTAGAAAGCTCATGAGCAGACAAGGGAGCATAACTATATAATGCTCCATTTAGACGTGGCTCATTGGTAACTTAGTATCAGTTGATATTTCATGTGAAGTCTGATCATGAAAAGTTGTGAATTCAAGACATGGTCGTTCATCAGCTGTGGAAAGATGAATCTTGCTATTTTAGGTGCAAGTTCAACCCATGCAGGATTTACATTAAAAAAAACTAGTATATTAATAATACTTTAGCATAATATCTTTGATATCTTTTTGCTACTTACTTTGGAATTGGTGGGGGATGTTAGAAATAGGGCCATACGAGTGAGGCCCATTTTCTATAATTCTTAAGCATGCATGATTTAGTACCATATTGGTAAGACAAGGTGGAGAATACCAATTTATAAGGTGGAGTCTTTACTACTTTTTGAAATGTGTGACACATGGATGGTATGGAGAGGACTTTGGCTAAACACACACGCGTGTGTTCGCGTATTTTTGCATGGAAAATCACATGACTTGTGACGCATGACTGCACCATGACGTAACGCACTACTTGGCAGATTAAGTCCACATTTCCTTTTGTGAACCGTGCATTTCTCTCTCCTTTTTGAACTGTCCTAGAGTTGATAACCACAACATAAATATCATTATGTTATATGATGAGGCAGTTACCAATGCGTTAATTCTATTTAATCGGGGGCAGTTACTAGTGAATAATTGTAGTGCCCCTAAAAGTACCTGGAGACGTCTACGAAAATATACAAAATTCCTTCATTCTTCTACCTCATCTCTGGATAATTGTGATGTAGTATTAAGCTGCTCAACCACGCCGGCTTTTCTTCTCGATATGCACTTGGAAAGGAGGAGAGCGGGATCTCTGAGCCATTGCCATAGAGAGAACCTGCACGGAGCGGCAATAAGGTTTCTGGGCAGCGCAACCTGTGGGGCCGCGTGGGTTCTTCCTCGACATCTACTACTTCAATGACTGCATCGAGCTTGCGCTACTTCCTGTTCTTCGTCAAGCCCAACAGTAAGTCATACGCACAATCTATCGATTTTGTTACTATACCTTTTCTGCGTATTTTCTGAAGTACAATGAGTAGATTGTTGTTAAATTCATTTGTTGTATTATTAGTCTTTTATTATATTTATCTTCCAATAAAATTTAGATTTAGAATATTACCCATATTTCAAAAAGTGATGGGATTCAGTTCGCATGGTAACGAACAAGGCATGAAGGAGGATCGTGTTGCTCAAGAAACAGCGCAGGAGTTGTTGTACAGAGACCTTCACTTCTCACATTTGACTATTTGAGCACGTTTTTTCGTACCTTAAAACTCAGGATCCTTTTTCGATTGGATGATTGGCAAAGGAATTCCACAGGCAGATCCTATCAAATTTTTACTTGGTTTTTAGCTCCCATATTAACCCAATTCCAGCTTGGAACAAGATTAGAGAAAACCCATTTTCCAGGTCACCTACTTCGCATTTCATATCTTTTCCTTTTTTCGCGCCTACTGGGCCCCCTCAGGCCTCAACGCAGTATCACCAGGCCACCACCACGCGTCGCGACAGGAAGAAACGCAAACCCCATCGGTGCCACTGACGCAAGGGGCCCAGTCTCCCGCCCCCGTAGCTTTCATGGGCCGGCAACTACTTCGCCTCTATCTTTTCCTCACGGAGGAGGGAGCAGGCCCCCCCAAAGACGCGCCGCGCCGGTCGGTGGCGCGGTGGGCCCCTCGCTTTCGTCTCGCAGAAGCCCACCCGAGCCGAGTGTGGCTGTAGCGGCCAGTGGGTGCGCAGCGGTCGTGGCGGGAGGGTCGGAGCATACGAGCCGCGATTTAAATTCTTCGGTGACCGTTGGGGCCTTGGCGGACGGGATCACGGGAGGCAGCGAGACCAGAGTGGCCGTAGGTGTATGTGGCAGTGGAGGGTGGCTTTTGAATTTTAAAAGTCAGAAATTGTTTGTAACGTACCAGTTTTTTAACATATTTTTTATTTTTATTTTCTCTTTTTCTTTGTGTTAATCTGTGAAGGTATGATGATGTTTTTATTTTCTTTATTGTTCTTTAATTGAATATCTAGAAAGAAATATAATAGTCGCTACAATACTATTTTAGCAAAAAAAAGTTCAAATCATGTCACTTTAGAACAGGGTCCAAGTCACAAAGTGATCTCTTGATTATTTTAGGTTGGGCCGTTGGTTTGTTTCTTTGGAGCTTTTGTTTCATGGTTTTGGAGTTTGGGATTTGAATTAGCGCTCTTTAATTAATTACTGTAATCTTATTGCCGTATTCCATTTTAGTCCATATGAATTTTGAAATACTAAGTTATTAAGGGGCGTTCGTATTGATTTTCGTTGAATATTTTTGTTGTGATTTTTGGTTTAAAATGAATAGTAGTTGCGGAAAGAAGTGACTTTAAAGAGGGCGCAAGCAATGTGAAAAGTGAGAGAGATATGTATGTATATAGCAGGAGCGAGAGGAGTATGATGTGTGATGTACCCGTGAATCTACGGAGTGATAAGATAGCGAAAGGAGTAGAGAAATCGCTTTGAAAAGTTGGATGTTTGTATTAGCTTTTCTAAATAGAAGTTAAAAACAAAAACTAATACGAACAGAGCTTCAGGGTGCTGCTATTACTGCCGGGACAAGGATCCTATTTGGAGCTTTACGATCGGAAAATAGATGCTTCACATCACGTTGGAAATTAAAGGCACGGCTGCATGAGAATTTCGTGAACAAATTTCTCGAGAGAAGTTATTGCATGCCTGCTGCCCCGAAACATTTCTTTTCGAATTGATGGCAGTCAAAGAGGTAGCACACGTATATTTACTGAAGTAAGTAATATGTCACCGTGAATTTACGATCCAACGAAGGACCTGCAGTGCCACATAAAATTGAAATCTCTCCGGTGCTCCAGTGGTAAAATTTGCAGCTTAGGTACGAAAGCATGCAACACGCAGCTACAGAGCTACTGACAACCCGTATTACCTGGTTTCTGAAAGTTTGTTGCGTTCCTTTTTATCCAAAAAGAAGTGGCCATGCCCTACGTGGCTTGTGTTGGGTAGGGTGGATCAAAATTCAACGCAAGGTCAAACATGGTGAGTTGGTGATCCCCAGATAATTGTACTGCAAAGTTAGTTAGTGATGCCGCGATGGTACGGCTGAATGGAACATTTCACCTCTCTTTTTTTTTCTTCTATATTGGTGATGTAGCATGACCATAAAACTTGCCAAAACTTCTTCACCCTTTGCATAGTGCCTTCCGGTCCGTTGTCCCTGAAGGCAGTCAGACAGAGGAAGTGGGAATAAAGGGGGAAAAGAAACAGAAGTTTATGGATGCAAGAACAATCGGCATTCCAATTGGCAAAACGACATGTGCTGTGAGTGGTTAGGTACCTGCTCTATACGTTTAAAAGACCTCAACTTCTTAAAACACATCGATTTCTTAATTTTATTTTTTCTATTCTTTTGTTTTCTTTTTCTCTTTACTATGCATTGTTTTAAAATTTGACAAACATATGCAATGCAGATTGAAAAGATCATCTTATATTAGAGAGGAAAAAAAATATTTATCTCCCACCTGTTCATTGCTGGTTTGGTTATTTGATCCCACCTGTTCATCTTCTACCAAAAGCCAAATCATCTGTTGTATAGCTTAAGATGCAAGGATAAAAAACAAAGGAAAACTCCTCATTGTTGGTGACTGTCTACCAGAACAGTTAGGGGGGGGGGGAACTAGTGATTAGCAGTAACGAGAACAGTTCCGAACCTATAAGGGCGTCCGCAATGGTAATAGCTAGTACTAGCTATATAGTCAGCTGACGTGGAGGTGAGAGACAAAAGCAAAGACTATTTTATACTGTTGGACCCACATGCTCCTCTCTCATATTCTTGGACTACGTGAAATAGATCAGCTATTTGCTCGTCGCTAGTGACTACTCTCTCTCCTACTTTTTCCTTGCCACATCAGATCTAGCTAACTAAATAGTCAGCTGTTGGAGACACCCTAAGCAGGTAGAGCCTGGCTGGAGCAAGCGAGCAGAGTGCACTTTACTCGAACAAAAACAAAGAAAAGGAGGAAGATGAAAGGGAGAAAAGAAGTGGAGAAATAGAACTCCACGAAAGCCAAAACAGCCGAAAGAAAAGCAGCACACAGGCAAGGAGGCAGGCACAGCATTGCAGCAGCTACCCACCAAGCTCCCATCTCTCCGGCTCCCCTCCATTACAACCACCCCTCCCACAAAACCACCACGCAGCGCCCATTAATAGACTCGGCAACCGCTTAATTCCACCGTCCATTTCCAAAGAAAAAACAGCCGAGCAGGGCAGGGCAGCGGCACGCGCCTCGGGATGGCGGAGGCGGCGGCTCTCTTCTCGCTCTCCGCGGCTGCCGTGGTGGAGGACGTGCTGCGGCAGCACGGGTGCCTCCTCAGCGACCGCGACCTCGCTTCCCGCAGGGCGGAGGAAGCCGGTGCGGCTCGAGCGCCCCCTCCCCTCGCTTGTTTTAGCTTTTGCCGCTTCGGCTCTTTCTGAACTTGCTCCGTGTTGGTGCAGCGGCGAGGAGGAACGAGGTGGCGGGGTGGCTGCGCCGCACGGTGGGGGCCGTCGCCGCGCGGGACCTGCCGGAAGAGCCGTCGGAGGAGGAGTTCCGCCTCGGCCTCCGCAACGGCCAGATCCTATGCGGCGCGCTCAACAGGGTCCACCCGGGCGCCGTCCCGAAGGCAAGCACTCGTTGTGCTCGTTAATTTGATTCGCTTCCGCCGCCGCCGCTGCTGTTGCCAACTTGCCCCTGTGGCGTGACGGTGCTGTGACGTTTCGCGCGCGCAGGTGGTGGTGAACACGGCCGACTCCGTGCTGCAGCCGGACGGCGCGGCGCTGTCGGCGTTCCAGTACTTCGAGAACGTGCGCAACTTCCTGGTGGCGGCGCAGGAGATCGGCCTGCCGTGCTTCGAGGCCTCCGATTTGGAGCAGGTTCGTGTCGGAGCGCCACCCCGTGTGCCGCCCCGCCGCCACGCGGCCTTGCTTACAGCTGCAGCAAAGCCCTCATTACCGCATCTTTGCTTTAAACATACTCTCTCGTGGAGCCTGTGACCTTGGTGCGCCTTTTTGCCTTTCTGGGCGCAGGGAGGGAAGAGCACCAGGGTGGTGAACTGCGTACTTGCATTGAAGTCGTACGGTGACTGGAAGCAATGCGGTGGCACCGGGCCGTGGAAATACGGGGGGAATTTGAAGCCGTCGGCCTCTGGCAAGTCCTTCGTGAGGAAGAACTCCGAGCCGTTCCGGGGGTCCCAATCGATGAACGAGGGTGAAGTGCACTATGAAGAGGCTGGATTCAATGGCGGTGCTCATCTTGATTACGGTGACATGGTTAGCTCCGTGCTCTGCTGCCTTGTCTTGTCTTGTTTCGCTAGATTCAATCTTGTTAAATCGTTAATGCTTGATGTATTATTATCTGGAAACAGTCGACGTCACGCCCGCTGAAAATGCTGGTTAGTGCAGTCTTGTCCGACAAGAGGCCCGATGAAGTTCCACAGGTAGTAGGCCAATCTGCCTCCCCATTTTTGTGAGCTGTTTACCAGTTCAATGGAATATATGCCAATTGAAATTCCTTTTTCATGAAACTACTGGTTCCATAAAGTTTCTATGCTGTTTTTTGTATGCAGCTCTTAGAGTCCATGCTGAGTAAGCTCGTCGAGGAATTTGAGAATCGCTTGAGTAGCCAAAATGAATTGGTATGTTTGGTATCATATTTTCCTATTTCTAACCTGTTGTTTTTGGAATCGTTCTACGTACTGACATTTAGCAATATGTAGAGCTTGCAATTGGTAATATAATAATCATAATCCAACCCATTGGGACAGGTGAAAGCGTTTCTAAAAAATGGTACAGATAGCACCAAATCCTTCTCGAAATCAAAGGTTCTGGTTGAGGCCACTCCTCATTCTAGTGAGAGAAAGGCAAGCTATAAATTGCTCTTATTTATGCTTCAATGTTGTTTCTTCTTTTACCCCTCAAGCAACTTCTGTTGCTATCACAAAGATAGTTAGGATTACTATGCTACTATTTTTAGCTTTCGTCCAACATTTTCTTTGTATCATCCATTGTAGGTGGATACAACAGAGGTTTACTCCAAACATAAGCAAACAAAAAAAGAAGCAACAGGACAAGTGACACTGAAACAACATTCAATTCTCCAACAACAGTCAAAGCTTGTCGAGGTAGTATTTTAGTGTTCATTTTCCTCCTTAATTTATTGATATTGGTTACATTTCTGTTCATGGTTCTTGTCTCCAGGAACTTAAGGCTGATCTTCAAACTACAAAAGCGTGTACGGAGTTTGTACAAATGAAGTACTCTGAGGACCTCAACATATTAGGTAATATGAGTGTGCTGTTGGTGCTTCATTAAACTACTTTAATACAAAATTGCTAAGCAAATTACACATTTGCAAATTTTATTTCAGGAAGGCATCTGTTTAGCCTTGCACATGCTGCCTCAGGTTATCACAAAGTTCTTGAAGAAAATAGAAAGCTATACAATCAGGTGCAAGATCTTAAAGGTATGCTTCATTCCTTGTTACAATGAAATGAATGAATATATACAGTCAGTTTTTGACCGAAATAAGGAAAGCTTTGGTACACTCAAAAGAGTAATAAAGTGATTAGCTTTAATTTTTGTTTTATGTTTCTTGTCTGTAGGGAGTATCAGGGTATATTGTAGGGTACGGCCCTTTTTACCTGGACAAGTAAGTTCTTCCACTGTGGGTTGCATTGATGAGGGCAATATAACCATAGTCACTCCTTCAAAGACTGGAAAGGAAGGCCGAAAAAATTTTAGCTTCAATAAGGTTTTTGGCCCA